>JAWWMP010000041.1:15269127-15330882 GCA_035047865.1 Dendrocincla tyrannina
TGAATAGGATAAATTACTATAGAAACTTTAGTCTGATTTGATGTCAGTTTGTCCTTCTGAAGCAAAGGAGAAAGTTCAGTATCATAGCACTCCTGAAAGGCAGTGCCTTATTTTTCAAGACAATTTCTGTATCTGTTTTCAAGAGTGAAGTTATCTGAACGCAATATGTAGTGACAGGAAGAGAGGGAATGGTTTCAATCTGAAAAACAGGAGGTTGAGATTAGATATTAGAAAAAATTTACTGCAAGGATGGTGTGGTACTGGAACAGGTTGCACACAGAGGTTGTGGATGCCCAAACCCTGGAAGAGTTCAAGGCCAGGTTTGATGGAGCTCTGAACAACCTTCTACTAAAAGGTGTCCAGGTTCACATCAGGGAAGATGTAACTAGATGATCTTTAAGGTCCTCTCCAATCCAAACCATTCTATGATTTGATGATTATGATATGTACTTGAAGTCCTCTCATTTCAAATGAGTGGTCTTGAAGAAGTCATATCACTACAAGCTTGTGAAAGAAGAGTGATTTACTGTGCATTTTGCTAATTAAAAATGCATTATCAGTGCCAAATAACAGAACCATTATGCACTTTTCATGAGCAATATTGAAAATTACTGTAAAAATGCTTTCCTTTTGACATGTCCCCTGCTTGTTTCTCAGGTGGTCTTTAGGGACTGTTGACAAGTTCGAGAACTGTAGATAGCATCAGAAAAAAAGTCATCTCAGTAAGAACTGCTTGAGAGAATAAAGATTCCTAGATCAGATCCTAACTCTCTAATTTTGCTACATATCTGGAATCTTGCTCAAATGACAGCATAAGTAGTAGCATATGCTAGTTTTTGCAGACTGTTAAATAATACACTGATTATAAAAATAAATATATTTATTTTTTAAGTCATTATAACTAGTGTCTGGAAGACTGTAAAATATTGAAGTTTGTTGAATTAGAAAACAAACAAAAACATTTTAAATACCAAGGATAACTCATGAAAATATATTCTTTTTATTTTGACAATTAGATTTCTGCATTTTTATATTTCATCATATGAAATACACTGTATTTTTTTTTCAAACGGTAGTTTAATAATTTGAGCTGCCATTAAAACATTCTCATATTTAAATCTTGTTGAGAGGTGAAAGTAATTTCCAAATTTTAGTGTAGATCACACAGTATTCAGGTTAATGAAATGAGAAAGTTTATATTGTATTTCAAACGATCATTTGGCCAGTATTTAATCAGAAACTGATTTCTGATATTAATCTTACCATTGACATCAGAAAGGGCAGACTGAACTGTTTTCTTTCTTCCCCCCACTCCCAGACTTTATTTTTAGGAAACACTTACTTGATCAGGGTGGAGTATAGTTCTGAAAAAGTCTCTGGACACTGCAGTTTTATCTAAGGGTAAGACTTATCCTATCCTTAAGCTCTGCAGCTGCTTTTTCTCTCTCATTTGTTCCCAAGGAAAAAGTGCATATATAACAGTGGGAAACTCAGGGCACGAAAAGGTCAACCAGAAGCACTGTCTACCTTTTAAAGCATGAAGATTTCTTGTGGCTGTGAGCACTGCAGCTAGGGTCCATGCTTTTGTAATCTCAGAGATTGTTACCATGTACATTACATGCACTACGGTTGTAGTTTGGAAAGTAAACTTGGGCCAAAATGTAGCAGTTCACTCACTACGGAATGGGTTCAGAGATTGGTTGGTGGCAATTTGACTGGAGATGAGACTTGGGTCCTCAGACAAAAAGGAAGCTTAAGAACAAGGTATGCTTAATTTAGAGCTGTAGCAAATAACAGAAGAAACAGTCAATATGGAGACAATAGCAGATTATGTATAAAAAGTAAATCAGAAATTCCTTTTAATTTTTTACTATAAAAGGATATGGTAATTTATATTTCAGGGATTAAATGTACTATTGACTGATCTGGAAAAATGGGCTACTATGAGCAAGCTGGTTTTAATCACTTCTCTCTCTGAATCTTTAACATCTACTGCTAGCCATTAGGTCAGTGACAGGAGAGTTAGTGACAAGATAAGTGCTCTTGTCTACTGTCAAAATAGCTCAACATTGACCCTATAGACCTGACACTGGTGAGGAGACCTTAAGTCCATGACTCTAGGACTGCTTGTTTTCCTTTGTTCTGAAACTTCAGGCCTTTAAAATTAATTGAGTTAGATTTTTCTTTAAGGCATATTTATGTGGGGTTTTTCAGTCAATTCTGTAACTTTTCCCTTAACTTCTGGGTGCATGTTTGTCCTCTAGAGCTGTGTCTGTCTCTGTGAGAGAGAACAACTTAAGAAAATGGAATTCTTGAAGGTATGTGTTATAGCATACCAAAAAGTCTTGCTTTAAGCTTGGTTATTTCTATTTATTTTCCAAAGAGAAGTAAATCATTAATCTGTTCTACATTGGTCTATGAAAGGCATAATAGTATGACATTTATTAGAACTGATTAAAATATCTGAAGTTTTAAGCTATAGGAAATCTTTTTAAACTTTCTGAGATAAACGTGGATTAGAAACCAAAGACACCAAATGAGCACAATTATGTATTGTTGCAGAGTGCCTTGAGAATGCTGTTGGTTTCTTGGATGTATATGTATTTCTTTCTGTCATCTAATACTTGAATAATTAGAAGAAAGGACTTGTTATCACTACAAGAGCCTGAATTCTACTTGAAAAATTGTCTTTAGCTAAATGTTCTTTATAGAACATAATTAGGAGAAGTCATGCTAAGTCCCAGCAGCTGTATCAAAGTGAGGGCTACTTGCAAAAATAGTCTTACAATGTAACTGGCAGAAAGTAGTACATATGTGCCAGATTGAGCTAATATGAAGTGTGATTCTACTTCAACTATAATACAAATGGGAATAGCTCTGTACTATATGCCAAAAGTAAAACCACTTGAAGAGCTATACTGAATACTCATAAAACACCCCAAGAAAAAAAATTCTTAGTACATAAAAAAAGTTGCAAAGGAAGCAGGAGGAGGCTTGTTATGGCAAAAATGATAGTAGAAAGAAGAAAAGGCACCCCTCTGTTTCTCATCTAATGATTTCAGTTTGTAGTAACATGTACAGGTTACTTGAGCACATCCTATTGATGTTCAGACTTCAAACTTCTTTTTAAGTGTATAGCTTATGGACAAATTTTAGGATATTATTGAAAAGATCATCTTTAATTCTGTGAATAACCAGAAGAAACAGGTGCCTTTGAAGACCTCTACTGGGACAGACTTTCTGCCTAAATGTTCATATATAAGCAGGCACAACCTTTTTCTGTAGAATTTCAAAGGCATCCTCTTCTCTCCGGTGACTATTGACATTTTATTTTAGAGCATTGCTTTGCTCCACTACCATATACGTTTTAGGCGTAAGAGCATGGATGGAACCATGCAAGTTAGTCAAGCAAACTCACTACATGTTGTTAATAGAACTGGAGGAAATACACTGGTGCAGAGACATACAGTTTGTACGTATCTCAGGCATTAACAAAATTTTATGTTTATTAAATAAATAGAATCACTAGTTTCAAAAACTTAGGACCTAAATATGTCCAATTCATCTGTAACATGATAAAAAACTTGCTCAGTGTTCTTTCACTTTGTGAAGCTCCAAATACATACATTACTATTGTTATTATATTCCTATGTACTAGCCAGCAAGGTAATAATCTTTCTGTCATAGTGTAGAGCTGCAGGGAAAGAAATGACAAAGGGACTGATCAAATTAATTTAGCCATTAGAACTGCATAAGGAGAAGGCATTACTGCATGCAAAAGTGCAAGAATCAGGGTTGCAGACTTTTTCTCAGTTGATATATTGGACTCTTTGGAATGACTGTGCAAATAAGACTTTTCTAATAATCTTTTGTGGTTTATTTGAAGCATATGACAGGGATTAGGTTTCCCTCTTCTCAGGAAACATAGAGCTGTAGAGGAATTTGTAAGAGAAATATTCTTCTACTCACCACAAGTTTCTCTTACCAAATTGGATGATACTTTGCCATTTTTACCTGTTTGCAGACAAATCAGGTAGTCTAATTTCCAGGAGCAACTCTTCATACACTTCTATCCATAGGGAGAACTGAAATTACTTTTGAGAAGAACTAGGATCCTTCCACTTTTTCACAAAGTCTTGGCATTTAGTAGCTAGGTATTCAAAATACTGCTTTTACTATGAAGAATGTGTGAAAGATTCAAAAGCAGCTGCTTCACATTAAGTTCTTCTCATAATGTCTCTTTGTGTCAAGAGACACTGTAACTTGTAAGCTTTGATATAGAACAAGAAGTCTGGAGGAAATGAAATTTAGCTTTAGAACTCAGGTGTTTCACACGTGAATATTCTCTTTATTCAGACGAACTCTGATTTGACTCAGCTTCTGTGATCTGTGCACAATACTTATTTAGCCTGCAGAGATTAACTAAGTATTTTAGCTACCAAGTTCTTCCCCTAATCTCCCAGATTAATAGGTCAGTAGAGCTCAAGAGAGAAGCAAACAAGAATTAAAATGGGGAGGGCAGATGTAACGTTCTAAGAGCTGCTAAAGTTAAGAAAGCAGGGGATTTTTATTCAAAAATATTTCCTCAGACTTCTTATGAGGAATTTGAAAAGGAGTTCTCCTGAAGGAATAAATGTAAAAAGTTTGAATTAAGCAACAAACTCTTAGCATCATAGGATGATTAGGGTTGGAACGGGCCTTAAACATCATCTAGTTCTAACCTCCCTGCCAGTGGCATGAACACCTTTCACTAGACTAGATTGCTAAGAGCTCCATCCAACGTGGCCTTGAACAGTTCTGGTGATGGGGCATCCACAGCTTCTCTGGGCAGCTTGTTCCAGTGCCTCACCACCCTCACAGTAAAGACTTTTTTTCCCTAATATGTAATCTAAACCTATCTTTTTTTCATTTAAAACCATTCCAGCTTTTCCCATAGCTATATGCCCTTGTAAATAGTTTCTCTCCATCTCTCTTGTAAGCTCCCATCAGGTACTGGAAGGCCAAAATTAGGTCACCCCAAAGCCTTCCCTTTTCCAGGCTGAACAATCCCAATTCTCTCAGCCTTCCCTCATAGGAGAGGTGGTCCATCTCTCTAACAGACTTGGTGGCTCCTGTGGACTCACCCCTTACTGTGCTGAGGATTCCAGAGCTGGATATGGCACTCCAGGTGGGCTCTCAGCAGAGCAGAGTAGAGGCACAGAGTCACCTCCCTTGACGTGCTGGTCACGCTTCTTTTGATGCAGCTCAGGACACGGCTGGCTTTTTGCGCTTCAAGCACACATTGTAGGCTCATATTCAGCCTCTTATCCTTGAGCATCCCCAAGTCCTAATGTAGGACTACTTTACGAAAGTCAGCAGAATATGTGATGTTTTGACAAGGAAACAGTGTTTCCAATCCTACCTTGAATTCTAGGCAGTAGTTCAAAAGATTTTGGTGATAAAAACAAAAAAAAAGCAATTATGAGAGTATATATTAAATTATGTTTTAGGTCTAGAAGAATATGCTCTTCCCAAAGTGTCTTAACTGAAAACTAATAAACATGCATTTAATTTACTTAAAAAGTGGTTCAGAAGAAATTATTACCAAAAGCTGCAGTACGACATGGTGAATTTAAACCCTTTAAGCCTCCTAAAGATATACTTTCTTGGTCTTACTTCCTCAGCCTTTTAGAGTATAGAACTGAGATTTTCAAATGTGAAGTTAATGAGACAAAAGCCAAAAAGTGTTAATTGATGATTATTTCTAAAAAAAACCTGATTACAAAATACTGGATTTGAACTACAAATACTCTGCTATTCTGTCCAAATCTGCACAGTAATACTTTATCTTACCTCATATACGTTTGCTAAAGTCAGTGCTTAGTATATTTTGATGAGAAACTGGAGCACATACCTAATATACCAGTATTACCCTGGTATCACATACATCTTCAAATGAGAGGTGTTAAAGACAGCTGCACATAACATGATGTGAAAAACTTCAGTGTGAGAAGGGCTAAAGAAAGTGTTTTTATTTTAATTTCTGGCCTGTCATTTTTTCTAACGGTAGTTCTTCTACAGAGCTGTCAGTTCAGGAACGTTTTTTGTATATAGTACGCCTATGATGCTGTCACTTAAGTGTGATGCAGTGAGATGTAGGCTAATCTGTCTTGAGTTCTCATTTTTCACAGATGAAGTTACTCAGCTTAATGTTATGCTAAGAGTGCCTTCACAATAACTTCAGTAAAAAGCTTGCCAAGGATCTATTCTTCCTTTTGCCAACAATGGAATATGAATTGTAATTAGATTTTGACTTGGAACAGAATTAGAAGTCTTTGAGTTTTTGTGAGTTTTCATGTCTAGTTCATTTGGACCTAGTTTTGTCTTTTTATTTGTAATCTTCTTGGTGAAAAATAAAAGGGAGTGGCATGGGAAAATGGGAAACATGCTGTATTCTTCTCATTTAAAACATGATTTGTTATAGAGCCTCTTCTTTCAAGAGTTCAAGAAGTTGTCAGGTTATCTGAATTTTCCTTCTAAAATTCCTGGACTGAATGAAACCCTTAATAGCTCATGTAAAGGATTTAAGAAGACACCAAGAAAGACAGTTTGATATTTTAGGTTCTTTTGAATTTGAGAAGATGCATGGAGGTCAGCTGAGTCCCAAGAAGAAATCTAGTGGTCTGTAGGCCCTGTAGATCAGGCAAAACTGAGACAAGGTGAGAAGGTGTATTTCAGAGATTACATGTAGATTTTCAAAAGAAAAAATCTGTAATATTAAAACTGAAATTTCCTTCAGGCATGTATAATGAAGCGGTGAATATTACAATAAAGTAATTATTATTTAAATAATGTACTATCTTATGAGTAGGAATATATTATTCTTTTCTAAGCTATGTCAGCAACAGACTGATTTTTCTTTATGTATGACCTAAGTACCAGTGTTATTTGTAATAATTTCTGCTTTGTGTTCCAATTTTAAAATTACAAATATAAATCTTCTTCATTGATTAGTCTCTATTCTCATACAAGCTCAGAGTTATAGTAAAGAGGAATAAGAATAAAATTTATTAAATCAGTAGAAGATTATACCTTTGGGGTACTTCTGCAATTTTAGTTAATTTAACAATTCTCTATGTACATATACAGCAAAGTGCAAGAGATATGATCCTTCATACAGGGTTATGGAGAAGTTTGACCTGAATGTAATTTTCAGTTCAGATGGAAAGTAAAGCAAACACTGATCTCACTACCTAATCCTTCCATATAACAGATGTAAGAAATTTTTAGTAACTTAAAATAAGAATACATGTGAGACAATTGGTCACAAAAGTGATCAAATTTGTGACTTACTTCTAAGATGTCTTTGAAATAGGGCTTTGAACTCATCACAAAGGCTGATTTCCTGTTTTTTCACAGACTTATAGTTCATTTTTTTTAAGTCTTTTCTCTGTCTTGACATCTGTTAAATATGTATAGCTATGGCTTCCAGTTTAATTAGTCTCTTCTAAGCCTTAATGTATGTATACTGATTTCTCATATGTTTTTGGATGAATAATGGAAAAGGATTGCTTCCTCCTGTATCTCTTGAAAATAGAATTCAAACTTTATCAATCATAGGTGCAATTATTTTCAGGTAAACGTATGAAGATTTAACACTATCTGCTAAGCTTAAACTCTTTGATTCAGAATCACCAATCTATTCAGCTTTTCAGATGGAGTATTACGAAACATTTCTTAAAAATATGCAAATTGCTCTTCTCAGCTGATCCACTTATCATTTAGGAAATACAAGCATTATAGGAAACCTGCATGTTTAGGAATGACACTTGTAACTTACAAAACTTACTATATAACTCACAAAATTTACTATATAAATCACTTTGACATTTTAGATAAGTATCATATTTCCTTTTCTTTTCTGAAGAGAAATACAGGGAGCTGTTTTTAGCATGGGAAAGATAAAAAATATCTGAGTGCATTTTTAATAGATGCATAGACACAAACTGAAAAAGAAAAATTTTCATGGTTTTTTTTAACTTTGATTTCATCACTATGAAAATGACCTTGCAATTTATATTGTGCAAAACTTTAAACAACCATGGTTCCTTCTGCATACATATTCACCTTAGTCTTATAATGCCATTGGTGTCACATATTTAATTCCTGTATTTAATGCAGATGTTATAGAGCATAGTGTTTTGAATGAGTTCATTTGATTTATTTTTCTATGAAGTCTTAGACTGGATTAGTGCAGTAACCTTTTATCTTTAAATTTGAATATAGCAATGGATCTGTATTAGCAAAATTGTTGTGATGAGCTCACTTTAAATAGTGTTTATTAAAGGAAATTTAAGAAATGTTCCTTTTAGCAGCTTCACACAGATCATAGTACAGGAGATCAGGAAGGTTAAAGAAGAAAATGCCACAAAGTCTCTTTAATGGATTCAAAGGAACAGTTTATTTATCTTTACTCTACAGCCTCTCCTCCTGTGGAGGGAGGAAGAAAAAAGGAAGGAAAACAAATAAATTATCGAGTTCCTGCAATAATTTCTAATGTCCCTTCCGGAGAGTCCATATCTGCCCTGGAAATATTAATGTTTCCGAACAAAAGGCAGTATAACTTAATAGCATTCTTCACAGTGTCTCTTGAAACACAATGAGGCATACAAGATTCTTAAGGTGAGTTATCCAGTTTGGTGCTTTTTTTACTTGTATTGTTTTGAATGTACACATACAAATATACACCTCCTTTTCCACTTAGGCTTCTTTTTAACATAAAGGTGAAGTACTAAAGAATTAGTCGACTTATTCTTTTGTCCATTGATAGACAGATTGCATACAAAATCAAGACTTTCCATTTTTGAAAATGGTACAAATTTTGGGCGTGATAATCCTGGAAAATATTCTAAAAAAACCTATGACTGTTCATTTAATTTGGAAGGATAATTAATGTCAGTGGGTCCAATTCCTCTGCTATTAACAAAAAAATGTAAGAGTGTTTCTAACAGGTGAATTTAGAAAACAAATAACTACCACTCAGGGACTTAGATTGCAAATCTCTCTTTAAGATTTACATTTCTCTGCTTTGGGAGCAGAATAAACACATTCTGTGAACCATTAACAGAATAGAAATTATCAGAAAAAATAATTATAGGAAAAGTGAATTCGCTGGAATAATGCAGTAAAACTACAGTAATATGTCAGCAAGATAAATTGAAGAACTATGAAATCAAAGAATCGTAGAATGGTTGAGGGTGGCAAGGACTTCTGGAGGTCACGTAGACCAAAATTCTTCCTCAAAACAGAGTCAGTTAGAGCATCTTATTCAGTAATGTGTTGAGCTGGCCTTGAACATCTCCAAAAACAAAGTCTCCACATCTTTGGTCAACTTATGTTAGGGTTTGATCACATTCACAAATAAAAAGTAGAATTTATTGTATTTCAGTGTATGTCCAATACCTGTTGTTCTTTCACTGGGCACTACTGCCTTTAGGTCTTTAATTTTCAGTCCCCAATCAAGATTTTATACACAAGGATAAAATTTCCCAGGAGCCTTATCTCCATCAGTCTCTCTCCGTATGACAGATGTTCCAGTCCCTCAGAGACTATGGCTTTTCACTGGACTCGCTCCAATATGTCCATGTCTCTCGTGTACTCAGAGCCCAGACTGGACACACCACTCCAGATGCTCCAGTTGTTTCTCACCAGGGCTGAGCAGAGGGGAAGGATCATCTTTTTCAATCTCATGTCAACGTACTGCAGCCTAACAGGCAGGTGGCAATCTTTGCCACCGGGACACAATACTGACTACTTGTGGTCAACTTGTTGTCCACCAAAATCCCTGTTCCTTCCCTGTAGAATTGCTTTTCAGCCAGGCTTCCTCAGCCGGTACTGGTGCATGGGATTATTACTCTTTAGATGTAGGACTCCAAAATTCCTTTTGTTGAACTCCATGATTTTCCTATCAGCCCATTTCTCCAGGCTTTTGAGGTGTCTTGAATTGTAGGACTGGTGTACCAGTTGCTTCTAAAGATGCAGTTACATTTTGCTGCATTTGTCTAAGGTATTTTTATAAAAGATAGAAGAAAAAAACCAACTGTATATATTATTACTGGATTTCACAGATGTTTAAGATCCATGTCAAAAATGCAATACATAATTCGATGTTTCATATTCATATGATTATGCAAATATAGTGCAGTGTTAAATCTGTAAGTAGCACTGCTGCTAACACCATTCTGCAAGCTTGACTCAGTATGAATGTGACCCGGTATGAGTGTGGAATTCAATATGTTCTATAAACAGGCAGAGTTTACATCATTTGACTGACTCAGGTAACTGGACATTTTAGATGGTCACATGAAAGTGCTATGTTTTTTAGAAGATTTTAATTCTACGTCAAAATGGCTTATTTGCATAGGCTGTTGTTAGCTGACTGAATTAATATTCAGCCTCAGCTAAAATGCTCAGCTAAAATATTAGCAATTTATGTTGAGAAACCAAGTAGCTCTTTCAAACTCCTGTGTCTGGGCATGTGCCATAACACTCAAATACATGTATTCTGGTTTCCATGAGGATAAAATCCATACATGAAGCAATAGAAATTTCTAAAGACCACTTTTCCCAATATAAAAGTGGTGGTGAATTCAAGGCATGTTTATAAGTTCTAGCATAGATTCAGATCTTTGTTTTCTTTCTGGCTGCTAGTATCTATTACTTTATTTTAGGTTATGATAAGGACTCAATTATGAGGGCTTAGTAAATTTAATTGTAAACCCTGGTTCACATTTCTCATGATCTTCCACTTGAGGATATAGTCTAGTATGGCAGAAAGAGATAAGAAATAGAGAGCATATCTAGAAATCTCTCAGATAAAGAAGACTGACATCCATCTTTTAGGCATCAGATAACAGATATTACCAACTGATGCTTGTAAAGAAGTTCTTGAGGCCACTCCGTAAATACTGGCAACCTCTACTTTACACTCTCTCTCTAAACCTTAATATAATCTTGCCATCAGTACACACAAAGATGAAATTGTCTCAAACTCTGATGCATACTTGCCAAATGTTTTGTTTCTATTTATGTGACTATGATTGTCAGGGATCACCATGAAAGGATATCCTCAGTTGCAAGTGGCAATGATAGAAAAGAACCTAGCAGAGAGACTAAGGAGACTGCTCTAGATGTATGATTTACAAACTTGAATATAATTCTGGAAAAATTTTGTGATAGCAGATAACCTGACTGATGTTTTGCATGGCGTGAAGGTAAAAACATGAAATTCAATGCTGAGAATGCAAAATGGATTCAAAAGCATGTTCAGACTCTGACAGAAGCATTCCTTCAATCCAGAAGGCATAAGAAAAATTTGCAAAAGCAACAAGGGCATTTGGCAGTTTGTGCATGACAGAATTATCACTTCATAACTAGGTGAACTTCATGTTGCAGATGATGTCTTTTTCTAGTGTATTGAACAGGAAAAAGCCATTTGTATGTGACAAATATTAGTACTAAAAGAAGAAAAAAGATAGGCTAGTACTGCAACCTTTTTCTCCAACTGAATATAGAAGAGGGGCAAAAAGAATGAAATGTTGAAACACAGAACATTTCTAGCAAATGATCTTCTGACAATGTATACAGAAATTGCAGGCCTATATGCAATGATTGATATGAAATATTTTATTTTTATGAAATACAACTTCCAGAAAATACATACTGCATTTATATTCTCATTATTTGTAACTTCAGATAATACAAAACATAAATCAGAAGTAGAGAACTTTAAACAAAGAAACAATATTTGACAGATATGACACACTGACTTGAGTTTTAATAGATTACAGACATAATTTTACTGATAGGAAATTAGAAATATAATAAATGTTATGACTTTAAACTCATTAAATTCAGAGTATCTGTAATGTAAAGTTTTGAAGAAACTAGAAACGATATTGTAAGACCAATATTTGAAAAGCTGAAAAGTCAAATTCGTCTTTAATGCTGGCAAATTATGGCATATCCTATTTCTCCGTTCTATTTACCACAACACAATCTACCAGAGTCATGTAATTAGATCATCTAATTAAAGAACTATAGTAAAAACAGTTAAAAAAAAGTTTTGTAAACTCATATATAAAGAGTATCCGCAAAATATGCAAATTGTGTTTAACAGCAAAAGGCAGCAATATTCAATAAACAGGATGTCATGGTTTAACTCCAGCTGGTGACTAAGTACCACACATCTGCTCACTCACTTCCTCTGCCCTAGTGGGATGGGGAAAAAGTAAAACTCCTGAATTTAGATAATAACAATTGAATAATTGAAGTTCAATAAGAATTGAAATAAAGCAAAATATAGTAACACTAATAATACTAATGATAATAGCAGTAATAAATGAATTGTATGAATGAATGTACCAAAAAGGAGAGAGAGAAAAAAATAAAACCCAGGAAAACAAGTTATGGAGAATGCAATTGTACATCACCTGTTAACCAGTGCTGCCCAGCCCATCCCCAAGCTGTATTCAGTGACTCCTGGTCAATGTCCCCTCCATTTATATACTGAGTATGATGTTCTGTAATAGGGAACATCCTTTTGGCCAGTTTGGGTCACCTGTCCTGACCATGCTCCTTCCCAAATTTTTGCGTATCTCCTCACTGACAGAGCATGAGACCCTAAAAAGTTTGTTATCAACTTGATTCTCATACTCAGTCTAAAAAAATGGCCCTGTACAAAAACTAACTCTATCCTAGCTAAACCAGAACACTGGATCTTGTTCACATAGTGTCACTATTATAACAGGGGAATCCTACAAATTAAAAAAAGACACCTTCAACTTTTCTAAAAAAAAACAAAAAGAAGATAGATTCAAATCAAATAAGTTTGAAATAGATTATAGGTAAAACAAGGGAATTAAACAACATCAAAGAAGTTCTTAGGAAAAATACTTTAAATGAAACCTTCTGAGCTGTTTCACAGTATCAAGACAAAAGAATGCAAATACTAATAGGACGCTAGAGAATTTATTTTAAACTTTTCATGTATTTTCCTTTTGAGGGTGAGACATATGGATAGCTGAACTTTTAGAATCACAGAATCATTTAAGTTGGAAAAGATCTTAAGATCACCGAGTTCAATTGCTAACCTAGCATGGCCAAATCCACCACTAAACCACATCCCTGAATGCCACATCTACACACTTTTTAAATACCTCTAGAGATGGTGACTTAACCACAAAGTAAGGGTCAAAACAAGCTTTGTTTTCTACTTTTTTGCTTCTTCTTTAAGATTCATATTAGTTCTAAATTCTGACTTTTCATTTTTCAGGACTAGGAAGAGTACCATGCTCACATATCTCAACTTTGCAGAAAAGTGTGTTATTTATTTCCTAGTTTGTCAGCTTAATCTGACTTTTGCTTTAGCAAACATAGCATCTGGCTCTTGTTTAGTATCTTTCATGAAAGTATCTTGGATACACTGAAAATGAACACCACTTAAATAAGTGGGGCAGTGCCCAACTGCAGGCAAAGTACCACTTAAGCTTTGATGGGTAAAAACTGTGCCATGGTAACTTTGCCACCTATCTATCGATGTGCCTATGCAGGTTACCATTGAGGGTATTTTTCAAGCACAACATTCTGGCACCAGGGAGCTGGAAATAGATTCACATACACCATGGACAGCTGTTGGTCTTCGAGTTGTGACAGGAAATCTACTATAGCAAGGGGTAGCTTATATTCCATCGGTGCGTATTTCTAATTTATGTTTTGTTACCCAGGAAACCCGTGATAAACAACATTTCTTGCACAATGGAATTGGCATGGGATTGCATTAATTTTTCCTTTTCTTGATTTTATTCTAATGAGCCCAGTAAAACTTTAAGAGATCAGGGATAGGTTTTACAAAATATGAAGGGTCTGCTCTTTTGTGACACATAAGCACATCATGTGTAAGAAAGCTATGCCCTCTGAAACCATACGGATATAGAAATGTCTTATAACAATATTCAGGAAAAGGCATTTCTTTGCTAATTCATCCTCACATTCTCTTCTACAAATTTGTCCTCTTTTTTTTTTTTTTTTTAAACAGATCTAGACATCTGGATCTTTAAAACCATTTTAGTTAAGTAAACAGAAGATTGATTGTCTTTTTTTCAGAGGTTGAGCAATGGTAGTTATTTACCAGTACCCAGCCAATACTGTCACAAGACTATTCATTGCAGATTGTTATATTTCATGGATAATGTCTTTATTATTTTAAAGATGAGTGAATAGAGTAAGAGGAGTTTTAGTTCTCTACCTTAATTTTAATTATTTGTTCTCCACAAGTTAAAACCAACGTCTCTGTGTCAAGAAGCCTTGCTGTCAGCAATCTACTTCACTGTGCCAGAGCTGAAACTAAGCAGATCTTCATTAAATTATTTCCTTCTCTTATTTTCCTCACAGAAAATAAGATCTTGTCAGACTCTCTCAAGTGGAGAGAAAATTGTCAAGTGTACAAACTCTTGGTGAAAATCATGAGAGAGTTGAGGGTGGTAAAGCAAGAAAGAAGATTGTGAGGTTGGCAAGTGGCACAAGAAAACCATTGGCTTCACAAATGGAAAAAAAAAAGGTAATAAAAATATACTCTCTTCTGGTTCTTCACAGTGAATTTATTTTCTCTTTCTGTTTAAGATTATCTCAAAAGCAGCCTATGCTATTAATTCAGGTTGGGATTTTACAGAGTCTGTGTTGGCTTATCTGTGCTTTCATTAGGAGCAGTGAAAAGTTTACTCTTCAACTCAATCAGCCTTAAAACATTCCTAACTGCTCTTGAAATCTCCTGGTAGGTTACCTTAAGGATTTGCTACAACTGAAATCAAATCTGAATGCTTTAGAGTAGAAATACTTAACTTCTTGTAATAGCCCATCCACTAAGTCCACTTGTCAATATGCTACTAGTATCACCTCAATACATAACAGTACTGGAAAAAAGAATGACACTATGCAGAAATATAATGTTTTTGATATGTAATCTACATCTTAAAAGGGAGATATGGTGGTTTCATTGTGGAGGTTTTTTTGGAGGGGGTTGGGTTTTTTGTTTTATTTGGGGTATTTTTTCTTTTTTGGTGTTTTGTTTTTTTTTTTCTCTTTTGCCCTGAATTTGTTTTTGTTCTTTTTTATCTTATCAAAGAAAACAAACTCAGGTTCCTTCAGTTGTTTTGTTTGGTTTTTTTTGTTTGTTTGTTTTTTTAATAACAGTTTAGGATTCTATCTGTGCTTTTCACCATATAAGTTTCACTGGATATATATGAAATTGTTGATCTGATAAAATGTGCAATCATCCATTCAGGGAAAGATTCAGTCGTCCAACACATCCACAGCATAAGGAGACTAAGAAGGATAGACAGTCTGGCAAACAGGAGAATATATTGGTCTCAGAAATCTGGATAAAAATTACTGGCTCCCCTCTTTTCTGATTGCAGTTTCAACCTACTTCTGACCAGCTGAAGTCCTCTGGCCCACAGAACAGGGTCTTGCATCTCAGGAGGTAATCTTAGCTTCTAATTAGTGGAAGTCAGGCAGCAGAGAAGGAAGGGGAGAAGGTGTTGGGAAGGTGTTCACTTCTACTCTGTATGCTTAATTGAGATTTTTTTCCTTTATTAATATTAATATTAGTATCAATGGGAGATGCATATCTGTTCCAGAAAATGAGTTATATCCAATTAGGTGTCCTTGCCACCAGGATACTTCCCCGATAACTCTGCTGTCACCATGGTTCTTGTATTTTGGACTACAAAGGGGCTTTCAGTGAAGATGTCTCATGGCCTGCTGGTTGCAGTCCCCTTGGATGATTCCACTGTGTACCTAGAGAGCAGGCAGCCAGCAACATCCCTGTAATAACACTACTATTTACCTTCATAAAATCATTCTAAGAAGTGTAGGCAAACTGAACTCCAAGTGAATGGAGACAGTCATATTTCTAATTGTTTCCTGCATTCATAAGCATATGGAATTTGTACTTTGTGAAGCACTTAACCTGTCCCTGTTGGTTGTTAACAAAGTCCTAAGGACTTGAAAATTTGGTGACGGGCACCTAAGCCAGACAGATCTCTTTCTAGCCAAAGAACTCACCATGCAAATTTTCCAAACATAGCAGAAAAAAAAATGATGCAGAGAAGGTGTCTACATGAATTTAAACAACTGTTTCTCAATAACTACCTTTGATTTATTGTGCAGTCCATTTCTGAAGTATTTACAGGGTCTATTTTGCCATTAACATGGAGGATGTAATGAAAGTGATCCTGGTAATTAATAGTTTAAATACCTTTTAATCCAAAGCTACTGTTTCAGAATGAAGAAATAATTGCCAACCAGGTGCTTGATTAATTATTGTGTTAAAGACAAGACTCCAGAAACTGTTTCAAGCAAAAGCAAAACGAATTAAGCCTTTGGACTCAGTTTTTGTAATTCTATGAATAACTTTTCAGTTTTCTTCTGTACATTCTTTCTCCAGGCTTTAGCAAGAAAAATTAACTATACCAAAACCTGCACAACTACTCCAAACCAGGTAATTTCGTTTTACATTAGTTTTGGAATCCTTCAGACATGTAATCTCCAATGCTATTTTGCCTTGAGTTAATTAAAAATTTAAATATTTTGCTTCTGAAAAGTGTTAGGACAGTGAGCAGAGGGGAAAAAAATTGCATCTAGTTGTATTTTGCTATGAAGCATGGGAACAGTCCTCAAAGCACAGGTCAAATTCCTGTACTGTCATAAACTATATAAAAACCATAACTCCTAGGTTAACTCTATGGGTTCAGGAGATCCATGTGTCTTTTTTCTTCCAAGTGAGAAACAAACATACGTCCACAGCTTTTTCATGTGCAAGCTGTAGACTGTTCATTAAAGCACATTTGTGAGAATTAAGAAATGCAGATTTAATTCCTGCAGAGAGAAAAGTAAGTTATCTTTAAGAATATAGCACATAATTATTTATAGTTTTGGCCTTTAGCTCCTTTTGCCTCAGTTCTACCTCTTAAAATGCTGTGAGAATGATTACAATAAAGACAATGAGATACTCAGATGCTGTCATGAGGGGGCCTTACATACAGACTGCTAAAATGGATAGGTTAAGATTAAATACTCTTCTGCTTCCTAATGATGTAATTAGAAAGCTTTTAAATTTAAATAAAACACCACTCAAAGTGCCTATCTCTAGCTTTGTGTGTGACCTAGAAGGCACATAACTGTGAAGATCACTAAGAGAACCCATTGAATAAAAATGAGAATAATAAGAAATCAATCATTGTTATAAATATGAAAGAATATCACTCTGCCTCTTGTTTTCATTTAAAGAATTTCAAGTTTCTTCTCTAGAAGTCTGAAACGGTTGTTCCTGTTATGCTGAAAGCTTCCAAATCCTCAACAAGTAAAATTATCTTTTTCCTCAATTCCTGTTAACCTTAAGATGATACAGTGTGATAATTATGGCCTACAAGAAACTACACTTTCACTGTAGCAGAGAGTGGGGCAGATCCAGGCAATTTAACCTCCTGAATTTAAAAAACAAACAAACAAACAAAAACCCCGACCAAACAAGCAAACAAAAAAAAACAAAAAAGCCCCTAACCAACCAAAAAACAAACAAAAAAAAACCAACAGAAAAGAAAAAAAATCCCAAAATAAAAAAGATAAAAGGGGAAAAAAGTATTTCTTAAAAACTCAGAATATCAAAAACTATGTTTTTATTATTTATAAGGTTGAAAAGAAATTACATGGCAGGAGAAGTTCCACTGCCTGGGATTTCAGTAATGCTTTTTTGAAGTCAAAGACAACAGCTGTCAATATAGTGTATCTCTCTCTCTTATTCTTGCTGAGCTATAATATAACACTGCATAAAATCTTTATGTCACAGTAGATCACAGTGACTATGATTTTTAGCTCTCAAGGTTTTTCTTCCTGGTAAGGTAGCTATAAAATACATTTGTTTCTGAAAAAGAAGGTGGTTACATGAAGGACATCCTTTCTATAATCAAGCAAAAATTTTGGCCAAGGAAAATCTACTGGCAGACTATGTGTATCATACTGGAGATTTCAAAATTAAAAGCTAATGCCCCATATGGGTCTGATTTTGTAGATATTTTAGGAGTAACTGGTTGCACGGGGTTTTCTTGAGATGGTATAATTTTCTTCATAGCAACTCATATGGTGCTATGCTTTGTACTTGTAACTGAAGCAGTGCTAATAACAAACCAGTGTTTTAATGATTGCTGAACAGGGCACAGCATTAAGGCTTTCTCTGTTTCATACTCTACACATCCTTCCCTCTGTCCCCAAGAGGAATCTTGGGGTAAGCAAGAACTTGGAGGGGACACAGAATTATAGATATTTTTAGTATAAAGTAATTAGACACAGCAGTATGCTGAAATCATGTCAACAAAATCATTTTTATATGGCCAAAAGGGGAGCTAGAATTTTGAAAAAGGAGTGAACGCCACACTTACAGAATGAAAACTGCATCATTCAGAACAGAGTCCAGAAAGGATTTTTGGGGAAAAAATTTGAAAAGAGAATAATGATTCACTAGCATGATGTTTTTGCAGAAAGTATTAGTATCATTCACAGAAGGATAAATGAGGTAAGTAGGGTAATGTTTGGATTTAACGTGTGTGACACTATTGGTGAAATTAGGCATACAGTTGTGCTGTTGCCATTCTTTAAAAATTAAAAAAATATGCTATTATTATTAGAAGGGAAAAGAATTTTATCTTATAATAAAGCAATCAAAACAACTAACTTAATTAAGTGCATAAACACTTTCACAAGAAAGAGCAGCCATGTACTAGAAGAGTTTTTATCTAGCAGACAAGAACATAAAAATAACCAGAAAAAATAAAGTCAGATAAATTCAAGAAACACTCGGTTTCTTGTTAGAATACAGTACGCAGAGGAACAAGCACAATTTTCCTATCATGATGTCTTCAGGTCAAAACAGGATGTCTCTCTGGATGTCTCAAACACAAGTTACTTTTCTAAGATAGGACTAAGTGAAATTTTTTATCCTGTGACCTACTTGCATTTCCCGTTTCAAAATCAAGGAAGCATCAAAATTGCCCTGCTAGATATAAATAAAACTCAGAAAAGACTATCAAGTCAGCTCTGAATAATAAAACTATTTTTGCTTTTTTGTATTGCAAAGCTACCCACCAGTTTTCCCTCTATTTTCAGTGTCATCTCTGAGACTTGCAGTAGTCTATTTGAGATAACATCACATTTTTTTTCTTTTCTATTTCTATGTACTGAAAAGATTTTTTTTAAAAAACTGTTCCATAAAGTCTTTTTACTGACTCATATGGTACATTGAGATTTCCTCCTTTTAATTGTTTGACCGTAAGTACCTTCTACGTAGAATGAATTGACCTTGGTTTTCAGAATTTTAGCGATTTAGTCAGATTTAGTCAAATGCCACTCTGTTTTCTCTATTATAATGACTCTGGCAGTGGTAAGGCTCAGGATCCATAAAGATGCAATCTTATGAACTTCCTTGCTTTTACCACCTGTCCTAATATATGTGTGTGTTCTAAAAGATGTGATACGTCACTGTAGCTGCAACTTGTTACTACTCACAAATCTCACTTTTGTAAGTTCTGGATAATGCAACACTGAAGTAAGAAAGTCTGTTGGAAAATTGTCTTCTAGGGTTTAATACGTTCTTAATGCTTAAGGAAAAAACTTCTACTTAATGACCAAACCTTCTAAATTAGCTGTTTCAGTGTCATAACAGTAGTGGGTGGAATTCAACTTTGGATAAACATAGATGTCCTATACCATTTTGTACCTGGCATATCTGTCACTCAAAGGCCATATGTCTCCTGTAGGTCTTTTGTTAAGTCTGCCAGCTATGACACTAAATGCATCTGCTTACATACCTAAATGACTACAGTGCTTTCATTCAGTTTCATTTAAGGTATACTAGGTCAGCCTGGCTTGGTGTTGTGTTTTAGGTTTGTGACTAAGACCATTGGTAGCGCACAAGTGTTTTAGCTATGGCTGAATAAAGGTTTTCCATGTTTCTCATTCCACCCAGTAAGTCACTTGGAGAGTGGCAAGAGCTTGAGACGGAACACAACTGGATCAGGTGACCCAAACTGACCAAAGGGGTAATCCATACCACATGACGTAATGCATAATAAAAGTGAGGTGGGATGTGTGTGTGAGGTATAGAGTGGGCAAGGGGGAATTTTTTCAAAGGAGCCATTGCTCAGAGACTTTCTGGTCATTGTTCTGGTGGTGGGAGATGATCCCTTACATTATTTGGGTCTTAATTGGGTTTTATTCCTCCTTTACTTATAAAATTGTCTTTATCTTGACCTATGAGTTTTTCTCGCTTTTGCTTCCCCACCTTCTGCAGGGGTAAGTGAGCAAACAGGTTGTGGGTGCTCAGTTGGCAGCCAAGATAACCCACCACATAAGGTAATACATAAAAACTACTTATTGACATTGAAGAGTCTAGCAGTTTGAGCCTTCTTGAGAAACGGAGTATTCTCAGAGCCTTAGGAATTGCATCACTAAATGATGAAGGCTCCTGGAGTTGGAGGGTGAACCTGCTAAATTAAAATTAGACAGTTCTTAAGCTACTTATCTCCATGAACATGAAAAAGGCCACTATAGTGCTACATGTTGTTACCTAGAAGCAGCCAAAAAGCCAAGTAAACTAATCACTAGGGAACTAGGGAAATTATCACTTTTACATCTCTGAAAAACTCAATAAAAATTTAAATGTAATTTTGAGTTGGCAATAATCTGTCAAACAGGTGTGTTTGAACAAAATAATTTTAGCTAAAATACTGACATTTTTCACCAATGTTAATAGAAATGCTGGGAATGGACGTTTATCTAAAGTTTGTCATTAACTCCCAACTAGAACAAACCTGACTGTAATGGAAATCTAAGGATCTAACTCATATACTGACATCCAAATTACAAATGTCTAAAGTTTGATAAAATTAATCCCATCAAAAACCTAAGCTTATCTATCTTCATTAGCCACAGATATAATTAGCAAAACCTATGTGACCCTTAGGGGACCAAAATCAAGTGAGATATATCTCCCCATTGCTCAAGAAAGATCCAGTGAAATGTCCTTCCATATTGCAGTGGTATGCTACAAACCCAAAAATGTTTCTGAGTACCTGTATAAAATGGTGAAAAAAAAGTATGGTATGCATGGTATATATGCTACATATAGACATGCACACTGCATGGTACAGAGAAGGGCCAAAGAACACCAGCCCAGAAAGGTTTTATACATTTTGAGCTGAGAGTCAAAATATTCCTGTCCATCTCTTTCCTCAACTTTTGCTTTTGCCGGTATGCCTATCTATATTATCTATTGATGAGAACTGAGCATATATTAAATCAATGAATGCAGAAATGTAATGTTTTAGTAATTCTGATTTAACACTGTGCCTTCTTAAAATTCACAGTTCAACACTATACTTAATTATGAAGAAAGAAAAAAGAGAATGCATGCCAAGACTCAGTCTGATATTAGCAAAATACCCAGAAGATCCTACTATGAACTCATTATCATAGTTTCTTAAAGCTCAAATCACAGGAGACTATGAGATCAGTCACAAAACCCAAACAGGGAAAGCAATCTGAGTTAGTCTAATTTGAATTTACTCTCTGATGCAGAGGATATCATAAAAAAGCTTGTAATCCCTACTCATTTCTTTAGTTTTGTTTTAAATTTAATATGATCCTTAACTTTCTATTATCAGGTCTTATAAGAAGCTACTTATCATTCCAGAGGTTTTAATAAATAAACTTTAACAATCTAATCCTGACAATAGCCAAATTCCCTTAAATCATTCTGTTAATGTCATCCCCATTTTAACTAACAGCATTTTATAATCAACCACCACTAGGTATATTCATATCTGAAGTGCTTAATGAAAAACTATGACTTCACTATACTTATTTTTATACTTGCGTGTGCTAGTAAAATGTGAATTCAGATAGCAATTTTTATTTTTCACAAAAAAGTCAGTAAATACTTCAGTGTAAGATGCAAATATACTTTACGCAGACACTTTAGTTGTCACTGCCATTAAACATAGTGACTCAAACTCTTAGCAGTCCCAAAGACATGACCCCAAAATCCTGCCTTTCTCTAGATTTAATCTGTGGCTCTTACAGCTTATTCATACAGGTATAATTACAACAGTTATAATGACAGTTATTAACCAGCATTTGATATCTTTGTGGATGTGTGGATAAGTGGTGCCTTCAAATGTCAGCGAACAACTCCCATTTTCCTGAAAACATCACCCTGTGTCCTGCCTTCCATGTGTCCAATCCCACTCTATGGGTTTTATTGTTCGTGGTCCAGGGGTTCAAGTTTTGGCATGGCCCAACTGAGTATCCTCAGTTTACTCTTTTGAAGAAATTCTTAAGTTGTGAGAAAGATTAATGAGAAAGTTTATACTGTGGCATCCCACAAGCAAAAAAAGGTAAACACATGGCAGTAGTATTGGAACAGCATTCATTAGTTTTTCAAGACTGAAGAGGAAAAACACCACCATGGAATGTTACAAAATTATAAAGGAAAAAGAAACCTGGAGAATTAGATAACAAATGGTAAATCAGCAACCTGAGCATCTGTTTCAGAGAGCAGTGGCGGATAAATGTTTTCTTCCTGACTGAACCTTAACAAGCCATCAAAGACATTTAAGATAATTTGTCAGGATAGGGAGCATAATGCTGCCTATACTAGCCACTCCTTCCATCCTAGTTATCTTTTGTGTGAGCTAGCTAATAGGAAGACTTGCTTTACACTTTCAAAATGTATGTATTCTGCTTGAACATTATCCTTACACGTGGCTAAAAAGCATCTGAAGAAAATGACCTTGTTAAGAAGGGTTAACAAAGTACATTTTTAGGATGTTTAGTGATAACAAGTTATGTGAGTAATTTAATCAGACTTTGTATGTCTATAATAAAGATATCTTCAGTGGACAAACCTGAGCTAATTGTTCTCTTTTGCATCAAGCAAGAAAAATAAGCTTTTTCAGGGTACAATTCAACCGACCTATTTTAAACATCAATCTTAGATGAAATAAGTAGTGCCTTAGAAGTACCTCCCTTCCTCAGTATTGGCAAAAAAGGGGTCCTACAGGGTTAGCACAGATGCAGACGTGTCCTTTGAAGGCATCTGTTTTGGGTTAGATGACCTCCACTCAATATATCTGAATCCATTTTATTTCTTAAAATCAGCACATGATTAGTTCAGCTCTCTGTAAGGACAGAGAGAGATTCAATGTGAAGCTTAGACAGGTAATATTTAATTTTTAAGAGATGTTTCCTTATCTTAAAGCTTTCTTAAACAACCAAGGTTAGTAATAGGCTCAGTAGCTGAAGAAACATATTTTTACCTACTAGTACCTCAGGAGATTACATGTTTTCACTGAATCCATACCAAAAAGGCATGTTTAACTTTTTAGTTCAAGTGCTCTCCTTCATCTTATCTTATCACCCTTTCATCTGATGACAGCACCTAATTTTTCAGGCTTTGCTCCCTCACTTACTGCTATTTGAGTACTGAACACCATGTTCTCAACATTATCCAGATAAGGGGATGAATCATGTAGCAGGTTTTCTGATGCAGTAGCCATACACTGAAGGCAATCATAATCTGGCTAAATATGTAATGTATCACAGAGACCTTGAATAAATATGCACTGCAGCACTATAAATCTTAACCACATGCTTAGGCATACTCAAGAGTTTCCTTGATCATTTAACTCTGACTCCAGTAAACAACATATGGTAACTGTGATAGAGTATATTTTCTGTAATTGAATCCTTTTATGTTATTTCCTATGGGATGAGACACTTCAGGTCAAATTTAGAGGTGACACACACACAGTGTTGTAAATTGCACACTTAGTAAAAGATATCAGAATTTGGCTCCATGGTTATTATCCTCTGATTATTTTAAGCAAGTGTTTTAAAACAGTGAATATTACCATAGCGTGCAGGATTTGGGCTGTTTTGACATCATTACCCTGGGAAAGCTTGGAGAATGTTTTCCTAGTGCAGCTATTGTTTCTAACTGATGACCCTCCTTGATGGCTCAATGGAACAGGCTGGAGGAGAAAGAACAGTATTCCACAGTCCATATATGGTCTTCTGCATCTACCTTTTGTTCTGTTGCAC
Organism: Dendrocincla tyrannina; assembly: GCA_035047865.1. NCBI lineage: Eukaryota > Metazoa > Chordata > Aves > Passeriformes > Dendrocolaptidae > Dendrocincla > Dendrocincla tyrannina. The sequence continues at coordinate 15,293,317 of JAWWMP010000041.1, forward strand.
AGTGAGAATGCCTTAGTGGTTGAAGTCCTAACTTTTCCATACCTACATACTTTATTTGCTGACATATTTTATGAAATGCAGTCTGAAATATTTTATTTATTTTATGTGTGTTCAAGACTTTGTGCTGAAGGAAATATAAGTAGGCCCTGGCCTAAACCTGAGTTTGACTTCAGGATGTGGAAAACTATGGGATATGACATGAGAAGCCTCTGGTCATAAGAAATAAAACAGTGAGACACTGACAAGTTACAGTTCACATCACATGGCCTGGTTGGCTTTCACAGGTGATAAAGATGGAGTTACATAAGCGACACTGAAACTGCAAAGTGCACAGATACTGGAGGAGAGCACTGGGAACCTTTCGTGCAGAATAGTCCTGCAAGGTCAATAGCAGCTAGGTGACCTGGTGAATGTCAGAAGAACAAGGTAACTATTTGACCAAGACCTTCTATGGGAACTTGTGAGGCAGCCCAGAGCTTGATCACCACAGACTAGTAAGAACAATAACCCAAATCTGTGATTCAGACCATACCACACAAGTAAAACCTTCTGAGGTTTTCTGGAAAAAGAGGATGCTTTCACAGCAATAAAACATGCAGATGAGCAGATTAGTCATTGATTATTCAACAGTGTCACTGTGCCAGGTCCATTCCAGGCCCAAAGACATCTTCATCTACTCATCACTTCCTGACATAAACTTCTTGAAAGAATGTTAATGACAGTACTTTGGTAACAGTGGTGTTAATATTAGCACCTTGCTGCTCTACTACAATGAATGCCATTTTCATGCCTAACAACTCTGTTACTCTGTTTTTTCCCCATGCCATGATCACAGAATCACTGAGATTGGCAAGGAACCTCAAGATACCATCTCGGCAAACCCTCCTGTTCAGGGCAGGGTCACCTAGAGCAGACTGCTCACCCTCACTGTCCACTCTTCTACTCATTATTTCTTCAGTTTTTTAATAAGGGTGCTATGGAGGATGATGTCAAGAACTTTGCTATGGTAAGGACATTCAACTTACACTGCTCTTCCCTTGTCTGCCAAGCCACTCATTTCATCATAGATGGCTACCAGGTTTGTCAGGCAGGATTTCCCCTTCAGAAATCCATGCTGACAACTTCCAATCACTTCCAATTCTGTAAGTAGTTTCCAGGGTTATAAGCTCCTTCACCTTCTCATGGATCAGGGTTGACTAGCCTTTAGTTCATCTATTCCTTCTTGCTTTCTTCCAGTCCTCAGAGCCTTCAGTCACCACAGCCTTCTCAAGATTAGAGAGTGGCCTTGCAATGATATTGGCCATCTCCTGTTGCACCTATGGATGAATTGCACGAGGTCCTGTAGACTTCAATCTGTACAGTTTATTTAAATGCTTCCTTTCTTGACCCCTCTCTATTGCAAGTAGTTTTTCATTACTCCAGAATGTGCCCTTTTTTCCTTCATGCCATCTGTTAAAATGTTCTTTTATAACAAAATTGGTACTGTAAATCAAAGCAAGGGTGTACTTTCCTCATTCCTTTACTGGAATTTATTGTTTCTCTTCCTGCTACCTGCACTCAGCCATCACAAAGTCTGAGACAGAAATGGAAGGGAATACAGAAAGTGACATGAAGGAACAACAAGATTACCAAGCTCACCTCCTCTTTCATCTGTTTTGCAGCTTTTGGTTTTTCTGTGTCATGCTTCTGTTGACTTAAATATTTTTAAATGACTATTTGATCACGTGGTCTATGTCCACAGTCTTTGATGTAGCTCTTTTCTTGAAATTTCCATTTAGGGTACTGATGGTCCAAAAAGATATACTTTTTGGCAGTCTGCAATGTATGTGTATATATATATAAGTAATTAACAACATAGGCAGTATTCATTTGCTAAATGAGGTGCATATTTTTGGTAGGTTTGCTTGTTGTTCTTTGTTTTTCTGTAATGCAGCTTAGCTACAAACACTAAATGAACTTTAGACGGAGACAGAAGTCATCAATGGTTTGCCTCCTTGAGTTATGTCATTCTGAGCTTCTTGAATTTCTTTGGTTAAATGATCTAACCAGTTTTATAAGAATGTTCTACAGATGCTGCAATACAGTTTATTGCTTCACAATAAAATGAAATAGAAATTAATGCTTTTTACTTCATTATCTCTCGAGAACAGTTTTTATGATGCTATGATGGAAACTCTTTTCTGTTTTGTCTGAAGAAAATTTGGAGCTGGAACAGATAAAAAGCTTTAGTTCTCTATTTAATTTGACTGCTTTGGAATGTTTTCTTTCAGAAAAATATGTTCCAAGAGCAAAGTTCTCCTTTTAAACACCTTGAAATATTGTGAATTGTTTCAACATACTATATAAAAGTGACCGTAGAGTTAAAATTCAATACAACACATTGCATAAGATGATTAGTTTTCCTTTGAAGCAAAATTCATCACCAGTTCTGGAATGACTATATCCTAATGCCACTGAGATATGAAATAGGGAAGCATAAAGGATAAAAACAGCTAGATCAGCTAAAGTGTTTCACTTTACTGATGTTTTAAAATTTTACTAGCTCTTCCAACAAATCACAACTCACTGTTAAACATCTGCATTACATTTTGGTATCTTAACATGATTTAATTACTAAAGAGGTATAACCTCCTGCAGGAAACCTGTTTGTAACTGCTAATGAGCAAGAGGCAATAAACGATCCTTTATAAATCAATATGTGAGAAATTAAATATGATTGCTTGGACTTGGTTGGCCCCATAGCTAATGGAACTATGAAAGACATGATTAATTAGAAAGGTGTTTTAGAAAGGTTAATTAGTTTACTTTTTAAATTATCTACTGAGATAATGTGGTTGCTGAAAAAAAAAAAAAGCCTGCATCACAAATTAGGCAATGATTTTTCTGAAGATTCAGAACAAACTTATTTTGGCCAGCAAATGCAGCTGAGAGGTAAATCTGTTTATTATCTGACAATGGTTTTCATTGGTGATATTTTCCTAAATCTCTTCTCCTTATTTATGACTGCAGAGTTAATCTAAGTGATAAGAATTTCAGTATAGGATTATAATTTTTAATCCTTTTAGAAGTAAATGAAATTGGTTTGTTTTCTTTTTTTATGAATTAGTTTCTTAGGAAAATCATAGACCTTCACTAACATCTCAATTGGCTAGGTACAATTTATTCAGAAAGATAGCCTATATCATCTTACAAATGAATTTATAATGTAAGTGTAAAAGTAGAGGAAACATGAAAAAAGAAATAGATGTAGAGGCTTAAAATACTATTAAAATATTGACTAGCTTGGCAAGGAGTCTTCTTAGCTGAAATAATTTTCAAGAATTTTTTGAAAAATAATAACATAGCAGTGTTCCCTAAACATAAAAAGAAGTGTGGCAGAAAGTTTGTTAGAGTACATTTAAGAAGAACATGTCATCACAGTCAGAGGCTGAAAGTAGTAAAGAAGAAATTATATTTGATGGTACACTAGCCCTACTTTCAAGGGCCGATGAAAATCCTTGACAACAAAGATAAGCAGTTCACGTTTGTGAGAGAGAGAATCTAGGGATTTTATGCAAAGAGGAATCTCACGAATCAAGGAAATGACAGAGCAGTGTTCACAGTAGGTATGTGACAGATGAATTTACAACTGTGAAAGCCAAGGAAAACCTATATAGTAGATGATTTGCAAGGCTGATAAGAGTCTAAACTGGATCTACTTGGACAGAAGGATAGAAAAGGAACAGTAAGATTTATATGAATCTTGGGTGTATAAATCCATTAAATGCTTGTAGTCAAAGCTAGTATCTCTGTTATAAATTTAAGCACTAAATAGTAAGTGCTATTGTCTGCAGAAGAGAAATAATTAGGAAAATTATCTGAAGGGTAAGAAATATTCAGATGGCTCTGCCATATGTCAGTTACTGAATGAGTGTTTATAGACATTCACAAGTATCTAGAAAAATATCAGAGTACTAAAAAGTGACCTATAAATATGCAGATAATTATGGGGATACAAATTACTTTTCAATGAACAGTGACATAAATCTTGCATTTTATTCATTGTAACTCATGAAAGGAATAAGCAAAAATGATCCACAGAAACATACATAAAGTAATGCATCATATATATTATTTATATCTTTTGCAAACTCTCTTGATCACTAACTAGAAAAATAAAAAGGAAATAAATCTGTCGAGCAGAGTGACAGAAGTAGAGGTCCACAATAAAATGAACTCTGCAGCAGTTTCCTACTTTTTATAACTGATTCAAATATTTAAATAGATTTGATTTATACCAAAACTGAAAGAGCATTGGATCATTACAGGCCAGGCTGTTCCTGACCAAGGTCTTGTCTTCCCACACAAATATTTTTTTTGTCACATTGAAAGAAGATCTTAACCCAATTCTTCTATAGCTTATTTATGACATATTTTTGAAACATAATTTTTTTTTGTTTCTCTTGTATCTCCCATCAACGTAATTTGACAATGTCAATTCCTTAATCTGACGTGTGGGTTTTTTTTTGATTTTCACTTTTTTCTTACTATCTTTTGATTTCCAGTGCCACATCAGAATATGTTATATCCATCCACCACATTTTCAATTTACTTCTCATCTTCTTGCAGTGTAGGAGCAAAGCTCTCAAATGCAATCTCCACAGAAATATTTGTTATTTGAATTGATTTCCACCATTTACTAATACTCACAAACTCCCAAGGGCTTGTGTGGTTTTCTTTTCTTTCACTTCTTCTCCGATAATTTTTTTTTCCAGCTGAAAATGCCTGAAAAATCCAGTGGGGGGATCATCTTTCAGTGAGGCTTTTCTCTCTGTCAATGGAAAAGTAGAAATCAAGGTTCTAAGTCATGTGAAAATTAAGATTTAGGATTTAGAGTATATCTGCCATGATTATCATTTCCCTCATCATATTAATGACAAAAATTATAAAACATAGGTAAGCAGAAGCAACAGCTGTTCCAACCATGTTTTAGGCAGTGATTTTGTAAATATTACTAGAATAGTAATTACTAGTATTTCTTGATTATGTAAACAATTCTACAGAAGCGTTGTGGTTTAACCCCAGCCAGCAGCCAAGCCCCACACAGGTGAGAAAACTCATGGGTTCAGATAAAGGCAGTCTAATATTTTTGACAGAATGAAATGGTTTTCTGTGATCTGGAAATGATGGTTTGAAAATGTTCAATTAAAAAAGAAAGAAAATTTGTAAATAAAAAAGGGCAATGAAATTTTCATCTCCAATATTTGCATTTTCACCTGATGTAATTATTTGGAAAAATCCATATAAGTGACCGAACTGTTTTAAAGCTATTAGATTTTTCTTGTTTTACTTTCTTGATTTATGATTTCACCAATATGTTTCTGAATTACAGAATTATACACTTATGATATCTCTCTTAGTCCTTTGCTGAGAAAATATACCTTGTAGAGAACAGGATAACTTTTTATTTAAGTGCTTAATTTATTTTCATCAGGTTTTCTTTTTTGCTGGATTGTAGTTTGGGGTTTTTATTGTTTGTTTTGAGAAGAATTAGCTTTTAGCTGCAACCCTGTGCTATGTAAAATGCCTGTTCTTTATCTTGTTGCCTTAAGAAAAGGAGAAAAAAAACTTTCCAAGACAACTTTATGTGGGTAAAGTAGAGAAGAGTTCTTTTACTTATAGGCTTTTGGGGTACAGAATATAAAGGAGTATAAAAGAGTATCTAAAGTATAAAAAGTATAAAAGAGTACAACATATGTTGATAAGTAGCAGATAGAAAGGACCGGTGCTAGGATGAACTCACGGCCTCAGGAATACCATGAGAGCTCTTTTCCAAGCACCACCACTTCAAAATGTGCAGAGTAAATTAATCCAAAAGGCGACCCTTTCATTTCATTCCCGGCTGCATCCAGCCAACCCCCTGAGCCACTCTGCCATGTCTTACCGAAGCAAACAAGGGACAACAGCCTGTCCCTCCCAGGTGAAAAACCCTTTCACCCACAGGCTGGGAACATGACTCTTGCAACATCTGGGCCCAAGTCCTTTCATCTCCCAACCCACTATAAACCAGGGAGAAACTCCCTTTTGCAGCTGCATCCCTGCAGCTCAGCTGCCCCAGCAGCTCATGCTGGTACCCAGTTCCCACTACCGGTCTCGTCTTTCTTCAAGCAGGACTTGAGGTTCTTGAGGTCTGGTCTGGGAGAACAAGGAAGGGGAAACATCTCCCCCCACCTCAGGAGAGCAAGAGAGGGAAAACCCTCCTTTGCAAGCAGAGCTCATCTGAGCTCTTCCCCCCCCCCGCTTTCAGGAGGGGGAACACAGGGCACCACACTATGCTGGACAGCAGAGAATGTGTGTGTGAGAGAAATGTCAATAAAGTGTAGGAGTTAGAGAAAGCAGAAAAAGCCTCATCTATGTGGCAGCATACTAATTTTATAACCCTACTTAATTATCATATCTAAAGGTTCTATCCAATCTAAGATATGTCCATACCCAGAACTTCCCTTGGTCCCGGCTCATGGCACGCCTCTCCTAGAATTGAGTTGGAGGTCTTAAGACCCCTTATTTCATGCCACTTTCCCTTATTGGAGCTTCTCCAAGGTTGCTGGGCTTTGCTCTCTTGTTTTGACTAACATGGTATCTAATTGCCTTAGCTTTAGTACATGTTTCCCAGGCATGGTGTTCCAGCTATTATCTGACCCTTAAGACAGCTAGCACAGGGTTAGAGGTTGCAAGCTACTCTATATGTGAGAAACTACCTAGAAGTATAAAAATCTACAAATTCATGGAAACCTTAAGGCATCAATCCTGTTCCCTCAAGTCATAATAAGATCACAGATAAATGGTCCTTGAACTTCAAAGAGGAAATATTTCTTGTCTAAGGAACTAATTTCTCATGTTCATACACTGGCATTAGGTACTACCTAATGGGCAAAATTCAAAAAATCTCCACCCAAACAATTTTTTTTTGAAGAATGCAACAGTTTTGAAGGGTTAATGAATGAATTCCAGTGTCTCCTCAAGAGTTGACTGTAAAGAGATCTCATGATGAACATATGAGTTATGGTAGACACATATGGTAAAAGTTAATTTTGGTCCACTGGATCTCATGCGATCAGTTTGGTTTGCTATCAGTGAGACAGGCAAAGAAAAACACTCCTTGAAAAGCCAGACAATTGCTCCATTATAAAGCCATCTGGCTGCATTGCTCATTAATAGGTTTATTGTGGTTTTACCGGTAAGATCATGTAATATCTGGTGTAATGCCAAATGATGATAACTAGAAGAACTCATAACTCTTAATCCCTTTCATATGTGGATGTTCTCTGCTTAATGACTGCAAGAACAAGGACAATGGTCTCATTAAAAAGAAACAAAAAGTACTTTTTTAGTATTCTTACATCAAATTCCCTTGTTCTGATTTTTGAAAGAAGATTAATTGATTCTCTACAGGAAAATTATATCTATGAAATGAAGAATATGACTTCTGTTTCTGATCACTCATAGAAATGTCTGTTGATTTCTTAATTAATACAAATAGAGTAATTCCAATCTGAATATTAGATGTTTTTTATGAAGAAAGGTGAGTTTAACTGATTTTCAAGCTCAATAAACTGAAATTAATGTAATAATGTAATACAAACATTTAGCGTAAGCTAATTTGGATATACTTCAATGCAAGTGTTAATAAATGTAGTACTTATGCATCACATTATGCAATACATAAAACTGAGCGGGGATAGAACAACTTTCAAGACTGGGGCTCATAGAATATTACATCTTTATTCAACAAGTAGTTTTCAGTTTAACCTTTCCAGATAAAAGAAGTTTCCTTACCTGTCCATGTTAAAATATGTAAAATCTTGAAAAAAGTAAATTAAAATTTGCCATTTTTGAAAGAATCATGGTGAAAAGATACAATGCCAGAGCATTCAGTAAACAGTGCAAGAAGCATGATAACTCACAAAGCAAAGATTACCTCAAGGATATTATTCATGATGGATCTATTTTGTCAGGGAATTGAACTCATGACCCAAGTATTGGAAAGTGCTGGTCTTACCTATTGAGTCAGAGAAAAATCTCATTTACTGTCAGCAGTAGCCCTTTTAAACTCAGCTGAGAAAGCTTTCAGCCAAAGGGCCTTCACCTTGAAAGGGCGAAAGATTAAACTCAGGATAGTATTAAATGGAAAAATCAATGACAACTAGTTAAATAAAAAGGAAACTCTCAAATGAAGATAAATAATTGGCTGAATTAATCCCCTGGGTATGTCTGTTTTTTCATTAGAGACACACTAGGACTAGGGTTTGTCCCTGTGTGCAGCAGAACACAGAAGAGAAACAAATAAAAAAAGGGTACTGTATAATACGAAATGTCAAGCAATCATCTGGGGAAGTATTGAGGTTAAAAATTGCTTCATAACCACAGATTGGAAAAAAAAAAAGAAAACTCTCAATTATCCCTATTTAATCATAAAAAACCCCAACCAAACAAAAAAACCAAACAAAAAACAACCCGAAACATGAAGAAAGAGTTGTACAGCAAGGATTATGTGGTGCATCATAAGTTACTGACTTTTGGAGCTTCAAGCCAAGAAAAATGAGAAGGAAATCCTAATTTAGTTCTAAATAGCACAGAGGATCTGAAATGATAAAGACCATTCTAATAGTGAGTGCAATAAAAAAAAAAATCAAGGTTTTTAGAGGATAAAACCCAAACATTACATGTTTATATGTATATAAATATATATATGTTTAAAAATACAAAATAAGCATAATTTAAAAATTAAAAATGAAACAACAGCTAGCAGGGCAAACTGCTTACAATAGGCAGACAGATTGAAGATGTATGAGAAACAGCATATAATGACCTTGTATCTCAAAATATATTATAGAATAAAATGGAATAAAGAATCAACTTTTTTTTTATTTTCTCAGCTATATTATGCTTCAAAAATTCCTTAGCAATCTCTGAAAGAGTCAAAACCTGTGAATGAATGTGATCTAGTCATTATATAGGTTTGATTTTCAGAAAGTTTTTGGTAAGGTTACTTGTATTTTGAGAGATGTAAAACTATTGTGGAATAAGAGAGATCCTTTCATGCATTAATGACTCACTAAAATAGAAGGAAAATATAAATAAATGACAATTGAGGATAACACTGTGGAATTCCTTATCCTCAAGAACATGAGCATGATATGTAAACTCTTTACCATATTCATAAAATATCATGGGAAAGGTGAAATAGCAAAACTGCAAAAATTACTGAAATAGCAAAATTTTCAAATGATAAATAATTACTGAAGATGGTTAACAAACTGTGAAGAACTGAAAAGGAATTACAGGGAACTCTCTAATTAAACAAAAGTAGAAGAAAAAAAGCCTGGTATCAGCTAACGTATTATACAGAACAGAGAAAACCCCACCCTAATAGTTACTGTCACTCAGAAAAGCAAGCTGGAAGTGAATAATTCTTTAAGGATGGGTTTTGTGTGCTATTTAGCAGCCACAGTGGCAACAAAAAGCTGGGAATTGTTAAGAACAGAATAGGAAACAAACCAGAAAATGAGATTATGTTATGGTATAAATGGATGGTGTGTTCATGTACTGGATGCATTTCAGTGTAAAATTCTAATTGTCCAGTTTCAAAAGAGACATCGTGGAATTAGGAAAGAGACAGAACAGGATCATGGGCTGAAGAAGCGATTACCAGCTCTCCAGCTTGGAAAAGAAGAGTGAGTAGAAATCTATAAAATCATGAATTGTATGAAAACACTGAATTCACTGAAGTTCAAAACATAAATCTGCTGTGTTTCAGACTTCAGGGCCCAAATTAAATCAGTCTAACTTTAGGTGTTTGAACTGGTTTAAGCACCTATAAATGTTCAGGTACAAGAAAGAAAAAGAAAAATTTTGAACTGAATTCTTGAAGCCTAAAATTATTTAGGTCATACTTTCATGATGTAAAATATTTGGCAAAAATAACATCTTAATGTAACACAGCTGATGGGAACGCTCCCCCTCTCCAGTCCTCCCCCGTCCACGTGGCTGTGCCACGCGGTCCCCTGAGGTCCCAGTAAAGAGGTCCGCACACTCCGAGGACAGGAAGCAGAGAGAGAGATTTATTCACCTGACCGGGTCAATTATAGATTTCCCGGCAGGGAGGGTCTAAGGGAGGGGATACCAAAGGACCAATCAGGGAAGGTTTCACACACCCGGGCTGGGGTTTACATACTAATCAGGTAGGGTAAGGGGTTTCCTTCAGGGGCGTGGGAAAAAGGAGCTTTCAGTTTGCAACACAGTAAAAAAACCTCAGGTTATAACACAATTTTACAAAATGCTTTCATTGGTTTCTTTATCTTTAGTGGCCCATTTCCTGCAGGATCTGTTCCACTCTTGATATTGCAAGTCTACTCCCACATCCATAGGTCTACCTTCTCTCCCAATATTTTGCTGGTCATTCCTGCTGCCTTAGAGAGGCAGAGAGCCTCTGAGCCCTACACAGACATTTTTAGTTTGAGATCGGAAATCAAATCAAGTTAGTGATGTATCTTATGTGAGCCTTACACTTTACACTTAACATTTTTTTTAACTTGAAAGTTGTAGCAATTCTGCAGCCTTGTTCACAAACCATTCTATGGAGGAGCGGTGTCAGAGCAGGTGAGAGGAAAGCTCGTTAGATCACAGTGTTGGAAAGAGACATAGGATGGAAATACCTTTGGTCAGTACTGCCATCCACTTCTTTATAATATAAAACCATAGCCTCCAACACTTCAGCTAGATGACGTGAATCATGAATTTAAAGCTTTTCCAAAGTGTATGCCTCATTTGTAAGAGGTGTCAGATGTACCACTGCTACTATTGTTCTTTTGGTGATCATAGGCAGTCTAAGGTGTTGAATGGAAACCAAGGCTTGGTACAAATCTCTAAACTTCATTTGTCATTAAAAACTGTTTGTATTGTTTTTTGTTTCTGATTATTAGATAGTTAGGAAGAAAAATACTTTTTCAGACACACTTAGGGCTTTATGCACAAATTTTATCCTAGATTGTTTTCAAATTTATGTCTAAATTTTGTGAACACATGATTTTCAAGAAGAGAAATCTGCAATTTCTATTTTATCTGCAAATTAACTTTATAAGAATGTAGATATCCAAATACACAGGCATAAGCCTTAAAATCTGCCACTATATGAATTTCTCATCAAATAGAATACATCAATTATGAACAATTATCTACTAGTCATAGTCAGTTCATAGTCAGTTATTATCACACTTCCTGGGACCTTCACTTCTTTTAGAAAACAAATAGCTTTATTTTAATCCTGTGCACCATGATTCTTCCACTACATTGTGTCAACTTAAATTTGGTTCCACTGCAGACTTGATGTGATAATATCAGACATAAACCAATAGCAAGTGATGAGCAAGAGAGGTGAATGCTCCCTCATGTTAGGAACTACTTATGTTATTCAGTACCGGAAAACTTTGGCTGATCATAATTGCCTGCTAGTTCTGACATCTCTATGAATTTAATATAAACATAGCAATATGTAACTTCACATGAATCTTAATGCAAAGTTATAATTCACACTTAGATATTCACAGCAGTTGTATTTTTCAAAAGCTGGTAACTGTTCATGACTGATTCACATAAGACAGTCTGAATTTTAGAGTTTTGAATTCTTCTGGCCAATTTTTATGCCAGTTTCTGAACCCCTATAAATTGGTGAAGTGGTTTTCCACCTGTGTGCAATACACAATGGATCTGATGGATTTAATTTTCCCCTCAGCGGGATTTCACATTAGCAACTAAAAAAGTGTTTGTAGTAGTATTAACATCTTTTCCTAAATTTGAAAATAAATGAAATTTGTTAGGAAATCAACCAATGAAAGAATAACAAGGAAAACAGAGTTTCAGCTTGTTGATCTAATTTGATATTCAGAAAAGCCTCCAGGATGCCGAGTTCCTTCTTTATTTTTAGGCAGAAATGAAATTTGCAAGATTTGATGGACTACTCAGATGTGTCACTGCTAAAGGATACTTGACTACAAAGACACTTCAAATTTAAGAATGTTTCAGTTTTTCACTGTATATCTTTCTGAACACCTCACAAAAGTTTTCAGATTTCAGAAAGGAAGAGAAAGTTAATGTCTCATAAACTGCAAGGGAAAGCAAACATCTGACAGCTCCAATACATAGTGAACCACAAGATCAGATAGGTTTTATTAATCTAAAGGAAACTATTAAGCTTTATTTTAATACTGTCATACATATTGTTTCCTGGTAATTGAGAGACAACTTTCAGGATTATTGGAATATGAGCTAAAGCTGCAGTGGTTTTATATGTTTGGCAGCAGTGCAAAATGTTTCATCTGTAGTACTGTGTTTACAAAGGTCACTACAAATGTTAACCTGAGTGACCTTTAAAAACTCAGACCTCTGTCAAACAGTAAGAGATGTTCAGTGACCAATTTATTCTTCAAGAACTTCAATATACTGAATGTGCTCCTGCAAGAATAGTTTATCTAACAATACACTAGCACAAACCTGCAGGGCAGCTGATCTGTAAAGTTAGAGCTTCTAGAGTAAAGAAGCACATTGTTGTATCATGTTGACAGGGCTGATTTACACTTGAAATTATGAGATCACAAAAATCCTGTTAACTTGGACTATTGGGTCCCCTAGGATTTCAATGACAGGGAGAATCATGTAAAAGATACTCATGTAAAAGATAAATAGCTATTAAAAAGAGACTCTTCCCTGTATCTTGACCCTGTGCAATATTCTTTTGCATTCCTCTCATACCAGAAACCATCAAAAAGGTCCTCAGAAATTATACGAGCGCTGAGGGTTCATAGAATGCAAGAATGTCAGTATGGCTTCACCAGGAAAGTTTAAGTTAGGGAAGAACTATGCCACTTGCTGTGATTTTTGCAGGAATGGAAACAAACCCAGAGTCCTCCAGAAGGGACGCAGTTTTCTAAGTTCAAAATTGTACTCTTTGAACATAAACTTTCCAGCAAGAGTCAAAAAAAGTTATTTTTGTCTAGAAGAAAACCTTAACTGTTCTCATTTCATATAGCCCATGAGCAAACATCAAGAGTATTCACAGCCTAGATTACTTTTAATATACTTTTAGTAGTGTTTTCATCACTCACTACCTGCTGACCAAAGCAAGCTCTGAAGCTAGATACTAAATAGTGAAAAAAAAATAAATTATTTGCCTTAATTCTTGTATGAGGATTCCATGAAAGACAGAGTTCATAAATCTTTCTCTAGTGATATATTTCCACAAACGATACCTCTTTGCTGCATGTTCCAGAACTAATTGTAAACTGTGCCAACAGCCACTAGCCTTATGCTTGTCAAGTTATAATGATTATTGAGCAAAATGCATTTCTTCATGAGGCCTCTCCTAGCCTTGTCCCCACTCTACTACTCATTTTTGAGTCAGCACCCAGGAGAGAGATTTATTTCAACCTCCAGAGCTGAGGGAATCAATGTTCTTGAACCTTTGCTAAGGAGTTGATTTCACATATGCGCACAGATATACTAATTAGGTGGAGCATCTAGGCTAGACATGGATGACCAAGGTCAGCCTGTGGAAGATACCAGGGAATGGTGGCAGTTGCTTAGTGGCTGGCATGGTGGGTTAAAAACATTCTTCAGCATATTTCTCAATAGTGTGACTGCGCTATCTCAGCACTCTTTCATCTCATCTGACTACTTCTGACATGAACACATGGGTTAAAATAGCTGCAGAATAACTCTTCTTGCCTATTCTCCTTTTAGGGGTGAGGTGTTATAATCTGCTTAAATGTTGCCGAAAGAACTTTAGATTCAAATATTAAAGCAAAATTAAAACTCACACAAGTTATCTATTGATATCAAAAATTGATTGCATTAATTGCTAAGAGATGCTAAGAAAAGAAACAAGAAATGGTTGGGAAAAGCTAACATTACTTTTGGAAGCAGAGAAAAGTTACCATAAGAACTACCTTTTTGCTGAATTGGCGTGTGTGAGGGAGAAAAGCAGTTTCTGCCTTTTTTCTGTGTCTCTGTGGCTTTTCCAATGTTACCTTTTTAGCTGTGGGGTAGGGGGAGGGGGGTAGTCTTAGCCGCTTTAGTTCTCTGAAATGTAGCCAGGATGTGTGGTTTTGTCATTCACTAGAAGCTGTATCACAGACTGTGCAGGGTCCTGATTTGGCAGCACCTTTTGGCCCTCAAAAATATGGTAACGGTAGGTGGATAAGATATAACTTACACATGTATCATTGTGGGTCTTGGTTCTCTTCAAGAGGACAGTTTCAGTCTCTGGTGGCAGGTAGGCAGCAGGCGGTGGCAACGAAAGGGTGAGAAGGTGAGGGAGAGGTGGGGAGAGATTCTTGGCTATGATAACCAGTTCTCTCTCTTTCCTCACACCTGATCTTCTGAAATTTCTCTTCAATTTTTGTAGTGTTCAAAGGAGGTGGTACGTGATTTCTTGGCATGTAGCCCTACTCAGATGAAGCAATAGTAGGATCTTTTGGCAGGAAAACTCGAGCAGGAAGCTCTGATGAGAACTTTTGGCAGAAAGCTGACAGAATTTTTTGGTAGGAAGTTTTGGCAGGCAGAAACAATGGAAAAACATTATTTATGGCATTTCTATATTATCTGGGTGTCACATGAGGTAATTAGGAATGGGCAAGCCTACACTAGGAAAACAGCAGTTGATCACAATACTGATTGTTTCTGTCTGTCATGAGGATGAAAAAGATCAGAAATTGGGTGCTGTATAGGGTCAGAGCAGCATAAACACTGTAGTTTGTATACAAATAGCAACTCTTCCAGTTACACTTCCATCTATCTGCATGTTTGCAAATTTTCAAATCCAGGCTGGGTAGTGGAGAAGGTGGAGAAAGGTTGGGGAGACACAGCCTGCTTAATCAGATCCTGGGCATGGTTTTGTTCTGTTACTGCTGAGGACAAAATGGTATTGAATTTATATAAAAGTTCTGTGACTGGCTATACTCTGATAAAACTCTTTGCTAGGCCTGGAAACTGCCTGGAAACTTTGGGTGGTGAGTCAGGGGTTTGGTTCTCAGCACACCAACAAAGATAGTGGGACAAAATATGCAGTTTAAGAAGAATGCTCAGAAGACACTCTTTTCATGGACACTGAGTAGCTCATACCTTGGATACCCTGGGATTCAGATGTTAGGTCTGTCTTTAAGGCCTCACACACCATTCAATGCCAGACTACTTGAAGGCACTTGAAGGTAAAACTTAGTGCCAAACAAGAATCATTTCAGCAACTGCCATAGTCCGGTGCTCTTTAATGATGTTCTTTTAGATATTCCAAAAGAAGTTTAATAATTTAAAACCAAATTTACTACTTTGAAGGTATTTGATATTACGTGTGGCCATGTGATACAGCAATATACTGAAATCACAACACAAGCATTATAAAGCAATTGCAATACACAGTTGAATCAGAACACAAACATGATTGCTATTACTGGTTTCTATATGACAACTATCATAATGCCGGGCATCAAGAGTCACTGGGAAAGAATATGTGGGTTGATCCAACTCAAGACTCTTGCTCTCTTCAAAGTTCATTTTGTTTGTTGCTAACCCTTTGTACATTGTATATTGGACTCAGACACATATACACTTTCTCTGGCTAGCTCAGATCCCCTTTGTGTTGGATTTTCTTTCCAACAGCTGTGGTTACTCTTAGTATTATTTCCTGAACTTCGAGAGCCAAATGTCTATGCCCATTTTCCCCAAACCTTCTTCCACTGTAGGAATGTGTGGTTGATCACAGTAACTCATAGTCCAGCTCCTTTATATTGTTCTTCATTGCACAGCAAAGTATGCAAACCCCCGCAAAAAAGGTAACTGTGAATGAAATAGAGTGTAGGTCTTCAGACCAATAAAGTGGCTTTTTGAAATCTTCTTAAAATCTTCTTGAAGTTTTCTGATTCCAAGAAAATAGCAACAACTTTCGAAGAAGAACTTAAATCACCTTTTCATTCACTTCAATTTTACTGATTTTCATTTTCCTGTTTTGGGGGGTTTTAGGGTTTGGGTTTATTTTATCTTTCATGTGTGTTGACTGAAGATAGAGCTACAGAAATGTAACAGGATTCTTTGTGCTTATGAAAGGATAAAAAGTTTTTAATAAAAAATATGCCTTAATACTGTGAAGTGACTAAAGTACCCAGTAAATGAAGGCTGGAACTTTAGCTTATAGAAAGACTGAGAAATATGGAAGACTATCTGCACATAGAGATAAAAACCTTATCAAAAAAGGAAGTAATTTTGAAGAGTCATTTGGTAATTAAAAGATATTTAATTTGAAAACACAATAAACAATTCTGGAAGCAGTGATCCATGACTTTAGGAAGTGCTATATGATTTTAATGTTACTGATCACAGACAGTCAGATTGCATTTCTATTTAGAAAATATCTGTATGATCTCATTATGGAACAGATCTTGAATATCCACAAATTGGAGAGTTCATTGTTATTAGCTATGACTCTAGCCCAAAGGATAAGCTTTTATAAAAGAGCAACTGGTCAGCAGCAAATGATGAACATACAAATGTAGATTTCAAAGGATTAGTACAAGAAAACTTCAGGTATTCACCTAAAGGCTTCAGAACTATCCTCTGTAAGTTGCTGAAAGACTGTGAATCATGTTACATTAAATAAATGCATGGTATACCTTTGATCATTTACACTGTACATTCAATACACATGAATAATTTAATTGCTGAGTCTGTAAAATCTAGACACAAAATTCTGCAGTAATTTTTTCCTACACTAAGTCTATAAGTAGTGCAAGAACACCCTTTTTCCTATATACACCTTTGTATACAAATAAAGAAAAAAAACAATTTTAGGCTAGCCTTGCCTCCATGCCTCATCATGACCAACTTTGCTACAGTTCCAGCACTCCTCTACACCTGTAAATGATTTGTACATTTTAGATCCAAGGTTCCAAATGAGAACATGAGACTGCTGAAAGGGATGGACAATGTATTTTTTGCTTCTGGCATGAAGAACAGTCTCTATCGTAAACCAAAATTATTCCTGTGAGATCCTCCATTTCTTTGCTGTGTTCTGCAAATTCTTTCTCTTATTCCCTCTTTTCTCATGCTCCTTGCACACAAATTTCCTGGACTCTGGAAAACAGTGTGAGACCTTAGGGATGTGTCAGGCTTGACAGTGCTAGGTTAATGGCTGGTGTTGATTCTGAGGGTCTTTTCCAGCTTAAATGATTCTATGATTCTATCTCCTTTCCTAAATTCATCAGTATTTCCCAAACAGTGTATGAACAGATCCCCTCCTCTTCTTCATGTGTCAGAGTTTCAAAGTAACACAGTTTTGTCAATTCTCAAGTGTTTTTGAAAGATGATGCAAAATGAAACCTGTTTGTGATTAACAATGTAGGCATTATCCTCTGACTAAACAGTCAGTTTCACATCCTCTGATGTCCTGAAATCCACTATTCTTCTTGCTGAGTTTACTTCTTTTCTCAGCCTGTGAAGAGGTTTAGCATCGAGACTGCTCTCTAGTAATACCTTACCTGAGATATTCAGTTTCATATCTGAAACCAAAATATATTAAATGTATTAAAGATGTTAAACACAAAGATATTAGACAGCAATGGTCCTGATACTGACCTGAGAAATAGCACTAATTTTATTTTTACTTTATGTATCTTTCGCATGCTAAATGATCACAGTATTACAGAAGGGACAAGATCGGAAAGGACAACAGTGGTCATCTGGTCCAAATTCCCTGCTCAAGCAGGGTTATCCTAGAGCACATTGCACAGGATTGCATTCAGACAGTTCTTGAATATTTCCAGTAAGGGAGACTCCACAACCTCTCTGGACAATCTCTTCCAGTGCAAGGTCATTTTCACAGTAAAGAAGTTCTTCCACATATTCCTGTGCATCAGTTTCCACCATTGTCTCGTCCCATTGCTTGGCACCACCAAGAACAGCCTGGCTCCATTCTCTGGACACCTCCTTTCAGATACTTATAGACATCGACAAGCTCCCCTCTCAGTTGTCTCTTCTTAAGGCTAAACAGGCCCTCAGCCTTTCCTCATAAGAGAGATACTCCATTTCCCTAATGATCTTTGTCACCCTCTGCTGAACCCAATCCAGGAGCACCATGTCTCTCTTGTGCCAAGGAACCCAGAACTGGACGCAGATGAGGCCTCACTAGAGCTGAGTAGAGGGGGAGCATTGTTTCCTGTGACCTGCTGGCAATCTTCTTCCCAATGCACCAGGATATCATTGACCTTCATAGCCACAAGGGCACACTGATGGCTCTGTGACTCTCAGCTTGTTTTCCACCAGGGCTCCCAGCCCCTTCCCTGCAGAGCTGCTTTCTAGCAGGTCAGCCGTCAACTTATACTGGCGCTTGGTGTTATTGTTCTCCAGGTTTAGGACCCTGCATTTGCCTTTGTTGAATTTCAGGCAGCTGTTCTCATCTGTCCAACCTGAAGGGCTGCACAGCACTCTGGGGTTTTGGCACCTCCTCCCAGCTTTGTGTCATCAGCAAACTTTCTGAGGAGTCATCTGCTGCTTCATCCAAGCCGTTGATGAACAACATTGATAAACAATACTGTGCTCAGTATTGAACCTTTTAAAGTCCCCCACAAGAACCAGTGCCTGTGACTTTGAAACTACTTCATGCTGCCTGTAGAAGGTTTTATCCACTTCTTCTGTCAGATGGCCTGTAGTAGCCACCCACAACATCACCGTTATTCATCTACCTTTTTATCCTAACCCGTAGGATCTTGAGTTGCTCGTCATCCAACGCAAGATGGAACTTAATACTTTTCAAGTGTTGCCTCAAATAGAGAGCAACTCTACTACCTTTTTTTGTGTCAGGGATGACTTCTCTTTTCTTTTTATATTCTAGGGATGGGCTAGTGGTTTTTAGAGCATGTATATCAAATAAATATTTGTTGTTCATGGAAATAATATCAGATTCAAACAGCTTTAAATTTTTAAATACAAGTAATAGATTCTTTATATCATGAAATCTGTATCTGCCTTATAATGTGGCATAAATACTTCTGTGACAGGTCAAATTCAGCCCCTGTACTTCCTATGAATCCCAGTCAGGTGCATTATACAATGGACTTTGGTGCCAAGCTGATATAAGCAGCTCATCTCAAAATAATTGTTCCCCTGAAAGAATGTTTTAATACATTTTGGACCTGGAATAGCCTAAATAATGCTATGTAGTAAAGAAAAAGTAAACAAAATTTTATCTGACAGCATGGTTATTTTTACAGTATTTTGGTATGTGCCATTCTAGACTGTAATATGAAAAAGACAATGCTCTTCACCCATAACTCTTCCATAATATCTTCAGTGAAGCATCATGTGACTATTACTGTAAATTCTGAATTTGGATGAGAAACTGATAATATCTGATAAGAAAGTCATTTGCATATGCATTGAATGCATGCCACTTTCAAGAGAGACAGGTATTTGAAACCCCACAAATTTATCACATTGTGCTATTTTTCCAGTTATTTATGTCAATCAAAATTTCATTTAGGTATAGACAATTAAGGTACAGCTATATGAACTTTAGATTGCAGGATATAAGAACTTTAGATTAGCCTTTTGAACTAGCAAATATTCTGCCATACCTACACAGTCAGTCAACTTTTTCTTGTTGGGCAATAGTGTCACAGAGTCCACCCATCTATATAGGAATAAATGGAAACATAAGCTATCACTGAAGCGTAATGAGACTATGATACAAAGCATCAATTAGTTGACATTTTGTGTTCAATTTTAAAAACATTTATTTCATGATACGTAAGACGATCACTGTTTTCAAAATGAGACTGGAATAACCTTTATAGTTCTGGATTAAATGGATTTATTTGTACCCTGACTCTCACTCACAGTTAAGCGGTCTTGTTACAGCTTAAGTAGGTCACAATTAAAAGAAAAAAAAAAAAGTTAGACTGAGAAACATTGGTAAGTAATAGGATTTTAAGCTTCTGACACAAGTGAGTTGCCAATATCAGCAATTTAAACAAAGTCAACTTACTGCTGTATATATGTGGACATAATAATTGACTCATAAATTTTTAGACAGCATTTTAGTCTCCTATATGGTATAACTTGGTCTAAATGACGCTCTTGAAAGCTCCTATTGGATTACAGCCTAGCCCATGTTCACCTTGAAAGAAACACTGTGGACTTATGGGAAACCTAATTACCACAGAAACCAGTATTATGACTTCAAGAGGATAATTATAAAGAGCAGATAAACTCCTGAGAAACCTAAATCCTATTTTCATGTAAATGTTACTACTTATAATGAGTGAAGGGAAAATGACCTGGAAAACCTGCAGAAAGATGGAATTGTTTTTAATAGCTTGTCTCCCAGAGTATGCTGTGACCTGTCTTATGATCTTTAGCTCCTTTGTTCTTTTTCTGCAGCTTCTATAAAAGAAAAAAGCCCAGTATTTATTTTGGGAAACTGAAATCAGTAGCTCTTCTTTTATTTTTTTCACCTGCCACAGTTAGCAAGTACAGCCCTCAGATACAGATCAGGAATTTTGTTCATTCAAGTTGCATCATCCTACAGGACTCAGCAGAGAATTTTTCCTCAGTGCATACCAGTTTTGTTCCTAAAGTGTCACACCAGTAATTCAAAGAAGGCTGCCAGATCAATGAAAGAAAATGCCTTGAAAAGACACTTGAGTTGTTGGAACAAAGAAAACCTACTGATTGCTCAGAATTCTGGCTCCAGACTGGATCTGCAAGAGAAGAGTTAAATGCTTTCTTTTGCTATGCAAAGAAAGAGAGAGAGGAATGGTTTGGAATGACTTCCATGCAATTTCAGTCGGAGCTGAGAAAAACAAATATTGATTGGTCAAGCACTGGCCTTACTGCTTCTATGGCATTATCACATGAAGTATTATTTCATTTCATGAGTTATGACTCTGATACCTCTTGAATTGGTAATGTAATACTTTTTCAGGGAAACACTTGTCTCAGTAGAAAATCCTTTGATTTTTTTTTTTTTTGGTAGGAGTCGGTTACAGTCAGTGAGAAAGAGAGCTCCTACACCCAGAACATTTTCCTTTACTTGCTCCAACCTCAGATAACATGAATACAGAGAATAGTCAGAAAAAATGCTTCCAGGAGCTCCATATTTCTGGCAAAAGAATAGAGTTGGATACCATTATTCCCATTTTTTAATTGAATGGATTCTATTTTTTGGGTGACACTGCTGAGCAAATTTGGCATAATTTTGTTCTGACAGCTTAAGTGTATCAATAATTATATTCAAAAGTTTCAGGCAATTTATTTCTATTTGTGTATTTTGTATACAGGAATATTTATTTAAAAGTGGAATGAAATAGTGGTAATGTTAGCTCCAGAAAATTTTTTTATGTGTTTAGAGTTTAGTTATCTCCTACCAATACAATACAAACCTAATTTACAACAGCCAAAAGCAAAATGCCACTATTTCAGTGGTTGTCAAAATTTGGTTTGTTTTTTTGGTTTTGGGGTTTTTTTTTGTTTTGTTTTGTTTTTGTTTTTTTTGTTTTTTTTTCTTTTTTTGTTTGTGTTTTCATTTTGTTTTTCATTGTCTATGTTGTTTCAGCTGTTAAATTCTGATTTATGAAGGCAGTGCAGTGAATCATTGAACTGCTCTGAAAAGCTATTCTATTTTGTGTTCCTTAAGATTATGCATTTTGAAAAGCAAATTCAAAATCATTTTACTTTTCAAACTGAGCGACTGGTTGACAGCTTTTTCTGCTGAGCTTGGATTCTTTTCAACAGATCACAAGTGAGGATACATTTATTGCCATAGAAGATGCTTAATAAAAGAAAGAAAGAAACAAGAGAAAAACTACATTGCTAAAAATCTATACTGCCAGCCATGGTTACACGTCTCCTTTTCATCAGTCGTAACCCTGATTTCACATTATCCAAAGCACATAGCAGAGGTAAATCAAAACTAATAAGAAAACAATGCAAACATACATAGACTACTGGAAAATAATTGTCTCCAGAGTTTCATGAATTTAAGGTAATTATTGTCTCCGAAATATTTCACTGTTGCCTAAATGCATAAAATCAGTGAGCAAACTATTTTGTTTTGCAGCTACCGTCTTATCATGTACAACTACTTGCAACATCATACTTCAGCACATGAAAAAACACTCTTTTTTCTTTTTTTTTTTTTTTTTGGTTTGTTTAAGATTAAATGATGCAGATATTCTCAGGTTTGAAACAGGCACTGACAATGTGATGCTACCATGTTTGTTCCATTCAACTGACTATTTCATCAAGAAAGTATACTTTTCTTTCCATAGATATTCACAACTACAAAAACAAGATTGATATGGTCAGAATAACAGATTTGGTTTATTGCGCCTCCTAGCCTGTGGTGATCAAGCTCATGGTTGAAGCACAGGTTATTACTGATAGCTTCCGACAAATAATTGCAATCTTTATTATCCCCTTTATAATTTCATCAACTCTTCTTTCTCTTTGTTTTACCACAGTCTCATCCCACATAAACAGCCCTTTACTTATAATTTATCACCACCACCTTGGTTCCAGTTTTGTTTGCTGCATCTGTATCTATTCTGTTATTTCTGTTATTCTGACACCCATTCTGTTTCTGACACCAGTTCTGGCATTTCTGGTTGTGGAGGTTTGGGTTGGCTCCCTGTCAAACCCAGCTGCTGGCCACACAGACTCCTCACTTCCAAGAGAGAAGGAAAAAAGTACCCAAAGACAATTGTAGTAAAGAGTATATGTATATATATATATTCACATATATTACAATTATATATAATCAAACACTATGAATATACAGAACAAGAATCCCAAACAATTCCTAAAGGGAAAGGGAGGAAAAGGGAAATAAACAGGTAAAACCAAAACAAAACAGATACACTCTCAAACTCAGGGAAAAGCTCAAATAAAGTAACTAACACAATAAATTCTCACCAAACTCACCTCAAGAGAAGTGGTTTCTCCACCTCCATGTGACCGGGACAACAGCTCTCAGAGAGGTCTCAGCTCATATAGATAAGAGCCAAGCCAACACACTGAGACCTGCTGCCTCCCCAGCAGGCGAAAGGAAGAGAGGGAGGAATCTTTCTCCTTGGTCTTTATATACACCTGATTACGTGAAGAAATGGTGTGGAATACTTCATTAGTTAAGACCCTGTTACCAGGGAAGGCCTAGACCAAAACCAAGAAAAGTAAACCACCCCATTGGTATGGTTGCATAGGTCCTCCTGGCCTTACATGATATTAATGCCGTGGTTACAGAGGAATTGCTCTCCTCTAAGGCCAAACTACATAAAATATTCCCAATACTGCTCTGTTTATTGTCTGCCAGAGTTGCATAAAGAGTATGGCTGGAGTAAGTAATTTTTAGGACCCAGCATTTAAAGACAGTTTGAAACTGCTATTCACTTTTTAGTCTCTTGATTATTATGAGCAAATGGTACATTTGAAGGGTTCCAGAGGAGTGACTATAACAATCTGGGTAATTTTCTAGACACACTGAAAATAGTAAACTCCAAATAAAACATAAATAAGACCCAATCATCTCATAATTTGTTTCAAAACATATTTTCCTTTGTTTTTTTCCTAGTATACATTCCATGCTACATGTTTTGCAGAGATCAGACCTTCTGAGGGGAATCCTGTTGAGGCAAAGATAAAACCACAATGCACCATATCCCTATCTACTGAGAGGGCAAAATAAAGGTATCACAGATTCACAGAATATTTTGAATTGGAAGGGACCCACAAGGATCATCGACTCCAACTCTTAAATGAATTGCCTCTACAGGGATCAGACCCATGATGTTGGTGTTATAAGTTTCATTGTATAACTAGTCCTTCTACAGTCAAGCCTTTCAAATGACCTTTTAGGACCAAACTCCTCCAGAACAAAACTGTTAATAAATTTTTAGCTTCCTCAGCACTTTCTGCAATAAAGTTCCTTTTATTTATTTTAAATCTTCTTTCCTTCTCTTCAGACTTTCTGCATTTAATTTAAAAATGAACCTAAAATAGTTTAGTAGCTTATTCATAGTTCATAGAGCAGCCAAAAGCACTCATGTGCACTACTTTATTCAATTAAAATATTGAAAAATGTAGCATGTTTCAACATATTTAATTTCCAGTTGAAATTGAAATAAAAAACTCAACCAAAACCCAAACCTTTGATTCATAGCTGAGCTTGTTAGACAATAAAGATATTACAGAGAAAAATTCTAGCATCTACTGCTACTATGATGGATAAAATAGATTACATAGATGTTAAAGAAAATATCTTCTTACACCCTACCTCAAACTACAAAAGATGTTTCATAACATTCATATCTTCCAGTCTTCAAAAGCTGAATCTCCTATTCACTGCATACAATCAATTCCCATGAGCATCAGCCAGCATTATAGGCTGTTCCCTTTTCCTTTTCCTTTTTTATTCTTTCTCCTTTTTTTTTTTTTTTTTTAAACATACCCTCAGCTGTACTATTTGCTGGCTTTTACAATCAGAGTCTTCTTTCCCAGTTGGGTTTTGTGATTGAACACTGGTCCCTGGCTCTGCGTTCCCTGGAAATTGAAAGGGAAGATACCTTTCTATGTCCCATCTAAAGAGACTTGGTCTTCAACTTCTTTTGCAATAAAACAATATTTCTATAATTAAACAATACTTCTTTGGGCAGATTATGTATGAACAATCAGGAAAAAATGTATAAGGATTTTATTAATTTTATTCATTTCTGGCTGAGATGGTGGACCTTTGACCTGGGCACTTATAGCCCGGTGGAGTTTTGCAATTGTCTAATATATTTCACAAACATTTGATGAGTATGATAGTTTGTACTTGGGTTAACAATATCTTCCAGAAATACATCCGGACTTCATATGAAGGGTTTAAAACAGGGCATTTTGTATATCTGTTTCTGCTACTCCATGGATAAACTAACAAAGAGAAGGGTACATTGACAGTACCGAATATTGAGTACTCCTATTCCTACAGTTTTCAAATGAACTTTTGCTGTAGCCATTTGCTTGTCCCCAGAAAGTCTCACATTTTCAATAAATTGAATCAATCTACAGGCTAGTTGTATAAATAAAATTTTGAAGAATCACCTGTAGACTGAAGAGACTGCTCTTAATATAATTGTCAGCAGAGCTCCTTATTGGGTAATGTTGAAAGCGTTTCTGGAAGCAAATCAGAGGCCCAAAAAATCTCAGAGGGGGAAAAAAAGGGTGGGAAGTGGAAATTCTAAGTGAAAACTGGGGACAATGGAAGTTGCTATTTGTAGGGTTCATTTCTTAAAAAGAAAAGGGGGAAAAAAATGGGCTGAAAAAGATACTGTAACATTCCATATTTAATAAGCATTAATAAAGAACATTATACTTGATTAATGAAAATTCATTTTATTCTACATTTCAAGTACTGTTTGGCACATATGTGCTAACAAAGACATTTTTCATACTCTTGGAGGAGACCTGAATAAATATTCAAGAATTTCAGTTCCTAACTTAGAGGGAAATTAAGGGAGTTTTTCTAGTTTACCATATGCAGTTTCTATTGATCTAAATGCAGTTGCATTAATTTGTAAAGCATCCTACTATGACACAATATTATATAAAATACCTTACAGAAAGTATGTTCGAACAGGAATACCTATTATTACTACCAAAGCACAGTATGTAAAGTTTCAAATGTGTATAAGCGAATAAATTTGCTCAAAGATTTCTCTGAACATATTAGTGATTTATTGTGCCCTTGGAAGGACAAAACTGCAATTTGATTGAAATGGTGTCTCTTTCTTTAAAGAAAGAAAATTATCATGGAGCAGAATATTAATCATGTTTTACCCAACAATTGTTAGCTTCATTGGTATTTTGCCTATCAACAATCTTTGAGACTTCAAAGAGATGACAAATTATACACCATTGATTCTGGTTATTGCCATTTGTAACTGACACGTTGCGAAGGTGGAATTAATCATTTGATTGATTGAGATTTGTTTTAACAATGGAATTTCAAACTGAGTTGTCTCTGTTTTCCTTGGAATAATTTTGGTTTACCATAGAGACTGTCATGCCAGCAGGAAAAATTTTACAATTTAACATTGACTCTCCTTCACTTTGACTTTTATCTATAGTCCATTGTTTCCTTCTACTGGCTTTCTTTGTTTTCTTAATCTTGATCATATAAAACTGAACATAATATCAGTGTGAAATGGACTGACATACCACAAAAAATTGAGACCTTCTTTTAAATTTTTACTTCCCTAAAGCTCAATTCTCTCTTTCTGTCCTTCAGTGCCCTGTGTGTTAACTATTTCCAACAACTATTGCACAGCCACATCATATAAAGTCCGTCTCAGGGTACATAGAGATCCTTATGTTTTCGCTTTGTCCAAAATATAAGACTAATTGATTTCTAATAGCTTTGCTCTTTCAGGACCTAATCTTACAGGATTCTTTAAAATCATTATTATAAATATTAATTTGGCTGCCTAGGATGAGCTCAAATGAAAATCCTGCTAGCATTCCCTTATAGTTCTGAGGAATTCTGAGTACTATGTTTGAGAAACCTTTAAATAAAGGATATTAAATAAATAAATTTACAGCTTCACTGCTGTAAATTTGGAGACTTGGCCTTGACTATCTGTGATACAAGTTCAGACATGATCAAATGTTGATACTCAGGACTTGAAGAATTTGAGAAGTTCTTCCGTATATTTGACTTCAGTGCGTTTGTGGAGTACATGGAGGGAAATAAGAAGTCTAAATGGAACTTGGGGAAGTGTAACTAAAAAACCAGTAGTAGCAAATACTGTAAGAAGCAAGTAAAAGCCAGACTACTCCAGAAGTCAGAATGAGAGGGAGTGTGAGCTTCAGAAGGTGCAGAGAATCCTGCAGGTCTCTCAAAATTCAAAACATACAGAAATGGAGGTTAAGTGCACCTATTTCAAAACATGGCTGAGGCACAAATTTCAAAGACAAGCAGGCTGTGCTCACTAATAGTTAATCTCAAGTACCTCTCCTGACCATTTTTGTGGCCCTCCTCTGGACTCTCTCCAACAGGTCAATGTCTTTTCTGTGCTGAGGACACCAGAGATAGACACAGTACTCCAGGTGGAATCTCACCAGAGCAAAGAAGAGGAGAATCACGTCCCTCTACATGCTAAGAGCCCTCACAAAAGCTGCATCCCTCTCATGAGATGTCATGTCATCCCACAACTTGCCAAAGGGAAGCCTGATATTATTCCTTTCTCCCTTCAAGTCTAGTTTGAAGGCCTGTCAATAAGCAAAGACTCTCTTCCCTCTTTGAGAAAGATACATCTGGTGCCAGCATGTCTGGTCTCATGTAGACCACCACATTACAGAAAACCCCAAACCACCACATTACAGAAAACCCCAAAACTGGCATGGTGATGTGAGTCATAGAGCCATGTATTAGTAGGCTGGGTCCATCTATTCTTTCCAACTTTGATGCTTGCAGCTGGCAGTATAAAGGTAAAAACTGTGCTGCAGATACACTTACCAACCTTCCCAATGACCTGAAATCTCTTTGATAGCCCTTGGACTATATGTTGCAGTTTCATGGTCACTCACATGGAAGAGAAGTAATGGGCAATAGTCCAAGCGATGTACCAGGCTGGGAAGTTTCCTAGCAGTGTTCTTAACTCCAAGGAGGATGAAGAACTCCTTAACAGAAAGATCTCTCTAGCATACTGGTCCATCTGTTCTTTTCAGAAGTGAGTCACCTACAACTATAATTTGATCTTTTTTCCCCTTGTGGATGTGGTTGTAACCTGGAGGATACATCTCTCTGGCCTCTTCAACCTCTGGTGTAGATGAACCATCATGTAAAACATCCATTAACTGGTCTTCCAGAGCCTCTTATCTGTTGTACAGAGGCACCTGAGAAAACAAGCTGGGAAAGAAGGGGGTTTGTCGGCTACCCCGAGTATGAACTTGCCTCTTCATTCATTTCCTTTAACCTATTGCCTTGAACCTGGAGTGGGGAATTCACTGGAAAGCTGAAATTAGTGATGAAGGTTTCCTCACAGGATGGAATCACCGCAAGTATGACTTGTCATCTAATAGAGCCATAAGGCTGTGGGTGATTCATTTGCTATTAGCAGACTTCTCAAACAGAAAATATCACACATTCAGTGAGTCCTAAAATATAATGAAATGACAATCAGGAAGGGGAAAAAAAAAAGAAAAATTAAAACTAAAAATAATATTTTAAGTACTTTTTTTTGCCTAGGAAGATTTTTTTTTAAAAAAAATCTCCTTATACTTGTCCTTGCAAGATTAATAAAATGCTTAAAAACCATGTGGTTGACCCTTAGCATTAAAATATCTGCTTCTGAAAAAGAGAAAACATTTTCTATAGCTGTAAGAACAGCACATTTATTCCATTATTATAAAGAATGGGTTCTCTCAAGCATGGAACTTTTTACTGCAACATCAGAACTGGTTGATAATGTCCACTAATCTTTAGCCCTTCCTATATAATCCAGCACTCATTCTGTATGTGGAGCAACCACTACAGTGTCTTAGAAAATGTGCTGGGACATTCTAAAGCAATATGCAATTTATATTCAGACGTATTTTTAAATGCTAAAAAAAATAAAACAAAACAAAACCACCAAAAAACCCAACTAGGTAGAGCAGATGGAGAGACTGCTTTGCAAAATTCTTCCAGTAAATCGAAAGACTTGGAGTTGTGCAAATCCTTTGGCAAAACAGGGTTTCCACAGCTTGTAGATGCAATTGGTGTTGCAAAAGATGACAAAAATGCATCACAAAGGGTTGACCTTGTAAGTATGATTGGAATGAACTGCACAGTGTTTTGCTGTAGACCTCCTTCCTCTCTCCAGAGAATTGCAGGGAGCTAAACCTTTTCTTCTATACAAATATAAGAAATATCCTGTTATTTGATACGATATGCACATGATTTTCAAACTGTATTTAATTTTCAAACCTCAATGGTGCAGTGAGAGGCAAGAACAAAAAGAATAATCTGATGTGCTGCTAATAACTATGCAGTTTAAAAACTTTCTGAAACCAGTACCTCTAAAATTCCCATTGTAATAAATGGGACTCTTTTCAAAGCTCACATTTGTATTTTTTGTCAAGAAAAGCTAACCTGTGCATTATACCATCATGCCACCCAGCTATTACATTTATTTTTACTCCCTAGATTACAAAGACTAGTTTACAGAACAGTAAAAGTTCTGAAATGTCTTAATGTTTCTGGTTCCAAGGAGTATGCTTTCCATATAATACTAACTTTACTATCCACAGACACCTTGTACCTTGTTATGTAATATATGCTTGTAGCTTGATGAGCTGGAGAGATGTATTATTTCAGACAATGTTACTATTTATCTAAATACTGTCAAATGCAGATGGAACAGACACATCAGTGTTGTTAGAAAGGATCTCTGATGAAGTGGTAGCAGGTATTAGTTGAAGTGGTATCAAATCAGACAAATGATACTCATTCTCCACAGCAAGTAGTCCAGAATAATGATGCAAAACACAATGAAATCTTAGGAATTAGAACTAGGATTGTAAGTATACCTGATTTCTACTCCCAGTTCCAAACCCAAACATCTTGAAGAAGTCATGGGTGTTTTCCAATATCAATACTGTATGCTAACTTTGCATGCTAAATTACACACCACATATTTTGAAGGATTTGAACACCAGTGAGAGGGCTGAAAGCTTCATCTTTCTGAGAAACTGCTTGTCAACAAACACTGTATTGATTAGGAGTCTGTCTTTTGGCACACAAGTTTTGAAATGTCGTGCTCAGTTTGCAAATAAGATGAAAGCTTACGAGCACACTCCTGCAATTCACACTGTAGTATTCAAGAGAGTAAACTGAGGGGATGCTTTGTGGAAAAGGCTATTGCATTTCAGCCCATGGGTGGAGATCACATTTGGTGGATTGATCCTATGTATAGTTTACAAAGTGCTTCGTGATTGAAGTTTCTGTACGAATGCAAATTGATTTATTGTTGTTGCTGTTATGATTATCTCCACAGGCACATGGGAAGAAGTGAGGAGAAAATAGAATAAATACCTGTATCTTCTAAATTTCATAAAACTATCTTTCTCAGAACAAAGACGGGCAGGCCTAGCCCGCATGTGGCCCTCAGTAGTGTCTGAGGAGCACACCACTGAAGTCATCAATGGCACTCTGTCACTCTCATACAACATTTCTTTGTTCAGTCTGCCAGTTTAGATGGAGCAGGTAGAAATGAAGTGTGAGTTTTCTTCTGAAAAATCATTTGAAAGGTACTATTTCACTCACAAACCTATTGATATGGATGTTTGCCACATAAAACACACAGCAACAAAATTCTGACTTAGTGAAAAATATTGGGTAGTCACAATCATGGAAACAGCACAACAACTGCCCCAAACAGCGAACAGTGTATTTTACACTAATTCCAAGGGTAACATAACAGTTTAGCAGATGATGATTTTGTTAATTTTGTAGGTTTTCTGTTTCAAATTGTTTCTTGCTATACAAATGACACCTCAGATTCCATGAACTTAAATTGCTCCTTTTGCTTCTGTACTTTCAGTCAGTTATTTTTCTTTAGAGTAGCTACCATATTTTAATTAGCTTTCCCATAAATATGTAACTATGAATTAAATCTTTTAAAAATTTCTTTAAAGGTGTAATATTTTTTTCTAACTTATGGAGTCCTTGAGGAATTGACTGCAAAAACATGAAAGCCTCACTTCAGTTAGGAATATTTTCAGTTTTCACAAGGAATATCAGTTCTTTTTCTGTTGTTTTGTTTTCCACAATTTGCTCACCAAATGCTTTTACTCTTACAAACTTTTTTCCCCTAACAGCTGCAGCATCAATTTTGACTGCAGTAGAACATCTAGTGGGCCTACATCTTCTTCAATGCAACTATTCATCCTTGTCCTACCTCCTGTTTTAGTCAGTCAGGACAAGGTCTATCAACATCATATGCAGTAAGATCTGTAGGAAAGATTATATTACAAAGAACAGAGGATTTCTGGGTTATATTGTCAGCTCCAGTATTGAACTAACATTTGGAAAATTAATTTCACTTTTGCCTTTATTAAGTGTGGATGACTTTACAAACAACATCAAGAATGCCACAGTTAGAGACCTAATACGTCCATACCCTGCCTCATTTGTCTGTGTGTACTCCCCTGTGAAAGAAGATTTATGAAAAATTCAAACTTTTATGGCTCCACTGGGCTAGAATAACCTGTCCGTTGATCAGATTTTCTCTAGTTGATTCTTTGAAAGACAATGTCTTCCCTACAAGATTTTATGTTTGGGGGGAACAGAGTCACCAGATAACTTGTTAAGTGAAAGCTAACACAGAAAAAGAGTTTTCTGAGCAAAGATCTGCATCTACAACAATATTACATAAAATATTGTTAGCCTTTCCCAGAGACCTGTGTAACCTGCCCAGCTTCACTCACTACTGGGCCCTAAGGTCTGAATCAGTCTGCTCCATCCTTAAATGGTAGTACAATTTACAACCAGTCTAGCAGTAGAATTTCTCTTGACCGTTTAACCAGCTAGTCCAGTGAACTCAGCAAAGGATCAGAGACAGAGGACATAAATGAATAGCTTTTGATGTGTCCTGGAGTTTTGGTAGATGGCTATTTATTTCAAGGCATTTTTTTTTGCCTTTGTCTTTTCCCTAATAGCCTTCTTGACATTTTAATCAAACAAAGAGCATCTTAGTGATTAGGCTACGAATTAAACAAACCCATTTCTGCCTTTATTAATATTACCAAATTATTTATTCCTACAATTCACAGCATGTGTGGAAGGGGGGTAAAATACTCTCTTCTTATGGAAACATCTGACAAACATTCACCCTGAAAGCCTTATTTTTGTTGTGAGGAAAAAAAACCCCAAACACTAGAAACTGAGTTATTTTTCTAAAAGTGTATTTTTTTAAGTTATGAATAAATAACTTAAATAATTAGGGCTAAACAAACAATATTTTCACATATTTTGAAACAAATATTAGAATATATTTCAACAATACTGATAGAGCCTAAAGAAAACTAATATCTTTTCTACATTTGTATTACTAAAAAGAGAGTTGCCAACCATATACCCTATGAGAAAGCACTAACAAGTGGAATGGAAAAAGCACCAGCACGGGATATTTATCATATACCACAGCAAACAAAGAGCAAATTAGTTTATGTCTGACCTCTTTCTTATGTCATATTATTAAGGATTCCATACTTCTGTGCTTTAGTAAGATTCTTCAATAAAAATAGAGGGGAAAATTTCCACATACGTTGCAAATGAATGCTAGAAAGAAAAATGTGTATCTAATTAAAGGTTTTCCCTAAGACATGGAAGAACCATAGAAAAACCTGTCTGAAATCAAACTGAAAAATACAGTACAGAACAGTGAGAATAAACAATTATAAAATAATAGAAAAATTATCACAGAAATTTTCCAGAAACTTCTGCTTAAAGCAAAATTCTTGCCTGTAGCAAAACAGTATAAATTTCTTTTTTATAAATTAACATTAAAATGTCTGGCATATTTTGCACAAGATTGATACAGCTTTTCTTCCCTTAAAGAGGCTAAATACTGTGAAAACATATGCATAATTTACAGTTTAAGAAATACATGACACCTTGAATAAGTTAATAATAATAAAGACACATTCTTACACATATGCAAATGAAACATTACAAATTAGAACTTCCTTATTAGATAACAAAATATATAGCACACATCTCATGTCAGCTGTGTCACCTATGCCTTTACAGAGCCAATTCATATTTTTGAATCCAAAGTGGCAGAAAGATGGCCAGTGTATTGAAAAGGAGATTTTCCATGTGAGCTTCGTGCAAAATCATGCACAAGTCCATGATTCATTCTAACTCATTTGCTACTATCAAATATTATAGCTTTTTTTGGTTGGTTGTTTGGTTGGTTTGGTTTTTTTTTGTTTGTTTGGATGTTTTTTTTCTGGTTTTGTTTTTTTTGTTTGTTTTTTTTGTTTGTTTTTTTGTTTGTTTGTTTGTTTTTGTTTGTTGTTTTTTTTTTTTACTTTGGAAAGGACCACAGGGGACAGCCCTCTATAGCATTAGCAATAGTCCATTATTGGACTCTCTAATAAGGCACCAGACTTTAACCCTCTTTCTCAGTCTCCAGTCCCTACTCTTCTGACAGAGTTGTTCCAACAACCATTGCTCCTGTTATGCTTCTTTGGAAAGTTCTTGCCATATCCTTTTCCTTTGTCTTCCAGTAAAACTGTGGCTTCTACAATCACAAAACAACTCTAGGACCAAAGTGGCAGCCTACATCAATGAAAACACAACTCTCCATTTTCTGAAAAGCAATGATAATGGCTCAGAAATTCTTCTGAATACTGTGCTCTGAGAAGGGAGGAAAGCTCTCCAATTTCATTTAAGGAAAGTAATAAAATTCAATCTTCCAAAGTCTTGAGGATTTAGGG
This sequence comes from Dendrocincla tyrannina, assembly GCA_035047865.1. Lineage (NCBI taxonomy): Eukaryota > Metazoa > Chordata > Aves > Passeriformes > Dendrocolaptidae > Dendrocincla > Dendrocincla tyrannina. Next base: position 15,326,854 of record JAWWMP010000041.1, read on the forward strand.
GGTTTGGTGGTTTGGATTTCTTTTTTGCTCTTTGTTTGGGTTTTTGTTTGTTTGCATTGCATAAGCTTAAATCCAAAGAGACATATGTCTTTAAGTCTGGTTTCTGAGATCAATCATTTTCTACCAAAATGCTCCCTTATTCAAAGTTGGTTAGGATCAGATGCTTCTGAAAATAGACCTGTGCTGACCAATTATTGCTGTTATATAAGCTTTAGTACTTCTTTAAAGACTGAGCCTGTCAAGAATGTAATTTGACAAGCTGAATCATAGCATATCATATATGATGGATTTCAAACTAAATTGCATCTGACCATCTGTACATAGCAGAAGAGCACGTCTTTATGGAATTCCTTATGTGTTCTTTTTTTTTTTCGCTTTTGCAAATGTATTATTTCATACTGTACTTCAAGGAATTTATTTTGACTGAGATACGTCTTCTCTGTTATGGCTTTTAAAGTGCAGAATGGCTGAACTATAAAAAATTTTTCCTAACGGCATAAATTTGTACTGGATTATGAAGAATCAAACCAAATCATTATCTGCTATCTTGTCCCAATGGACAAGGATTTTTAAACACAGGATTTACCTCCAGTCTGCATTGCAGCAGTGGACCACACTATAAAATAGTTTTCTAGAATCTGTAAACTCAAGTGATATTTTTACAAACAGAATTCTTTTAGTGATTCTCCCTTAGCTATAAAATATGTCTAGCTTATACTATTTTACCTAGTAAGATGATTTCATCTCTATGGCTGTATAATATCCAATAAAAGCTTAGGTAAGGTGAATCTCAACTTCAAATAAAAGAGGACAATGTTCCCTGTAAATTCAGCGGGGCAGAGTATGAAACGGTCTGTCAACATTTCTAAACTTCACAGCAACAATGACAGGTTTATGTATATATTCTGGGAATCAGTGTGTAGTAGGATCTGATCACTCCTGCACTAGACCTCTGTCTCTAGTCTCGCATATGGCTGGATGGGAAATGTTGAACAGCTATTGCAGAAACCTTTGCATAAAAAGGCCACATAATGATTTTCTAACCTTTGGCTGAATATCTCTAACTTCATTTAGACAATTTTCTTTTCCATGACTTCTTATTCTCCTCATACAGATTAAATTTATTTTTTTCCTTAAATTAATGAGCTTCTAATAGAGTTTGCACAAGTTTTAATGTGCAAGTGCATACATTCTTAAGATATGAAAATAATTGCTAAAGATTTTCTGAACTGTTTCTGAATCTTAAAAAAATTACTCCCTAGCATAACATATTTCAAATACTTGCACAGTCATCTGCAAATGCACAAGCTCCTACTTTTGAAAATGAAGAGGACAGATTTCCTTTTGTGTAGGAGTACCTTTATCTTTGATGGAGTCCTTTTTACCCATTATGGATTGATCCAGAACCTCATTACAGTCTGCTCTGACAGCTAAACTGTTCTTTATACTCCTTTCTCAGTTTTACCTGCTCCAATTTTCTTTACATATGGATGACCATTCATAAACTTTTCCTGAGCTTTTAAAATTTCATCAATTATTTTTGATAATACATATATATTGTTGATAATACATATATATTGTTGATATACCTCTTCTGCCCAGTGAGGTAAGAAAAATCTTTGCATTATCTTAATGAGATCTGGACATACTGGTACTTCTACAGTTTGGAAGAGAATGGTAAATTACATGGGTAACATCTGTAAATTCCTTCTACATCAACAGAGAGAAAGAGCCTTTTCCAGAGCCTTCTAAGTAGGCTATAAAATAATTTCTCTATTTTTTTATTAGACATGAGAATTTTTGTTTTAGCTGTCCAGCAGTTTACTGGATTCTCACCAGATCAGCAAGATGTAAAGTGAAATGCTATGCATGACAAATTTTAATACCAGTGATAGAATTATGTAACAATTAAATTGCATGATCTTTCTCTTTCCCATGGCCTTTGAACCTGTCTTTCAAGCTATTTGTTGTTATATTTTGGCAGTTCATTTATACGGCAACAATATCAAATTGAAGAGTAGAACTACTGGAGTGACTACAGCAGTAAACAAGGGAAGAACCATGAGTGTCATCTATCTTGACTTCTGTAATGCTTTTGATATGGCAACACCCTTTCTCTAAGTTGGAGAAATATGGATTTGATGGGTGGACTGTTTGGTGGATGAGGAATTGGTTGGATGGTTACATCAAGAGAGTAGTGGTTAACAGCTCAATGTCCAGACAGAGATTGGTGATGAGTGGTTCCCCAAGGGTCTGTATGGGGATCAGTACTGTTTGGCCCAGAATGACAGTTGTATCCTGGACTGCACCAAAAGAAGTGTGGCCACCAGGTCAGGGGAGGTGATTCTGCCCCTCTCTCTGTTCTGGTGAGATCCCACCTGGAATACTGCATCCAGCTCTAGTGTCCTCAGCACAGGAAAGACATGGACCTGTTGGAGTGAGTCCAGAGGAAGGCCAGAAAAATTATCACAGGGCTGACACGAGGACAGGCTGAGATAGTTGGGATTGTTTAGCCTGGAGAAGAGAAGGCTCTAGGGAGACTTTGTTGCCATCTTTAAATACTTGTACAGGACATAGAAAGACAGGACCTGACTTTTTAGCAAGGGCAGCTGTCCATAGGACAAGGAGTAATGGTTTTAAACTAAATGAGGCTAGATTGAGAGTAGATACAAGGAAGGATTTTTTTATTATGAAAGTGCCAAAACACTGGAACAGGGTACCCAGAAAGATGGTAAATGGCCCACCCCTGGAAACATTCCAGGCTGAGTTGAATGGCCTCTGAGCAACCAGATCTAGCTGAAGCTGCCCGTGCTTGTTGGAGGGGAGTTGGACCAAATGACCCTTAAAAGTCTTTCCCCCAACCCAAACCCTTCTAAGGTGATTTTATGATTTTAAGAAAAAAAAGGGAGTTAAAAAGTAAACAAAGGGATAATCACTGTTAATTAGTGGCCCTTCCTGACACTGGCTCCACTCTGATAAGAAATTATTGTGATGCTTAGCCAGCTACAAAATGCCACTTCTAGCCATTTTCATGGCAGAACTAAATAATTTCAAGTCCTTCATATGTGAAGTCCACCTCCTTGTTAGTTTGAAATGAACTTGCTTTTCCTCACTGATACACAGAGAGTTACATGCTCTAAGTGTTATTACTACTGTAGAAACTGAAGCATAAAATTAGAAAAGTCTTTCTGAGATTTGCATTTGGATGATTTAGTTCTCTGCTTTTGGTCATGTTTGCATGCTTTCTGAAACCATAAATTATTTAGATTTCCTGGACAAAAAAAAGTAAAAATCACTGACATACAATAAAAGAAAAATTAAATTTATATTGAAAAATGAAGTATATAAACAAAAAATGTAAGATACATCCTGGGTTTTTACTCAGTCTTTCTATTTTTCTGTCACTGGAGCTGAGGATCATTTGAATGACCAAGTTTAGGTCATTCAAAACCACAAAATTTAGGAGGAAAATACCCCTTCTAGACTTCTAAAAGGCTTCTAGACTTTTTTGCAGAATCAAGAACCCTTAATGCGCTTTAGAGTCTTCCTGTATCAAGCCTTAGGAAACCCAGGATGACAGTTTGAAGCAACAGGTACACTTCAGGCTCTGGAGTTAGATATCTGAAGGCAGGACTATCTAACCCGAAGTCTTGAGAAGGTTCTTGTGTTGAGAGGGAAGTAATAAATTTGAAGATAAGCCCACACTTTTTTTCAAAAAAATAATTATGACTCATTCTTGTCCTTTAAGGAAAATAGTAACGTGGTGTTTAATGCATCCTCCCCAAAGAGTCATGAAGCAAGACTCATGTTTTACTCATTTTCTCTAAAACTGTTTAACCCCACAAATTCTACTTCTCCAGTCATTATCAGAATCACTAGTACTGCTGGTTATTCATTGTGTAGAGGGGAAAGCAGGATGGAGGTGGTACTTCAGGCTCATCTAGGAGGTGTTTCAGTGTACAGAAAACTAGAAAATAACACAAGGAGAGGGGAGAAGAGGGGAGGGGAGGGGGGGAGGGGAGGAGAGGG
>JAWWMP010000041.1:15337360-15357722 GCA_035047865.1 Dendrocincla tyrannina
TAAGTAAAAGAACTCTTCTCTGCTTTACCCACATAAAGTTGTCTTGGAAAGTTTTTTCCCCTTTCTTTAAGGCAACAAAATAAATACGTTTAAACTGAGTGTGTTACATTGGATCATTTAACAAGACATACAACATAGTCTTGATTTAGTCTTAAAATATTTAAAGAAAGTATTTTCACTTGGTTCTAAACAGTATCTTTTTGGTATAAAATTTTTGTAAGTTACAGATAAAAATTAAAAATAAGATTTTAAAAACTAAGGAAAAAAGATTAGAAAACATAGAAATACATTTGATTTCTAGCCAAAATAAGTATTTTTCCTTAATAAAAAATTAAGTTTTCTTTTATTTCGTTTTAGCACTAAGCCAAAACTATATTTTTTCCCAAAATAAATAAAAATTCACAGCTTCCTAACTGCATTCTGAAAAATAAAAAAAAGTCCGTAGGAAAAAATTAAAATGTATCAATCCTTCTATGGAGCTATAGAATAGACAAGAAATTTGGGTCTGTTTTCAGCTCCCTGCTTTGCCCGAGAAAGATAAAACAAGAATCCAATATTAATTGTCCGACAATACTGATCAGAATCTGACTTCCAAGTTCAGATCTCTTTTGGAAATAGTAATTCAAGCAGGTAGAGTATTGTTCAAATTCTTCAGAGCAGCATTCAAATTTTCAGTAGACTGGGAGACAAGACCGAAACCAATATCAGTCCCAATTCAGTAGCATTTTTGCTTAGAGACTTTTATTTTTATATGTAAGAGTATTTAATTTTTATTAGTCAGTACATACTAATATCAAACAAAACAGAAGAAGACATTTTTGAAGTTTCTATATTGTGAAACCTCCAGTTCTTTTGCAACTCAGTAATCAGTAGATTCAACAATATCCTGAGTCCTGTCCTTTGCAGTAAAACCCCATGTTTTTTCCATAAAAGCATCAAGTAAGTAGGAAGATGGCTCTGAAAGCTTTCACCTGGTTACAGTTGCTTAGGAAACAAGCAGCTCAATATTAACAGATATTCATCCCAAAAGCACCACATTAACCAGTGAAGGAAAAGGTGGCTTCACATGCATTTTCAATGAAATGAAGTCTTGGATCATTGACTAGGTATAATCTTTTGGGATGTTATTACCACTCTATTAAAACTTCAGGAACAATACAATAGTGTTTTTGTACTATCCCAGTAAAACTGTGAAAAAGGATATAGTAAGTTATATACTGATTTTAATTTTAGGGAAAACAATGGCACTTGAGATGCATTTTGTTATGGACTAATCCCAGTAGAAAGCTAAACACTAAACAGTTGCTTGCTCATGCCCTCACAGTGGGTTCAAGGAGAGAATCAGAAGGGTGAAAGTGAAAATACTCATGGGTTGAAATAAAGACAGTTTAATAGGTAAAGCAAAAGCAGCATGCACAAGTAAAGGAAAATAAGGAAATAACTCACTGCTTCCCATGGGCAGACAGGTGTTTATTCATTTCCTGGGGATAGCAGGCTCCATTACAGGTAACAGTTAATTGGGAAAACAACCATAATAACTCTGAACCTTCCTTCTCTTTCTTCTTCTTTCCCCAGCTTTATATGCTGAGCATGACCACATATAATATGGAATATCCCCTGGGTCAGTTGTCGTGGCTGTGTCCCCTCACAACTATTTGTGCACCCCCAGCCTCCACACTGGTGGAGTGGGACGAGGAGCAGAAAATGCTTTGACTCTCTGTACCACTGCTCAGCAATAACAAAATCATTCTTATGTTACCAACAGTGCTTTCATCACAAATATAAAAATGACACCATGTCTCAGCCAAAACTAGCAAAATTTGAAAAAGAAAATAATTTTTTCAATTTAGTGTTTGGCATAAAACATCATGTTAAGGGTCCAAAGCATAGCGTAATACAGATCATCCTGCTACTTTTTAATGTATCATATTATAATTTCTCAGGACTCTAAATCATTATCTTAGCCAGAAGCTTTGGCCAAATGTATGTTTCTGAATTACCCACAGTGTTATATAGATCTGAAGAGTTTTACTATTATGACCTCCTCTAAATTATTTAAAAATGCAAGTGGGAGAGAAAGAATACCTAACATATAAAACTTTAATAAACATATTTGTTACAATTCATTAAGAGATGGTTCTCATAGTGCAAAGAGCAAGTACTTAAAGTCATTATAGAAAGAAGTTTGAAAACACAAGTATGGATTAATTTGCTAGATTTTAACCTGTACACTAAGGGAAAATACACAGTTTTAGTGACAGGAGCTTTTTTCCCAGTTATATAGAGCCAGCCGGCACTGGGAAAATTGCTGGGTCCTCTCTGACAAATGAGTGGATATTTTTCAGTGAATTAGTTCTGCAAAATTGTAGTTAATTTCCTTTCAAAGTTGGTTCCAGTGTCCTCTTCCTACAACTTTGAAAGGAATACTTATAATGGTCATGTATTTTTGTTTGTTTGTTTGTTTGATTGATTTCAGTGAAGGTAAGACAATTATACAATTGTTGGCAAATTATACAAACTGTTGCCTTAGGGAAAGGGGAAAAAAACTTTCCAAGACAACTTTATGTGGGTAAAGCAGAGAAGAGTTCTTTTACTTATAGGCTTTTGGGGTACAGAATATAAAGGAGTATAAAGGAGTATATAAAGTGTAAAAAGTATAAAAGAGTACAACACGTGTTGATAAGTAACAGATAGAAAGGACCGGTGCTAGGATGAACTCATGGCCTCAGGAATACCATGTGAGCTCTTTTCCAGGTACCACCACTTCAAAACATGCAGAGTAAATTAATCCAAAAGGCGACCCTTTCATTTCATTCCCGGCTGCATCCAGCCAACCCCCTGAGCCACTCTGCCATGTCTTACCGAAGCAAACAAGGGACAACAGCCTGTCCCTCCCAGGTGAAAAACCCTTTCACCCACAGGCTGGGAACATGACTCTTGCAACATCTGGGCCCAAGTCATTTCACCTCCCAGCCCACTGTAAACAGGGGAGAAACTCCCTTTTGCAGCTGCATCCCTGCAGCTCAGCTGCCCCAGCAGCTCATGCTGGTACTCAGTTCCCATTACCAGTCTTGTCTTCCTTCAAGCAGGACTTGAGATTCGATCTGGTCCGAGAACGTGGGAAGGGAAACATCTTCTCCCCTCACCTCAGGAGAGCAAGGAAGGGGAAACCCCCCTTTGCAAGCAGAGCTCTTCTGAGCTCTTCCCCCGCCCCTTTCGGGGTGGGAACAGCAGGCAACACACCAGGCTGGGCAGCAGAGAGTGCGTGTGTGTGTGTGTGAGAGAAATGTCAATAAAGTGTAGGAGTTAGAGAAAGCAGAAAAGCCTCATCTACATGGCAGCATACTAATTTTATAATTCTACTTAATTATCATATCTAAAGGTTGTATCCAATCTAAGATATGTCCATAATGGTTGATGGTGTGAGTACTTCATGTTCAGATCTGTTTCTAGCTCCTTTGAGAAGTAATAAAACCAGGGCACAACCAGATGATAGAGGCTTGCCAAACTGAATTTCCCTTTAGAAATACCATGTTAAACACGCCTAAGGTGGCTTATGATAATACTGCAATGTAGATAGCAATTATTGTAGACTTAAGACTAACCTGCAGTGTTTATTTACTGTTTTATTTTCTGTTTTTTATGGAGCAAACTTGAATTTTCTAAGAAATCTATGGTAAAATAGGGTTTTGATTTAGAGCATTGAACTAACTATTTGTTAAAAGCAAATCTTTGTAATGCAGAATTACAGACAACAAAATTTTCTTACACTCACAATGGTTTTCATAATTATTCCCTCTATTCTGACAAGCCAGTAGCATACCTAATAGCTCTTTCTTAGCTCTCTACCTATGATAACACCTGACCTTCTGTGATGTTAACTATAGAAATACTCTTTTGGTTGGATAGAACTCCTTTTGAAGCAGTTGAGACTGCAGAAATTTCCTCAGTATAATTAATAGATAAGACCTATATGATGTACCCTTGAGGCTGAATGCTAACAATCACACATATAAGCTAAGTGATAGCCCTTTGATGAAAGATGCAGTAAATTTTCTTTCTCTTTCTGCAGAGACCCTCAAATGAACATCTCTGAGTACAATGTTTTAGAACATTTTTCACCCAGAAACACTCCAGATTACAACTTCTCTGTGTAGTCTGTTTCCGTGTTTCACTACTGTCATTGTGCAAATTGTCCCTAATATCAAATTGCAATTTCCCTTGCTGCAAGGAGGATTTACTCCAATCTGCCTAGGGAATGAACCCTGTGGTTTTCCAGATCCTCCTTCTTACTCCTCTGGAAAATGAATGTGAAGATGAATTTGTCATCATGAATGTCTCTTGATTAACATGCCTTTTCAGAGGTGGTGAACACAGTCACATAATTATATTAACCAGTTTTCTCAACATCCTCAGGTGCATTTCTTGTGGTTCCAAAATTTTTTAATGTGTCCATTTTGCTTAAGTGATCTCTAAGTCCATTTTGTTCCTGAGTGGGTGGTGCATCCCTCACACTGACTCTGAGAGTTCCCTTATTGTCCTGAGATGTCTGAAGCCAGGCCTTAATTGTTAAAGATAGAGTAGCAAAGACCATTTTCCAGGTTCTCTGTCATTAGGCTGAATGCCTCACACTTTCCTTAGGCTTCCTTTTGCTGGCAAAGTACTTTTAGAAATCCTTTGCCAGCTTTCTCATCTCACTCTAGTTTCAGCTTCATCTGAGCTTTGCCTTTCTTAACTCCTTCCCTGCATGCACATCCCTGCTTCCTCCTTCTGCATATACTTTATTTTTTTGAACTTTTGCTCAATCATGAATTCCCCATTCATCAGTACTGGCAGCACTGGCTCTCTATCATGGTTACTTGACGTTCTGTGCATCAAAATTGATGACTTGTGTGCTTTGAAGAGCTTTTCCTGAATATCAACCAGCTCTTCCAAGCCTCTTTGCTCTTCAGAGGAGTTTCCAATGAGGTGCTGTCAAGCATATCCCTGAAGAGACTGAAATCTTATTTCTTAAAGTCCATGTTTGTGATACTAATATTGACTTGCTCACTTCTCTTAGGAACTTAAACACCCCTATCTTGGGAACATCGGTTCCTGCCATCAAATTTGTTGTTGACCTTAACTGCCTTTAAAAGGAAGAATCAGTCATTCCTTAATCATTAATAGCAGCTCCCAGCTTACACCTTGTGCCAAGAAATAAACCTTGGCACCTTGATGATCTCCAGAAATCTGCACTACTTTTGCTCTCCAGTATTGCCCTTCCCTCTGTGAGAACTCTGGCCTGTAATAGTAAAGTTTCCTGCAGCTGTCGATGCCTCCTCTTCTTGATTAGGCACTCTATAGCAGAAGCGTCCCACAATGTCACACATTCCATGCTGGTTTATACTCTAATCCTTACCCACAAGCTCTCACATGCTTGTTAGACACTCCAAAGAATGGGTCAATTCACTTAATCTGTTGCTTTGTACAGAGAATGGCTCATCCTCCTTCTCTTCCTGGACCGACCTTCCTAATGGAAAAAGCTGAGAAAATTGTACATTCCAAGGAATCAATGAATGGACCTTACTACAGAATATTTAAAGGGATGAATAGCTCTCCATTCAAGTCACATGATCTAGCCAAATAGGATTCCATATTTTATTGCTATACCAGTAAGCATAAGATGAATTTTTTATATTATGCAAGAGTAAATGGTATGCTGTTATTGTTACTCAGTATTTGTGGCATTTGTAAAAGTTTCTACTCTTCAGAACTTGGTTTCTAACGCATATGTATGGAAGGGCCTCACACTAGGACTGAGAAAATTCACCAGTTCTATTAGATTGGTGTCTTAGAAGGTATGTAAGATGACACAACAATATTAGTGTCATGGTTTAACTCCAGACAGCAACCAAGTACCACTCAGATGCTCAATCACTTCCCTTTCCCCCTACACTGCCCAGTGGGACTGGGAAAATAATTGGGAAAGAAAGGAAAATAAAACTCTTGTATTGAGATAAGCACAGTTTAAAAATTGAAACAAAGTAAAATGTAGTAGTAGTAGTAATGATAATGATGATAATAATAATAATGATTATGATGATTATGATGGGGAGAGAGTAAGATAAAATACAAGAAAAACAAGCAATGAACCCACCAACGAATGCCAAGCCTGTCTCCAAGCCACAACTGGCCCCTCTTCAGGGTAATTGCCCCACTTTATATACTGAACATGATGTCCTAAGGTAGAGAATACCCCTTTGGATGGTTCAGGTCAGCTATCCTGGCTATGCTCCCTCCCAAGTTCTTGTGCAGGTCCTCACTAGCAAAGTATGGGATGTAGAAAAGTCCTTGAGTTACAGTCAGCACTAAACAGCAACCAAAACATCAGTGTGTTATCAATATTATTCTCATGTTGAATCAAAAACATAGCACTGTACCAGCCTTTAAGAAATTAATTGTATCTCAGCTGAAACCAGTACAATTATGTAGTCATGTTAAAGAAGAATATGACTATCTTTAGAATAAATATCAAGTGCATTTTTTCTCCTCATTTGATTTTCCACAGAACACTCAGTTTTTCTGTGTAAATTACAGCTCATGCTTGTCTTCTGCATTCAAAAGGCAAAGCACAGACGGTAAGATACACACAAAGCATAGGGAAAGATACAATTAGAGACTTGACATCTAAGACCTCACTATTGATATTTTAAGCTCAGAGGAGACAATGCCTCCTGTACACCAGTATTTCTCACTTGTTTTTCTTGCCAGCTAAGTTGTCAGTTTTGACTCAGAAAGAGAATTGCAGAATGTTTCCTACCCCAGTAGTCCTACTATTAATGATTAACTGTAATATTATCTTCTGTCTCCACAGAAGAGGACAAGAGTTGCTCTTGATATTTACTACAGAAGCAGCAGAAGTATCTCTTCTCTTGAAATTGAGATTTTCTCATTTCTCCTTCTTTTTGTCATGAGTATGTAAAAAGCATGTTTTCTGTACTACTTCAGAGAGGACCAGTGCGATTTGAACAAGAGCAAAACTACAACACACTGTTTAGAAATGCTTGCATAAGATAAATGATAAATATACTCTAACACCGGAGAAAAGAAGGAATTAAGGCTGTAATAATTTATAGCAGTTCACTGAGAACATTTCTCAGGCTTAAATATTTTTCTGTCCCAAGATTAATTAAATTATGATTACACTAATCTATTCCACTCAGGTGTTTATTTTGAGTCCACGAGCATTTAAGGGAAAATTAACATGTTTGTGTAAAAGTAAAACATTAAGAGTGTAAAAGTTTATGTGTAAGCTTTCTCTTTCTCATGCAGCAAAGAATAGATAATTGTTGATAAAATTTTGACGAGTTAATGAAATTTGTATGAGTTTCTAATTCAAAGTATATTAATGTGCCACAGTGGAAGTGCTCTTTAAATATTAACATTCTGAAAATGTATTCAAAAGGGTATGGTACATCTAAAAATAATTTTATCACCCAAAGTTAACAATGAAGATGTGTGCTATGGCAGTTTAATTGTAATGTGTACTGTGCTTTTCAGCCCTACAAGAGACTTAGGCCCAATCTGCTATCATAGGAGACAGCTCCCACTAAAAGCCACTTGCAAAACATGGTTTCTGAAGGGAAAGCCACAGGGAACAGCAGCAGAAAGGGCTAAGCAGCAGTGTGGTAATACTGAACCACTACTGTGATGATCTTCTGAGAGCTTGCAGAACTTGTGTCTTTTCCTTTTTTTGGATAAGCAAAAACACAGCCTGACAGCCACATGAGAAAACCAGCAAGATCATTGGACAACTAGGGGAATGGCCTTTTAATTGAGTAGGGAAAATACTGAATCATTTGTGAACAGTACTAAAAGCTACAATTTTCAGAAAGTAAGGAAATTTTTAAAGCTTCAGTAAGAATGGATCAGAAGACTGATCATTCTTCCTTACCCTCACAGGTTTGGTAGTTCTTCCTCACATATCTTTCAAACCTCTTAGATGCTTCTGCATTGTGCTATAAAGGATATGCCTCACCAGAAAAAATTTGCAAATTGAGTCAACTCTTTGTGGGATTAAGATCAGTTTACACAGAGCTCAGCATGGTTATTCATACATGAGGCCACTACTGAAGAGATTTTTACTGAGACAGAAAGGAACAGAAGAGGATGAAGCCGCAAATTCTATTGATGGGCTATGGATATTGGGGCAAAACACCCTTACAATTTTTTTGGGGAAAAAGGTGGAGGACTCATATTCTTTCTAACAGTGTTTTTGGAAGTCTGGAGATAGGTTCTATCTAAGCAGAAAATATATTCCAGGCATATAGCCAAGGCAGAGAATGGCAGAAGAGACAACCAAGGGGAAAATGAAGAGAGACTGTAAGAGTGCAGAGTCCAAGAGAGGGGAATTTAATTAGCAGCAAGCCATTATGTAAACATTTAGATGGAATTGGTGAATATTCAAAATTTAGTTTCTCATCAAAAAATGAATAGGAAGTAACAGTTAGACTACCAACAGCTGCTGAACAGGCAGCTAGAGATAAGGAAAAAGCATCTTGATAGAGAAGATAAGCATTAAATTGGAAGTTAAAAACCAGTAACTGATATGGGAACTATAATTGGTTTCTTAATATTTTTTTACTGCCTTTCTGCTGGGAGCTGTTTTCCTTGGTGGAAAGAGATAGTAAAACTAGCATTCTCCAAAATGTTCTTTATTAAACAAAAAATCTACAATATGTGGGAAAGAGATGTTACAAAACTTGTGATCAGATGCAGAAAAGCACAAGTCCATTCCAGTTTAGCAACCCTGATAAGCACACAGGTGAAATAAATAGGTATTTAACTGCTTTTACTAATGGATATTTGCACAAATTCAGCGCTTTTAAAGACATTTGGCTTTTAAGCACCTGGGGCATGGATTCATTGGAGCTTCCTACACATGCCAACATACTGATTTTTGCTATAGTAAACATTTCTATCAAATGCATATGTCTCATAGAGAAATTTTTCTAAAAACTGCAGTTAAACTTCAAATTTTCTAAAACATATATGAATTAACAATAGTAACAGTATAGATGTACATAAAAAATGAATGTGCAGTGCCAAGCACAGAATTATCCAACCTTGCAGCACACTGATTTTTTTGGGGGGAATAAGAAAAGTCTCCCAGCCTTTTCTCAAATTTTCTTTTCAATGGCCCTACATATTCCATAATTTCATAGTAAGAGAGTACATTACCTCCCTCCTATTTACATTTCTCCTGGCTTATATTATAATTTTCTAAATATATCATGCAATGTTATTTATCTTGGTATACGGATGCAGGATGTTTGCCTAGTCTACTGACTCTGGGATTCTTGCAAATAAATCACTGTTTCAAGGCCAGGTTTAACTAAAGCACCTAAGCTTTTTCAATTATACAATGTCTCAATAACATTGTTATGCAGAACAAAGCTGAGTAAATTGATTTCAAGAATTAAAGGAGTAGATTATTGCTTCTCCACAGATGGCCTCCCATAAATCTTGAGGGAAAGAAAATCTATTAGAACAATCAAGATTTGAATAGACAAAAGATATCTAAGATCTAAAAATATTGCAATTTTTATATGACCAATGTTATTTCAGTTTGCTAGTCAAAGGTTCCTCACAAACTATGAAGAAATTCAACAATGAAAAAAAATATTCACATTAAAGTAGATGTCCCTAAATAATACAATTCCAAACTATTTCCAAGGAATACATGCATGAGTATTGAAATCACACAAAATTAGAATAGTTGCAGTTGACAGAGACATCTGGAGACTGCCTCACTGTGTTCCCAGGCTCACAGCAGGGCCCACCAGAGTGAGTTGCACGATACATTGTCCCCTCAGATTTTGAGTATCTTCAAGAAAGGCAACTCCAACTCCTGGCAAATTGTTCCAGTGTTTGAAAACCCTCGCAGTGAAAAACCACAGTGACTCACAGTAAACAAGTAGTTTATTGTGGGGTTTTTTTTGTTCAGATAAAATTTCCTGTATTTCAGTTTCTGCCCATTGCCTCTATAATTGGGCACAACTGGGAAGGGTCTGGCTCCATCTCCTTCCTGGCCCTGCTCAAGTATTTATACATGTTGGTAAAAACATGCGAGCCTTTTGTCCTCCAGACTGAACAGTCCCAATACTCAGCTTCCCCTTGTAGAGCAGCTGCTCCAGTCCCATCATCACCCTTGTGGCCCTTTTGCTTCACTTCCTCCAGCATGTCTGTGTCTTCCCATGTTCTAAGGAGCACAGCACTGGACACAGCACCTCACATGTCTCCACAGTGGTGAGCAGACAGGAAGGATCATCTTTGTTGTGCTGATGGCAACACTCTCCTTGTTGCATCCTAGAAGAGTGGTGGTCTTCTTTGCCAAAAGGGCACATTGCTACCTCGCATTCAACTTGTTGTCCACCATTGAACTTGAAGTCCTTCTCTGCCAAGCTGTTTTCCAGTCTGCCAGACCACAGCCTGAGGTTATTCCTCCCCTAGTGCAGAACTGTGCATTTTCCTTTGCTGAACGTCACAAAATTCCTCTCTGTCTGATTCTCTAGCCCGCCTGGATTCCTCTGAGCAGCAGTGAAACCTTGTAATAAATCAGTCCCACTCCCTACTCTTCATTTGGTATTGTTTGTTAACTTGGTGAGGGTGCACTCTGTCCAGTTCAGCTCATAAATGAAGATGTAAAACAGTATTGACCCTGACATCAACCCCTTGTGTACATCATGAGTGACTGGTCTCCAGCTGCACTTTGTGTGATTGTAATCCTTTGAGCCTGATAGTTCAGCCAATTTTCAATCCACCTCACTGTCAGCTTATCCGAACCATACACAAACACTTCACATATCTTTTTTTCCAACTTGTAATAGGAAAATGAGGAACTTAACTAATAAAGAATTTAAACATCCTCGTATTTGCACCTTTGTCACTATGCAAATTTTTAAATTTTATTCAACGTCCCAATATGTTTGTTGTTTCCTAACTCCTTCTTTTGTAATGTCTGGGGAACAATAATGGTTTCAGACACCCTGTTCTCTTTACATCATTTAGAGTTTTGCTCAGGTTGTACAGGGAATATGTATCTGTTTTACAACTTATTTAATTCATTGGTCTATAATTATTCAATAAAGGAGTACTTTTAAATCAAGATACATAAAGATCATTTGTGGGATACATTGTGAATTACATATGCGAAAATGTGCACCATGAGGAAGAGCTGTAATTTAAATTATCCTGGTTTCAAGACTGTCATTTAGCAATTTCTGGCAGAAAGTCATGAGGCATTTAGCATCTTGAATAAATAATACAGCATCTTTCCTTCACTGATCTGCCTAAAACAAATATTTCACTACCAGGAAGAAAAAGTACATACTTGCTCTGTTCCTTAGATACTCAGATATCTTTCTATCAGAAAGAAAATTATCTTCATAATCACAAAACTCAATAAAACCAAACTTATACCCTAGCCAGGATCCTTCCATAGTTTACCCTTGTCATCTCACCCTAAATAATTATTTTCTCTTTTCTCCTTATTCCTTGACAATTATTCCTTTCCTATTCACTACATTGACATAGAGACACAAACAACTTTTCACATTATCAAAACTCCTTAGAAGTTATGTGCTTAAGAGCAAAATATGAAATAAAAACAGCCAGATGTGTTCCTTTTTTTCTGTCAATTTCGCTTCTGGCCAATTAAGAAAATTTAGTTGGCCCAAGGATGAACAAAATATTTTTTATCCCTCATCTACCAAAAAGAAAAAGAGAGGTGTGAATCATCATTATGCTTGTAGGTTTGGATAGATTGCAAACATATATGTTAGCATATCTTAAGATAATTTCCAGGCAGAATGCTGTAATGCCTTTTTGAATCACTGTGATTGCTTGTGATATTGCAGTGCTGGGAAGTGCCACACAATGAGTGTATAGGACTGAAACCATAGGAAAATACTGAATAAGGTTTATGCAGCAATCAATAACTGCAAATACCAGCAATGTATATGATGCAACTATTAGTGCACATTACTTGTTTCAAAACAATTGGATAAGGAATGAAAATAAAAATTGATACAAAGTAGGAATAGATTTAAACTTTTGTCTCCAAACAACCAATAAAACAAGAAAAAAAAAAAAGAATTTCAGCTATGCAAGTGCTAAAGTTTAATAAGATTGGGGCACATATGACAAGGACAAAAGACCACCAAGAATCATTGAAGAAGAAGGCTTACTTTTTTACTTTACATTTGGGACCAATATTGTAGAATTATGTGTGGAGAAGAAGCTGTAACAGGAATTGCAAAAACTTTCAAAGATCAGTTGATCAAAATGCCAGTGGACCATGGAAGACAGACTACCTCTCTCAGAGAAGACAGACAGCTTTTAGGGAAGCTATTGTGTTCAAACTTATGGCTAACTATAAAGAATATGTATAGCTAAAATGATCAATTAAATTGGCAATTAAAATGAATTGTTAGTGCTGGGATAAAAAAATTCTGTCAGAAAGAACCAAGAAAAGTAGTATATTCTAACTCAAAGAAAAAAATGGTAGAAATAGTGGTATTTTTTTCTTTATTTGCTTTTTACTCATGGTTCTATTAAATTGTTGTCATAATGAAAAAAATGAACACAGAAATCTAGGAGGACAGAGAGATTTTTAAAGGTTTCTAAAAACATGTTTTATGAATGACATTCCTTCCTGTTTGAAAATGCAGACCAGACAAAGTTTTTTGAACCATTAGCATTTATAGGAAGATGGAGAGTAATCTATTTCTAGTGGAAGCTAGGTAGGATATTTTTCCTGGACTTGATTTGCAATAGGAATATTAGTGCCTTATTACCTATTTATTTGTCATTTTACTGAGATACTTCAAATATGCCATGGCCTTTACAATAATTGAAAATTGTATCTGCAATAAAATTTCAAGAAGATTCAATTTTACATGTGTGTGTATATATTTGTCTTTCCTTTAAAGTTTTATTCCCAAGACATAGATAGTGTAAGGAGCATTTCCTTTCATAATTTGAAGCAATTCTACAAAATAAGTACTTAATCTATACTATTTGGTATAGAAATAATCATGACCAATATAAGAATCTCACTATTTATGTTTCCACAAGAAAAACAAGAGAAGTATAACAATAGGATTAGAAACCAACAACTATTTCTTTCATAAATGCTGTGTTGAAGAAAAGTTTTTTTCAGGCTAAGACATTTATTATTAAGTGCAAATTTAAATGAGAACTGACCTAAGAGAACTGACTGCAGTCATGCTGAAATCACCTGTAGTTAAAAAACTGCCAGTGTTTTAACACTATAGGGGTTCTATGTAAAAGTGCTCTCTGGTTTCAAACTTGGCTTTACTCTCACTGGTAATTCTGTAGAAAAAAGACAATTTTCATAAAGGTTCTAATATCACTTCCATCAGAAACAACCGCAATTTTCTGTTGTCTCAAGTTGTACATGATTGACCTCTCTTTCCAAGGAGGTCAATCAGGATTGTGTATGGGTCAGTTAAAGAAACAAGCCCACATGAAGTGCTTTGGAAAATCACACAATTTCTCCATAATTCATCTAGTTGACTGTGCCCTAAGTTATAATGAAGTAACATAAGGGAAAAGATAATCTAAATTCTGATTAAACTGAAGTAGAATTTTGTTTGTTTTCTAAATACATGAGAAGACAGTTTACTATAGGAAGGAGAGGGAGAAAGGTGGAGAGGACTGGTGAAGAGGAAATAATAATGGTAAGTAGACAAACTAGAGAGAGAGGTTTCTTTCTAGTTTATGTTGACTGTGAGAATGAGTTTTGAAAGAAATTAGAAAATCTCTTGTGTTTGACTCCTCAATACACCCTCATGTGGTAGCTCAGCTCTCTTTACCTAAAAGATGCATAAACCCAGTTTATATCCGGACTTCAACAGAAGGTCAATCAGGAAACCCAGTGTGGGTTATGCTACTTATGTAAAAGGTAAATACAAAGAAAATTGTCATACAAATAGTTTTCAATGGCTACCACTTTAGGATTTTGATATAAAAGCTCATTGCTTTACTGACAAGGGATGCATTTTAAGGTGTACACAGTATTTTACATATGGCACATGTGCTTGACTTATTGCCTTCTTGTTCCTTGTGTTGAACTTTAAATCATAGACTCATACAATTATTTAGATTGGAAAAGGCCTTTAAGATTACAGATTCCAATAATTAACCCAGCACTCCCTAGCCCACCGCTAATCCATACCCCTAAGGACCACATCTGGTAACCTTTTAACACCTCCAGGGATGGTGACCCAAGCACTTCCTTGAGCAGCCTGTTCCAATGCTTGACAACCCTCTTGGTGAAGAAATTTTTCTTAGTATCCAATCTAAACCTTCCCTGTTGCAACTTGAAACCATTTCCTTTTGTCTTATCCCTTGTTACTTGGCAGAAGAGACTGACCCCCCACCCCAGTCCACTACAACCTCCTTTCAGGTAGTTGTAGAGAGTGATAAGGTCCCCTCTGAGCCTCTTTTTCTCCAGGCTAAAAAAACCTAGCTCCCTCAGCTGTTCCTTATGAGACTTGTGCTTCAGCCCCTTCACCAGCTTCATTGCCCTTCTCTGGACATGCTCCAGCACCTCAATGTCTTGTCCCAAAACTGAACACAGGATTTGAGGTGCAGCCTCACCATTGTCAAGTGCAGATCACTGCCCTAGTTCTGCTGGCCACACCAGTTCAGACACAAGCCAGGATGCCACAGGCCTTCGTGGCCACCTGGACACACTGCTAGTTCATGTTCAGCTACTGCTGACCAGGTCTTTTTCCACCAGGCAGCTTTCCAAGCACTCTGCCCTATGCCTGTAGCATTCCATGGAGTTGTTGTGACCTGACTGCCAAACTTTGCCTTGTTTAACCTTCTACAATTGTCCTTGACCCAAAGATCCAGCCTGTACAGATCCCTTGGCATAGTCTTCCTACCCTCCAGCAGATCTACCCTTCTGCCCAATTTGGTGTCACTTGCAAACTGAGGGTGTGCTTGCTCTCCTTGCCCAGATCCTCAGTAAAGGCCTTAAATGGGACTGACCCCAGTCAAACATTAGTGTTTTGACTGGAAAAATGAAAACATGTTGCTGACAATTTGGCAAGGAATTGCTAGACTTTGAGTCAAAATAGTAAGGCTATGAGCAATCTGAAAGACAGCATAGTAACATCATCCTTCTCCAGAAGGTGATTGATTTGGATGCTTGTGAACTTCTGAGTGTGACCACATTCAGAATTTTGTCAGACTAATAAGCAAGCAGATAAAAACAAACAAACAAAACTGCTACAACCAACCACAACTTAAATAATTGGCTTTTTATAGCATTCTATAGTGTATATATCACCTCTACAGCATTCTATATTTTACTTCTCCTTATTTGGTGTAAATGAATTTTTCCACCTTCAAAACATATTTTGTATATCAGAAACAGGGGTTTTTTTGCTAACGATTTCATAATATGGTCCCTCACAGACTTATATGTCAAATATCTTGCTTTTATTCTTTTATAGTAATGTCAGTCTAGAAATCTGCCTTTCATAATGTAAACAGACTTCCAAGGTTTAATCAAAGTAAAAACAATTTTAAAAAGCACTTGGTTTTAGAAATCTCTCCTTATTTGAGAATCACCACAGAATCATGGTGGAAGGGACCTGAAAGATCAGCTACCTTGGAAGACAGTTCCAACCCTGCACCCATTGGCAGAGTCACTTTCCACTCAAAGCCCCATTAATCCTGGCCTTGAGCACTTCCAGGGATGGACATCCACAACTGCTCTGACCAAGATGCTCTAGTGCCTTACCAGTCTCTGAGTTAAGAATTTCTAATGTCTAATCTAAATGTCTCCTCTTTCTGTTTAGAACCACTCCCTCTCATCCTATGACTATCTGCCCTTGTAAAAGGTTGGTTTCCATTTTTTTTTTAAGAAGCTCCTTTTAGGAAATAAAATGCTGCAATGAGCTCTTCTTGAACTCTTCTCTTTTTAGGCTGAAAAACCTCAACTCTCTCGGCCTGTCTGGAGAGGTGCTCCAGATTTTTTTTAAGCTAGTGGTGTTCATATACATGTGTGTAAAAGAGATATGATTTTACATAGATTTGAAATGTTCAGTGTATTTTTTAATTTAAACATAAATGGTGTTGTTCTCACAACTGTACTTAATGAAATAAAAAGAAACATATTTTAGCCTCAAGCATAAAGAAATTTTAAAGTGCTCTGCATTGTTTAAATAGATTATGTCTTAAGAAAAATTATATGACTTGAAAATGAAGTAGAATTTAGTTATTTAATTTTTACTCTTTACTTTAAACCTATAGATGAGTCTGGATTATATACATAGTTATTTTGAAAATAATAATAAAAAATAATAATAATTATAATAATTATATTATTAAAAATAATATAATTTGGAAAAGAAGCCCTAAGTTGCAGTATTTAAAAAAAATGTTCAATTTTGTCAGAGGATGTCTCTTTTACATACACAATGAATTGATACAAAGTTAAATGTCAGTTCTCTATACCATCTCTTCATGAGTACACAGCCAATGTTGTATTAAACTATTGTCTCAAAACCTTTTCTTCACTGAAAACCCAGTACTTGTAGCATTCTTTGTTAAAATATTCTTCATTTTTACCAGTCTTCTATTTTTTGTTTATTATTCAACTGTTCTCAAATGACTTTGATTTTAGAAAGCTCACATTTGTCTTAAAGTGCTTTCCTGCTTTCTTTTTTTTATCTAAACTCATACCGGAACTGATAAGGACAGACTGAAGATAAAACAGTTTTCACCTAAAAACAGTTCATTGTTTCAAAATCTGTGCAGTGTTGGTAGGATCCTTGTTGTTTCCTCTTTTTAAAGGTTCAAAAGATTAAGAAATCTGCAACTCTATAAAAGTAGATTTAAAAAAATAAAGTTGGACTACAACATGTATAAAAACCCCCAAACTTTTTACTTGATACTCAGAAGTGTTAAAATTTCAGACTATTGCTTTTAGTTGTCAGCACTTAGAAACTATTTGAAGTAATGTTTTCTTGTTAAGTTTTATAAATGTTTTATGTGAGGCAGAAAAGATCAGAGCTATTAGTTCCTCAAAGCCATTTTATTGTGTGCAATGAAGTAGACATGTTATAAATGTGGAAACACACATTGCATAGAATGAAATGAATTAATATCCCTTTATTTAATATTTGAGCACTTTCTCAAGGGTATGTGTGTTAAATTTAACAAAAAAAATAATTGGCTGAATTTTGCAACTTTGTTCAGCAAATTTTGAAGGTTGTGTCAAAAGCCTCCTACAAAAACATTTCATAAAAGAAGCAAAATATCTAAAAGGAGATGAATTTTGAGAATGTTGTATGCAAAAAAACAAAGACACTGATTTTGTGTAATATTTTCAGTTCTAAATATAGCGAATGCCATGACACTGTTATCTACAGGCACAGAAAAAGAACACATAAAACATTTAGTTTTGCAATTATGAAAGGTGACTCAACATTCTTTTATAAAATCCTTACAAGTTATATGTATATTTTTAGTATTATTATAATATATTGAATAATAATATTCAAAATAAAATATTTTTGTTGGGAGAGGAGTCAAACCCCGAAACTACCCTTGTAAACTGATGACAGAAAAAGGAATTAGTATTGAATTCCTCATAGTGTAATACCATTGTACCATGCTTCCATTTTCTACATGACTGAAGCACACAAGGCAGTAAAGAATTGAGCACTCACGTTCCAGGTATATTCCTGTTTTATTATACACATCTGGGAAAGCAGCACACAGGGGTTCTATTCAAAGTAAACCTAAAGCATCCAGGAAGTGGAAACAGGACTCTCTTGCAAAATAAATTGCTAGTCTTGCTCACCTTGCACTTTCCTTTTTGTTCACTCTAAACTTGGAACCTTTGCATTCCTGGATACACAGTGAAGAGTTTGCAATATGGCAAAAACTTCGAAAAACTGTAGGAATTATTTTTAAACATCAGACCCAAACACTGGCATAAATTCTTGAATAAGTTCATGTCTCAGAGACATCTTCTCAGGCTTTGTGTTGCAAAGCACAGGGATTTCAAATGATTTTCAGTCCTACAGCAACTACCTCAGTTGGAGTTTTACGGGGATGATCATTACAAAGTCTCACTCACTCTGTTGAACTAAATCTGTGCACTTGGCCACTCAGAGAAGGGCAATACCCCTAGGCATATTGAGAGCTTTAATCAACATATCTACTACAACTGGAGAACACCTAGGAAAGACATCCAAGTTTGCTTCCATACTCCCTGGCAAAGTTTATTCTCACATTAACTGGAAGAGACAACTCCAGAAACATTTTAGACAGCAATTCACACCAGACACCATTTCCAGTAAATATCAAGGACAAGCTAGAACCACATTTTTCCTGACTATATTAAGTAATTATCCAAGACTGCCCAAGCAGGTATTTCATCCTTAATATTCATCATGACATTCCCGGGGTCATACACTTTATGGTCACCTTTTATGCAAATGTTACTGGCAGCCCTCACAGTACTTCAAATGCAAAACATACAAAATATTTATTATATCATAGATCTGTAGAGTCACTGTATGGATACAGACTAAAACCAACCACATAGTGCACTCCAATTTGTATTCAGAGAGTAGAGTCTGATTTACTGAGTCATTCTATGGACATAATTTAAGCATGAATAGGAAACATATGGATTAAAAAGGGAAACAGTGAATTAGAATAATCTCAAAGAATGTCTCTGACTGCTAAAATCTACACATTTTTGTTTGAGGCACTTAAACCCTTTTTTGGATCTGGACTAACACTCCTGTATTTCTGTGGAGATGAAAGCCACAATGACAGAAAGGGCACAATGCAATCCATGTCTACAGTGCCTTGTGCAAGAGGAAAACCAACTCAGCAGTCCCACAGGCAGGCTACTGGGTTGCTACGCCTTTTCCTTTCAACTGCGCTAGTGCCTGGAACACCAAAGCCTCTCAATACCTACATGATTTGTTTCCTGAAGTAACCCTGTGTTCCAACCATAGCCAGAAGATCAAAGGAAGGATTATTTCCCTGTCTTCAGCACTTCTCAGACTGCCTCAGGTCACTGTGTCCCATTTGTGACTCCCCAACACAAGACAGATGTCAGAAAACTGGAATAAGCTCAGAAGGCCTTCATTGTTGTCAGGGTCAGAAGTACTTTCCTTGTGAAAAGAAACAAAATGAGCTGGAGTTTTTCAGACTATAGAAGAGATATCTTGGAGGTGGTAGGTGGAAGCCTACTGTCAAAAGTTCACCAAGAGGACAATGAAGTTGTCCAGGGAGGTTCCATCCTTGGAGGTTTTGTAAGCCAGCCTGGATGCAACCCTGGTCCATCTGGTCTGATCTCAGAACTCTGAAAAAGAGGTTGGATTATAGATTTCCTGACAACCCTTCCAATCTGGATGAGTCTACGTATATGTTCCTTTCATGTAATACTATTCAGTGATAACCTTCAGTGATAACAGCTCTCAGACACCTGCAAAAAAGCATTTGATTTTTCAATAATTATGAAATACATTTTTTAATACAAAAAGATCATATTTTAAGTACATTATGGATATTTTAATTTTGGTGTGGGGAGGTTTTGGTTTTTCTTGGTATTTGTTATTGGTATTCAGTTGTTTTCTTTGTTCAACAAGAGTAGCTAGATTCTTTCTGAATATGAAAAATAGCACTTAAATGTCTATTGTGCCTGGAGCAATCTTCTGCTCCTTTCCTAATAATTAAGGAATTCTTTGACCAATTAGACAAATCTGACAGAGTAACAATGATCTCAAAACATTGAGAATAATTCCAAATATAGGAAACAGTAAAGAGAAAGCCATATTAGTGTCATCATGGCATGAGAGGATGTAAGAGCTGTCTCTTCTGGTTTACCTCTTGGCCAATCAGACTGAAATGTTGGCCAGATTGTAAAATCACAAAACTGCTAAACAATCAGGAAGCATACAGAGGTACATAAGGCTTTTAGGGAGAAAAAGTAACATACAAAGTACATCTTGAAGGATGTAGGAAAACTGCATGGGTGAGGATCCATAGTATATTACTTCCAGTATTTAGGGAAGTACTTCAAGTTTTTAGGTTCTGGAGGTCTTTCCCCTGCCGCAAAGAGAGAGATTTCTCGATCACAAAGAAAATAGAGTAATGGGTGTCCTAGTTCAGCAGGAGGGACCAGTTATCACTGTGTGGGGGTGATCAAAGATATGTATTCTACTCCCTCTATTCATTTCCCAATGTCCTAGTTCAACAGGAGGAGCCAGTTATCACTGTGTGGGGGTGATCAAAGTTATGTATTCTACCCCCTCTATTC
>JAWWMP010000041.1:15357822-15390326 GCA_035047865.1 Dendrocincla tyrannina
TCACACCCAGCCTGAGGGGGTGTGGCTGCTGATGGGCCATCAACGGTTCAACAATACCCCATGACTCACAGAGTTAACCACCCATTGTGTGAGTCCCCACCCTGGGGGAGGGACTGGGTGCTCCCTGAGGGTACATAAGTGGGGGGTAAGAAGACCTTGGACTCGTCTCGTTGGATCCAGAGGAGCAGCAGGACCTCGACAGGAGGAAACCACCACTCTCGACCAGACTACGACCATCACTCCTGACCAGGCCACAGCCATCATCTGCACCAACAGGCTCTTCACTTCCTTTTGCTTTGGACTTGGCGGAACCACATGGGTCTCAGCACAAGGGGCTAACAAACCCCTTTGGGCTTGTGCCCCGGGACACTGTAATATCTTTCATTAAATTGTAACTCTGACTTATAATCTCTCTTGTGGTGGGCCCATTTCTCCTGCCGGTTTACCTTTAAACCAGCACAATGGGAAAATTCAAATGATCTCACATGGAGCTCAGGTTTGATAAAGAATTTTATAAATATGAGAAATTTTTTTAATTAAAAGAAACAGCTTTATACTCCAAGCATAACGAGTGTTTGGTAAAAGACCATGACATCCTTCAAAACACACAGTTCAAGACATAACTACAGTGACAGAAAAGACCATGCATTTAATCACATATATAAAACATATTGTGTTGAAGATTTAAAGGCTTTTGTGAATCTTAAACTCTGTGATTCCATAGAAGAATTTATGAAGGCTTTTGGCATTTCTTCTTGCTCAGAAATAGTGATGCAGTAAATGATGTTGCCAGGAAGGAACAAAAGAAAATTTAACACTGTAAAGTATTCTGAAATTTTTATTATTTTATATATTAGTGTTCCTCTAATCTATGCTGCAGAAATATGTTCAAATACAAACATATGAAAAATCTGATGTACAGAGGCACACATGTCAAAAGGCTTTCTTTATGAACTACCTGTTCATGTAATTCAAAATATAAATCCAGAAACCCCAAAGAAGATCTAAAATAAGACTTTAGAAGATCTGTTTGCAAGCCTAAGGCAGCTCTGTGACATAAAGCTAAACATTTTCACCATTTTCAAAATGGAAGTCAGACTCATTTTTCTGGGGAGAATGCCTATTCTGCTACTGTATGAGGATGATAAAACTTTCTTCATTCTATCTTTCATGCTAAATTGGAGGAAACACACCTTCATATATACATACATAGATATATATACATACTCTTGTAGACACAAGGGATATGAGACTGTGAGGACCTGACAGCCTTAGAACTAGTTTTGCTTCTCCGGTTTGGCTATAAAAATAATATCAAAGTATTCTCTACAAGTCAAATGATGACTGAACTTCAACACAGAAATAACTCTTCATTTTGCCTTAGAGAAATTTCTGACTCAATGCACATAGCATAAACAACAGACCTGAAATAAGGGAATTCTTTTCTCTTGCAATATGGAAAAATCTGGCAAGAAGAGAAGCTCTGGAAATAATTTTCATTCTCTCATTCAGAACAGGAAGAAAATTTGCATATTGTAAGACAGTGAAAACTAGAGTCAGGATGTCAAACTTGACCTAAAGTGAAGGGTTAAAAATAGATTTTTGTGGGATTTAGAAATTATCTACTGTAACTTGTTATCAGCTGTGTTACAGATGTAAGTATTAGTCTGCTTTCCAACAGATAATGGAAAATCTAAGCAGTTCTCATATCATATTTATAGGAATAGAAATTTAGAGAGGGTGGAATATTACTTCATTTATTTAACTTGAAATCACATGATTAAATCTTCTATTAAAAACATAAAGAACTACATAAGATACCCTATCATGTTGGTATATTGTTAAGATCGAACATACTTGAGTAGGTGCACAGTTCTTTGGGAAACAAGGAAAGAGGCACATAGCATATAGCATTTTAATATATGTTAGAAATGTTTGTAAGCACACTGTGAAGTGAGGTAAAAAATATCTGAGTAAAATGATGAGCTGAAATTGTTTTCTCATTGAAAGTTGTGTTTGCCCCAAAATATATGTGCATACATATATGACTTTTTCAGCAAGTAGATCTGAGTAGGAATAAATACAAGAACAAATCTAATTTTATTTTTTTTTCTGTCTTTATCCTATTTTAAACTTCCTGTTTGCATCTGATGTCTAATCAGATCTCTCTTCCTGGCAGTATTTTGTGCCTTCAGCTCAATGATGCCTCTTCATGCACTAGAATCTGTGCTACCTCCTCTCTTGCCTTTTCTTTTCTGGACTCAGGCCAGTGAGTGTTCATTGCCTTTTTGTGCCAATGTTTTACACTCTGAACTGTCATTACTTGCTCTTTATTTTAATGTCATCTTGGGCAGTTCCAGACCTTCAAGTTGCAGGAAGATTTTTTTTCCCCTTTTATTTTTTTAATTATTTTTTAAAAATTGTTGATTAGAACAAAGCAATTAAGACTGAATTTGGGGCAGAACCACAAAAGCACATAACAAAAAATAAATAGTATTTCTGAGAAAAGAGGTGTTTTATTTGACCCAATTGAATGTTTCATCGACAGTTCAGTTTTGGGTTTGGTTCACTACAAACACAAACATTTCAGATATTTTTTCAGTACTGGAGGACATTGGGGCTTTTGTCTCCTCATGCTTAGGGTTTACTGAATTGTATATCTTATTATATTTCTTCAGAAAGATGCATTTCATCTGGCTCAGAAGGAAAATAAATAAATGCAAAACTAGAAAAAGAATAAGTTGAAGAGAATAATAGAAGAAGTTACAAAATCAGACTACAAAACCAGACTAATACTGCCTGCAAAATGAGATATTTAGATTTATTTCAGATGTATTAAATCTTTAACTTTGCCAATTATTTCAAATTCAGGTACTATTTTCCACTGACTACATATGATTCAAAATAAGGGGACAGAAAACAAAGTAGGAAAGATGTACATAAAGGAAAAGACTCACCTACTCAAAATAAGATTATTTAAAGAAAAAATGGATACTATCTCGAGAGAACATGTTGAAATAGGATAGAGTTAGAATGAGCTCAGTAATCTATGATTAGACTTCCCCAAATATAGTTCTTTTAAAGCACTAAGGAAACAGAACTTATTTCCAGCTTCATGTAAGACAGTTGTCATTTATTTGATGCAAATTTTATTTTTTTTTTTTCAGCTGCACTGTTCAGTACTCTGCCTACAGAGCTTAAATGTTATTTAGGTTTCCTGAGCTAATGTAAGCAATTAATTCATATCAAATAAATTAATTTATTTATTTGATGGATTTTACTCTCTTCAGTGCATGAATTTGCAATGAGCAGATCATGATTTTTCTCTAATTTATTCAGTATTTGAAATTATTATCCAAATAATTTATTTTGATAATTCTTGGTTGGTAAATGGTTTAGAAAAAAGATCATTTGAAATTATGTTATGTTTAACCTGTGATGTAGAAAAAAGCATTTTCCATACAGGTCAATCTTCTTTGCTACCTCCAGAGCTCTAACTCTTGTCAGGAGAGGCAACAGTATAGACTAAAATCTCTGTAGAAGGCACACATTCAGAGATTTCTGTTGCTCTCACTTTTTACTGAACCTACTGATTTGCCTCAACCAAGCAAACAGATCTTCGGAATTTTAATGGTAATACAATTACTTTTTGTTGTCAAATAACTAGGGGTGAGAGGGAATTTTATGGAACTTACAAAGCTGACTTGAAACATAACGTAATGTACCTCCAATATAACCAGTTCTTGGAAAGTTACCATGTACTTTATTGTATTCTTTCTAAACAATAGACCATGAAAATTAAATCATTTTATCACAAAATATTAAAATTTTGCTATATCCAGACTTAAATATTTCATCTGTTTGTAAACTTTTTTAATTATACAAACTTTCATTTGAATGTCAAGTAATTAAATACTTTTAATTATGGCTTTTTTCAGTTGATTTTTTCACATATGGAAACACGAATCAGCAATTTGTTCCATAAAGGCTATCTTGTTTTGTCAGTCCCTATTTCAGTTCTCTCATTGCCTTGAGTTTTCTGTCTCTGTGTTTGCAACACAACATGCCTCTAGAGAAAAAACAGGTCAGAATTGGTCTTATGTCTCAACAAAGAAAGGACCCTAGTCCAGAAGTCTCCTCTTGAGACCTCCAATCCAGTGCTCAATGCAGAGGCAGAAATGAGTTCTCCACAGAATACAGTGGTCATCCTTTTTCTTTTAGCGAAAGCTTGGAGGTGTGACACAGACATCTAAATTGCTGTGGGGTGAATAGATCTTTCACAGCTCACATGAGCTACTGCCAAAAAAGAAAAATAAAGCAACAATGGCATTTTGAGCCATGTATCAGAAGGAGTAATTCCTGCCTTTTTTTTTTAAATAAACGATAAATCAACCTCTCAGAGAAAAGATTCCTATATATACACAATATTTTTTTTTCTGCAGCATTACTGACCTATTCAATTATATTTTATCATCAGAGGGCTACTTCATGCAACCTTTATTAGAATTCCTTTTAATGAAGGGGTATTAAGACTCATGTTTTTTAAAATCATTAAAAATTACATATTACAACTAAGCTCTAAAGGATGTAAATCACTCAGTGAATCTGGCTCCTGATCTAGAAGTGTTGATTCAGTTCCTGTAAAAGATATATTACAGGTATTTTGTGGGTTGCATTATAATAATAAAAAGTTCAAATATTAAATTGATCTACTTAATTATCATGATGTGTTATTCATAAAGACTACACCAATTTTCTTTTTTTTTAAAATGGGAAATCATGGAACTCAACTACTCTCTACAATCTTCAGTATTTTTTTCTTTTCCTCGCAGTACAGCTCTCATGTGAAATCAACATGGCAGATAATTCCCCACTGTATCAAGGCCCTTTAGGATCCTGCAGATTAATGTTCAATATCTTCAACAATTGCTCATGCTTTACTTACTCTTTCTGTACTCAAACCCTGGCAAAGCTTTTTCTGGCTTGGCTCTGTGTTACAGATGTAACTGTTACAGGAACCAAAATTGAGTAAGAGGCTATTTTGAACCAAAAGAGGAGTGAAAGAGTCAAGTTGTCTTCTGATGATTGAAGCATACCTTCATGAAAACCTGAATGGGGTTTCTGTAAAATTCGGTCATTCATTTCCGTGCAATAATGCAATCACTGAGGTATGAGGGCAGCAATCAGTAGTTTAGCATACAGCACTGATGAACCATTTCTTCATGCTTCCAGTTTATACCTTAAACAGGAGCCTTGCCTGTATAGTTCACCATGCTCAACTAATACAGCAAATAGCTACTATGACAGGTTTCTGCATTGTCAAAAATTGAAGCTTTCCAGAGCGAATAATCTTTGTAGTGTAGAAAGCTGGTCAGAGAGGAAGTCAATGAAAGACCCAAGGATAGGTATGCATAATATTAATCTTGAGGTAGATTATACACATTAGATAAGAACAGAAAGAGTATAGCCTCTGGACAGGACAGACAGCAGTATCTTTTAAAACAAGCTATGGAATGAAAAATACGGACTTGAAATGTTTAAATGATTAATGCTAAATACTGTACACACTGATGTATTTTATAAAAAAGATTTTTACCTCCCAGGATTTTGATTGAGGTGGTAGTGTGAGTTATTAAAGGAACTAAAAGTTTTGCTGGATGGTCTTACTTATATTTTGGTTAACAGTTCTGTTATGACAGTATTTTTAAATGTGGTCATTCCAGATTTTTAAATGCTATTCTGGGGAAGCAAGAGAAACAATTTCAGAAGTTGCTGTTCCTGCGTGGTGGGTTGACCTTGGACTGGCTGTTGGTAGCCTGCCCAGCTGCTCTCTTACTCCCCCTCCTCTAAAGGACAGCAGAAGAAAATAAGGTCATGGGTCAAGAGCAAAACAGAGAGATTCTTCACCAATTAACATCACAGGCAAAGCAGACCAACCTGGCAAAAATTAATTTAAGGTATTGTTAATTAAAATAGATAGTGAGAAACAAGTACAAAAACTTCCACCTTGCACCGCTTTTTATTCATTCAATCTCACTCCTTTATTCCCAGCTTTCCTGCTTCCCTACCTCTGAGCAATGCAGAGGGATGGGGAAATGGGGGTGGGTGGTATGGGCACTCCATACCATTTCCCTCTGCTTCTCATTCCTTCTCATATTTTTCCTGCATTAGCCCTTTCCAAGGGCTGCTGTCCTTCAGGATATGCCTGCTTCAGTGTGGTGACTCCACGTGATGTAAAAAATATCCATCTACTCCAGCATGTGGTCCTCCATGGGCTGAAGGGAGTACACCCTCACCCTCGTTCCTCAGTGACCTTAGTGTCTCACACTTTTCACCTCCTCACTTTTCATCGCCCTCTGCTGTTTTTACCCTTTCTTAATGTTTTCTCAGAGGCACCGCCAGCTTGGCTAATGGGCTAAACCATGTCCTGGGGAAGGTCTGCTGCAAAGCTGTCTGGATCAGGTCAGGTTCAGCATGGAGCAGCCTTTTTTCTCTTCTCATAGAGACCACCTCTGTAGTTCCTTCCACTGCCAACACCTGGGCACAGACATCCAATACAGTGTACGCAGTCATTCATGCTGCCTGCAATTGGTAAAAGAGGAATACTACAGAGTGGATGCTGTAGTCAAGTGATATTGGTAGGAAACCCCAAAGGCATTACAGAGTACTCAAGCTGAGCTTTTCTGACTGGCTGGGTTAATGGGTTGCTACTTTTAAATTTCCCTTTCTTCTTTCCTGTTTGCCAGACTTTCTTGGTATTGTGGTATTTATCTTCTGATGCAGAAAAAAAGGTGGTTAACAGGAGCAGAGGAAGACAATCCTTATGACTGTGTGATCACACTGTAAATTTTAGAACATTACTAATAGAGAGGGCATGAGCTGAAATTTGACCTGTGTCTCAGAGCTGTGGCCACAGTAAAATTAATGGGTTTAGCTACTCAGTTCTGGTCTTATGGCCTGAAATCTGACCAGGTTAATATATAAATATGTTTGGATTGTGTGCCTTCATTTTGCCTTTCATTACTATAAGTTCTGGAGTTGACTGAAGAGCACTGTTACACATGCTGGCTTTTGACTTCATTTTTCAAAATAGATAAATATTTGGTAGATTACCCAAGGAGTGCAATCTTCTTTCCATGAAAATTGAAACAAAATTCTGGCAGATTATGCATCTAATGGTGAAATGAAGTAAAACAATTTGTTGGGGACAATGAGTCTGTAAATTTTCCATTGTTATGCCATCCACAAAAAGAGAGAAGAAGGGCTGCTTTACTTGATTAAGAATTTCCTGCATGTTTGGCATATCCAGGACTGGAAAATATGTTTTGACAGTGATGAGGTAACACTTCTCAATAGTTTGGGCAATTTACAAAATCATTGTCTTTCCTTGACAGAAAATGGAAGGTCAAGTGGTATCATTCTTCTAGTATGTCAATTTAAGTCCTTGGAGAGTTTGCAGTAAATTTCCTTTTCCTCATCCTTAGATGCTTGATGCATAAGACTATTTTCTTGAATATATGGTGCTGGCTCATATGGACCAACATAAGGCTTTATTTTGAAAGGAGAAATACTTTCAAATACTTTTGAAGCAACAGCTTTACTTGTAATTGCCAAATGAACAAACTGTGATTTATTTCAGATAGTGGGTCAAGGGCTCATACTTTACACATTCAAGACATAGGCAGTTCTCATAATTTTTCTTTAGTACTTCAGAGATTATGATGTATGTATTAATTTTCTATTATTTAGTTATTAGTATTATTATTTAGTGTTTAGTATTATTATTTAGTGTTTGTTCACTGCATATTTAAGGTACCCAATTTTTTTTTTATTCCATGAGTTCCCAAAATAGCAGGGTCAAACATTCTGTTACTATGACAAAGAGAATGAGGTCACCACTTTGGTTTTTATCTTCAGTCTTCCAACATATTCTCACCCTGTTTTTCCAGTGCCTTGACCTGTTTTGCACTTGTCCAAAGTAGGACTAAATGTACTGGAGAAAGTAATTCTATACAGGTGTGTATATTTATTGAAAATGTGAAACAAAACGGAGAACCTGTTTTGTGTCTCTTCCATATGAAAGGATAACATTTAAACAATTTCTAACTCAGACATTATCAAAATGATTTCTAAACTTCACTATAAATATTTTATATTTTTTCATATGAAACAAACAAACAAACAAACAAACAAAAAACAACAAAAACCAACCCTGCTGTTGGTGTGCTAATCCATGGGTAAGAATAATCTGATAATTTGCTTGTTCCACCTGAACAGTTTAAGTGTGGTTGAATTTGATTTAGTTCTACATAAAATCAAAATTACTTAACCGAAATCTACTTATAAGGTTTCTACCAATTTAACTAGATGAATTTCTAAATAGATTTTGTTAGTTTGGTACAATTCTTTAATGCTCAGACATCTATGTACAGTAGAAATTTGAGGAAAAGAGTACTGAGAAATATGTTTTATTCAGTTATCCAGTTATTTCTATATATTTCTTGTGAATTTCACCCCTGGCTCACACAAGGTGACAAAGTGGATATTTGTTCAGATTAGAATTATATTTATGATTCTTTACAATACCAATAGAAGGATTTAACTCTAAAATAAATCACTGAGGTACTTTAAAGGCAGGCAAATGGATTGGGCATTAGGTATTTTAGAAAATATATAAAAAATAAATTACATGTGAAATTACAAGTGAAATGAGTCCACAAGTGTCTGATAAACAGAAGGTTGTCTAACAGTTTACCAGGTTTACTAATCACCTTGTCAAAGACACACATTCCTCCTTGGGGAAGAAAAAAAATCAGCTTTGCCTGGCAGTCTGGGTTCAGCACTTTGCTAGGGTTGTATTTAAAAACCCTTAGCTTAGGAGAGAAGGGAAAAGTGAGACAAAATCTCATGGCTTTTTCAGGACAACTCTGAAGACTCTTCCTATCCCTAGGTACAGCACATTAATTTGCATTTAAACAGTAAAAAAATCCATCCCGTCTTTCAAACAGGTGCTTGAAGTTTGTGGCTGTCATTAAGACTTGGCTTGATTTGCCAGAGACTGACACTCTGATGCATTATATTACGATGTTTGGATGAAAACACTTTGCAAATGCAAAATTTTAAGTCCTAAGAGAAAACTAATGATAAAAAATTGAAGAATTAATGAGAACTTGCAGAAATCAATATACCGTTATTATATACTGAAACATTATGAAAAATGCTTGAGAAATATACATTTTTTTAGCATATTTGCACCTCCCTTGTCTGAAAATGCTTGGGATTACTCAAGCTTTAGGAGACCTTTATTTTTCTCATTTCCATGTACATAAAATGAGGATGAACAAAAGAATGGCAGAGACCTATAATATTCACCCCATACCCTTTCCCAGCAAACTGCTTCCTTTGAAACCATTCCCAGTGCTGCTGGCTATGCCCTTTAAAGAAATTCTGAGAAAGCAGGTAATGTCTATGCTTTCTCAAGAGCTACTACCTCCATACTCCTTTTACTCCAATAAAAATACAAGGTAAATACAAAACAAGAGTAAAACAGTCAGAAAGACTGACTGAAAGAGCTTTGATTTCCACCTCAGTACCTGCAATTTTCAAAATATTTTTTTTTGCTTTACCTGGAAAAAATTGTCCAGAAACAAAAGCTAAATAAAATGTTAGTAGGTCAGAAACTGTCAGAAGCAAGTCTCTTCTCCTTCAAAAGAGCTGCTGTCCAGTATTTGCTATTGAAGTCTGCAGTGCACATGGCTCACATGTTTGAATGCCCCGCTGGCTCAGAAGAGCAGAGCAGCAGGTTGAGCAGAAGGAGAGTGTGACTTACGTAAAGACACAAGCCAAACAAAGCTGCTTGGTCTAATTTTAAGCTTACAAAAAACTGAAAATGTTTCTTTTAAATATATGGGTTAAGCTTCTCGTAGTGTAAAGGATACATTGCATTTTAAGAAACAATTAAAAAAACCTTCTCCATTTATAAAAAAATATTATTGTTTTTGTTGTTATTATCATCAGCATCATTAAGATGATGACGATGGTAAAGAATGTGTTTATAAACTATTTTAAATATTAAGCACCCTACTGTTTAGGCTTGTTCTTTGAATAATGGAGCCAACCTTTTGCATATCTGCAATGAATTTCCATCTAGCTCCAAAATCTCTACAGGGTTTATAATATTCAATAGTGTTTTGCAAGATAATTACTCATACATTTTTGCCATTTCCAAGGAAATACATATGCAGAAAATATACCCATCCTATTAAAAAACCCACACAAATTCTGAACAGCAAATTACTTTTTCTTTGTTAATATATGGCAAATTCTCCACTGCCTTTGTGTTAAAGATCTGTTAGGTAACCACAATTCTTTTTAAAATTTTCAAGTTATTCAGGATTTGTTAACTACAATATATTTATTTTCACATAATGAAGATTCTTTAAAAAGTTAATTGGTATTATTCTTGAACAAAGTGTTCCATCTTTTTCTAAAGTAAGTTCTCAGAGTAAAAATTGCTATCTTAAAATTACTCAATTTTGCTTTTTTTATATCACTCTGTTTTTCTGACTTGATAGTGATGGAGTAGGACATAGGCAATACTGATGATACTGGCCAGTATCATAACCTGTAAAAATTTCATCTGCTTAAAATTTTTGATTTATGCCAGGGAAAAAGATTTTTTAGGGATTATAGAGCCACACAAATGTGTGCACTTGCAAACCCACACATACTTCGGTACTTGCTTACTCCATTGTTCCTAAAATCCATTTCAATAAAAACATGGGTGTACTTGTGCATATTATAATCTTTCATATTTGAACAGAAACAACAGAGATAAAATTATGATCTTCCTTTCTCAAAAACTTCCAGTTTTAGTTAAAATTTGAATTTAGGTGTTGATTGCAACTTAGCAAAGAGGTACTATGTCCAAGTTATATACCACAGAATGGAAGTGTCAAACGCACAAAGCACCCATATATGATCTTTAACCTGAGCATAATTAATCCCCTCATAGTCTGATGACGCTGCTAAATTACTTAGCTCCTTATATGAGATTGGACAGCTGTCATGTAAAATGTGACATAAACTAAACTAAACTAAAAAATAATCTCCAGTATGAGTTATGTGCCCACCTCAGCTATTCACAATACTTAAATCAATACCGAAGGAACCTAGCACAGACATTACTGAATTCATTTAAGCACTGATTGTTTTAGTTAAGTTTCAGAAAAAAAACACTGCACAGAGCAGATCAAAACAAAATGGTTTCAAAATGGAGTTGAGGATAAGAGCAGGATTTAATGTCTCAGAGTCAAAACATTTCCATACAAGTTGCAATAACTGGAAAAGGAGTCTTTAAATCTAAGAAATTAATGATTTGAATTTTAGGGAAAGTCCCAATGTTTTAAGAGAGATGTACAATTAAGACTCTGGCATCACCTTAGCTCTGTTTTGTTATGGTGTCTCAGCATAATAGCATCACAAACACTACAGAGTCTTCTCTTGTACTGTCATTTGATTTTTAAAGACATGCATTATTCTCTTATGTAATAATACAGGCTGTCTCATCTACTACTTTATTTCCCAGCACAATTTTCTTTAGAAATGAAGTACTGTGGGGATGCTTCCCAAACTGAGGTGCAGATACAAGCATTCTAAAATGCTGTTACTGTTCCCCTAACTGCCCGCTAATACAATTTCTCAACATACAGGACAAATTTATTTCAAACCATTAAAAGCAACAGAACATTTTTATATGCATATTGCTTAGAGAGTAATCTATATGCACGGAAATCCTCAGGGTCAGTTGATTGTATTAATTTTCTGTAACAACACAAAGGTAAGTACTTCAAAATTGGCCATGCTCTTGTTTTTAAATGTATTTTCTATGCTCACAGACATTAAATATAATGAATGTCAATTGTTATTGTAACCTACTTTCTAGGGATGTTATTTACAAAAAGAATCACAATGAATTGAACTCTGTGAAAAAGTCAGTAGATTTTTTAATTTATATGTAATATTAGTCATAAAAAAAATGGGCAGACAGCACAGGGCTTCCATTTTGAACCTTCAGTTTTCAGTTTGTTTAAATTTGTGAACTTAGTGCTTATTTGCAAATATTTAGAAGGCTTTTATTGTTCTCAAAGTGTGAATGGACAATTTTTAGAAGACCTGAGTATGTTCTTCCATGAAATCTAAACACTGAGCCTTTTGTTCAGTAGTAAAACAGCATCGTACCACCACTTTTCAGTACAAATCAAAATGTTAAAGAACTGTACAACATATAGCATTTTCATTTCAGTAAATGTCCTCACCTAGTTTTTGTCCTGTTTGTACTTTTTTCTTGCTCAGTAACCTACCCAAACATACATAATCTACAAGTTAATTCGCCTGGTTTAGTCTTGAAGCCCCATGTTCTCATTTGAGACATGTTTTTATTTATACAATATTTAAAGATATATGGTCACAGGCTAAGGAATACACGGGGAATAACTGTTTATTGTCAGTTGGTTTTGTAATCTCTTGCTGAAGCATAAGTTTTGAGACAAAGGGAAAAATGAGTTTAGGTAACTTGACTTTGAACTCTTCTGTATCCTTGAAACCAGAATATGCAGGATTCATGGGTGTGGGGGTGTGGGTGGGTGGGTGTGTGTGCGTGTGAATGTGTGTACTCCTATGATACCCATGGAAAGATTTTAGGCAAGTAGAAGCCAGTATGTGACTCTTGAGAGAAATACCTGTTTATTTTCTTGCTACTCTAATTTCTGCTACTTTGTCTTTTTCATCATAGTTTTCTGTCCCACAGAGAACATCACCCTTAACAGACCGCTCAGTTACTAGATAACAGCATGTGCCAATTTAAAATCAATCAGGTCTGTGTCTTACCATGCTCCCTTCCCTTCTTCTACAGCTTCTCATGGGCAAAGGTCTAGCTAAATTATGGCAGCACCTGGCAGGGAATGGGAAACAAGTTTCTTTAACGATGAAACTGAGACAGCAGTTTAAAACAGCCCAAAAAGTGCCCTCTGTGGGTTTGAAACTTAAGAATACCAGCAATGGATGCAGATCCACAGGCACGTTAGCTGAGGGGGAATGACCTTTTGGCATCATTCTCGAGGGAAGTTCTCTCACCACAGGGACACTTTTATTAGTGATGCATCACTGTCAGAGAATGAAACTGTTCAAGATGACATTCCTGTAAGTCTCCTTATGTTCACAAAAGGCAGCATTAGTCATTGCTATTTTCTGTTTAGTGGTGTGCCAGAAACAATGACTGTTCCTCCTTACAGGTGCTCCCACCTTCTTCTTGTACTATGGCTATCTGAACGTATTCTTCTTGCAGGATTCACAGAAGAAATTTTACTTGAAGTACTATGTGGGCAGGCTGTCTAGATGGCCAGACAGGGAGGGAACAGCTTGCTCAGAGATGCAAAGAGGATGCTATGTAGAAGAAGCAGCAGAAGAATGACAGAGGTGAGGCTGAATGAAATCAGACTGACATTTTTTTTGCAAAAAGTCAAAAAATCCCAGAATATAATTCCAGATCTGAGGCATCTACATATGCTTACTTATTTGGCTTCACATCTGCCTTTAGATCTGCATTTCCCATATATTGTTAAGTAGTGTAACCATTAGCTGTCATAAACTGGATTTTACTCACATTTTGAAGATTCAACCTTTACCCTGAAGGTGTAGCTTGGTTTTGAAAATTTGATGCATCAACCCACTATTTGAACCCTACTTTTTCCATGGCCATCTGTGTCTGTATGTTGTACTAATATCTGACATGCTTAAAAATACTGATGCATGATTCTAATTTAGTTGAAAACATGTAAAGCTGCAATTCTTGACATTCACTTAGGCAAGGATAGACTTGTCAGAAGACCACTCAGACATCTTGGTTGTACTGCCCAAGATTATATATGCTCCCAGATAATACAAGTACCTTACAGTCTTATAGCTGAATATACATCCATTTGAAATATGTAAGGAGAATAAAATAGTTTCGCTAAAATATTTTTCTTTTTTTTTTTTTTAAGACCAAGTGTTAATTCACTGAAGTTTTTGTCAAAAGAAATTTGAAATAAATTTTGCATTTTGTGCTTCATTTCTATGTATATCAGAGTAGAGACTGTTTAATTGGGGAAGGGCAAACAGAACTGTAATGGGCCAGAAGAAGTCAGGACAAGAAGTAGTATTTTGCACCAAACTAATCAAGACTGGAACACGTTGCAGATATGTTTACGCAGGAAGTCCAGGTGAACAAGAGCCTTATGAGGTAATGTCCTTGAGGTCATTGTCCTTCCAGAGGCCAAAAAGTCTGTTTCTTACTGTTCTTCAGCTGTTATCAAAAAGCTCAAAAACTCCTGTTTCTTTCTGCACTGCAGCACACTAATGTCAAAATCTACTATTGTCAGTGGCTTTGTGACAATTACCAAGCAGCCAAAGCATTAAAGTTTTCAGTGCTGATGTAGACTAAAGGATATATATAATGTGTTATGATGGCATTCCTTTTTTCTTCATTTTTTCTTTAAAATAGAAGAAAAATGGATGTTATTTTCAGTATTAATATGCATTCTTTTCATAGTAAAAGTGAGATAAACCTCTATAAACTCAAAACTTAGATAATGCCCAGTTATAATCATCATGCACTTTCATGTCTTGTCCCAGCATATTTTGCGGTAACACTTGCTTATAATTCCATGTTAACCCTCTTCTGTGAAATTCCTGAACCATTTGTTCCATGAATGTGCTAAACCTGTGGCAGGGCTCACTTTGCAGCAGTAATGCCTTTGTTCTGTAGATTTCATACAATTTCTGTTTCCAGAGGTTTGAATGTGTATAAGAATGCACAGGTTTGCGGGACATGGAAGGTTTCATCATCAGCTTTGTCAAATGTCACTGACACCAAAATACCTATAGTACATAACATCCCTTATTTTCTTAAGAATGTTACAGAGATGAAATAATGTTTATGAAAAAAGCATATATGGAGAATCCAGGAAGAGGCCGTTTCTGAATCAAAACCTAGTTCTGAAATCAATGGCATTTGACAGTTCATAGTAATTGAGCTATGAAATCTCTAAGCAAACTAAGAGGAGAAAACAAATATTAACTTTTTGCTCATTAAGGGCAAAGTTGGTCTGTGCAGTGAATGCAGGGGGACTTCTCTGAAAATTGCAGCTTGCATTCTGCAATTTAGGTCTGTATCATAATGTGTTTACATACAGCAGCCAAATTAAGCCAGTACTAACAACTTTAACTTAGATAATCAGTAGTTTTCTAATTGATATACATACTAAGTATTTTTATGTATTTGTGGTGTTTGCAGCTGCCTGATACACAGTTACATGGCACCCTACCACTTAAACTAGGTATTTTGGAGCTTCCACAAAGTAGACAATGAATCAAAGGTATTCTGGGACTTCAATGTTTTCTATAGGCACTCGTAACTTTCTATTTAGACTGTTTGCCTGTCTGGTGTGTCAATATGCTCTGCTCAGAACAAGGCCAAACAACACAGACAGAAGAGAAGGTACAACAGGCCCTGAAATTCATCTCCCGTGACTGTGTTTAATGGTCTGTCTTCATACTTTGCACAACTAACATCCGTATGCGAAATCTCCATTCCTCTTGTTAGGATATGATTATTAAAAGATGCTTCTGCGTGAATTACAGTGCAAAAAAGACCATGCGCCAAAGTCAATAGTATGGATTTTATTTAACAGTAAATGT
The DNA here is from genome assembly GCA_035047865.1 of Dendrocincla tyrannina. Taxonomy (NCBI): domain Eukaryota; kingdom Metazoa; phylum Chordata; class Aves; order Passeriformes; family Dendrocolaptidae; genus Dendrocincla; species Dendrocincla tyrannina. The sequence continues at coordinate 15,373,561 of JAWWMP010000041.1, forward strand.
GAGGGAGAGAGAGAGAAAAAGAAATTGGAAGGGGAGGGGAGAGGAAGAGAGAAAGAGAATGAAAGAGAAACAGAAATGAAGTAAATATATCACAACCATGTGGAACCCTGTGGTGTCCTGATGGTCCTTTGTTACCCTGGTCTCAGTGGTAGGTGTCCCAAAATGGTGCTTTTGGTATGACACTTTTATACAGTCCAAGCCCCAGGCATTCACAGGGGTAAATGCCATTCCCACAAATTTGGCTGGCATGTGTATAAGGACTTGCTTCCTTTCTAAGAGTTTGCCCTGGTAGGAGTTTTGTCTGGCATTCTTGCAGTCTGCAGGTGGGATTTTTTTTCTGGATAAGTTACTCAGATCTGCCTTACCAGGCCTGTTTTCCTGTTGTTGCACTTTCCCACAGCCTGCACAGTGCAATTCTATCTGCTAAGTCCAAATCTTAACCTCTCTTTAGGCCTTGAAATTAGTGCCTTCCTGTTTCCTATCTGTGCTTATCTGTTGTGGTGGCAAATCTTACAGGAATTTCCTTCTTTGGCAGTGTTTTGATATAGTTCATTGTGCTCTTTAAATCCTAACACCTGTGAATAACAGGCAATTTTTAAAGTCACAGAATCAAAGAATATTCTGACTTGGAAGCGATTCACAGGGATCATTGAGTACCTCTCTGAGCCCTGCATAGGACCATTGTCAAGAGTCACCCCATGTGCCTGAAAGCTTTGTCCAAATGCTTCTTGGACTCTGTCAGGCTTGGTGCTGTGACCACTTTCCTGCAGAGCCTGTTCCAGTGCCCAGCCACTCTCTGTGTGAAGAACCTTTTCCCCATATCCAACGTAAACCTTCCCTGACACAACTTCAGGCCATTCTCCGGGCTTCTGTTAAACACTGAAAAAACTATGAAAACCATGACTAGTTTGCCTTCAATTCTGAACGATAATTTGAGTCAAATCAGTAAAATGTTACAGAGATAGCGAATATGATACATTTTAAAATCTGCATGGGAGTCATCCAGTTTCAGCAAAATCAACTTTTTCTATATAAATGTTAATCCTATTAAGGGTAGTAACTTCTTTAACCATCTTGTTGTCTTTAAACTCAGTTTAACTATGGAATGCTATTATTTTTATATTATGAGAATACTTGATGTGTCAGATTCCATATTTGCTATATTTCTTAACTGTCATTTCACAGATGCAAAGGAATAGTTTGATTACTCATAGTTATTAATAACAATTTTTATTAACCAAAATGAACAGAGTATGTCTTTCAAGAGGTGGAAAATGTTATTAACAACTCCATCATAGCCAAGTCATCAGCAAGGGACTATTTCTCATGTGGGTATGAACGTGCCTGAAAGACAGTCATTGGCTCAGGTACCTGCAGGGGTAGAAATCGCTGGGGCCAGGAGCAGGTCACCAGGCCCAAGGGTGTCTGAAGGAGAAAGCTAACCAGTCTGCCAAGGGTATTTCTAATTATTGAGGAAATAACATCCTATATTGCTGTTTCTCTCTGCCCTCAGGGAAAGTCAGCACCAGGGGTGTGTCAGAGATAAATGGCTGTTAAGATCTGCCTGCAGAGGGATTTACCATGTAGAGGTCAATCTGAAGCAGGTGATTTTGTGATGAGGTGATTTTTTATTTCCCTTTTGAGAAGGCCATCCGGCAGACTGATGTCTAAAGAGATACCCTGTCTTCTCTTCACTGACTCAGCATGAATGGTGGATTATTACACAGTTAAGTACAGCCATTTTACTCACATTTAAAGACAGCTCACATCACATCACATCACATGATTTTCTTCTTCTAGTAACTTAAGCTATGATATTAAAAAAAAAAAAATCAGTACTTGAGTTATAGAAAATCTGCAATGCACAAGTAGAAAATAAATCAATAAAATATCTTTCCTAACAAAATATGCAGTTTATTACAGCTCTGGGTACTATATTGCTTTTCCCTGAATAGAAAGTTGTTCTCTTCACCTTGTATCAGCATATTTCTATCTTGTAATAAATTGTGTCTATAAATTATTTATACTTGTCTTGTCAAGAGAGAAATGTGCATTGGAAGCAAGCTATGTGTGTATGTATATATAGAAGAAATATACATATATCTGTACAGCTAAAGTAAAAGAGGGGTAGCAGATGACAAAATGGATATGTAAGATAAGTTTTCTGCATAGCTAGTCAAAGAAGAAAGGAATAACAGAAACAATAAAAAATATTTTTTAAATCAGAAGTTAGCTATAGTTTTATAATGACAGTTTTCAATGTAAACATAATTATGAAATTCTCTTAAGTCTGTTGACTTAGAAACAAGTTAATGATTTTTTTTTTCAGAAAATTCTCATGAGGTATTATTAAAATGAGGCTTTATTAGAGAACCAGCATTAATGGCAAATATATATAGTAGTTCACTTCTCATAGAGGCATTACATAAAATTGCTTGATTGTTTCTAGCCAGCAGAAAATTCAGGTAAAAATTATGTTAGACAGACTTTAGGCAAAATTCAGGAAGTTTCAGAAAGAGCAAATAAAAATATTGTATATGAAGTAATATAGATTCTATCTCCATGTCTAGGCCAGCAACAAATCAAAGAGTACTGTTGTTGACTTGCCTCTGAGCTATGTTCTTGAGAAATACAACACTCTGGCATGCTGACCAATATTTCTATGCACAATCAGGCATATTCCACAAGGAATACACAGTATTTGATGTAAAATCAGATACACTATTCTTCATAGTGGATGAATTTTCACTTATGCCCACTGACTGTTTCACTGAAGCAAAATACCTCTGAAATAAAAAAGTTGCATATACTTAAAACATTGCTCTACAACTGTGTCTGACTATAGGCTTTCTTTTCTCTTATTCTCTGTTCTCTAGAAACCAATGAACAATTCACATTGTAAGTAAAAACTATCAACTTTAAAAGCTGGACCTATAGGTTTGGATATATAACTCATTTCTCAGAGAGTTACTACTAATAATATATATTGTCCTTTCCATAATGAAAATCAAATGGTGATTTTACCTGAGTAACAGAAAGTGTTGAGGGCCTTGTGGAACATATGAACAACTTACTGATACTTCCTTTTAATCTTGTGTTGCCACAATTGCTGAAAACACAGCACATTAATGCACACTTTCAAGACTTCTATCAGCAAGTAACATCTTGGTTGGATAATTTCTTTCACAGCAAGAAAAACTTATGACTATTTTGTATTATAAACAGCATTATAAACATAAATGCAGTGACTAGGTCAAAGAAAATGAACTTGTTTTTCTTAAAGAATGAGAAAAAAAAGTATTGAAATCAGAAAAATACCCACAGACTTACCATATGAATTTAAATGCTAATAATTACAAAGGACTATCATACCAATTATTGGAGAATCACTACAGTAAAAGTGTAGAAAGTCATCATCTATCCTAAAAGACTCCTTTGTGAAGTTTCATTTTGATCTAAAATAACAGGCTGAATTTCAATGACAACAATTTAGATTATTCCAGTATTATTCTCAGTGAAACAATAATTTCCCATAAACTGATTTTGAAGATAGCCATTTTTTTATTCTTAGTGTTGTGCTTGCAATAGAAAAGGAAGAGTGAAAAAGACAGCAAATGATATTACCAGTGACACACTTGAATTTCTCTTTAATATTTTTGAAACAATGAAAGGCCTGCTACTTGGAACTACTCTGCTGCTTTGGTCTAGTAGAACCTGCAGAATAACTGAAATAATAGCTTTTGCTAAAAATAAAATGTTTATGGACATAAAACTCAATTTAGGTTTTCAATGAGCTTTTAGGCTATTATTCTGCAAATTAATTTATTTTGGTGGTTTATTTTTTCCTATATGTCATATATACTCTTTGTTTTTGATGAAGCAGATGTACATTAGTACTGATTCTGTCAACAAAATATCTATCAAACTATATCTTGGAAGAATATTTTTGTATCACTCAGCCTGCTTTTTTACTAGTCAAGCAGGACTTAGCATTCATTTTTGACAAGTGAGATTAAATGATAAGCCTTGTTACCCTTATGTAGCCAAATTTAATTTTTTTTTAATTATTTGTTTTCTGTTGTTTATAATTCTTCTGAACTAGCAAGTTCTGGGAATATAATTTTATAAGAATTTGACTAAAGTTTTCCAAAAAATAAGTAGACAATTTTGACTCTTAATCTTACATCTAATTTTAAATCTCCCACTATTTTTCAGGTTTGTGTAAGAGCAGGCTCAAAGTAAAAAAAAGATTTAGAAGTTGTGTGACTTTTCTTAAGAACCTTTATCCTTTAGATGTCTCCAGAGTGTTCACCAGTGTTACTTGAACAAGATGACACTGGATGCTTTATTTGAAAAAGTGTTTCCAAACTACAGTTTTCAGAGTTAGTTGACTTTACTGGGGACAGGATTTCACCTCTGTATATTTTTTTTTGGTCTCAGAGGTTAAGAAACCTCCTTCAGTGGTAAGACAAACCTGTTTGCATAGAGATTCAATAGGTCTGAGACTTGAACTACAGGAAAGATAGGTGCAGCATAGAGACTGATGCTTATTTCTAGACATCTCTGTAATGTGGTCTGTAATGAAAATTTTGTGATTTAATTATTGCTTTCATTTGCATATCATTTGTTGTTTTTCAATTATTCAAATAAAGTCCCATTTGTATGAGTACACAACTTCACTTACAGTGCATGAGCTGGAAATTTCCCCATTTTTAGATAAACAAATTAGAAAGTTCACTATTTTTGGATATTTCTTATTATTAAGGCTAAATTTATTTATGGCAGAAAACACCATATCTAACATGCCAAAGGAAATCTGAATCGAACCTGTAAGACAACAGGCAAGATACTCTTCCCACATAGAAATGTAGTAATTTCCTACGTAGAAAAAGCCTAGAACATAAATTTATGACATTCAATTCAAGAGGTGTTACTGAAACTTCAGAACTTGGTTTGTCTCTCTACCTTTCTTGTGCATTCACATATAATTAGGAAACAAAGGAAGGATGGACAACTTAAAATTCATGATATGAAATGCAACCTCTACGCGCTGACAACAAGCAATTAAAAACCCTGCAACCTTCAATTTGATGGTGATCATATGCATCTCCAGAGACCAACACAAGTTGAAGTCTACACAGTGAATGTGTTCTGACTGCAGATCACATACTTTCCAATATTTTGTTACTACCTTTGCTACAAAGTTTTAACCACTTTTTCTTTTAAGTGGCACAGAGGGACTGCACAATGTTTTGATCACTGAAAATGCCCAGCTGACTTGACAAGGATGCAACCACTGTAGGGATCACCCCTGATTTCTGAGGTCTTGGTCCTCAGTGACTGATTTGTGATTATCATGTAGATCTAGTATGAGTGCAAGCATATTTTTCGAAGTATCATATAACAGCATATATAAAACATACTAGTGAGTATGGTTTCATAATAATAAGGCAATACTTTTCTCCGAATTTATCCTAATTCTGTTGTGTTATTGCATTGTGTATCCATGCCCAGGCGCTGGTCATAGGAGCCACAGAAAGGCTCTGTGTGGAGGGGCAGGGACAGCTTTGGACTGGACACAGCCAGCTCCAGCTGAGCTCCAACCAACTCACTGCAGGGCACAGCTGAGCCTCTCAGCCAGAATGGAAGTGCTTTGGGAAAACAGGTAAGAAAAGGCAAAACACCCTTTCAAAACAGTTACAGACCATAACCCCTCTTTCCTTACAGTCTTGCACAGCTGAGGGATGGAGAGGAGGAGGTGGAGGAGATGAGAAGAAAGTGAAAGTTGAGCCTGGGAAAGTGTGTGTGGGGAACTGTCTTAGTTTCTGTTTCTCACAATTCAAACCTATTTCAATTAGCTGGAATTTAAAGTAATTTTTCCCTAGTCCCTATTCAAGTCTGTTTTGCCCATGATGGTAACTGTTGAATGATCTCCCTGTCTTTATCTTGACCCATGAGCTTTTCCATTTTATTTTCTCACCTGCCCTGTTGAGGAGGAGGAAAACTAGAAAGCCTGGTTGGGGTCGGGTAGCCCACCAAAACCAACACACCACAATTATCTTCTGCTTTCTTTCAAAATATAAAGGTTATTTCTAAATATTATACTTCACTTTTGACATTTGTCTATGTGAGATAATTGCAAAGTATTGAAAAGGAATTTGACTAGAGACAGATAACATCAGTCATCTATGGCCAGTTTGTGAAAAGTGTGATGTTGTGAGTTTTTACTGATTATTCATGAAAAAGAACAAAAAGTTAAACCTCTCACCTCTCTTCCCTATTTTAATCCTAAATCAGGAATAGTGTATTTTTTGTTGGCAAACTGACTTGAGTAAGATGGAAAAATTTCCTGTTGTAGATCACAGAACTTTCTCCGCAGCAATGTGATTCTTCTGTGGAAGGAAATAGAAAAAGAAAGGCAACCACTGACCCCAAATATGCTTCTTTTGAGGCACTTTCTTACCCTTGTAATCTATCTGAGCACTGCAAGGTGAAAGCATTTGAGCTGAGCAAAAAAAAAAAAAAAAAAAAAAAAAAACAAAAAAAAAAAAAAAAAAAAAAAAAAAACACAACCAAAAACCAAAAAAAAAAAAAAAAAAAAAAGAGGGGAGGGGGGTGGCTCTTTTCCTGTTCCTAGGTACAGCTTTTTGCATTCCATTTCTCTTTCACACAAAAAGAAACTCCTTCTTTCTTCCCTAGCATATCCTTCTCAAAAATCCTTTCCCCATCCATCACTGCACTCCGGTTGTGTGAGCTATCCCATCACATCTATGGTGCTAGCAAGATCGTAACCTTGCAACTGTGTTAGACCTGTAACTCTTCCTTTTGATCCCTATGCTGCATGGATTAGTGCACAGTGACATGAGAGGGGCACTTATGCTGATTTTCCAGAAAAAGTGTGAAAGCTTCTCCTATAGTGCTGTCCTCTTGCCTCTCCCTTATTCATGCGAGTACATTTGGGATTTGCACTTTTCTGCGCTGTTTTGTTGATTCCTAAGTCTGTTTTATCCACATCAACCTGCACCTTATGCTTGCCAAGCTGGTACACCATTTTCTCACTTGATTGAAGGCTGACACCTCTGTTCACTGTAATTTCTAGTTTAAAACTCTCGTCACCCGGTTGGCAAGCCAGCTGGTAAGGATACTTTTGCCCTGCTTGGCCAGGTGGATTTCATCCCTACTTAGCAGTCTTCAGTCCTTGATGAGGACTCCATAGTCATAAAAATAAAATTGCTTTGTTTCCAAGTGCTTTTACTGAATAATTTGTAGTCCAAGGTAAAGTATCTGCAAAATAATTAGCCAAACTAGTTTCTACTTCCAGCTGAGAGAATCTACAGTAACAGGTGGCATGCTTTTCTTCTCTGTTTTTGCTTCTGTCCAAAATGAGAAGGCAATCATCCCCATTATTTAACACTCTCTAGAAACATTATTTGATGTGTCTAGACCCTAAGCCCTAACCAAAGGGCTTAGTATCTTAAAGGAAGTTTTTCTAGAAGCATTACTATGTGCAGATTGATGAAGAAGTTAATTGAAATGCACAGAGGCTGTTTTGGATTTTCACACTTCACTCTAAGTGTTTCTACTGTACTTGACTACCCTCATTTTCCTCTTATGTAGTGTAACCTTTCAACAAATCCACACATAATCACCAAGTAGTCAGGGACTCCCAACATCAGTGGCAGAGCTGATTCAGCATGTCACATTGCTGAACCTACTAAATCACTGAGCTGTGCAACAGCGATTAAATCTTCCTCAACACTTTCGATTGCATGTCCTTTCAGTGACAGCCACTATGAAGGGGCCAAGGATCCCACTGTGACAGATGTAACAGGGAGCAGCATCTCTGACATGAGGACTCAGGAGAAGACAAGATGACAGAGAAGACAAAGGCTGAGGTCAGATCTAAATCTATTAAATTCCATTAGTCACAGCATTCTTCTCTTCTTTCTTACCTTGAGGGCTGAGGTGTCCACCTTATTGTGGTTGGCAGAAAAACTGCAGGCTGTTGGTCTAAGTCAGTTAACCTATTTCAGATCTCAAATCTGTGTTCAAATGAAGATGCATATGATGAATGAAATGATTTTGAAAGAATCTTAATTTTAGTAATAATATCACATACATAGATAAAACAATTCACAGTAGCATAAACAAAGTAAAGATACAGACTTTGGAAAGAAGATATAAACCTAAGAAATAGACATAAGCCCCTACACAAAATTTAGACTAACCATTTCTTAAGAACAAAAACATCTCCCAGTAGTTCATTGCTTTGGTCAATCACATTTTAATCACTTCAATTTATATCAAATTATGGTCCCTATAGTAGGAAGCTGTGAGAAGGAGACAACAGCAGGAAATCTAAATACAGGAAAATGTTAACCAAGATAAAAAATGAAATGTAAATAGCAAAAATTAATATAATGGGATGCTTCTCAGTAGTCACCACCTGACACACATCATTCAGGTGGGTGGTACTCTATTTACCTCTGAAGACTGTTTTGAGACTTAACAATATAAATCTTCCAGAAAAATCTTGCAGTGGACAGCAGCAGTATCCCTACTCCCTGGACATCTAATCCTGGTCACAACTGAGCCCTGCAGGTTTCAGGACTATTTTCTCCAGAAGTATGTCATCCAAGTGAGATATTCAAGCAAGTAACATTTCAGACACAGTCACAGCTTAGTCTTTTCATCTGCATCATTCTATTTCTTTCTAATCTTTTAAAAAAAATCCTGGAGAATGTCATTTTGCGTTGTTTCAGGTTTTAAAATTGCAGCCCTTGAAAACCTTTCTTGCTTACAATTATGTTTATATTTCTACAACAGACCTCTCTGATGAATTATTTTTTAGCTCTGTTCCTTATAATCTTAGGCTGTTCATACACTTTAGTCAGGAATGCATAATTTACTTATGATATTGCATCAGCTTGTTTTATTGGGTTTTTTTGAGAGAAAAGGGAGAAGTAAAAGTGAACTAGGGATAATGTTGAGGATAAAGGGTTCTCAGTTACTATTGTAGTATGCAACTGCTCAAAACAGGGTAATTAAATGTTTAGTCTTGTTGAATGAATTGAACAGAAGAGATAATACATTGTGTAGGCATTCTGAAAATCATATAATGTGATGTGTTACAACTGTCCTGGAGTTTCCTGTGATAAAACATAGCATATGCTGACAAACAACCTTGTAGTTCTCTCTTGTTTTTAACCATTCACATTAACAACTTTCAAGAATTAGAGATTCCACTAATTTATCAAATATTTTAACCTACTGTTAAAAATTAGTCCCAGGTACTAACAATGACTCAGATTGCTTACTCAAATTACATTCAAACCCTTACTGAAACAAAAAAGAAACACATCTAATATGTAAAGCTAAGTAAGATACATTGTTAGTGATAGTGAAATCTTAACAGTCAGTCCAAATTTTACTACTGCTGAAAAAAAAAAAATGTAGCATAACACTGTAGGTAATCTCACTAATAATACAATTGTTATCCTCACTATTCCTAATATATACCCCTTTTTCTACTTTTACACACATTTCTAGTGTTTCTGAGCAGATCTGAAGAATGTGGTTTCAGCCTGGAGATGGAGAGAAAGGCTTACAGCAAGCAGACAGTTTCCCAAACCACTTGAAGGGATGATCATGATGCTGTCAGTTTCTTTCTCTTTTAAGAAGACATTTTTATACATTAGAGCTGCTTTAAAACATTTTCTTGCATACTTATTGTTTCTCTATCTTCATGGTTTTGCACCTACATGTTACATTTATATTTACTAGATATTGCCTGTCTAAAGTATGTCAGATACTTGTTCTTCATTTTCTTTGTTATCCCTGAAACCAATTTTGCACCATCCCTTATCGCTATGTCTTCTTCTGGTGAATTGTTTATATCTCTGTGGTTTCCAGTGTCATCTATATGTCTAATGTATCCTCTTGAAGTTTTACTCATCAACACTGTATTTCACATCCTCACTTTGAGGCTTTTGCTGTCATACCATGCCTGTATTCTGCACTACATCGTTATTCTAGAGGTACAAGTATTGCATTCTATCCTGAATATTTCATTCTACCTCAAAATTATACAATAAAATAAAAAATCCCAACAAACAACTTATCAGACAACCGTCACTTGGTCATTATAAGATGTTTTTTATCACACTCAGCTCAACACTGAAGAGAAACATACTGCTGAGTTAGCAGCACTGCTGCATAAAGATATGCACAGAGAATGTAAATCACGTTGGATTCATGCCAAACTAGTGAGAGGTGACCAAACTCAGAGACTGTGAAATCCTGCCCCTCCACTTGTCACTCATTCTTGTTCTGAAGTTTCTCTTCTTGGCTCTGAGTTGGTTATAAAGACACCCAAATGGCAAAAAAAATCCCTCTATCAAATTAGGAAAATAAAGGAAAGAAGTGAGAAAACATTATTAAATTCTCATGTGGTTACCCCTTCCAAACATACTGGAAAAATAGATCTGCAACAAAACTGAGATGAGATGCAATTGACACTTGAGCCCCTAACCAAAAAGATTTAAATGCTACTTCTTATGCAACAGTGCCACAAGAGGATCATTAGTCAGGTTTTCAGCTTGGATAGATCCGGAACTCTTTGGGTGAAGTACTTTTGCTCTTCCACTGGTTGAACTGAAAGTCTACTGAGAAATTTTGAGCAGTGATAAATCCATCTGCACCTTATGACACAGAAGAATTTTAGGTACTGTTTTATTATCTTTTTCTCTGTCCCGTCTAAATATTTTCTTTTGCAAAAAGGAATGAAAGACATTATTAATTTATAAATTCATTAGTTAAATGAGGATCCTTCAGGGCTTGCAACCTGTTTAGTAAGAACCAGTGACCTTGTTTACCACAGAGACTGTGTCCTGGAACACTGGGAACTTTTGGGGTTCATGGGAAAAATGCATTTGCTGACAGACAGTGAGACCCTGTGGAAAAGGAATACATTAGCTTCAGCTATTTTTATTAAAAATAGGTTCTGTAGAGCAAAGAATGAACGCATTGAACTTTTTTTTTAGTATGACTATCACTAAAAATGAGTCCATAGTTTGTTTTTTGTTATACATCTGACTTTTTTTTTAATGAAGGCAAAGTTTATCCTGCAGGCACATAATAGTACTGCTCATCATTCATTAAGTCAGCACATATGGTCATATCCAGATTCAAAAAAAGTTACTGACAGGAGTGGCACATCTAAAGAGACTGTGTTCATCAGCAATATGGAGTCTGAGGAGAAGATTGAGTGTTGCCATTATCAGACTGCTTGCTAAATGTTTATGGAAGTATGGCATTAGAACTTCTGGTAAAGAAAGAAAATGATGAAGAAAATTCAATCTACACAAAAAATAATGAAAGAAGATAAATGAGTTTCTGATGTTCATGAGTTACAAAACAAAGAGATGAAAATTAACTTTCCTGCCTGCAAAGTAGAGCTTCCACATATTTTAATTCATACCCTATATTTATTTAGAAACTCCCAACCAAGTCATATTTTATGTTTTTAGTTTATACAACTCATATTCCTGTAGAATATAGCACCATTATCAGACTCTTTTACAAAGGCTACATGATTACTCAAGCTAACAATGACAAAAATAATTATCATTAGATTGCTCAGTATCCTTTCCTAAAATTCTTAACAAGTTTTTAAGCAGCACCAAGAGACTGATTCTTGCAGCCAAATTGAGGGCAGAGCCAGAAATAATTGATGTTACATTGACAATGACAAATAAAAATTTTAAATTACAAGGGAGGATTTAAATTAATTTGAGGAGAAATTGAATGCCCTGGCAAGGGAAACCATACATTATTGTTAGTCAAAACCTAACTGTCCTAAGAGAGCCGGTTAAATGCTAACAAAATGAACTTTGTTCTAATTTAAAGGCACCCCAATGAAATCAGTTAACATAGAGAGTTGTACAACTTTTTTACTTTCGTAGGGAATTGTGGGGAAAACTCCCTGTATTACTTCTGCTTTTGCCATTATCTGTACAACATAAAGTGATTACCTGCTTCTAGGTCTGGTCCATTTCATTCACTTGAACTCCCCAAACCTTAGTCTGAAGCCAGGAACCATTTTGTTTTTTCCTTTCCTTAACACCATTAATTGGGAATCTAAACCTATTGGCATTCTTAAGTCCTTTAGAAAAAAATGCTTCTGAGTGCTTCTTAAGCATAAGTAACTATAACCCTGAGGATAATAGGAGGGTAGATTCTAAACATTTTTGTTATTATTATTATTTTACATTACTTACCATGCTGAAAGGTGTCTTTTTCTAATCTATAATTCCAGAAACATGGATGAATAGCTGTATGGGTAGATGCATATCCAACAGACACCGATACCATATATTTACATCATGTTTTTCTGTTTTTTTGTTTGAGATGTCCTGTCATACTCTCTTCCACCTGCAACCCTCACCATCCCTCCCATATTTCTCCATTTCATTTGATTTTCTTTTTAGTGTCAGCATTAGGCAAAAAAATCCAACCAAACAAAACCCAAACCAAACACCAAACAAGCAAACAAACCCCACCCACCCCCAAAAAAACCACCTCCAACCAACCAACCAACACCAAAAAGACCACCCCTGAGAAAAACAGCCCATCAAGAAAAAACCACGACCTCTCTTTTCTTATTTTTAATTTGGAGTCTTAGCACACAAAACCACAGTTCTCTAGGTACAAGCTCACCAAAGGGGTTTTACTTTAAAAATATACAAGGCTCCAACAATATCCACCATCCAAAAATATTAGAAGAGCCTTCAAGTCTTTTAACACCTTAAGAGACCATGCAAAGGAGAAACTCTACAAGCATTTCCTCAGACGGTACTTTTACTGGTAAACTTTAGAAAATAAGGGACCTTGACAAAAGTTTAAAGGGCAACATGGAACCTAAACAAAGCATTCCACAAAGTGTTGACTTAGCACATGATTGCACATACAATTTAGCAAAATCCACCCCATCCAATCCTAAATTACCCAAAACATTAAGAAAGGAGACTAGGAGAAGTAAAACATAGCTACCATTCCCAGATCCAGCATCAGTCCAGCTACAGGAGTCTAAAAGATGGAGGTTTCAAACATGGGGAGACCATGTCTCTAGTTTTATCTTCTCTGGCCCCCTGTGGCTGCCCCTCCTAGACGGGAGTCCTGGATCACCAGCCACTCTGGGGCTCTGGGATGGGGTGTAGGGTGGTGCTGCCACAGTGCTGGCCAATCCAAGACTGGATTAGGGGCTCCAGGGTGTGTTCCTGGCCTGCCTTTGCCTGACAGCTATGCTGGGGTGACCTGGTGATACTGCAGGGACTGAGGTGTGGGGTTGGGCATCACCTCACCTGAGTGAAATTCAAAATGTCCCTCCCCCCCACACACACTTGAACTGGTCCAAGCCAGTAATTAATATAATAATCCAGTATCTCACAAGACTGCTTCTCACAACCTTGCAAGATATGCAGGAAAATCTTCTCATTTCAGAGGATGCATTTCAAGAGCTGATGGAGAGAAAAGCTCTGGGGTTTCGCACATCCTGAATACAATGGCTTCTTAAAATTCCTGTCACTCCAGAGGAAGATGGAGAGGCTGGATGTGACTCCACACCCTTCCTCAGTTTCAGCACTCCTTCTTTGCTGCTGAAAGAACCAATGCACTGCCAGTTGAATGACATAACCCAAACACCAGAGTCCCAGTTGAACCGCTCAAGCCAAAGAGCCTGCTGATGTACTCATGGAATTACATGCCCCGTGGGAAATCCAGTGGAGTGGGAACAAATCCTGTGAGCATACGTGGAGAATAGGCAGAAAATTATATATCAAATGATACACAGGTCAGGAAATTAAGAAACAGTTGTATAAGTTCTAAATAAAGACATATCTGTTAACACTTTGTTATAAAACTGGATACATAATTCCAAAGTTAAAAAACTACTTAGTGTATGGTATATACTGTTAAATGGGTAGAGGATACAGAAATCTACAGAAACCATGGAAGAGAACAGCTTAACATTTTTTCACTAAAGCCCTTGAGAGTTTTCTCTCTGGCTAATGAGGTCATAAGCATGTAATATGTAAATAGATAATGTTCATAAGTTCAATTTTCTTCAATAAATAAAAAAAAATTAAATTATTTTAAAGACAATAAATGCTCATGAAGAAAAATATTCCAATTTTTTAAGCTCTTACTACTTTTAATTATGTTCATCATAAAACATTCAACATATTAAATCTAGAAAGGTTTTTTCTTAAACAGATTATATGAATAATCCATATCAAATTAAAGTGGAAGGATATTTGAGGAAAATATAAGTGAATGAGCAGTATGTATAAAAGGGAAACAGTGTGTTTCTCGTCCTACAAGTCCTACATGGGGATTGAAATCAGAATTTTACTGTCCAGACAGTACATCAAGAACTTTAGGACTTTAATTTATAAACATAGGTTAGTGACAATGTGGTCAGATTCATGTCCTTTACGTCTACCCAGTGACGCATGTTATTGTATATGAGATCAGGTTAAGGCTCATTAAATCCAGATTTAGGAAAAGAATAAATGATTTTTGTCTGGATTAACCTCTCATTTTAGTCTTGTTCTTTAATTTTAAAACATTAGTGTTTAAAGGCTTCCAGCATGATGTGCATGGTACGGCAGGCATGCATGGTAGGGAACCACACCTGTTCCATGAACTTCTGTTACCCAAAGGAGTAACTAATGAGTTACAAAACACCTTCAATTTATTATTTATTCAACATTGCTGATCAAATTAGAGGCCAGAAATGCATGGAATTCACAGGGAAAACACACGCGCATCATTTGTATCACTCCTGGTCAGATTGGTCAGGTGAAAAACCTTCTTGGAAATACAGTCATCCCCACAAAGGCAGTATCCAACAGTTTTAGTCTGACACGCATAGGAAAAGAATTTCCATGGCTACTTCTGTGACCTATCTGCTGGCTAATCTCTCTTTGGGTGCAGCTGTCTCTGCACACTCTGAACAGGCTCAGCTGCCCCTTCTTAGGCAGTGGCTGGTTTTGTCGATTTGTGCATTCAGACCTCTCTTTTGCTCTCCCCTAAGTTAGATCAGTCCTGGCCACTTCTCATTAATTCTGCCTTCTTCACGCTGACTAGTTACACGATTTGTTTCTACCTACCTGGCAAAAGTGATAACAAGACATGCATTGGGAGAAAGTTTGCTGCTGTATAGGTTAAGGTAATTGCCCAAGGATATGAAGCAGTAAAATGACTGACGCAAGAGAAGATCCCAAAAGGTGTCCTGAGTTTAAGTCTAGTGTTCACAGTGTCACAAGTTGCAGTAAAACCAGTAGACTGCAACAGGATCTCAATATACTCATTAGTAGAAAGTGGGAAATGCAAGCCTGAACAGATCAGTAAATATTTGAACAAGATATTCTATGGCTATTTTATGTCAAAAATGAAAGCAAAATTACACCTCCCCTTCCTTCCTCAAGCATTTTTTAATATAGAAAAAAAGGAAAAAGTGTTCCTTACATATATATCATCTGCCAAAACTTTGATTGCATATTTAAAAGTTCACAAAAAATATTTCAAAGAAATGTAGAGATCTCTAAAGTCTTTATAAAACAGTTGAAAACAAAATGAACTCTCATAAGTAATCCCTGTTGTCCTCATGTTTTACAGTGCTGCTTTTTCTATGACATTACATTCTAGTAAATCAAAATGATCATTATATATTGATACAGCCACTTTTCAATTGTATAATTGTGAACCATTTACTTGATGGTAAATTTATGAAATGCCTCTGTTTAGTGCAATTAAATTCAAAAGTAAGTTGTATTTTGAAAATAAATAAGTTGGAAAGGCATGTAGAATTTGATTTCGAAAACTGCATGTACTAATCACAGTATATCTTGGATACACACACATTAACTTCAAACTCTGAGGGGCATAAAGCCAATTATCAGACTGCTGGAAGGAGGAAACATGAAATCCTAACTTTTCAACCTGCTGACAAACTGTTTCAGCAAATAAAGAGATACTACTCAGAAAATTTCCTCAGTGTTGGATGAAATGAAAGACAGCTGTAAAAACTGACGGAACAGAAGCTATTATGAAAACCTTGTTGCTTCAATGTAACATCTACAGAGATGTAAAAAACCCTTAAAATAATATTATAGGACTATAGGAACAAATGTATTTTTTTGCAAATAGTGTTAATTTCATAAAGGCTTTTCTTTTTTTTCCCCCAGATAATGTTCACATGTATATTAACACAATCTGACTGAACTTGCAGTTCTTAATCAACCATGCTAAAGTCTGAAGATATTTTGGAGTGTATTTCTGAACTTACCTATAAAACAGTTACTGTTTTTTCTAATATGTTTGTATCAAGACTCTGAATTAAAGAAATAGGATCTGTCTAGAGTGAAGAAGTGCAATAAATACATTCAAGAAAAACATGTGGAGCAGGGAGCCTCCTACAATGCTATTTCATCCAGCATGAAATAACGGGCACAGAAGTGTGTCAAAATTGCATGACTTTTCCAGAGCTCATGTTCTCGCATTAGAAGAATGAGGCAATAGCTTTCCTGTGACACATAGCATAAAATCCATACCTCTTGGGAGGGAAGAGGAGGTCTGAAAACCTCACAGCCCTGAACTGTCCACCTGTAATTGTATTTGCAAGCTGAATTCATCCCTCTGTCTGAGAAGATTCAAGGACACAGTTTTAAATTTCTTTGGGTTAATTATAATCTTTAAGCAATAGA
>JAWWMP010000041.1:15390426-15405642 GCA_035047865.1 Dendrocincla tyrannina
ATTATTCACAGTGAAATGGAACAGTCAGTGAGGTGTTCTATTTTCTTCAGATGGTGTCTCTGTGCAAAAAGGATACAAATTTAGTATGGCAGAAATAAATCCTGTAGGTAAGATCCTAGTTCTGAAATAATTAACCTGACATATTTCAAATGAGATAAGATGGTGTCTTTAAGACCCTGCCTCCATTATCTCTGCTTTTTATCTGTTCGTTATTTATGAAACACATAAGTATTCCTGAAGCAGAGTCAAGAACCTCACCACACAACAGTTGATTATGTGTCCTTATTTTTTTCCCTGCATATACCCTGGACCTTGATTATTTTCTACATAGTAATAAATGATCAATGACCAGTTGGAGGTACTTAGGGATTATATTTTCTGACCAAAGCTTGGCACTGTTAAGAGTCTTTCAAATTCGATGGTTGCAAACAATGTTTTATATTAGGCTGCATCAGAGTAGGAAATCCATCGATGTCCTGCTTTAAAGTATTTAAGAACATTTCAGACCTTCCCCTTGAATAGAGCCTGATAAAGGAATACACTACACTGCTTTTTTTTCCAGATCTTATATTCAAGGATTGAATTGCAATGAATACAATATTCGTCAAAGGATGCTGAGAAATCTGCTTATGATGGTCAGTACACTTAGGAATTGCTCAGACACACAACACGAGTCCTATTAAAAGTACAGGATAATAAATGTGGGAGATTAGACATGTCCAAAGAAAAGGCAAACCTTTAGAAATGTCAACCAAAGTCAAAATATTCTTGTTCATAATATTTGCTGCTGTATAAAAATTCTGGCATTTAATAATAAAGTACAAGATTTTAAAGATAAAGATGTGAAACAAATCTATACCAACACTTCAGCCAGAAAGATAATAGGGCAAAAACATCCTAGGAAAAGAAATAGACATAGATCTCAATCACAGTGTTAATCACACTAATCATCATTGCTCAGATTGACATGGAATAATCATAAGGCATTAAACTGCAGTCTTCTGTCTGAAAAATCTAATAAGGAATACTTTTGGTCAATATGCAGGACCATTATCCAGATTGACAAGACTGTTTTCATTTCCATTTAATTTGATAAGCAAAGGGTTTTCTGCATCCTCATCCAAATAGCTACACCAAAAAGATTTAGGTCCTTAATTAACTTAAACTTGTCAGAAAATATGAAGAAAACCTACAGCAGCAACTATTCTAATCAAAAGTTAAAGAGGCAGAATAAAAATAGGAATTTGTTTTCTTCAAGAAAAATATTTGATTTTCATTAAAGACCTCCCAGAATAAGTACTTTGGATAATTGGCTGCTCTTAGTGTTGAAAATGCAACATTAATTTTAGTACCTATTTCTTTTCAGTTTTCAGTTATTGTATCTCAAGCTAATTTTTGCCTCTATTATGTTGAACATCCATCAGATATCAAACACTTCTGTGTAGATTCTGAGTCACTTGATACCAGACATCAGGAATGGGAGTCAAGATAGTGAGCTGCCTAAATGTAGATGTATAAACTTCTACTCTAGTCAGTGGATATAAAAGCAAGCATTTGTGGAATGTAAAAGTACAAGTCAACTGACTGGGCATGAGAAGTAGAAATCAAAATACTTGAATGTTTATGTCTGCAAGTAGACAATGCAGTCAGTGGAACCTAGAGAACAATTCAGATCTGTAAAGAAAACATTAAGAGAACTATACTGCTGTCTAAACTAAATCAGTGCTATTTGGCACAGCGTACAAACTGAGACAATATGAGACAGCCAGGCATGGCACCTAGAGGAAAGCTATGTCTTCTGCAGATTCAGGTCAGGATGAACTGCATTTCAAGAATATTAAAAGTCATTAGGTGCTTGTTACTACGTTACTGACACATTAATAATGTTGTTGCACTCTGATACTCAGTGTTGGTTAAAAAGCAAAAAAAAACTTAATCAATTGGAATCTTGGTATGGTATAATACTTGCACAGAGAATCCAGTCGCCTGTTGTCCTATGTGACTAGCCCATCACAATTCATCACTGTTTATACACTTAAAATGCATAGAAAATTTCTCCTAAGCTTCTGCATACAAAAGACTGTCCTATGCAATTATTTCTTCATGAAGAGTTTCTGTTGTCTACAGGTGTCTTACCTAGGAACAATTCCGTCATGTCTGTAGCAGAACTTCGGAGACTCCACACAGAATGTTAATCGACACACTTAGGCATATAAACTGAACTAGACAGAGAACGAGCTCCCAAACTGTCCAAAGCTTCCATCTGGAGGGCTTCTGTACTACTAGTCAAATATGTCATTGTGAAGGCTCCATCAGTCAGTCACCTGGTTTCAAGTTGGTCCATTGTCTCAAGCCTGCCCATTAACTGCTGTATGCAGATGGCTGACTGGAATGCTCCTGGACAACCCAAGGCATTAATTATTTATATGTACTGGTGTGCCTACACTCAGAGACGTGAAACCCTGCTGCCCACAGTAATGTCTAAAGAACACATATTTACAACTCACTTATACATTAAATCTCATAGCTCTTGCTACAGTGTTTAATGACAAAAATTATAAAAGCATAACTATTCAAAATAAGTTCTTTATAAAATTGGTTTATAACAGAGATAGTCCCTTGGCATCAATGACAATAACTGATAAGGTAGAGCACACAAAGCGTGCAAAATCAACTGTCTAAATGCATACTGAAATGTCAGAAAAAAATTAATAATCCTTGCAATAAAGCAATGGAATGATGCCAAATCCCACTGGATTATACTGCAGAAAAATGATGCAAAGGCAACTAGAGAGATAAAATAGTTTTGGTACTTGTTACTAAAAAAAAAATTGCTTAACGGTGTGATTGGAAAAACAGAGTAAGGGCTGAATTCTGCAAATATTTATGCAAATGAATTTTCAATTTATATTTTATTATTTATTCTCCTCCTTTAATTATTTCTAATAGTGTGTCTTCTCTTTTAACAGACTTAGAAATCCCAAATATGATTTATTGAGTTACTCAAAATAGATTTCCATAATGTTAACTTTAGGAAAAATACTTCCTAAACTCATGTGACTCAGACAGTCAGCAGTAGTTTGTGAAACATAAATACTTAAATAAAAACAAGGCCTATCAATATTTTTAAATTTATTGTATGTTCAATTAAGGTCTACTTCTGCAAGTACTTTTCTAAACACTAATTATATGACATTTTCTAACTGTAGGCTGCATATGTATATTACATGAGAACTGAAGAGTAGATTAATTTCTCTGAAGGCATGGTGAGAACTTTGTCCCTGCCCCCACTGAATTCAATGGGAGTTTTGTCATTGCTTCAATGAAAACAGGTTGAGGTTTTATACAGTTGACACAGAACATATTTTAAAGCCACCTGTGCAAATGCAACCACTGAGCCACCTTCTGTTGCTACTGTTCTACAGAATTTTCACTCTCCAATGGTATATTGCTTTCACCTATGAACATTGATTAAACTTATCATCTGCAATATTTTTTTACCAAAAAAATCAAATTTTACACTTAATCTTGGTTAGACTTAAGAACTCTGAGTAAATGATCGTAGTTTGAGGTTTTATCTCAGAGTCCACGAAAGCAATCACATTTATATTAGAAACTCAGATAAGAAGAAAACTTGTGACACTATAAAAATATGGCTGTTAAAAAGATGGGGATTGAATTTTTTTGGAAATGAGGAAAGATTTATTTTCAGTTTGTCCATATTTACAGTTATACTACCACTTTAAATATTGAGGTCACATTCACCTATTTATGAAGGGGCGACAGCCATCTACATAGCTGTAAGTTTCATTTATTTGAAAAAATAAGAAAAAAATATGTTTCAATTATTTAAATGTAGGTAGACTATTGTTTATTATTACTACTCTTACTCTAAAATAATTGGAGGAGTGTGTTCTTAGTTGTCACTGCATTGCAGCGAAAGTTTAAGTATGCCTTTAACTCTTCACCCAGGATACTTTCCAGCATTTAATCATTTATTTTGGCTTGATCTGTCTGACTACCCTTGTTTGAATGGTAGAATCTATTGTTTTTTTAAAAAAATGTTATCTTATTGTACTGTAAGGATAATAATCGCAGAAGTATTTAGAAATTACACAGCTCCAGTTTTTAATATTAAAGAGTTTTCTTGTAGTTTCAACTCAAGGGTTTAGAGAGCAATGTCTGGGTCGGGGATGGGATATGTAAGTAGTCTTTTACTGTTGTCAACACTGATTTGAATCTATAGCCATAACATTAGTATTATAACAGTGGTAATCATTAAAGATTTTTAATATGACATGGTGCATAAATCTTAGACTTTGGCTAGCCTAAATAACAAAATACATGGGATTTTAAGAAGGGCTTTTTGAAATATTTAGTATATATCTCACAGTGTGTAACAGATAAAGTATTTTGTAACTCTTAGACTAAACTATAATCCCCATGCAACCAATACTCAGTGCAATGTTAGGGGAATTTAGGAAAGGCAGTCAAAACAGACAACACAAAAATTGATCAAAATGTTAATAAATTATAATTAATGATCTGCAAATTCTATTTGCATCATAGAACATTGAATGCGTAACAATGTTCCCATACATAAATACTCTTATGATTTATTTGCCATTCATAATAAAGAAGTCCCAGCAAATTTAGTGTAGCTTCCTGCAATTTGATACAGAATCAGAACCACTAATTTCAATGACATCTGACAGCTAAAATTGTCTCTGTGTACTGTGAGGAAAAAAACCCAACTCAAAACCAAACAAAGAACAAGGGAAAAAACCCAAAAAACCTCAGCTGTGGCATCAGCTCTATGTTCTTCCATGCATACATTGTGTACTTATTTACAGATCTGAGCAAAATTGTAAACTTTTAAAGCCCTTGAGTGACGGGCAAACACAAAATGGAATGTGTATGCTGCATACGCAATATTTAGTCTCTGAACTTCTGCTGGTAGCAATTCTGACTTACACTCCTTCTTACAATCTGTAGAGAATAAGGAGTTAAAAAAACAAAAGTGAGTCTGCTAACGGAAAGGCTGCTTACCTCAGTCAATAAAACTTTCTTAGCAGCAGGCTGCTGGCTTCACAATGATTTAACATTGGCCTTGGGTCTTACTGATAATTGTTATGTGCAGTTGTGGGTTTGTTTCACTGTGACTTCAATGCAAGAAAGTGTAAGGGAGGGCTCAGGAGGGCTCCTTCCTGTAGCTTTACACTTTTACTGCAGTGACTTATTTTGCTGTAGCTTAATGCTGATTCTGTAATGGTCTAACCATACATGATACAGATCTAAGAAAACTGAGGAATAATGAACGGGGGGGGAGGGGAGGGGAAGGACCGGGAGGGAGGGGCTCTTTAAGAACTCCTGAAAGTAAACAGATGCATGACTGAGCAGGTGGAAGAAATCTCCACCATCAATGTCAGGTGCCGTGTGGTAAAGAATAAAAGATGCTGGTGGCTCATCCCTGAACCCACTTTTCATTCTTTCTTCTTTTTTTTTTCTTGAAGAAGACTAACCCCATCGACCTCAGCACCCAAAGGGATGGTAAAAGTGTGAGCACAAAGGGCAGACATTTTTTTTTTTTGTATGAGAATTTTAAATATCAAGAAATTAAAGTTTTAAGAAACTTTGGATTAGAAGTGGTAGTATCACTCTAACTGAACTAGTAATGATATTTGCTGGATGTAGGCTATAAAATCTTAATATAAGAGGTTCTTGAGTCTACATGTCAACTATATTCCCTTTTTGCTCACAACATCATTCTAAGCATGAAATCATGACAGAACTATTAACAGAGCAATATAAAGGGTGGGGTGATGTCTTAAATCCCACTTCTGATAGGTGCAATGGTGTGTTATTCAGTAAAATCAGGAGCTTTGTTACATTATAATTCTGTAAGTGTCTCTAAAAAAAACCCATCAGGTTTAAGTTCTATTAAATTATATATCTTTATTATTATGGTATTATTTTTTACAGGTTGTACTGTTTATGTGTATTCTCAATGGCTGCATCTGAAATTGAGCAAGGGCTCCACACTGGTCAATGACTATGTCTGTTACAATAGACCTTAGCGAGAATTTGACACAGGAGAACTGTTTTCCAGACAAAGCCCAGGCACAGCTCACATGATACATCACAAACAAAAAAAAACATGATAACAAGGAAGTATGAACAAGCTCAATACATTCAGGTAAGAATGAGAGCAAAAAAATGTATGAATGTCAGCCTTGTCCTTCCCTTTACAGTCAGGGCCAGAGAAGAGTCCTGGTCTTCTTTTGTTACTAATACAGATTTAGCCTGTGCCTTATTGACCATGCCCCCCAACTTTTCTTCCTTGTTAAAAAACTTGATGGCAGAAGGCTAGAGACTCTGAAAGTGTTATGACTGAGGGAAAATGTTTTAGCTTAAACTCCACACGTTTTTACTATGCTCTAATATTAGAGCATGTATACACATCCCAATCAAAGCAAAACCTTCAATCAGAGATTATATTTTCATAGCTGCAAAAAATAAATCCACAGAAAATCAGTTTTTCTTAGTTCTAGTACTAATTGTTTCACAGAAACAAAGCAGGATGACCTTCTTTCAGGCACTGTCAATGATGTTGTCATATCTGTTTTCTCCTTTTTATAAAATACCTCAATGGCTAACTCATTTCCCTAGAGCAGGAGAGACCTAGGGTCAGTGCCAGTTTCTGTCTCAGGGAATAAAAACTCTCATTTCTTATCTCCTTGGCAAATGCAATAATCAACAAGATAGTTTATTTGCAACAGCAGGGAGTGTCTCTCATCTTGTTGATTCTATATAGAAAAGATTATCTGGGGTAGAGGAAAAGGACAAGGAAAATAAGAAAATGGGAACATGACTTTATTAAACATTCCCCTTGAAATGGAAGCTGCCAGTATCAAGTAATATGTAAAAGACAGTTGATCCATTTTATTTATGACTATTGCTTCTAAAACACAAAAATCTTCAGAGGAAAGTCTGGGACTCAGATATCTCCTCAGCAGTAGGCTCTTTGGTCTGATGAAACTGAAGTTCATTTTGCACAGAGGTACAACTTCAGTAGTTGGGGTTGCAGAGTCATAAACCCACACAAAGAAGCTCAGCAAATGGCTCTTGAGGGACAAGCCATAACATGACATTTAGGTTTAATTCTGTCAAGGCACTATGATTTCAGGATGCTCACAAAGGGCTTAGAGCAATCCCAGAGCCAGACATATCCCCACTGTAGTTCCACAGGGTCTGAACACAATGAGCAGGACTGAGATCCAGGCAGAAGTAAAGAAGATGCTCCTGACCAGACTGAATATCAGCCTGCAATGTGTGTCCAAGGCCTGTCCCGGAAAGGGGGTTGGAAGCTATGATGCCTGTCCCAGGATCTCTGCAGGAGAAGAGGTACTTAGAGAGTCCCCTTCAAAGATCTGGAGCTGGAGTAAGGCATATCTACATCACTGAGGCAGGGATTGATGGCCCCAGGCTGATAGGGACCCCTGGGCACATAGGTAGGGGTGAGGAGTCCCTGAGATGACTGGGTAGAGACACAAACCCCTTTGGGGAACTAAAGTCTTGGACAGATTCCCATTAGGAATCTTTGTAGATGGGCCCTACTGTGTCCAGCATGAACAGTCTAATTTTTGAGCTAAGGTGGAAAAAGAAAAACAGCACTTTGCTGAGGAGAGAGGTATTAGGATAGTATCCTTGGATTTAGCCATCAAAAGTCCACCTCACTTCAATGAAGGCTTCTATGTTCTGTTGCAAGTAAGGATAATTCCTGAGGCAATTCCGAACGTTTCCTCCCTGTCCTGTAGTACCTATGGCTGTAAAATCTGAGCCATTTTTAAATCCTCTAGAATTATGTAGGGAGGTAACACTGTGAGAACTTGGACTGATTTACCACCTTCCCTACACACTTATTTCTTCAGGGAGCTACTGCTGGGGATAATATCAGCCTAGCTTTCTATTGAGGAAATCCCACAAACCAAAATCCTCTGTAAACTAGCATGTATGAAATTTTACCAGGAAAAGGTAGACAGAAATATATTGTTATAACAAAAGACTTCCTTAAATAAAATATAATTGGGTATTCTTTTACATAGCATTATGTGTCATTCTTTAGCCCAATTTTTCACTTTTTTTAGAGGAGATAAGATTTGCTATTGGTAAAAATACATGTCACATCACAATATTTTATTTCTATTATAAAGCTACTACTACATACAAGACATTGTAATTTGTTTATTACTATTGGGTATTTGCATTCTTAATATACAAAGGACTACTGCCAAAATAAATTTCTTGTTAATTACACATTTTGGAATGGGGTAATTCAAACAACAAGGTGTCAACAACAGAGGCAGGGATGAAAATCTACCAAAAGTATCCTGTTGACACTGCTGACATTTTGGAAGAGAGATTTCTGCTCTCTACCCTCTTTCTGAAATGTACATTTCTTGTGCCAATGCACATGAAAATGGAGCTCTATGACCCTTCAGCATTTTCATCTACTGATACCCCTGAGTAAATCAAAACACTAAAGGTGTCTTTCTTTGATCAGTGCTACTCAAGACACCTCAAAGGTGTCATTTTGCAGTCAGAAAGACTGGAAGATCTGTCCCCTTGAAACATAGTAAAAGAGCAGGATTTTAATACAGTCTCCACTTAATGAGTGACTTTCTTCTTTTCCCTTTTCCTCTATTCCCCTTCTTACACTTTTATTTTTTTCAATTAGTCTTTGTGTATGCATTGTGAGGACAGCATCAGTGCTATGGTGACTAGAACATTCAACATGTAGAGAACAAGGAAGAAGGGTAAGATAAGGTTTTTAAACATTTCAATTAAAAATAAATTAGAAACTAGTATCTATTATTAATAGACAGTGTAAGAAATGTTTTACAGTGATTTTCCCTCTTTCATCCTCTCAATTAATAACAATTCTGTGGCTTGCATAGGGTGTCTAGCCTTCATCAGTCTGAAAACATTAATTTTGGGGCTCATGCAGCACTCTCAGGCTGAGTAAATGTAAATGAGTTCAGCTTGCTAACACAGGACATGTAGCCAAATTCTAAATGGAGTTGGGGAACCTCAGGCAGTTTTATAAAAAATGGATAAACTGTGCTTAATCAGACTACTTTAATTCAGATGTGAGTAAGACTTTCCAAAACTTGTGACAAGAATTTTCTCATGCTATTTTTCATCTGGGATTTTGTACCTGAAGGAGAAGAGGGGAAACAAAAGTTGAATAGAAATATATTGATGGGGCATCTCTTCATCATTTCATGAAAAAAGTGTATCCTCATAAACTGTCTGTTCTTTGCACTTTCTAGGTAAACATGCACAATTCTTTGCCTTGTGTTTTTTAATGTACTCCCAGAAATCTTTATTAAAGATTTTGTTTACTGAAACAGAAATATGAAAGCAGATTCATCTGTGCAGAGTGCTGCATGGTTGCATCCTTCATGACATGGTTTCACATGTTGTAAAACCACACGTAGGATTTCAGTGGATCTGCCATTCAAGAAGACCTGAAACATTCAATATCTGGTAAACAGAGAAATTTTTAAACTTAGAGTGAAGACTAAACTAGATCTTCAGTTTATACCCTTTTCATACAGAACAGTGGTTCACTGAAAATAAATATAGAGGTAGCTTGCTGGTCAATTTTCCCTTTTCAGTCTGCTGCTGCTGGTTAAAGTTAGGAAACTCTGGAGTAATTTTGGTTCCTGTGAGTTGCAAATGAATCAGCCTACTCAGATTTAAGAGAAATTTCCAAGTAGGCATTGCTGGTGAAGAGTACCTTAACTTAAAAATGATAGCCCTGGTGAAATAGCTGCACGATTTGTTCTTTTTATCTTACTGATGTTTCTTAGTGCACTTCCAGTCCTGCTCCTTGGACAGAATGAGGATGTTTCTGCAGTACACTACAAATCATAAACACTATCTCTATTAGCCAGAGTGACTAGATGAGCTTCCAGTTTTCTCTTGACTTATAAAGCTTTTTATATTTATAAAAAAATATACTTCTCATTACTTATATAGAAAGCATCCAAATTCTTCAGGTTTTATGACATGCAATATTAAGCCTCAGGACTGATTGCTTCTAACTATAGCTGCTTAGGTAAGTTTACAAATCACCACACAGAGATGTTTCAAGAAGTTCAGACAGTCTGTAAAAAAGCCAAAAAAACCAAACCGAGTCTAGGTTAGATCTTATTGTTGACTAATGACTATGCAGAAAAACTGTTCACACTTGCCTGAAATTTCACCAGTTAATTAATAATCAATGAGAAGAAGAGAGCAGATTTCAAGGAGATTCTATAAATTAATTTCTAATTGAAGAAGATGAAAGAATTTTTCAATGGAAGAAGAAATATAAAAATATGAATATTGTGAGATACCAATAAACTTGCCTCTTCAAAACTGGTGTGGTGGCTGCTTCTAGCAGGTTATCAGATTCATATCTTCACATTTTCTATGAAGAGTACTTTCACAAACATTTTTGATTCCTGCCTCAGTGATGACATGAATATTTTTACAGTATGTATTTAGGCAGGTTGATCACATCACTCTGATTTGCGTTTTGTTCAGCAGTTACAGTGATTGTAGATCTCTAATGAGTGATTGGCCTGCAACCTAAGACATTGCCTGGCTTCCTGTCACAAAATACACGGAGCAGGTAAGGTTGTAAGAAACCACTGGAGTTCATCTAGTTCAGCCCCTCTGCTCAAGCAGTGTGCCCCAGAAAATGTTGTTCTGGATCACATTATGCTGATTTGGGCTGAGGTAGAAGTTAGTTTTCTGCACAGTGGATAGTATGGGGCGTTGTTTTAGATTTGTGCTGAATACAGTACTGATAATATAGGAATGTTTGAGATAATTTCGAGCAGTGCTTACACAGTCAGGGACTTTTCTGCTTTTCTTACTGCCACACTGGTGAGGGTACTGGGGATGCATGGAAAGTTGGGAGGAGCCACAGCTGGGACAGGTGACCCCAACTGACCAAAGATATATTCCATATCATATGGCATCATGCTCAGTATATCAAGTGAGGGGAAGAAGAAGAAGAAAGGTGGGGACATTTGGAGTGATGACATTTGTCTTCCTTAGTAACTGTTAAGCCTGATGGAGCCCTGCACTCCTGGGGATTGCTGAGCACCTGCCTGCCCATGGGAAACTGATTTAATTCCTTGTTTTGCTTTGCCTGGGTGAGTGGCGTTTGCTTTCCCTATTTAGCTGTCTTTATCCCAACTTATGCGTTTTCTCACCTTTACCCTCCTGATTTTCTCCCCAGTCCCATTGATGGGAAAATGAATAAGGGGCTATGTGGTGCTTGGTTGCTGTCTGGGGTTAATGCAGGCAGATACTAGACTCCCCAACAACTCTGAGGAACCTGTTCCAGTACTCTGTACTCATGTTCAGGTGGAACTTCTTGATTTCCCTTTCTGCTCATTGCCTCTTGTCCTATTGCTCGACACCATCAAGAAGATCCTGACTCCATCCTTTTGACACTCACACTTCATATATATTGATAAAGTCCCTTCTACATCTTCTCTTTTCCAGGATAAAGAGTTCCTGTTCTCTTAGCCTTTCTTTATACATGAGATGTTCCAGGCCCTTAGTAATCTTTGTTGCCCTCCACTGCAACCACTCTGGTAGCTCCATGTCTCTCTTGTATTGAGGGGCTCAGAACTGGACACAGAACTCCACGTAATCCCTCATCAGGGCTGAGGAGATGGGCAGGATCACCTCCCTCGTCCCCAGGATACACCCTAGGATACCATTGATCTTCCTGGCCACAAGGGCACATTGCTGACTCATGGGCAACTAGTTCTCCACCAGGACCCACAAATTCTTCTCAGCTGACCTGCTCTCCAGCAGGTCAGCCTCCAGCTCGTACTGGTGCATGAGCTTGTTCTTTCCCAGGTGCAGGCCCCTGCACTTGTCTTTGTTGAATTTCAGAAAGTTTTCTGCTTCTCTATCCATCTCTCCAACCTGTTGAGGTCCTTCTGAAGGGCTTCACAGCACTCTGGGGTATCACTGCCTTTTCCCAGTTTTGTGTCATCAGCAAAGTTACTGAGGAGACTTCTACCCCTTCATTGGCATCTGCCTCAAAGATGCAGGCAGACATGTATATACATGTTGGCAGAGGACTTAAAAGCTTAAAAGTGAATGAGAGCAGAATTTGAAGGTCAATGCTTAAAGATGTAAAAAGGGAAACACACTCCATTGTCCCTTTACCTAAGACAATGACTAAACACTAGGGGAAGTACAGCCTGACACATCTAGCTTTACTAAAAACTGTTTACACACAGAAGTGACTCAGACTTGAGAATAATAAACTACTCAGCACATAGCTGATCCAAAAGCAGGAAATCATCAAATCCTTCCATGGATTTGTCTGATAAATTTCCTTATAGCAGCCATGTTGCAAACATCACAGAGATTCCTTCCCTTTTGCATATGTGAATTTTATTTTTGCTTAGTCACTCCTTGGCTAAATCACTCACTAGTGGTAGATGGATATCAGGAAGACTGACTCAAGTTTCCTCCTCATCCAAAGTGATTCTTTCACACATGTGCCACAGTGTTCTCACCAGACAATAACCTCTCTGGCACAATACTTTTTCTTCCTCCTGATAAAATTGCTCAATTGTGCATAAATAATTGTAAGTTGTTTGAAAGAATAAGAGAAGTGAAGACAAAAGTAAGATGACAAAAGAAGGAGTAAAGAGAGGAAACTGGAATAAGGCTTTTCAGTCTGTTGATTAGGGCATTGAAATCCTGCTGTGACTGTCTCATTTCATAGACAGAAAAGGATATGAACTTTTTTGACCTTCATTTCTTAACTCTTCACCAAACACTTGGTGTCAGTTTCTCAGGGAAAGCTATTGAGGTAGATGAATCTGGGATCTGATCCAACATGTAACATAATTATTACTGTTATTTCTATCATTATTTTATACATTGACTATATTATTATTGCCAAGTCCTTTAACTAATCTGTAAAATACTTTGAATTTTCTAATTTAAATTTTAAAACATCTCCGAATACAATGAGAATATTCTTACCTCACTCACAGTTAAAAACAAAACCAAAACCAAAACAAACAAACAAACAAACACTCAAAGAAACCCCCACAACACCCCGAAAATATCATATGTATTTATGTTTTATATTACAACTATATATATATTTATGAATAATTACAAATGAGGATCTTTATGTAAAGGTCTGAAGAAAAGTCTTGCATATCCAAGATTGGAGGAATTGTTCAAGAACAGTTCATCCTTGTGAAAATAATTACCTTCATAAAGTTAATTAGCTGCATAAGTGCTGGCTGCATGAGGTAGCACTGCCCAAGGGCAACTTAGCATTCATGAATCAGTGTAATTCATACATGTCCATCTCAGTGCTTTCCACCTTTTTGATGTCTTATGGCCTTGACTAGTCCTTTTCTCAGTATTGAATCATTTGTCATGCAATCATAGTGAGAAATGTGATTTTATTGAGCATACCTAAGACTTATATTCTGGAACCTTTCTAAAACAGTTCCAGAGAGGTCTGTTTGTAAATGTTTGTCAAGTAGTCAAGGTCTTACATAGCTTGTCAGAAGTTCTTTCTGTTTAAAAGGACAACCAGAGAAGAAAGACAATACATATTCATATAAGCTCTCTGTATATGGACAAATCTGTGACAAAATACTAACCTATCAGTCTTTTCCATATGGAACCGACTGAGACACAGTAAGCAAATAAAATTATTTTGTCCTAATCCATTCTTTGGCAAGAGCTTTCTTTAGGTCATATATAGTGCAGTACTAGTTTCTTTTCACATTAAGAGATGAGAATTTAATTCTTAAAAAAAAAAAAAAAAAAGAATAAAGAAAATGTTTAAAATGCTTTAAAACTGTCAGATCCTACTTTCAGTCACTTTTTTACTAAAGGCTGAGCTTTCAATGGCAGAAGATCCTAAATTACTTGTAAGATGCATTGATCACTAGGCACAGCCATTTGCAAATTGACATAGAGTCAAGTAGCCCTATGGAAAGTGCCCTGAAGCAGGAAGGTTAGGATTTGCATGAGACAACATTAGTTGTTGAGTTGGAAGACCAGCATTACAGACGTGATCTTCCAGGTCTCTGTCAATGGAAAAGAAACTGGCACCTCTGAAAAATGTTTCAGCATACCTAATATCTGAAAACTGAAGAATTTTACTTGAAGAGGAAATGCAAAAAGGGAAGAGGCTTTAGAATGAGACTGCATAATAAATAATACAATAGTTCAATACAACTAAAAAAATTATTGTTAATAAAGGTATTATGATTTAAAATCTAGAACACAAAATAAAAAATCTAAGTAAATAAAATATAGTAATTAAATAATAAATAGTCCATATTGAGGAATCATTTTGTTTTCCAAGGTGTTCTTTTTGACAGCATATAGCAAAAGAAGTTTTCTTGTTTTAGATTAACTTCAAAATTAATGCTTTTGGAGGCTAAATTCAATATTTGAAAAATAACTCCTCCAAATTCAAAGTGGTTTCATTGTATCTTACCGTTTATCCAAATATTGTTCTAAAAATGAGAAAATAATGAAGTCTGTATGAATATAGTAATTATTCAAATTAATAGCTTACTAGGTTATTATGATTGAACACTTATTTATGATGTTGATATCACACTTCATATCATAACATAGCTATACACTGTCATTGCAACACTTAGAGGTGTTTCTTGTGGCTGTGATTTCACTATCATGTCTGGTTTATTTCACTTTGGATTTCAATGGAAATGCTTTTTTATAACACCTTCTGCCTCTTTATAGTTTTTGTAATGTTTGAAGCTGGTTGTTAATCTATGTTGATTCTGCAACTTTATCTACACTACTTCACAGCATGTGTGTGAAACACTGGGACACAGGCAGGATCTTCTGTGCACTTGAATTTCAGAATTTGATGTGTTTTCTTCACAGAAGAGTAAAGGGTCAGAATCTCTCACTGGACACTTCTCTTTTGATACCTAAAACTTACCTCAAACTAATGAAAATCCATTACTTTTGATTAGGTGCCTAGAACAGCACAAAGAGAAAAAGGTAAATGGAAATTTCAGGTATCATAATGCTCAGAAATCACCTATTTCATTCAATATCCAGA
The DNA here is from genome assembly GCA_035047865.1 of Dendrocincla tyrannina. Classification (NCBI taxonomy): domain Eukaryota; kingdom Metazoa; phylum Chordata; class Aves; order Passeriformes; family Dendrocolaptidae; genus Dendrocincla; species Dendrocincla tyrannina. The sequence continues at coordinate 15,405,584 of JAWWMP010000041.1, forward strand.
ATAAAAAAAAAAAAAAAAAAAAAAAAAGAAAAAAAGAAAAAAAAAAAAAAAAGGTTCAC
>JAWWMP010000041.1:15407272-15453486 GCA_035047865.1 Dendrocincla tyrannina
AAAAAAAAAAAAAGAAAAAAAGAAAAAAAAGAAAAAAAGGTTTACATGCTTGACTTTAGGAACATTTGAAGATGCTATCCTTTTGCTTAAAAAGTTTGACTTAAAAAGCAAACTTCTGTTCCCTGGTCCTGACTTACAAGGATTAAAGAAATATATATTGGTTAACTGTCTGTCACTGTACTGTATTCTCTTGTGTTGTATTTACAAAGAAGCAAGAATCGTGTTGGTGCAGAAGAGATCAATAAGAAGTCTGTTATCAATCTACTAGCAAACTTTGAAGTTATAAAAAAGGAGAACTGTATTGCTTTCAAACATCCTTGACAGTTTAACAAAGATGTAGCAAAGAGAGAAAGAGATGGGGAGGAACTGTAATGACTGCCCTTGGTAGCAAAGAAAAGAAGAATGACTCAGGTACTGAGAAGTTACAGGAACCATAGTTTCATCCTTCAGAGGTTGAAAAGTTCAAGGCTATTAGCTATTTTCTACTACTGACAATGAACAAAAGAACAAAGCAAGAAACACAGTATCTGTCCAAACAGGCTTTCCACGTTTATTGGCCTAACAGATTTACTTTCATCTAAGAATGTATGAAATAATAGAACTAGGAGTCATAAAACATGCAATCTTTAGCCTTGAAAAAGAGCTTTGTTAAGCCTTTAAAGCCAAATCTCTTGATCTTTTTTAACATGCAAGCCACATAGATAACAAAACACATTGCAATGTGATATAAAGTAGAAACACACACTTAAATGTTTTTCTCATGTAAAATTCTCTCATGCAGCATTAAACACTTCCTTCCAAGAACTAAATTTTGCAAGAGGCAGAGCTGTCTTCAGGGTTACGATTTCATCCATTTTAACCCTTTAGTGAAAGCAAAACTCTAGTATGTAGCTGATTAAAATAAGGAGGTTCATAAGCAGTTCCAAGGCATTTTATTATATTATTTATTATATTATTCAGCTTCCACAGTGCCTCCATGGCGAGTTATGGGATGTTCTGGGATTTCATATGTGCTGCACAGTCTCTTTGTTGAAAACTGTTCTGACCATGATACAATGCTTAGATTAGCAGCATTGTGGTTCTTTTCCTCAGGGAAATACTTTTCTCCCCAGAATCTTAGGAGTTCCTGCATGTTTTTAATCAAGTATACAGCTTGTGTCTCTTGTGTTCTCCTATGGTTCAATATGAACATGCCTGAAGAAGCAGAAAACCTGGCATCTGTGGCAGTTTCCTTATTTGAAAGAACTTGCAGTATGAGCTCTCCATTTTGTTACGAATATGAATTGTTAATCTAACTCCACAACCACGCAAAATATTAGACTGAAAAATTTGTATTTCTAGTCTTCATATTTGCAAATAGAATGATAAAACACGTATGTCTGTGTGAGTTTGTGCCTTTTAGGTTCGTAGCACCATTTGGGGGAGCTGTTTCTCTGTGGTTCCTGCCCGTTACAAGGAAGCTCCGTTTTGGCCACTGGTGTCAGTGATAAAGAATCAGCAGTACAGATGAGGTGAAAAGAGTTAGTGTGACTGAACAGATGAAATCGGAAACAATAAGGCCTAACCTTGAGGATATATATCAAATGATTGGGGGGTGAGGAGAATAGATAAATGGCCAATTTCAACAGAGGAAGAAGGAAGTCCTGAGTAGCATTCAGAAGAAGGAAAGAGTTGGAGTTGCAGTTTGACTGCTGCTGCTCAAGAAGCTGTTCTGGAGGAGGGGAGGAGAAACATTACCAGGAGGAGATTAATGTGTGAGTCTAGAGCAAAGAGAGGACCTAAAGAGACATGTGTGTGTTTGGGTGTGGTTCAAATAAACTGTGGAGCTGAGGGAGAAAAATATAGATTTGATGTGACAGATGTGTAAATAAGGTACTCACTTTATATATGTAATTTTTTTTCCATTTTTTTTCTCACCCTTTAGACCTGTAATTATATCAGGAGAAGAGTAAAAGCCTTAGGCTGAGAAGAAAACAACTGTCTTATCCATTTGTTAACCAAATAATTGAGATGCCGGCGAGGGGGGGAAAAAGAAAAGAAAAAAGAAGCCAAAAGAAAAACACCATAAACAAAACATAACACAACAAAACAAAACAAAACAAAACATCTCTTTTACCAAAGAAGAAACAACAAATGGAAAAATTGACAAATGAGACTGAAGCCGAGTGAAAGCTCATAGGGATAAATGCAATTTAATTGGACAACAAGTAATAAGTTCTACAGCTCTATAAAAAGAAGCTGAATATGCAAGAATTGGGTCTTTAAAAGAGGAAACAGAAACTAATTTTCCTGTAAAATTGACTAATACATCTTTCCTCTCTCCTGCTTTCTCTCTCCCATCCTCTACAAAACCAATGCATCAGTACTCTTTTTTTTTTATTTTTACCATGTTATTTTTTGTCACTTGCTCTAAGGCCTCCAGAGTTCCTGCTGTAGATACTGAGTGAGAATGCAGGACATTAATTTGTTACCAAATTATTGCAAAAGACACAAAGAACATGTCTTTCTCCCCCTCATTGCACCTCTGTGAAAGCAAAAGTTGTTTTACTTGCTCCCAGAGATCACATGGAAAAGATCCATGACCTGCATTTTTTACTGGTAAATGGAAGAAAAAAAGCCCAAACAACAGAAACTATTTTTCACCTCACATGAGCTTAGATTCCAAGTTCCCTGATTGTTTTGTTCCACAGTGAATTCCATAATAAATGGAAAATTATGCACTGAAATAAAGTGCATAATTTATATTACAGTAAACTTGCACAACTACCTTTTCTCCTTACAATTTCTCACCATACATTGTGAACTAGCCTGCCTACAACCTTGTAGCACCACCTACACTAAAATTAAATCTTTTTTTGGAATATATTTTACCTCACTTATATCTGCATTTTGCAACTCGCATTTTGCAACCTAAATTTTGCATTCAGGACTCCAAATGTTCAGTTGCCTTTGATGTATGCTTATTTTTAAATCAAATATTAAAATATTTAATTTTATAATCAACTGCCACTATCTGCCTTTAGTTTACCTCTTGAGAGTTATTTTCTCACAATGATAGCTTGGTTGCAGAAGCTCAAATTAATTAGGTGGAAGGAGCTGGTCAAAGTTTAATTTTATTTACTTTTCCTTTTAGGTATAGTTTTAGCTTCTATAATTCCCTAAGTCTTTATTTCCTTAGAGCAACTATCACAGGAAGTTAATCCACAAGCTGCCCCAGCTTCTTAGGACACATTTTAAAACACAGAGCTAGATAATGGTTCATACTGTTGTTCATTCTTGTTTCTCTGCCAATATAATGCAATGGCTCAGCAAGGTGACTTAGGGACCAACTGATTCCTCTATCCCCAGTATATTTAGGTGAAACAATCACTGTAGGCACTTTTCCAGGAATTAAATAGAAAAACCGTAGTCTGATGTTGAATGATAGCTGAGTGAATATTTTTGTCAACAATATTCCCAGAACTACAGAAGAAATTGTAGACCATTCTATGTTTCAGTTTAAATTGAATCTTGAAAGAAAGAAAATTGTAAACTGAGTCTAAAAGAAGAAAAAATATGGAAACCACACAGAGCAATCTTCAGTGGTCTAAAAGAAGTGGGAGTCTAGAAAGAAGAAAAAACGCAAAAACTTAATCTCTGCAATTTGCAGTCAGGAAGAAATCAGTAAAAAATTTGAATGATGAAGGAATATAGGACTAGACCATGAATCTGTATGATTTCACTCATGTCCCAGTTAAATTATTCATGATGAATCATCCTTTGCTAATCCCTTTTTTTTCCCCTTCCTATTGTCTAAATAAGCAATACTGGATGGCTGTTAATTCAGCCAGTTATCACTTTCTGTGAAGAATTCCCTTCACAAATCTGACAGGGATGTCACCACTTTTTTCAGTCTCTCAAGTCAAATTAAAGACTCACTTGTTTTCCCTTTGCTTTGCATTTTTATCTCCTCATAGCAGACTGCAGCATATAATTAGTATGGACTTAAAAAAAAAATCCTGGAATATTCACAGAGTCACAGAATATACTGAGTTGGAAGGTTCCCACAAGGTCATCAAATACAACCCTTAGTTAGCCCTGTAGCCCTGCACAGGATCATCTCCAAGAGTCACACTATGTGCCTGAGAATCATTCAAATACTTCTTGAACCGTGGCAGACTTGGTGCAGTGACCACTTCTCTGGGAAGCCTGTTTTGTGGCAGGATGAGAGAACCAACTTAGTTCTTTCTATTGTTGAGGGAACATCACAATTCAAAAAAAAAAGTTTTTCATGAAAGAAGGAGAATTTTTTATCAGATTAATACTGTACTGGCTTTCATACAGTCCAGGCAATTTATTTTTTTAGCAACTTATTGCAGTAGTCTGCACTCTTGAGTAAATATAAATAGGGGCTAAAAGTTCAACTGCAGAATGAGTTTCTTAGGAAATGAGAGTAATTGAAAGTGAAAACTGAAGTACTCCAACTTCAGCAAAGCTTTGTCACCATACAGAAGTATTTTAACTATTATTAACATTCATCTTTCTCACTACTTATGGCCAGAACTACCTCACTTAGGAACACAACTTGTAGCAATCAAGGAAATAAGTTGATTACAAAATTCTGTCAAGCACACCAGGTATTTTGCTGGTGATACTTAATTTGCTTGTTCTCATGACAGTTACTGTCAGTGAATGAACACAAGGATAGAAATGTAATATCAGCATTGAAAATTATGCCCATTTCCTACTCTGGCTGTGGCTGAAGGTCGGAGAGGCCTCTGCCTGGAGGAGTGTATGGAGCAAGTCCCAGGAAGAGTCTGGGACGGCAATACTCTCATTCTTGCTGGTGAAACAGGCTTCTGGAGCCAAGTCTGCAGAAGGGGACATGGGACAAAAAGACCACTAAGACATAGCAGCATTTTCTTGTAGGTAAGCGTCAATGAATGCAGTAGAAGCCTGCAGTCTCCCTCTGCATCCTTGTTAATATTCTTTTAATTAATTGTTAAAGTGATTATACAAAATACTGACTATGGAATGAATGAACTACAGTAGACACGGGAGCCTAAACCATGACATAGGAGTCATAGTTGAGGTCTTCACATCTGATAGATGTTGTTTCCCTTTTCTCTGTATTTAGGACCAGAACTGCTAGTGGAAGTTCAGAAAGGGTTCATGACTATTAGAAACTGGAAGATCTGGTTTCTCATTTCTTAAGTGAGTTCTCTAACCACTCAAAGTAATGAGGAACTCTTTCCCATACTCTCATATTTTAAATAGAAAAAGTTATGAATGCTTTTGCTTTCAAACCCACTCTTGTCTGCAGAAATGTGTGTGCTAATATGACTTGCTTCTAAATCCTGGTGGGTCTCAAGTTTAGACAGCTTTTCAGCTGAACAGGAAAAAGCCTTGCAAATATTGGGCAGTTCAGATCAAATGACTATGGCAGAAAGCAGAGAATGAAGCAACCACCGAAATCCAATTGGGACTTGGCTGCCCAGATTTATAATTTATAATTTGTGTATCAAAATCTCCATCCTTTTTAGTGCCTGTCTACAGCCTCATCACATTTCCTATTGGTTTGATTGATAACATTATTTTCATATACCAGATAGTGTGTTTGTCTTTTTAGGAATATGGAATTAAAAAGTAATAAATTGTTGTTTCATACTTCTTTTAATTTCTAACAACATTGATTCAATTTTTTGTTTGTTATCTTTTGAGATACTGTGTTCCACATCTGTATTAATTTGGAAAGATTTTTCTTGGCAACAGGTCTAGAAAATAGAGTAAGCAATATCCCAGCAGCCTATTTTAATTGGAGTGCAAAATTATTTTTATAAGTCCATCTTATGCTTTTATAACTTTGGCAGTAAAAAGAAGTTATTATTGTAATGCCCTTGTTGCATACCAACAGCCCTCATCAATACTAGTTGGAAGGACACAACAAAAGCATAAAGATAAAAGATGAAACACTTTTACATATAAAAAAGGCATCTGTCTAGTTCCCAAGTCTACTAGTATAGGTTACTTAATCAGTTTCTTTAGAGGAACAATTCCACAAGTCATTTTTCCCTTACATGAAATTAGCAACAGCCAGCCACACAGTGTAATTATGAAGATTTGTCTGAGAAATCTAGAATGACTGAAATGAACAAAACCCTTTGTCAGAATCTGCTGTAACAAATACTGGGGCACATACACTTTATATATTGTTTGAAATACTTCCAGATTACAAAACGTCACACTTCCATCATCTTGTTTATTGCCTCTTCCGCAAACTATGGGCTCCATATGAGTGTATCCCCAAACTCATATTTACCACCAAGCTCTCCTATTTTATGTGTCAGACTCCTTGTGTTATCCACAGACCATCCATATATTTTTACCCTGACACAGTTAATGATGCTTAGTTTCATTTCCTTAACATCCTATTGAAAGACCATATGCTCCCATATGGTTTGTGATTTTTTCATTGCATGAAATGCTTTTATTTAAAGTACTAAAGATAAGAGAATCCTAAATAAGGCCTCAAAAAACTGGCAAACTTGTGGACTTGATCATAACTCTCATTGCTGCTCTTCCAAAGGATTGTTAGGCAGATTTTTCTTGGCTGTATTAAAGTTCTCTGCCTCCACAGTTAGCTGCATGGAATGATGGAAAGAACTTATACTTAATTTCTTGCTGACTAGGTGATGAGTAGAAAAGGGACACAAACAAAAAGTGATTGAAATCTAGGCTTTTCATCTTCTGTTATGTGGGGAAAGCAATCTGCTTTAGCTTGTTGATATGCTGTAACTATTGAAGTGCTGTGGTAAATAGCATTCTTTGAAGAGCTTGCAGAATGATTTTTCTCCTGAAGATACTCTTTATTTTATGTAGCAACACATTTATTCACACTAATGGAATTAAGTAAAACACCATTCAAGGTTTACAATAGTGAAGTTGAAAGGTACCTTCCATCATAATTGCATTTCTATCAGTACAGAAATGTTTCCAAGACATTTCTAGCAAAGCTTTTGGTAGTGCCAGTTGACTACTGGTGGAAAGCATGAGCAAGAGCTCCTACACAGGTTTTGATTTATAAGTTATCCATTTTTTTAAAGGACTACTAACCACACTTATTTACAAGATAAAATGCAGCAGAGACCTGATGAGATAGAAGCAAATAAAAATGGAACTCGAACTGCTGATCATTTTAATAATTTCCTTTTCATACTACTAATAATTTTAAAATAATTTGAAAGCCTAGTGCGGTATGTTCCCATGTCAAAAGACAGGAGTTCCTGAAATGTTCTATGGCAATTTCTGTTTTAATCCATTCAGTGTTATGAACTTTTCACTTTTTAGAAGTCTGAACAGTGATCTTCATCAAGAAACCAATTAAGCAAACAAAGAATACAAAACCAGATGGCAAACACAAGATAAGAGTGATATTAAACTTGATTCATCAACTTATTCTTAGTGTTGGTAGAAATGACTTTAAAAATGTATTTTAGTATCTTGGCTTAAACCCAAGAAAGAATCTATATAAATCATGGCACTGTGAAAATCAGATGTATAAACTGGACTAAGATTATGTTTTTCTAAATTGTTTTTTATGGGAATTATATTCATAACAGGTAGTTAGATCTACAGTATGAGCTAAGGATGAAAAGTTCTGAATGGTGCCAAAGTTTATAAAAACTGCATTTAGTTTTAGCATTAACAAAGGAAAGGAAACAGTCTCTGTCTAATAGATTATATATGAAGCACAAAGACTGATCCAAAGACATTTTTTACTTAAAACTGAAGGGGAATTTATCAGTTTTAATTTTCTCCCAATAAATGGTTTAGCTTCTACTTCATTTAGGGCCAGCACATAATCACAAAAAATGGATTATCAGTTGGTTTTCTGTACAGATACCTGTTTGAAAAGGCAATAAACAAGAAATACTTAGTTTCAATGGTGTTTTTATTTTGTTTTTGCTATTTTTGTTTTATTTTGTCTTGCTAAAATGAGAAAAAAGGTCTTAGCTACATATTGAGTACCACAGGATACAAATGATTTTGAGTCAGTTGTCAAAAGAAAGCTGAAAGTGATAAAGTCTTGCTTTCCATGACAGGATAAACAGAGTTTTTCTCCTCTCTGTCTCTTGAAAAAATAGCATTAAGGACATTGACTCAGGCTATGATAGTCATTTTCTACCACAAATACCTGGATCTGAATCTGTCTCTCTGGAAACTCTCTTAAACCTCACTCCTCTGGATCAAAAAACAGCTGACTTCCTTCAGTTTTGTCTTGGGAAACAGTTAATCCACCTTCATTAGGGCAGGAACTAGTTGCCTCACAGCCCAATGTCCTTTGGAATCTCCTGGGTGGTTAAATACCCTCAGAGTCTGACAGCTGGTGAGTTTGATTGATCAAGAACTATAACAGATGACAGGACAGCATTGGTCTCGAGTAGGTAGATAGCCATCCAGATGGAGCTATCCAGAAAGTGATTAGGTCTTGTAGTAAACATCCTAACTATCAAAGGATAGAGCCATTTCATTTGTATAGGACTACTAAAGTATTTTATAGATTTTGGAATAGCTCCAGCGAAGAGAGCTCTGCTGCAGAAAACTTGAGACCCTAGCACGTAAAAGCTTCACCTGTGAGTTAGGGAAACAAAGTTTAAATCTTTGGCTTGAAGCAGGAAGAAAGTGAATTTGAGGCCATTTCTCATACCTCTTGAGCAGGTGCCTTAATCAATAGGACATGACGTATTCTAAAGAAGCATTGCCTCATGTTGGCGCTAATGGTCTTAATTAATGTTTGCTTCACTGAAGGGGAGTTTCTGCAGTTCCATAAGCATTTAGTATCATCAATTCTTAGTTAAAACAGATATCAGTAGTTGCCTGACTGTTGTGTTATCTGACCTGTCTCTGTTTCCCTTTTCCTCAGCAGTACTATGTGTGCATTAATGTGGAACTGGGTAAAAATTGGTTGCTTTCTTTCATGCGCTCAGGAGTATGGAATTGGAATGATAGATTACCCATGGTCAAACAGTATTGCACAAAAATTGGAAATATATGTCATAGAAGGTGTCCCTCTATTACTACATTAGAGATCAATAAAGCCTTTATCATTCAAAGGCAAGTATCATTTAGAACACATAGTGTTTGGTTTCCAAGTTTTTCTAATAAGGGGTCTCAGAGGCAAGATCTCCTAACAACACAGAATTGCTGGTATGTCTAAGGCAGTGTCTTGCAGTGCTATCACAAACGTGCTCACATGAAAAACAACCTATTGAATCTTAGTGTAGAGCTAAACACAGGTCAATCAGAAAGAACCTGTCTTTGTCTGGTAACAAGTGCGTCTAGAGTCTTGCATCACATAATTAAAAGAGTGCAGAATTTTGCAGCCCACAGCTCACAAGCTGCAATTACTTGCAGTAGTTAAATATTGTGGAAGACTAGCAGAGACAACAGGAAAATGAATTCTCTGCCTAAGATGAATTTTAAAAACATTAATAGTCTTGTTAGTTGGTATTTGTGCACTAGCTGCTAAGCTTCGATCACTTTACTTTTTTTTCATTTTATATTAGCACATTTTCACTTAGAAAGTGACAGGCAGTGATAGAAGCATGAGAAAGATCTTTAATGATTTGGAGAACTGCAGACCTTTTTATGAACCATGCAGGTATTGTAAAAAAAACTTTTTGCTATTTACAAAACCATATCAGAATAAATTTTTATTGCTAATGTCGGCATTTATTCATCTTGATTGTACCAACACAAAGTAAAGGACTACTCAGACTACTTTGTATCAATAATTAAAAGTGCCATTCTACACTAGAATTTCTCTAAATTATACAATATTTATATATAGTCTATAATAATTATTATAATACAAATACAGCAGTAAAATGTTAAGACGGGTATTTTAATCAAATTTACAAGATAGCTATACTCTTGTAATCTTTTCTTGTAACTTGTGATTTTTTCTTCTGTTCTCTTGAATGCTTGCATAAATCAATCATGAGAATGACAATACCTTTTTATTTTTGCCTCAAACTGTAAAATAAAGATTCTAGATTTCATAAATTTTAATTCCATTTTTTTGTTACTGATTTCAGAGATTAAGATCATAAGTGAAATACCTGCTAATTGCCTATACAAATTTACATAAAAACAATTACTTTCTTAATTTTAAAAATACAGTAATTTTAATAATAGATTTGTAATTAGAGATGCATATTTTATAATTATTGAACTCAAAATCTGACCACTGTGGGAAAAGACAATTTCAGAAGTTTCTATAAATAAATTAGTAACAAAATGAGGGTAAAGGAGAATCTCCATCCTTTATTGGATGCAGGGCAAAACATGGTGACAAAGGATGAGGAAAACCTTGAGGTGCTTAATGCTTTTTTTGCCTGAGTGTTTAGCAGCGGGATCAGTGCCCTCAGGGTGCTCAGCCCATTCAGCTGGACTACAGGGAGCAGAATTAAACCACCATTATCCAAGTGGAAAAGTCACTGACCTGCTGCACCACTTAGACACACACAAGCCTATGGGGTTGGATGGGATCCACTGAGGGGTACTGGGGGAGCTGACAGAAGAGCTCAATTTGAGTTAAACAAGACAAAACCCTAGCTGCATCAGTTCTAAAGTAACATTTTAAATCATAAACCATAAATTGAATAAATAGAATCGTGCAGGTTGTTCTGAGCAGGTCTGCATAGTCTTGAACATTATATTAGAGGTTAAATGTCCTATTTTTATTTGCACTGGCCTCTTTAAATATTACACATTGTCATGAAGGGAAGCAAAAGTTCTGAGTCCAAAAGTCCTTTAAAATTAAAAGATCTATGTGATAAGGCCAGTTTGCACAAGTTGAAAGTCTAAAAGGTTTTTTGATGCACTATTTTAAGTAATTTGTAAATTTCAACGACTAAGAATGAGTCTGTTTCTTGAAGGCACATGTACGCTTCAGTATAATTCATCTCCATGTTTTGCCCCCTATTTGTCTTCTGTAATAATTTTTTAAATCAGCATAATTATATATGTTTTATTAACATAATTTGAGATGGGAGGTTAATACTTCAGTGGCTTGCGCTTTATTACCATCAGCATAACTTTTAGCTGTATATTTAAAATAAACCCACTCTCTACTATGTTTTGCATTTGTCTTTCAGGTATTATCAAGATTATAATCTGACTGAGAATTCTAATTTTTCTTTTCTTTTTTTTTTTTCCATTTAATTCTTACATTTTCCTCTCTGATTAATATGATGAGGGTATATGTGCAATAGCCTGGCATCTATAATATGATCCATTGTAAAGTTTCTTAGCAAAATTCATAGTCACACATTGCAGTTTTCCAGGGTGCAGATTGTTCTCAGGAACTCTTTTTTTCTGAGCTGTGGAAGATGAATATTTTGAATTCCCAAATGTAATAGGCATGAAGAATTATGAGCTTTACTTCACCCTGGCCAAACTGTTCTATAAAAGTTTTCTCAATCTACTCATGCAATCTTATCTAGTTCTAAATAGGGTTTTCAGTAGAGAAAGACATACAGTAATAATAAATTATGTCTTAAAAGACTTAGTCCTTTTCATTAAAGCTCTGAAGTGTGTTCAGAAGCTTTCTAGGATCTAAATCACAGGAGAAACTCTACATTTTGGCCTTTTTTGTCACTTTATATAATATATCCCTAACCTTTGTAAGAGAAATGATAATGGATGAAGACATTGTATAATTTTCTAGAATTCAAGGTGATTTCTGTGCCACAAAGATCATCAGTGGGTTGGAGCACCTCTCTTATGAACAGCTTGAGAGAGCTGGGGTTGTTCATCCTGGAGAAGAGCCTTAGAGCCTTTCAAGCCTTAGAGCACCTTTCAATACATAAAGGGAGCCTACAGAATGGCTGGAGAGAGACTTTTCTACAAAGGCATGTAATGATAGAACAAGAAGGGAATGGCTTTAAGCTGAAAGAGAGCAGGTTTAGATGAGATATTGGGAAGAAATTCTTGACTGTGAGAGTGCTGAGGCACTGGAATAACTTGGCCAGAAATGTTGTGGATATCCTATCCCTGGAGGAGTTCAACACCAGATTGGATGGGGCTTTGAGGAACCTGGTCTAGCGGGAGCTGTCTGTGCCTCTGGAAGCAGGGTTAGAACTAAATGATTGTTAAGATCCTTTCCAACCTAAACCATTTTATCATTCTTTTCTATGAAATCAATCAGTGTACAACAAAACAAACAATCACAAGATAGCAACAACAAAACAAAGCCCCTGTTTATACATAGATTATCTTCCTCCAAATACCTGCAACTACTGGTTGCCTCTAGTTATCAGTTGCATTGCAAAGCTGAAAAATTCACCAGGAGCAGTGTTTAGGGAAACCTGGAAAACAAATTGTAATAGTTAAACATATAACTTTGTTCTCTCTCTGTCATACAGTTTCCCACTTTAGCTGAGACTTTTCAAGATAACAATGTATTTTTGTCTGGTACATACTCTTTCTTAAAAAAATGTAGTGAGATGATGAGTCATCATCAACAGAAATCCTTTGAGTTCTTCACAAAGATAGGTATGAAAGTAATGGTCATCTTTATCAAGAAGGTAGGAGATTAGATCTACTGATTTTGCTGCATAATACGTTTTTGGTTGTTTTGTTTTTTTTCTTTTTTTTTTTTTTTTTAAAAGGCTAGGATTAATTTGCAGAACTCATAAGCAATGCTTTGAAAGGTAGTTTTTGGGGGGGTTTTGTGTGTGTGTGTTTTTGTAATAGACCAGACCCTACATGTATTGCACATATTTTCTAAGAACCATTTCCTAGGAGAATATACCAGCTAAAGGCTCTTTTTATTTCAGTCACAGAAATACAGATCATACTATAGGAAAAAACCAAAAACTACCTAAATTGCCTGTTTATCCATTAGTTCTATATTTCCAAACTGGACTTTTCATTATATCCAGACCACATTTAATGTTTTTAGCAGATGAAAATAGAAACATTTAATCACAGTACACCTTTAATTTAAGACTGTGATTATGAGGAAACACATTTGTTTAAATAAAAATAAAGTAAAATGGATTTCTGGAGAATTATCTGTCTTGCTATCACAGTTATACCTGTAGGAACAGCATTTCAGCATTTTCTTCTAGCTATAATACCTTTCAAATATTTGAAAGCTTGAAATACTGTAATATAAATGCAGTGCATATTCAGTTCCTAGAGAAATATTGTGAAAATATAATTGCTTTTATATAACTGAAATTCAAGATTGAAAATGTTTCAGAAGTGCCACTGTAGGGAGAAGTTATTGAAATACTGTGGAAGAAGATATGGAAAGAGAAGAAAAATAACTATCAACTTTAGAAAGAAAAGATTAGGGCAGCACATGACATTGTTAGTCAATAATGTAAGGTCAATAAGAGAGACTTCTTGAAGGATATTCAGGAAGAATGAAGTGTTAGTTTGGTATAAGAACATGTTTATGGGGGAATACAAAGAGTTTTAAGTAAAACATATGTAAATAACAGCAGAGCATTTAACACAGAAAATGTTCCAGTGCATATGGTGGACCTTATACTGAATAGTAAAAGTGAGAGCACTAAACATCAGTGAACCCTGGAAGACCAAAGACACCATGGCTTTGAGTTTCTTATTCTTCACTCTGCTCCAAAGTTCAGTATTTTGCAAATAGATCCATTCCATAAACTGGTGAAGCATCAGATCGAGCTTTCTGTATGGAGATAAACTATTTGTTTATAAAAGAATTAAGTATAAAATTAATATATTAGGCTATAGGTAGAAGAATTAGATGTTTTGAAATGAAAAGATTCTGTTTTATTACTTGATGTCTTCCTGAAATATATTTAACATGTAAAATATTCTGATGATTTTTTCAGCAACATCCATAAAAGATTATCAGACTTATTAGGCACCTTAAAAGTCTTTCTTTCTTTTTTCTCTAGTGTTTCAGGTACATTAGAAAATAAAACTATCAGCTTTATGGCTTTTTGGTAACTTCAAAATTAAAATCATATTAAGTTTTCCAAAGTTTTCATATATCATAGAACTGAGCAAGTAGTGTCTCATTATTGCTTGATTATAATAAATAACTTATTTGTGAAATACTAGACTAACCTAGACAATAACTCTTTGTTTCTTTCTCCCCCCTCCCCCCCCCACCCCGAGACAAACAAATAGGGCCGTGGAGGTCTATTTTGTCCTCTGTTTCCATATTACATAAGGGTAAAGAGGTACTGGCAATAAGAAAACTGATTGGTCACCTAGCCTTACTAAGCCTAAAGTTCAGGTTTATTGCATCCTAATGTCTACAGGAAAATATTATACATATTTTAATTTAGGAGTGATTAGCTTTATGTGACTTACTCATACATAAATTGAAGCTGTTCTGCATATCATCACAATTATTTTTATTGATTTTTTCTATTTATTATTATTGTAGACAAAACTCTTTAGATTCATGGCACAGACAGAAAAACATAAAACTTTATCCGGCTTCTGTAACTAGCTGAAGCCACTGACCACACTAAGAAAAACCCACTAAATTCTTTGGCAGTACTTCTAACAGAAGTCCACAAAACTATGAAATATTTAATACAGTGAAAACCTGTTCTAGTCATATCATGACTTGTAACTGACTCAAACTGCCGAGTCATAGGTGGGCATCTGTTCAGAAATTATCCTTAATTCAATGTAAGTCAACCCCATGTCTTTTTGTTCTATACTCTTAATGCAAAATGAACCTTTCAAGTGACTGAGCTTGCTATGGAAGAGAGTTTCTTATTATCTTGTTATAGTTATTCCATTGGCTATTTATACAAATAAAATTTAATGGTGTTTGTCCATAATTGTGATCTTATATTTTTTCTGCATCAAAAATATGCATATGCTGCCCAGCACTAAATGACACTTCTTTCCCAAATGGTTTAAATGGTCTAAATGTTTAGAATATAGGGTTTATTTTGATCCTTGTGGCTACTATTCTATTAACTGGATCCAAGATAAAATAGATATTATCAAGAGTGTTGATGGAGGAACTTAACACTTCTAGCAATAACAAAGGAAGATAAAATAGTGTGAAAACTTATGGATAGAAAATAATTTCTACAGAAGGTGAGAGGGAAATTTTTACTAGCTGTTGTTTACTTTTTCTTAGTCCTTGAGAATAGAAGGTAGAGAATACTAGGCAAGAACAGCAGCAGAAAGTTTCACGATTTAATAAAAGGACAGTGGCTGGAGGCAGAGCCTGGAGGCAGAGCCTTCAATTGTGTGGCCCAAAGGTCAATAGGGATGGATAAGGAAAATTGCCTAATATAGGAAGGAATCAACACTTCCCAGAGGGGATGTAACAGGAGAGGTTTGATTCCTGATCGTCTCTGCTCCAGTCTTATTAACTAATTACTTTCATTCGGTAACTAAAAGTCAAAATACTTTTGTTGTGGTAACCTCGTTGTCAGGGCAGAGAAGTCGACTCCCTTCTTAAGTTTTTTAAGCTCCTTAAATTGATCTGGGAGATTTCTAAGGGATCAATTGCTGTGGTATTTTAAAACATTTTCAAACCAGAATTGGTAAAATACACCCTGAATGTTGCTGGGTTTATATCTTTGTGGCATATTTTAAAGTTACTTTAGAAAGAAGACTGTTTTCTCAGTTTGACAGGTGGGGAAGTGGCATAATAAGTGCTTAAGTGCTTTACTCAGTATTAACTCAAACACCAAGCTGAATTAAAAAAAAAAATCCTTACTGTCCTTTGCTCCATTTTAGTACCTTATTTTTCCAGGTAGAGGGAAGGTAGGATAAAGAGAAGGCATGTGATGCTGATATCGAGCATTTTGGGAATGTTCAACCATTGACAATGTACTCCAACTCTCCAAACTGGAGTCAGTATGAATGGTGCAATTGTGTCAGTTCAGTAGTGCTTCCCCCTTATCTTGCCCATGGCAAGTGTTGAACACAGAAAGAGGAGAAGGAAGACAGCCCTTCTAGATGCTTTAGAGCTATAACAGACTGTATGTAAACCAATACCTAAACCAAACTTGTAGGCCTTTACATCTGAGCAAGAATCATTAATGTCTAGTATAACATACAGTTCAGTGAATGACTGAGAACCTACCTGAGTTGAAATAAGCACTTTGTCAAATTAAACATTGACTTACTCTGCAAGTAATTTCACTCTGATTTTAAAGGTCTTGGTCCCCTCACAGCAAGAAAAACAAGGTGCTGGAGCATGTCCATAGAAGGGCAATGAAGCTGGTGAAGGATCTGGAGCACAAGCTTTATGAGGACACGTTGAGGAAGATGGGAGTGTTTAGCCTGGGGAAGAGGAGGTTCAGAGATCTACAACCACCTGAAGGATGTTTTAGCAAGGGAAGGGCTGGCCTCTTTTCCCATGAAACTGGCAAAAGAAGGAGAGGACATAGCTTCCAGCTGTGCCAGGGAAGGACATCAGAAGGAATTTCTTTATGAAAAGGGTCCTTAAACATTAGAATGGACTTCCCAGGGTGTGCCCATTTGAATCACCAACCTTACAGGTGTTCAAAAAACAACTGGATGTGGCATTTAATGCCATAGTCTAGTTGCCAAGGTAGGGCTCTTCCATGCCTGGAAAATTGCCATAATAGTGATTCTCTTCCAGTAACTCAGCTGTTTCTAAATACCCAGGAGCAAAATGTATCAAGTTTCAGAATTTTGTTCCTTAATTTTCTCTAATTCCTTAGGTAACATGAACATCTTCAATTCTTTTGAGCTATGATCTACTTTTAGGCTAATTTTTGATAGCCTTATGGTAGCGTTTCATTTAAGTTTAGACATTTTGAACATGTATATTTTTTATTCATATTTGCCAATTTTATTTCCCCTTCCTTTAGTATTTTCTTCACTAAGCAAGTAGTGCTCTTTTAAAAGTTCCTGGGAATGAAGAGAGGTTGATTTTAAACTTATTTACTTCTGGTTCCCCCTTGTTACACATATGCACATTCATCCTCTTCAAGTCAAGAAAGGAGATATTAGAACACATCAGAAGGGAAAGTCTATGGAAGAATTATGAAATAAAAATTTGTTTTTGTGACCTTACATGCTATAATTCCTAATGTCAACATCTGTCCTTAGGTATTGCTGTTGTTTTATTTATTTACTGTTTTCCTCTACTCATTATAAAACTGCTATGATGACGTGCTCAAGCATGTTTCAAAAGTGGTGAAGCAATCATTAAGACATATTTGGTATAATAAATACGATCACCCAGGGAATGCAAGAAAGAGATAAAAGAAAAGCCAGTAGTATTTGGATAAAATTTTAATGATAAATTCTTCAGGACCCCAAATCAAGTGTTGTAATCTTTACTTGACTAAGGTCCCTTCTGTTTCCAGTTCCTTTTTGGCTTTTTTTTAAGGTGACTAATCTGGGGCAGCAAAATTAAGGGGAAGCCACACCACAATGGTAAAGTTCCCAGCCTGTGAATGGCTGGAGGTTAGAAGAATATGCAGAAAATATATCAAACTTTTTTGTCCTATTTCTATAGTCTTTCCTGGCCATTTGCTTGCGTTCACCACAGCAGACAGAAAACTTGGGTAGAACTAGCCTTGATCTAACTTGGTGTGATCTGTTTTATGCTTTTATATTTACTTTCTCACAGCCTCCAGAAAAAGTACTGGGAAAGAGAACAATACATCTATGTCCCTTCTCAAAGCAAAACAACATCTGAAGGAAGAATTTTGAAGCTTCTTACAGTTCAATATTGAATAGACAAAACTCTAAAAGATTCATTTGACAGAACCTAGAAATAAGACTGAGTTTGCAGACACTGAGAAAAATACCAGATTACTGCTGCTGATGGAATTACATCTTTATCTTTTTTTTAATGACTTTGAGCTACAGGCTTGGCTTCCCATCATGTCTGCATGTGTGTACCTGAAATAATATCTGGTGAATAACTGAAATATATATGTGGAAAGTCACAGGTTCCATATAGACTTCAGAAATTCTGAGCATGCAGAAACAACTTTTGACATCTGGGAATCTAAGATTTAAACGAGTTGTATATGCACAGCTGTAATGGTGTTACCCTTCTGATTCTCTCTCATATCCCACCATGGGGGAGCATCTGTGTGTTGGAGACTTTTGGGCTGAAGACTCCTTTGGCCTGGGAAGGATGCAGTTATGAGCATGGGAAAGTGGAGAAAAACAAGTCTACGGCCTTGCAGTGGCATGGGAAAGTAGAAGAAAGGAGGAAAACAACTGAGAAAAACAAGATCTGGTTTGAGTCTTGCAAGCATGAGGAGAGACACGAACTACCTATCAGAAGATGGTCTAAGACTTGTGGACAGAAGTGCTTGGTTAATAGAGTGTGACATGTGTATGCATGGACAGATAAGAAAAAGTATAAAGGAGAAGCCTTCGGTTAATAAAATGGTCACTGTTGATGGTTCATGCTGTCAGTGTGTCTCTGTGTCTCTGTGTCTGTGTGGGGTTTAGTTACTGATAGGGGTTAAACCACAATAGGACATAACTCCGAAGCCTGACAGAGCCTATTTTTGTGAAGGATTCTGTGGAAAAAGAAAGAAAATATAGTGAAAACAGAAAGAGGCAGTGAGATACAGATGCAGTAAACAAAACTGTTACGGGTAGAGATGAGCCAAGCACTTGTGAACTGCAGTAATCTTCAAACCTATGAGCAGCAGAGATATTAACCTTTCCTGTCTGGAGTCATTCTCTGGAGGCATTTCAGAGTCGAACTCATTTTAAAAGAAAGAAACGGTTCTCACCTCCATTGAATCTCTATTCTAGAAACAGCTTGTGAACAAAAAGCAGTTTGCATTTGACTACAAACATTAGAAGCCATGCCTCAGCTTTATTCTTCAGCAGAGTCATCCATTCTAGACTGTCAGTCCAAACAGAACCTGGACTTCCTAACTTTTGAATTGCACACCTCATGATCGAGAGTACACAACAAGAATTAAAGGATATATGTCAGTATGATACGCTGCCAATTTTATCTCAACCAAACTTTATAAGACAATTACATTTAGATGTGTCTTTGTTGCTTCCTTGTGCCACATTTTCCAACTTAACTAGTCTCAACAGTAAGGACTGGAATAGGTATATGGGAAGCAGTTAGATAAAGTCCCACATTCTTTCTCTGATGGGAGACAAGGGTGGGTGCTTTAGAAAGAAACCAAATTTACAGAGCAAGCCTTTCACTGGCAATCCCTTGACAATTTTTTAATCTTCAGATTGATCTTCTGAGATAAGGTTATACCTTTAGATTGAATAATCATAGAAAATTGTTTTGAAACTGAATTTGAATTTTTGAATCTATTCACATTTTTCTATTTACAACATCCCTGACAATGAATTACATAGTTTTATTTTGTTCTCCATGAAAACATACTTAATCTTTTTTATCCTAGTTGGAGACATCTAGTCATTTCATTTGATGTTCTCTGGTTCACGTCTCATGATAAAGACTGAAGAAAAATGCCTTTTTCTAGGTCACTCATATGGCAAAGCCATCTTCAGTTTCCTCTTCCAAACAGTGGTAAGTTACAAGTGTGAAAAGAAACTTCTCACTTTCCATATGGGGTCCCTCTCAGTTCAACTACACACTTCAGGTCTGTAAGGACTTAAAGAGCACAGTTGCATGTCTCAAACACTGTTTAGGTCACTGAAGGATTTTGCCATGAGATAAACACAGAATGGAGCAACAGGATGGTGCTAAATCCAAACCTGGCAGAAGTGAGATCTGGCTAGCACATCCTGGATGATGCATCCAGACAAAAATTCCCACTGTGTCAAACTGTGTATAGAAGAAACTGCTTGCATGCATATCACCAATCAAAGGTCACCTCCAGTTACGGGACAGATGGCACCTGTGACCACTGACGGCTGCACCCACACTCTGCCCTGTATATGCTTCCATGAATACCTGGAACTTGGACTGTGAGATAAGCCTCCATGTTGCAGAACTTTAGAAAAGATGAAGTTGATGCTATTGTCTTAGTGTTATTGCAGACCAAGAGGGAGGTAAAGAAAGAGAGAAGAATGTGAGAGAAGAATATATCACTGATCATGGACCTTAAGAATGCAGACTTTAAGGGCAGCAAGGAAAGTCAACTCAGAAACAGCTGAAATCAGCTCGGACTGGGTAAAAGGTAATTCCAGCAGAGGGAGATCAGAACCACAGACTCACAACCCACTGACTCAAGAACTGAAACGACTAAGAGGAAGAGAAAGACTGAGGGTGGGACTGATCAACGTTAGAAGCAAGGGAATCATTTAACCAATATAATAAGAGAACTGTGTAATTAATTCCTTTGTTTGCAAAAATGTAAATATAGTGAACAGTTTTGAACACTGTAGGGCCCCCACCACCAAGAAGCCCAGGGTGAAGAAAGACCAACAGGATGCCACTGGATCCGTGGATGGTAACTATTTTCTACTTGATCTCTCTCTTTCTCCACCCCCTCATGTCTATCTATTTCTATCTCTCTACCTCATATTTACTGTTAAATGAAATTTGCATTATTGACTTCATCATATGGTCTTGCTTGCACTTTAATTTGGGCAGAGGCAACTCTAACTAATCAGATCTTAACAAGGTCCTAGCTGGAGAGGGGCTGGGCCAAATAACCGAGCAATAAAAAAGATCTGTTTTTGCAAGC
Source organism: Dendrocincla tyrannina (assembly GCA_035047865.1). NCBI lineage: Eukaryota > Metazoa > Chordata > Aves > Passeriformes > Dendrocolaptidae > Dendrocincla > Dendrocincla tyrannina. The sequence goes on from JAWWMP010000041.1 coordinate 15,427,915, forward strand.
AGGGATGTACTAGCAGCTCAGTGAGTCAGCTGCAAAAACCCCACCAAACTTGCAGCAACTAACCAAAAAACCCAACCACCACTAAAAACTGGGGGGAAAAAAAAAAGAATCAAAAAAACCACCACAACAATATCCTGAACCAATTCTAATAAGTTCCACTATGCCCTTCAGCAAACTCCTCTTTCCTCCCTCACACTTCTCTCAGGGATTTTTTCCACTTGAGTGGTTTATTTATGAACCCAGAAGTATCTCACTCATGGGTCTGTAGTCGCTCTCTCAGAGGCAGCTGATATTTCTGTTATTTCAGTCAAAAAATTAGTCAACGTAAAATACTGCTTGGCTTCTAAAAGAATGAACAGATTCTTGGTGACTGGGCTGTAACTTCACATCTAGCTATTCTGCACTTCACTAATCCTCTCAAAAAAAAAAAAAATAAAATAAAGAAAATCACCGAACACTGCAAATCAGATTTCATTTACCTTAAAGGTATCAAGATTATTTGTAGACAAAACATTTTAATCTTACTAAAAATGAGAATTAAGAAAAAAATAAACAGGAATGGAAGAATTTTGACCTTGAGGACAGACTAGGAAGACCATTTATCTTGGAACGGCTGAAAGTATTTCTTATCTTAGACTACAGAGATATTCCTCCTAGGGAGCTTGAGAGCAGTACAAGCCTTGTGTCTCTATTCCTTGATGTATTGTATCCAATCACTTTTTATTTCACAGTTCATTATCAAGAAACATTAAGGTCTGTAAGAATGAAACTGAGTTTCCATGGAAGCTTGCTTACACTCAAAAGATAATTCAGATGAAGAACTACATGCATGATTTTTCGGTCCCTGTACATTTTGGCTGGAGATTTCAAAGAAAATTGAAATAAAAAGAAGCAATCAGATACATAAAAGCAAAAGGAAGAGTCTGCTGGCCTGTCAGAGAGTGGTACTATCAATTACCTTTGTTGGTTAAATGACAAGGGTAAGTGACAAGAGCTGAGTTAAAAAACTTATTTCAGTTGATACTACCATTGATTTTAATAAGAATACTTGAGGACATTTTAACAAGAATACTTTAGGATGATGCACTGCTACACACAAGAAATTTTGGAATCAGAATATCAGTTGCTAAGTACAGTTCTGTTATAAACAAATATCACTCAAATTTCCCAAATAAGTTTGGTTCATAGCTTTGTCTGAATGCATGATTTCAAAGATTCAAAGCGCTCTCTCTGACTGGACAGAATGACAGAATTTTAGAAGACTTTTTCTTTTTTTTTTTTTTTTTTTTAAGTTTGAAGGGCCTATATCAGGCTATATATAATGGTTCTAGGACACATATAAAGGAGTAAAAGGTAAGGAAGTAATGTCAGATATTGTGTTGGTATCCAAGTAAATTAGCACAAGGTAGAGTCTCTGAGCCTGGTCATTGTTGCCAAGTTTCTAAAAGGCTTTTTAAAATTATTGGCATAATGGCACTACGGAAATGATGGAGTGGTCCTCATCTTTTTACCAGTAGAAGTGTGTGTGTATATATGTATATATATATGCATACACACATATACACACACGCACGCACGCACACACACACACATATATTCCTTGATGAAAATAAAGTGGCAATACTTAAAATAGGACTGGAGCTCTTCTATTCAGCCTTATCCTACATCTACAGAGAAACTTGACTTCTTAAATACAAACTGAGTTTTTCTGTTTTCAAACGAAAATCCAAAGTTAATTTTGCAGCAATACATATTCTATACCACTATCATTCAAGGGAAACATGAGATACTAGCAGTAGTCTTTTATTGACCCATGTATTTAATGATTCTCTCAGAATTCTCTTCAGTGCAGTCATTATGAAAACAGACTGGACATTGGCAGAGTCAGAGAGTCAGAAAGTGTCTCCTTTTAAACTCAGACAGCATGAGACAGAGGAGGTCTTATGGGTATGTATGCTTAAATATTTAATGGGATGTGTAATGCATTATACTAGCAATGAAGGATATGCTTCTTTGCAGGAAAAAAATATGTAGAATTAAAGTATGAGTGTGAACATAATTTCCTTATTGTTTGCAAGATAACGACAAGAGCACCAGCTGCTGCTGTTGAATTGAACCTTCCTTTAACTCCCGGTATGTTAGAAGGAGGAGAGTGCAGATTTTGGGCTGAATTTTGTAAACAAGGATGTGATAACATGCAATGCACAAATGCAGATGTGGGATTTCATACAACTGTTACCTTTGGTGCCCCTTTAGAAGTGCATAACAGATACTGTAAAAAACAGTTGTGCAGTTTTCTCTGGGATGAGATTAGTCATCTCAGTCAACAATGCAAATATAGCCCATCACACAGCGAGTTGCCATGGGAAAGTGAGAACATTCTAGGGTTAAGCACTTTCTCTTCCAAGAAGACCTCAGTTAAAATAGTGGGTTTGACACCAATTTTCTATAGGACTTCAGGCTATTCATTTACTTCCTCTGCTCTGACTGTAATATCTGTGAAAGAAGAGAGAATACTGACTCACCTACCTCAAAGGCAAACTAAAGATTAATTAGTTTGTGCTTGTATAGAGCTTTGAAAATGTCAAGGCTATATAACTACTGTTAAATAAATGGCAAAGAGTCAGATTGGACAAGTACAGAGCAGGACTACAAGAGGTTTATCATTGTATCTTAGCCATTATCTTTAACAGTATCCAGAAAAGATTTCTTATAGTAGATATAGGTAGGTAGAAGAAAAGTATAGAGCTGTTTCACAGACATATTTCTTCAGTGAATCTAAAAGCAAATTAGAGAGGAAGCACAAATTTTAACTTTTCTGAGCTTTTAGATTCAGCAGGTCAATATATCAGTGCTCTTTCATTTGGTTCATCTTTTACTGAAGTAATATTCAACTACTCCAGTATAATACATATGGAAAGGTCCTGTCCACCTGAACAGGAAATAGAAAATAATAAAAAATACCCCTCCCTCAAAGACTAGGGCCTTGGGATTGACTGTAGTTAATCTGCTTCCTTCTTTATACAATGAGGAACATCACCATTGTAAGTACTGATTTTTTCAGGGAAAACTATGATAATCAACATCCCATGATGGCAGTTTGCATATGTGATGTACTTTATTCATAATAGAAAGACTACTTAACAACATCAGAAGATCCAGCTCTCCACCCTGCTGCCATCTCAAGGAGCGCACAAAATGTCCTAAATGAATATCCTCATGCGCTTTCACAAAAATTCTCTTAAGTTTCCCATTCAGTTTATCACCAGCAGTCATGCTGTTCTTATTTTTCAGTTCCCACCATCCAATGAAGACACCAGAGTATCTACATTTTCTGGCACAGAATTACTAGTAATTTTAAATCTGCTTTGTTCTGCCAGTGTTAATTGCCTGTTTCTTAATATTCTGGTACTATAAATGCACCAACCACCACATCGGGGCTCTCAAATTATTGCACCCTTCATCAGTAAGATGATACAAACCAGCTGGAGACAAATAGATCTTACTTTCATTGTGTTTATCTGTTTTTAAATGTACAAGCACATTTGCTCAAGACTAAATTAATCCACTTAACATTACAATGCCCCACAGATATTAAAAGAAAAACCCAAAAAGGGTGACACTGAAATTAGAAACTGAAGTTACTGTAAAAGTTACATTTGGAGTATTAATGCTAGGATTTTGTTTGAGGAAAGAAACATAAAAATTGTGAAAGAATACAAGTTCTTCAAAAATAAAAATCAAACCATAATTTTCCTTCTAAAATTTTTGATTGCACAGAACTATGACCTCTGTACCAATATGATGAATTATGAGCTGAATTATGTGTAAAAGTGACTTCAGAGAAGCATCACCTCTATCTTTCACATCATCTAAAGGTCTTGAATTTTAGACATATCTGCACATAAACACAACCCTCCACAAAAACAAAGCCAGTCTGTAGATTCACAGTGTAAGCAGACAATTCCACTTGATTAAATATACTCATATGAGAGAGAACTTACAATGAGATGAACATATTTTTGTTAAATATTCAATCTATTATTTGTTATAGACTCACATAACCTTTTCAGACCGACAGTCAAGTTCTACATATCTAAAAGCTTTCAAAGTTAAACCCTCATCAAGGGCAAAAATCAACAACAACAGATCTAAGACTGGCAGGAGCATGACAAAATCATGGAAGTAATAACTCTGTGGAGCAGAACAAGGAGCATCATGCATTCTCACAACTGCACCAGATTCCACACAGTCATCACTCAAAACACTATACCCACTGACACTCACCCTATGATAATCTTCTCAGGTTATATTCCTCCAGAGCATCCTGAATATTTGATTTATTTACATGATTAATTTATCCACCCATTTATGATGCCTTAGGTATTAACTGATTGCCTTTAATTGATCTATCCATCTGTGATATCTTAGTCATTTAATTGATTGTTTTTATTGATCTAAACACCTTCCAGCTTTGTTGTGACCTAGATGGATCAAAAGTAACCGGCTGATATCATTTAAGTCTCTTAATTCTTAGTATATATTTTTACACTGTCATCTGCTGAGGGAGATGGAGCAGTGGAGAAAAACAGACACCTGAAGTTTCATCATGTTCTGACCTCTCATGGACTGCTGCTGGGTGACACAGATCCCACTGATTCCAGTGGCAGTATTCCTAGCTCTGTGGACATCAGGACACTCATTCTTATCTGGAATGCAGGCTTTATTCAAACAAAACATGGACAATAAAATATAAGAACAGAATTATGCATCATAACAAGATTTGCAGAATAGCAGTAGGATGGTAAATCTCTCGTCTATACTAATCTGCAATACAAGTGAATTCCATATGGAAGATCCCTTATAAGAAAACTTCAGCCCAGCAGTCAAGTACTACTGACAAAGAAACTGTCATTACTGATTTTAGCTCTCACACAACAGGGGCACCACAGCTGATAGTGAGTGTGATAATAGTATTCTGAATAATGAATGACATAAAGGGTATCTTTTTCACTTAAAAAACCTTTGGGCACAGAATTAAAGGTATAGGAGATAATACCTGATGTAGTAAATTGTACATAAAGGTGCAATTTTATGTAAAATTATGTAAAATATATGTAAAATATATAAGAATCTTGTTCTGACTGGAACACTTAGATATAATCTATAAAATGTGACAGCTCCAGTGAGGGCAGACAAGAAATTTGTAGGACTTAGAAAAGGAACTGATGATTTCCTTTAATAAGAAAGCATTTGATGCACTTTACACAGTATCCTCAACATCTCTGTCTATTGCCCAATTATAGCAGTTCCCTATCCAGCAGTTAGTGAAGTAATAGAGAGAGAGAGAGAGAAGAAGGAATTAGGTATCAGCAATCTTTCACCTGCTCTGCTCTATGCTTGGAGCCTCAAGCCAGTAGGACCTGCAAATAAACAAAGAGAGCAAGGAGAAAAGCAATGCAGAAAACAGAGAGAGGAGAAACTGAAATCAGTTCACAGAGATGGAAAGTAATCCCCAAAGAGGAAAGGAAAAACACAGGAGAGAAGAGAAAGTAGTGGGTGCAGATTTAAGGCTAAGGCAAGTCAGTAAAACTGTAGTGGAGATCTCAAAGGTAAGAAAAATCATAAAAATAAATAATAGAAAATATATAGAGACTAGCAAAGATAGAGCAGATCATAACACACATAGGAACTATTATCTTGCATGTGACTCTTGATTCACAAATTCTGTAGCACAACTGTGACACTGACCAACATTTCAAACCTCACTAGGAGGAGGAAAGTCAGAACAGAGAAAAAAAAATTAAAAAATCTTAGTTTCCTAGCTTCTAGCGGTGTCTGAAAACTCTGTATCTCAGGTAAGAGTATTTTGTTTTTTCACAATTGTCCTTTTCATATGCCATTACTGTCCTGGCAGGTAGCCTGCATTCCACAGACTAATCACATATTTTTTTTACAAAAAAATCCATCCTTTAACTTTGATATTTTTGTGTGTTTGTCAATATTTTCTAACTAGAAAATCTGCAGCTAAAACTTTCTAATCCATCTGTTTCAGAACACTTGCTTTTCCCTTTTGTTCTCTCTGTATTTTTCTTTTTCTCTTTGTACTGTTACATAGCCAAACAGAAATGTTTATCTTGACCACACAAATGTACCACCACAAGCATTCAAAGCATAAAGTGTGTTTTCTGACAGTGCTCTAACAAGTTCATGACAACATAGATATTTAAGAACATTTGGTAAAACAAGTTAAAAAAGAAAATAAGATCAAAACTCTAAGAAAATTAGATACTTCATACTACACAGTTTTCTCTGTGGGAAGAGAGAAGAAAGAATCTACCTGATCAGTGTTGGTACTAGTCACATATATTTTCTCCCTTAGAAAATAAAAAAAAAATCAACACAGATGTAAGAGACAATTAATAAAAAATAATCCCTTCAATAGATATAGCAGAGGACTCTTTGCCTTCATAAATTGCATAAGCAGTGTAATATACCTACTTCATTGGTATATTACACTTATTATAGGTATCTCCTTTCTGTGGAGATTTCTTTGGTCTTTGGAGCTCTGTTCTTCTGCACAGGACTCCATTTCTGATTTGTTTGTCAAGTGTCAGTGGATATTCCTATAAAGGCATGTTGGCTGATTGGACAAGGTGTCCAAAACAGCTCCAGAAGTTTCCTTTAGTTTTCTCCTATTCTAAAAGCATGAATCACACCAGTAGCTTCTTCACAATTCCACTGAAGGTAAATCTCCCTGCAAACATCTGGCTGCCACAGCTGCCTTGAAAATTCCCCTTGCCACTGGCAGTGTAATTTCTTTGCTACACATCCAGCACTATAGCACTTAATGAAATTTGCTCTTGCCAAAGATATGCTGAGTTATTGAGCAACAAATTGTTTTTCAAGTGCCTAGTGGGCATGATCTCACAGTGCTGCAAGACCCACCTGCACATCTGAATTTGGTCACAATAGGTCTGCCACCCAAAGTGGTCTTCAAGAATACCAGCCTGTGGGAACACTGCTACCAAGAAAGGAGCCATTATGGCAAAGAACATATGCCTGACTTACCTTATCTGAGGAAAAAGAGTTTCAGAAGCAACAGTGGAGTTTCCTGGCAATTGGAAAAGTTACAGCTGCATCCACACCAGGATGTCCTATACTGACATGTAGGACTGAGTCCTTTCCCTCTAGGCTCTAAATCCTGTCTGAAAATTGCCTGGGCTCAGGCTTGATTTGAGTTTGGCAGTTTTGATTTGTGAACACAAGCTCATACTCACACTCAACAGACAACATATTGTTACAGCTACCGGTACTGACAGTGCACTGTGATGCAACATCTGATATGCAGCAGTCCTGGATATGATTCCTGGTGAGCGTAAAATACATTCTCCTCTGTTATTGATTTGTTAATAAATAATTCTAGTACCTCTCTCCTAGCAAAGCTCACAGAAAAAAAAATAAAACAAACTCATAAATATTTATATTTTGTCATCCGTCTTTCTTAATTGCATCATTTTCCCTCAGACAGAGAAATAACAAACAACTATTTGAAACATACCACATTTGTATACATCTATTTTACACAGCTTTAGTCACTCAGTTTTGTCACCCACATTGTGTCCTGTCTCTCAATTTCTAGATTTCATCTCCTTTTCAAACACCATTAAATGTTATTTGGTGGTGATTCAGAGTTCATTATTTTAATTGCAAATAGGTGGGCTAATGGCTATTGGAGAAAAACCCTTTAAGAGCAGGAAAGCTGTTTAACACAGTCACACTGCTACCAATCTAGCAATATCTAGTCTGTGCTATAAGGAAAGTTAAATTTGAAGGAAAAGTTTTGAGAAGGCCAGCACTTGAGACATCAATATTTTAGGGAAGAATGATTTTGGAGACAGACAGCAAAACAAGCATCTCTGCAGACTTAACCAACCTGCTGCACTATGCCTGTTGTCTTCAGGGACGATTTATCAGACTCATATAAGCTTCATCTATTTTTTCCTTCAGGGAGAAGATCGGGTTTAGTGATAATTAAATCCTCAACAAAGCTTTAAATTGTCTTTGTTACAAATAAAATGGTGATTTTGTCCTTCATTCTTATTCAGCAGACCTACCCGCTGAGCTCAAATCCACATCTCCCCAAAGCAATTTTTTTTCATTTTATGTGATCAGTCAAATTTCTTGATGAGACTTCCATTTCTATAAGGAAATACAATGGTGTATTTAAATATGTTTTTGAGTAAAAATGTCTAAACTTGGCTTTTCTTATAATGCTCCAATTTTTTTTGGTATTGCCTAGAAACTAAATTTCAGCCAAGAAACTAATGATAATTTTATGAATATTTGCATAAATTGCAAAATAAAAATTAACAATTTTTAGAAATCCTCTTTAGACAAATAGGATTTAAATTCACCATCCTCCTCTAACAGAAACTGTATTTCTATTTTCTTTAACTTTACTCCACTTATTTCATAATGTAAGTATCACAGGCAGGTCTGCTATACATCTTCATCCCTTTTTAGTCCCTCTCCTCTTCTTTGCCTGCATTCTGACTTAAGCTGTCAAGCTGTTGAAGCCACATACCTTATTAGTCTTTATTTCAAATAATACAATTTCTTCTTTTTCCTACCCCTTAGGCTGTGTAAGACGAAAGCAGGAGTGAATATTACTATAAAGAAGGGATATAATTTACATTTGAAGCCATGTAGTGGAAATGTTACAGTGGAAGACTTAGATTGATTAGATTGTTTCAAAGCTTTTCTGTGACTTTGATTTGCCCATGGCACTCATATTGATAATGATACTGTGATTATTTAAGCGGCAAGTAACTTAAGGATAGACTGAGCATGTTAACTTTGAATTTCCTAGCTTTCATCTCTTTGCATTTTCCATAGTTTGCATTCAATAACATTGTGTGCATTGTCTGTTATTTAGTGCAGCTGTCATTCATTTTATTTTCTTGATTTAATTTTGCTGCACATTTTTGTGGGAACACGTGTAAGCTATTGCCAGGTAGTTATATTGGTACTGGCACTCTTTAGAGTAGACAAGCCTCTGTGCATCTCTTCCTTTGAAGAAATTATCAGGCAGCAGACAGCTATGGCTACTCATGAGGAACTGGGATAAGGAAAGATCTTGTGGTCTCTGAATAAACAGTTGAACAGTCCATGGGACAAGTCACAGCTTTACAATAAAGTGTCTTGTCATTTTATAATGTCACACAAGTCACAGTAGCAGAGTATTTTCCCTCTTAAAACAGCACCTCTTATGCTTCCATATGGTGCACTCTTTGCTGCTTCTGGGGGACCTGTCAGGTGGACAGAAGGGCAGGAACCAGCATACTCCTTTCCTTTAGGGAAACTGCCTCACAGCCCAGTGCATTCCCTGGTTCTGCCTTCTTGCCTTTTGCCTGCAAGCTCTTACCATCTTAGTCATTCCAGTTCCTTCACATCATTAAGAGACAGTAACCTTTTACTTCTGTGATACCAAACTGGTTTTATTTTTATTTGTAGTGCTCCTTTTATAGCTGTCTTCACTTGCATCCCACACACAGGCATGTCCTCTCTTGCATTCAAAGCGCAAATAATAATTTCCTGTCACATATCTCCTATTTGAATGCAATTTTTTCTACACAAATATCTTCAATTTTATTTTAAAAATCTAAAGGACAAAGTTATTTTCAATTATGCCTCAAAAAAATGCATTATGGTTGAGACTGAGATCAGTTGACATGAATTTTTATATCTTTGAAGAAGAGCATGAGAAATGCAAACAAATGTTTTTCTGAGGACATAAGATTTCACACTGCAGCTTTCACACTTGTTTTTTTCTACTGCTTGCCTTTAAAATACTCACAAAACACCTGTTTCTGGAGATGTCTTTGAGTTTTCTTCACTCTTTTGTTTCAGAAGGAGGCAGAAGCATTTATAGCTGCCATACAAAGAAGATGCTAGTTTTTATTTTAATTTTTTGGTTTGTATTTTATCAGGCATTACAGGAGTTTATGGCAATTTAACTGGATAGAAGATACGTTATCACATTATCAGGACATATAATGTCCAAAGTAATTTAATATCAGAAGCTACAGAGACAAGTTTTTAAAGGGTGATGTGACATGAACTACATTGAAGGAAAAGTATATTTTAAGAAGAATTAGAGCTTCTTCATTCATTTTCCTAAAATTTAAATTTATATTACCAGTTCAGCAGCTCTCTGGCTACAACTTAAATGTGCAATCAAAGATTAAATTGCTTACAAGGCTACTTTGGGTTTTAGTTTACTCTTTGAAATAACAGAAGATACTGGAATGTAAAAGTTATGAGAATATTCAGAGTCTTAAGGAACTATTAAAAAAAAAGGATACAATACAAAATCATTTAAATGTGACCAGAGAAGATCTTTCATGGGAAAAATCCTGTTCCACTTTTTGCTAGCCATATAAAACAAATGGCTATTTCTTACCTGGGCAATGTAGATAACTAGCAGAAAAAAAAAATATAAAAACTCAGGGACTTTTTTAGTATTACTTATAAATTTCCTTATGTATCATCTGTTTTTAATGACTGAACCCTCTTATATTTTATCCTAGAACTGACTATTCCAGAGGCAGGAATATTCAATATTGCAAATCAAGTAAAAAACACACTAATGACCATGATCGTCCAGTCTTCTACTCTCCTTTTTCAAAGTTACAGGAGAAACAGAGGGCTCTATTTCCTTTCCATATATGTATGGGAGATAGGCATCAAAGCCACATGAAGGATGTCGTGCTAAAACAGTTCTTAGAGGTGTGGAAAAAAATACCTGGACTATTTAAGGTGGAACTCACCAAAATACAAATTTGGAAGTGTGTGTGTGTTAATGAAAAAGGAGACAGCGTTTGATGTTCCAATGGTAGAGCATTTTTCACAGAGGTTTCATGAGAACTCTTAGTGACTTAGCTGTTTTGTAGGATACAATTCCAGAATTAAAATTCTTCATTTTACATTAGCAGCAGCTGATTACATGTCATTATCTTTAAATACAGATGTGAAGATTTTCTTTGTTTCAAGTTTGGTGATACTAAACCATGATGACTTCTAACTACAAAGTGGAAGTTCAAGTATATCTTATAAGAGTATTCAGCTTCTCCAGATCAAATGTCTTCACCGTTTGCATGTTATTTCAATTCACTCTTTGTAAATCAACATCATAAGGATATTTCTTTATGTGGCTATTTAAAACTAAATCCTAGGATAGAGACAGTGGAGCATTTTCCACTGATTTCCATAAAACAATTACTAAATACCATCTGGAAGCAGAATTTTAGAGAGCGTGAAAAAGCAGAATTAGAAATAATGGAAGATACAGGAGAATTAACATCATAAATTCTGATACTTCTGTCATAAACACAGCCTATTCTATATGCATAATAAAAACTTAGTAAAAACATATGTTGTGTGTTGTATTTCTGAAAAATATTTAGATACTATTTTTGTTACAAGATTAATGCAGCCTTTTAGTCTGTGAAACAGGTGTTTCTTCAGTGTCTAACAAAATACTTAAAAATCTACACTTTCATTTGCATTCATAGATCTACATGATTGACTGACATAACAAATGTGTTATTCTATAGATTTTAGCTCCAAAACAACAGGCTTAATATCTTAATATGAAAATGCTCCTAAGACACAAATGTGTACATCAGGTTTAATTCAGAAGTTCATCAAAATTACTGACTTAGGAGGCGTCCCAGAAAAACTGAGAAATAGAAATTTTAAAAAAAATTTAAGAGCAAGTCAAATCTGCCACTGCTGCTGGGACAGCAATAATTGCACTATTATATTGGATAAGTGTATTTCTGATTGTCAGGAGTACTTGAATTGAGAAATTTCAAATACTCATGATTTTCATGACCATTATTCTCAATGAGATGTTCCCAAATATCACATGTATCTACAACACTGTCTCCTTCAAATAATACTAAAAATTTTCTTCATTTAAACTTGGAGTAACTATTTACCTTTGAAAGTATCCTGCATTTTTACTCCTGTCTAAACCAGCATTTCACTGCTAATAATATCACAAAGATACTGCCAGCCAGCTCTGCAAGCCAGACCTCCTGCACAGCATGAGTTCTGCTTGATTATGTAAAGTTATTTTTCTTGCCAATAGGAACTACATGAAAGATTCCAGAATGATTTTGCTATCAATTAGAAGTGATGAAACATCTGGTTTGATGCATTAACTGGGTTTCTTTTGTGGCCGAATTTCGATTTATTTTAAGAACTAAAGGAGAAAATGTATAATTCAAAGTTTCAACTCATTGAAAAATCATTATTCTGTCCAAGTAAAAGCAAATGAGGTATGTTACATGAAATTATACATGTCTTTACAGAAAACAAAACAAAGAAAAACCAAGAGTTTGACACTTTTCATAAAAGCTGGTAAAAAAACAGTCCCCTAAAGCTTTAGTATGTGTAGGCTGAAATTTAAAAAAAAACAGTTATCAAAACAAATTGAACAATTATCAAAACAAAAATGAACCAAAAAACCCCACAAAAGTCAACAAACAACCTCACACAACACAACCAAACCCCACAACCTCTTTAGCTTGTGTTAAAACATATGCACATCCTTTCTAAAGTAAAGCACACTAAAAAACATCCTTTATACATTTGGTACAAAAAGGACCTTAACTGAATAGCACAGGCAGACTCGTCTTCCTGGAGGATTTAAAAATTAGAGACAATACTGCTCACATGAGTAAGCATTTCAAATATAGGTGGTCATTGCATATCATTGCATAGAGACATACTTCCCTATGTCAGAACACAACCAGAAATAATTTACCTACATTATTGAGAAAAATATCTATTTGAATGTACATTTTTTGAGTGTTTTCTTATGGTAGATATCTGCGCAAGTTGCAAATTATTCTGAAACATTATTGATTTATTTACTTACTTACCTACTTATTTTGGTGATAAAAGCAATAATTGCACAGGTATGATTTTCTTCCACTAACTGTGAAAAGAATGCTAGATAATTTAAGAAGTTACTTGTTTTTATTTTCAGTCTAGAGATCCTTCTAGTTGTTCATTGTTAGTTATCTGGTCTGCACCTGGTGAAATTGATAAGATCCACTCTTGAGCAGGCAAGTAAGTACATGCTGTATTAAAACAGAATAAAAGCACATTAAAATGTCAAAGGTGTTTGTCTTATACGTACCTTTAAAATTAAATTCATAGCTATTCCCTTAGGTACTTATGTGATTTAACATTGCATTTAAGTAGATTCTTAAATTGTAACAGTAAAATTGCAATAAATGCTGTTAGTCCACAAGTACAGGTTTTGATGCATGAAAAATTAAGAAAAACTGAAATAATCTCAAAGACTTAACTGAATCAGAATTTAGTCTGTAGGATTTATTACAAATTGGAAAATCATCTATAAATTTCTGGTCACAGCTGTTGCTTTAGAGCAGATGAAACAATATTCATGGAAGGAAAAAAACCTTCACAATTTTTCTGTTATTGAATTTATGTTTTAAATTATGAATTTAATTAATTTGGTTATGGCTATGAAAATAATAGCTTTACTTTTCATAAATGTTAATTAACTTTTTTTAACCTCTAAAAATTCAGTATTTGATGTGCATGAGAAATGGCAAGTTAAATCTTACTCTAATATTTCACCTTACAAAGTTGCAATATTTTAAGCTCAGATATTTGGCTTTGAGTTTGTTATAGTCAGGAAGTAAAGTTTCTTTGTCTTTTACACACATTGAAGAGCCATATCCTACAAAATCAGAAGCCAGTGTTAGAAGTTTTGACCTAAAGATATCTAGTTACATTAGTTTTTTGTTTCCCTCATAACTAAATGACAGGACTGGCCTCAGTGCTAATTGAAAGGTTGAACTGAGACTGAAAAAAAACCCTAAAATGGAGGACTCAGGCAATGCAAATCTTAGATAGTTTTCAAAAACTTTTAAAAGAAGAATGCTACAGATTCCAGCTTTCTTACCTTCTATTTTGAATTGTCTTGAAGGAAAAATCCACATAAATTTAATAAATGCAGCACAAGTAATGGGTATTTTATGACTTCAAACGCAAACAATTGTTTCACCTTAAATAGGAAAAAAAGGTCTGTCTAATACTTTCCGCTTAAAACTTGTGCATACATTTTAAGACACATTTTTGAATGGAGTTAAGTTGCCTAAAAATCTGTCACTACTTCAGAGGCCCAGGGCTTCACACCTGACTTCTGGATTCCTCTACAAAAGGACTCTTTTTTTCTATAAGTACTGTGTCCTATCTGTAAACTTTGAGCAAGTGCTTCAGATACTTGGCACCAGGATACCAGTCTAGATACCAAGTGGTATGGTCTTTGACAGAAAATAACATTTTCTTTCTTCTTTCTCATTCTACTTTGTTTGTTTGTTTGCTTTCTAAACTGTAGCTACTCTGCACAGTGGCCTGTCCAAAGTATCAGCATCAATTTAAAGTACCTTCACTCCTTCTACATCCTCAGGTGCCAAGGCAGTGGAGCAACACTTGGAAGAGGAAATGCCGTCAATGGGACATACAGATAACTCTGTATGAGTCCAGATCACTCTCAAAATTGCAGGAACCAAAGGGTGAAGGGGAAGGAAGATCTGAGTTCAAAGTAGACTGAAGAACTAATGTTATGAGACAAGGGTATTATCACACAAAGAGCAGCTGTTGCAGGTGGAATTGCTTGTAATTGAAATGGAGGCATGCTTGTTGACCTTGTATTGAAGGTCAGCTACATACACCTTGAGTGATAGGTATTTGTAAAGGCACCAGCTTAACGAATCCTGCCAGCAGCCTGGAAGAGACCAGGCTCAGGTGTGCCTTGACCATGTTAAAATGCATTTGTTCCATTGAAAAGTACAGACAACTTCCTAACTGTGTTTTCCTGTTGTAGGTCATATTTATTAGACCACTCCAATTTTGTATAGTCCAGATGCCTTTAATCATTAAGGGAAGGAGAGAGGCAAGAGTGAAAGGGGAAATTAAACCAACATTAAGTAAAGCCATTTTCTGATTCAAGGGCATGTATAGAGTTTTAAATATCTCACAAGCATTTTCATGGAGTAGCTGTTGTGGTTTTTTTCCTCAATAGGGTGCACGTGGAAGGTACAAAGTGCTTTGAAGTTAAGGGGATCTTTACTGTTTAATTCAATCTATAGGACTGCATACGTGCCTTGATATTCATTAGGCTTTACATAAACTGCTGAAAAGACTTTGCCAACGTAGTAAATGTTTTGTGGGTTTTAGTTTTTGTTTTGTTTTAGTCTTCCCACCACTTGATGGAAATATACAGTTACTTAATTATTTTTGTATGAGTAGTTCAGTTGGGATGTTGACTAAAAGGCATTCTCAAGAAACTGCTTTTCAATGCAAATGTTCAATTGATTGAATATCACATGATTATATGAAACAATTTAATAATGACACTCTTCTGAGGCTTTCTATGCATGCTCTATCTATATGTAAAATGAGTTCTGGAAGCTTCTAATACTTCTATCAAGCAACAGAAATTCCCCAAAAATATTTAGCATAAGACTTTCTTATCATTTTTTCTCTCATAGAAACATAATTTCTTTGTGCAATGCTGTATAGCAAAAAAAAAATTAAATCCCCGCAGCTCTCCTTCTTTCCTACATAATAATAATTAATTCTAGGTTAATTTGGGAGGAGAATGAGGCAAGAGGTTGAAATAATTTGTATTAAAAAAAAGATAAGAAATAAGAAAAGTATTCTCTTTTGCTCTTCTGTTAAGGAAAAATGCTCTAATATCACTCTTTCATGCATTAATCCTCTGTAGGCTGCTAAATATCACACAGGGGATTTTGAGCAGGGTTGGGGGGAGTTTTGTTGTTGGGGTCTTTTTGGTAGGTGTTAATGAATTGGTGAGCTGGCGGTATGCTCAATCACACCACAGACACACAAGCTGATCTTCCATCACCCAGCCATTAATAAAATCTTTTAGAATACATGGACCTGTAGCAATGATTTCAGTCTGCAATAAAACATCTCTCAATTTTTTCACAACCTTGGATGCAGAAAAGTGTCATTTCCAAGGAAAATGTTTTTTTTTTATGGTGTGCATTTAATGCATTTTTCAATGTGTATGTTCATAATCATTCAATTCAAGACAGCCACCTTTGTCTTTAATTCATATAATGAAAGTGAGAGTCTCGCAGCAAAATCTATCCCTGTATTAAAAAAATGCTCCCATATCTTTATTCTGTTTGTTTTGAAAATTCAACTATATTAAGAATAAGCAGGTAGGCATGACATTTTGAAATTCAATATTTCCATTAAAATAAAAAAAAAAAAAATCAGGGATAAAATTACACTAACAATGTGACAAGCTAGAATATGTAGCATTACATTGCAAAGCAAGCCCGCCTGTCATATCTGGCAGAGGGGTCTTGGCATCCATTCTGCTTTTGTCTGTGTTTCTCATCCCATCATCAATGAAGCTTACAACAGCCACTGAAATCACAGAGTAGAAGCACTTGTAAATCTAAATTCATAGGTAGACTCCATCCAAAACAAATACAAACTGAAAAATATGCATTAAACCTGTACATATGTACTTTGGTACCCAGGTGCTACTGTGACAGATACTTGAGAAATTGTGTTAGTGATTGAACATTTCAATATCAAACTGATGGAAGAACCTTATTTTTAGACAAGGGAGAAACGTTTCTGTGGTCTGAAAAGGAATGGAGTCTGATCACATGTTAAAACCCACAGTTTTATTGAGGTAGTAGGAAAGATGAGCAAAAATGTACACATGTGGAAACCCACCCAGTCACTGATAGAAAGCACAAGACCATAAGCGATGCCATGGCTCCAGTGGATGACCAGGGATATGTGATGACCAGGTCATATGGAAGCAACTGCCAGTGGTTCATGTCCCTTTACGTGCAGGGAAGAGCTGAGCTGCCCCTTGTGTCCCCCTGCAGCTATGGGCTTGGAGAGAAGGGTATCAATTTTGTGTGGGCTGTCCTTCTACAGGTGTTGAGCAGGGGTAGGCTGTTGGCAATGTGTCTGTACTGCTGACACTGGTCAAGGGGCAGGGTCTCTGGGGGTGGGGCTTCAGCCACTCTGTTTAGTATTTTTGCAAGTAGAAAATAGAAATTTTTCAAAAGGCAAACACTAAAACCACTAAAAACATAACAAAGATGATATACTATCCCAGCACACAGTATGAACTGGTAATTTCTGAAATGTCAGGGTGGTTTCATGCTATACAGAGTCCTCCTGTGTTAGGTATATATAGAAACATTGTGGTCTTAGTTCAACAAAGAACTTCAGTCCTGTGCTGAACTGTGACAGGCTTTCCAAACTGTGAAGATTTGTGTTTGTAAAATCCCACCTGCTCAAATGCCCCGATAAATGGGATTCTACACAAAACAAAACAAACAAAATAAAACAACAACAACAACAAAACACACTACAAGAACTATTATACTGGTAAAACTCACTGGCCCTGAATCTCCAGGAAAGGTCTTCAGCAGCCTGGAGATAACCGGGATCTTAATGCCCATTGTAGAGTAAAATAGACTTCACTCACTGTCTGTCCCTTTTGTGCACCTTCCTCTGTCATGCCCTTTATTAAATTATGCAATCTATTTATTGTCTTTTTAGAAGTCTTTTTGCAAAGATTGAAATTCCTTCATATTTTCCAGTCAGCATCTGGTATTTAGTCTGCCTTTTCTGAGAAATGTTGATGAAAAGATGCTGAGAATACAACATGGGAAAACCTCAGACTTCTTGGATGGTTCTTAGATGTTTAAGAGCAAATCCTGGCAAAAGTAAAGAAAACAATCCATTAATCTTTTGCCAGGACAGCTATCTTGAAGCTTGTGCTTCAATCTTTAAGCTTGTGCTTGAATCTTGGTGTTGGAACTTGATCTTTGATAACATTTAGCTATAAAGTTCTGTTGATACCACTGTGAGACCTGGAAAAATGCCACTCACAAACTAATATGGTTCTTTTCTCTCAAGAAAAAACTGTAGGACACTATTAGTCAACCTCCTTCTAAGGAAAGCAAATTAGACTGGAGAGACCCACAAGGTCTGTAACTTGCTCTGTTCCAACCTATTTTTGTCAATAGCTGTAGATCTGGTGAAATTCTGAGGTTGTACATATTTTTGTTTGACCCATATAGTGGTTTCTTTTGTCAGGCTCTTTTCAGTCTGGCAAAGGTCACGGCCTGAGTGCTACAGAGTTGGTTGAAATTCCACCCAGATAAAGCGCCCAGTGTAACAGATTGTGGAGTGAAACACTTTGTTTCACTGGCAATGTACTAAGCTTCTCAACCAGATCAGCTTTTCTGTCCAATCAGCGTCAAAGTATCCCAGTGCTATGCAGGAGACCTTGCAGGAACCACATCTTCCACATTATTGATCTGACTCTGTGATCAATTCACCCCTTATTTTTAATGCTTCACTTGCTTCTACTGATGGTCTGATTCAACTCCTAGGAGTCCTTCAGTTGCCTACTTTGTGGATTGGATCAGGGTCTGTCCAGAGAGCCCTTTCTTTCAGTCTGATTTAGTTGGTATTGGGGAGACAGACAATGTTTTACCTGGGCTGTGCAGCGTACTAAGGCACTCATGTGAAGTTTAAATTGCTAACCATGCTCTAAAAGCTAGAGTAACCCTAAAAACAAATCTGAGGCTTGACTTCCTGACCCACTGGAGGTGGTTATCTCTCAGAAATAAATCATCAGAGGGGTAAAAGCAGGCCATCTCTGGAACTGACTTGAAACAGAAACCTACTCACCTGTGACCATGTCTAGATCTAGACAAAGTTCCAAATGACTTTTCTTTGCTCTGGCTTTCTGCTGATAGTGAACAACTGTAATACCCAAGAGATTTAGCCAGCTGTTCAGTTCTTTCAGTGTTCTCTCTTTGTTTAAATCTTCCTATACAGAAGGGGGATTGGTATCTTGTCTTTTCATTATAAAGTAGTACCGGCTTAATTTCAGACATATAAAAGTACACCTAACTACCTACTATTTTAACTAACTAACTAACTACTATTTTAACTACCTACTATTTATTTATTACACATAATAAATAGTGTATTTGGCTTCAAATATATTATTTTATCAGATGCTTTAAGACAACCTATAAAAAAATTTGGATTGCAATGGTTATTGTACTATGTTGTAAAGATACTTTTAACTTTTTTTTTTTTTAAGGGAAAATCCTCTGCTTTCACTTTTGATAACAGTATTGTTCCTTTTTCTCCATTATCCTGTACATCATGCAGTCACAGAACAATTAATTCAGCTCAGTAACATAAGATATTCAGTGTGATTTGAGATATTGTAAGGTACCAAAATATCTACATGAGACTGGCAGATATGATTGACGTCTTCTGGGAGGTGAATCTGCTTCTTGAAGTCTGAAGGACAGAATCACTACTGTGACATTGAAAACATTAAAACAATTGAAACAACTCAAAAAATAGGCAAATGCATAACATTTATGCCTTTTGATACTATTTATTTCATTTTTAAACTTCTAATGATATTTTATTTTAAAGTGGAACTTATTGAGTAAGGATCATCAGACTGATTTCAAACATCTTTTTGGGATGAGAAGAATAATTCTTTATGTCATACCATGGAATTATTGCTTTTTCCATCTTTCCACTCCAAACTGCCTTTTGGTCCTACCAAATAAATAATCAGTGCAGGAATATCTGCTATGGTTGTCCTGAACGTGAATTTGAAATTCTGACAAACAAATGAGATTGAGATATTATTCAATGTTGTCCTTAAAAGCAGAACAGAAGAGCAAGTTTTCTCAAAGGAGAGGAAAAATATCAAAGTACAAAGATCCAGATATCAATGCAATGCATATTTTGGAAATATCAACATGTGACTCTTCCTTCTACTTGCATGCCTTGCAAAATTTCTGACATTGCTTTTTCATGCCACCCTGGTACTTTGATTTGCCTTTTTTTTTTTTTTTTTATTTTTTTTTTTTTTTTTTTCCCCCCAATTGGTTTTTGAAGGATTCACCACTAGTCTCACCAAAGGTTTTTTCACAAAATACTTGAGGTGGATTTATGCTGTGTGTTTAACTAGATGAGACCCCTTGGGTAGAAACTGTATATAGTTTTCCCATGTATGTATATCAGCACTGTACCAAAAATGTTCTAATGGTGATGTAACAAATGTTCATTTTTTATGCTACATGAAGGTGAAACTGCTCCAGCTGAGTGAAACTCTGATTCATCATATCTTGGGGGAGGCAAAAATAAGAGAAGTATTGTCATTTTCATGACTGTATTGGCAACAAGATCAAAAACTGAGAAAGGCATACATGCTACTTTCTCTGCTTTCTTCCAGGCTGTCAGGGTGAAGAGATCACTGTAGGGTATCAAGACGTGTCAGTTTGATTTGCTTGGGTTTGGTGGGACTTTGAGTGTTTTTATTTTTTCATGTGTTTTTATGTTGCTGCTTTTTTATTTTGTAGTCCTCACACGAAATGGCCCTAAACATCAGAGTGCAGCAAAAGAGATTTTTCTCCTGTTCTCTGAGGGGACTGGAAATCTAGAGATACTAACCTTGCTATCTCTGCAGTCTATCTTCTGACATGCAAGTTAGAGACCTCTGGAGTCATGTAGTACTGTTTCAGCAGTAAAAAACAGTTGATTATTATCTTCCACTACACAGTGAGTCTTCAAAGCAGGATGGGTTTGAATAAGCACAAAAGACTGGACAATAGTCTAACTCAGAGACATCCTTTGCTACAAAGAAGATATTGGTAGAAAAGGGCACTGACAAAATACTGCAGCTGGCAAGAGTTCATGGAGAAATAGCTGCAATGTCCAAAATGTGCCTTGTGCTCTTAGTAACTATTTTTGTCTTTTTTTCTTGTTGTTTCTCATACTGTTAAGTACTGCTAAACCTCCCAGCTGTTCCATTACATGATGTACTGTGCCAACAAACAATTCTGTTACAAAGCTGTGTGTTTTTAAGCCACCATCTTCAAGTGTAACTGCAATTCATAGTATGTCGTAAGCGTTACAAGGTTCTTGGAAGCCCTAAAGAAGATTAACTGCCCCCTCCTTCTTCAGCACGTTAGTCAAAAGTAATATTACAAATATTCCAGCAGGCTAACATTTAACTTCTGCTCTTGTGGATGGAGCATTAGTGATAGTGTTTCACTTGATAAGCTCAATAGTGTTTGCTGTCAGACTTTCCAGTTTATTTCTGTCATAAATCTTTTTCATATATTATTTATCTCTGTAACTAATTTTTGTAGCAATAAACTGACGACAAAAGTGAAGAAATCATACCCAGCCCTTAAAGCGTGTCACTGCATTAACACATGTTGGATTTCTGAGAACAGAGAGAAAGCAAGAAAAGACAGGCATGACAGTAGAAAAAGGAAGCCCTAAGTAGGAAGACGAGACTTGGATTCTGATCTGTAACACATCTTCTCCATTTTCTCTACAGCTGGAACTGAACAACCCTCAGAGTATGACAAAAGCAATTCGCATCACCGACAAAAGTCTTCAAAAGTAGTCATGATGCTTCTGCTTTCCCACCATGCAAACCTTGATTTCCTTCATGTGTCCTTTGTGAGAGCTTGCTTCAGGAGTCTTTACAAACCCTACTGCAGCAGGAGTCACATGATGTGAGATTGAGTACCAAACTATTCAGCAGTGCCCCATGTCAGTCCCATGTCTTTTTGGAAAATATTTAATTACTGACAGAGTTTGGTGATATGTGAGTTATGACTTTGGAGATTGTAGGAGTATCTAAATTTTGTACTTCATGGTATACACACAAGTGAACATGAGCACAAATTCTTATATCACTGGATATTCTCTACTTCTCTCTTTTCTACAAGGAAAAATGTCTTGGGGATGGAAGCTCTGGTCCACTGGTCTTGCTCACAGCCTCGGTATAATACAGCTATACAGCTTGGTATCAGAAAGGAGCCATTTCTTTATTGTTCTGTTATCCTGTCACTCCCTCTTTGTTGATGCAACTCAACCCTTCCAGTTAGTAACTGTATTACATACCCCATATTCAATAAGAATAAAAAAGAACTAGACTTTAAAAATTAAACTATTCTTTTATCAAGACAATAATTTCAAAGGTGTTAAAATTTATGCACATCCTGGGAAATTCTGGCCTTCCCCAAAATTAGAGGACATTCATCTCCAATTTCTCATGTCTTCACATTATTTAAACTCTTACATTGTGACCAAATAGGCCTCAAAGGAGAGACCATTCTCTTAATTAACTGTTCCTGCAAATATTTTTATTCTCCTTGGGGGTCATACAATCAATGACAGAACTGAAGTGATGGTCTTGTCTTGGCAATCCATTACATAATATATTAATATCCATGAAGAATGCCAACAACTCAAAAGTTAGAATAAAATCTTGATCTTTGAATCATCAATTCTTTTCATTCCGTGGACCTGAAAAATTAAGTGTTTATATTAGATGTAGGGTCCTTAAGGAGTTAATGTTCTATTTGTCAACAATCAAAATACATTAACCAGTGTGAAGACTTAAATCACTGCACAGAAAATAAATATTAAAGCATTTTAGAACATCTGCTATTTTTTTTTAATTTCCATAAACGATCCACTGACTGCTGTTATATATTCTATGTGCATGTTTAAACCGATGATACTTTAATTTACTTCAGATTGTGTTAAAGCAAATGAGAAAGTATTATAAAATGCCTTGAACTGAGTTTAGATTTGTTGACTGGACATAAAATGATGTTAAATGAAATTTTAGTTTACAGCTAAATAGGTTTTTATTTGGCTGTAAACCGAATTAGCTCAAATTGTTATAAGTTCAGCATCAAAACAAGTGAAGGTGAAAAGACAAAACAAGTTAGCTGTTTCTGCTATGTGAATACCCATTCATAGCTTCTGTTTGTTCTGTACTGTACATGTACTGATAATATTAGTACAATGATCTTAAGAAAAATATCCTAGGAAAGAAATTAGATTTATGACCACAGTAGTAGAGTGGCTTTAGGTGCAGTGAAGTACAGGCTTTCTTAAGAATAAATATATTAATGTCTGCATAATATTGACAGTATAATCTGGACCCTTAATATTTTTTCTTAAACAGTAACTATTGCAGATTATAGAGGAGAGGAAGAAAGTTTATGAATTACTCTTTCATCTAAGCATACTGTGAGATTAGTATTAGGATAAATTTACAATTAGTACATAGAAAAACACCGTATAAGATTGTTCTGAAATCATATATGCTGAAAATATTTTAAAATGCCACTGTTACAGCTAGTTGTTCTCTGCTTTGCACATTCAGTGGTGCTTACACTTGCACAAATTAAGAGTGAGAAATAGATGATAGGGCTAGGGACAAGGAAGGCCACATCACTGCTAAAAAGTAACCCCCAAGGGGCACACTCCAACACTCACAAGAACAATTTCCCACATTCACTACTGTGGAGTGTCCTGTCAAGTAGATACCCCAGAGATTCCACTGTTCTTAAAAAAAAAAAAAAATTGTAAAAGTTGAGATTTTATTCCAAACTGAAAATTTAGAAATATGAAAATATTCTGAAATTAATGTTATCTCTCTTTATTGCGGAAGGAGCATGGGTTTTGTTAAATTCAACTAGTTTTTGTTGTTAGAAGGTTACCCAATTGATAGCTTAATAGTGTTCAAATGAATATTAGGTAAAATAAATAAAAAATATTAAATAAAATTAATAAAATAAAAAAGTATCCTGGTAGTGTGAATTATTAGTCTTCTACTTTATTAACATTAGAAATGTTTAAATTACAGCATCCAATGTAATTTAGTACAAATTCAATGAACAACTTATAAAAAAAGGGGGCTCAGAGCTTTGTTTAGTAATAGGCAGCCTTATCAGAATCTCGCCTGCTATGCACAGCTCATTCCAAATGCATTTCTGCCTGTAGTGCACAAAAATACTAGCAGCCTGTTTCTTGTAAGACCTCTGAGCAGGTAGGCCCTGGCATTCCATGCATTTTAAACACATGCTGCAAACTGCACTCAGATGACCTTATCTACCCCAGTGAAACACACTCTACCCCTGTCTCCACCTACTCCACTGATCTTTGCTCCACCTCCTGAGAGGTTACGAATGTATTCCAGAAGCATACAGCATCACACGCTCTAAGGGGAAGTTTTATAAGTAGCCTAAATATAGATTACAGATTAAATTGAGAGCAAATTCAGGCTGCGTCTGAGAATAACTTGGTTGTCAGATATTGAATTTAAGGATCATTCTGGTTTAAAGCTACTCTCAGGACTGAGCAGGTTTGTTAAAATGTATGAGTAATTTGTGATGAGCATTATTTAAAATATGAAAACACATTTCTATTGCATTCTAGGAACTGTATTTGGAGTGTACTTCCCACATATATTAGAAATTTGAGTTTTTCAGAATGATACTTGAAGAAACTGAAAGATTTTTGTGACTTAGGAAATCTTTGCAATGCTATGTGCGGTCATTTTCTTATTGCAATCTCATTTTCTAAACCTGTGAAAGAGTTGAAATCGATAGCACAAAATAAATTGTGTTTTATTAAACTGCAATTTCATTCAGTAGAAGTGTTTTGTTACTAGAATACATATTGTAAACCTTTTTATAACAATTAATATGCAAAAATGATACAATAATTTACAAAATAATGAAAGCACATTTCCAAGCTGTAGCACTAATAGTTGCAAATTTTCATATATTTATTGTAATAGTTTCGCTCAGGATACTGAAATATGAGTTGTATTGCTCTTTCTTCTATAATAACTCCATATTTTCTGAATTTCATAAACCAGTCATAAAACCTCTGCCTCTGCTTGTCTTGGAGTATGTAGCTCAAATTGAATTAAGGAAAGCAAAGCAAAGCAAAACTTATTAGAAGTGGTTTGGTAGCCTTTGACACAACAGTTTTTTCTTAACACAATCAATAATCCTCACTGTTAGAGGAAGGATTGGATAAAATACCACCTACAAGTGAGCATGTACAGGATCTGGCCTTGATGTATGGTGGAGGTTATAAATACCGTCTATAGTGCCAGATCAACCGGTTTTTTACTTTGGTCTTACTATCTGTAATTTGAGAATGTTGACATTATCTGAATTTACTTTGTGCTTTTGGCTTGAGCAGTTAACAGACCATTCTTATCTTTAAATCGAAACTCCAAACTGATAATATTTTCTGATTTATGAAAAGTGTATGGAAGTCCATTTAGCTAGCAAGTGGAATCCCATGCATAGAACATAATATCTTTGCCCACAATTGGAAATTATTTACTTTTAGGGTTTTTACTTTAAAATTTTGTCTAAGATTTCATTTTATTTTGTTTCCCTAGGTGCTTATACTACACATGGTATACTATACAAGCTTTATTTTTCTTGTGTTTCTTACAGCTGTCTTAAATTTGATGCCTATTTCTGCTGCATTTTTCTTATTTGTTAACCAGAAAGAAAGAAAGAAAGAAAGAAAGAAAGAAAGAAAGAAAGAAAGAAAGAAAGAAAGAAAGAAAGAAAGAAAGAA
>JAWWMP010000041.1:15453952-15502407 GCA_035047865.1 Dendrocincla tyrannina
AAAAGAAAGAAAGAAAGAAAGAAAGAAAGAAAGAAAGAAAGAAAGAAAGAAAGAAAGAAAGAAAGAAAGAAAAAGAATTGTACATTTTTTGTCTTGAAACTGGATGTGGAATATCACAAATCAGAATGTACTTCTAAGTAAAAGGGTGCAGCAACTCAGGATGACATTTACGTAACAACAAATCATTCAGTGTTGGCACTACAACAACTTAGTCATTTTTAAGTTTAGTAAGTCCACTGCTTTGCTTTTCAAAGCTAAGTGATCCAGAAAATCTTAGCATTTAGGAACAGATGACCACACATACATCTGTTCATGGTCATATTGTCAAAATATGGTTACAAATTTCAGTTTCAAATTTGAATCTTGCCTAATCAGTTCCATTCTGCACTATTAGGTAAAAGTTAGTCTTCAACAATACTTCAGATCGCCAGCTTCCTCTGTGTTGTCACAATTTTGCAGCCTTATTTTCTCCAAAGAGCAGAGAACAAATGCAGGTAATTTCTAACTTTGGTTTCTGCTCTAAACTTCACTATACCTAAAATTTTATTATGGTTTTCAAAATAATAGACACACATTGCCCAATGAAATGTTACTGAATTACATTAAATTGACATATTTACTGTTCTAAAACTTAATAAAAATCCACTTCATGTATAGCTCATTTATCATCACAGTAAGCAAACAGAATTCTAGCGGATAAGCCTTTAGAGAATACAAAATTACTACAATGTCTGTTTTCAAGGACAGTTCTTGATCACCTGCTTCATACTCACCAAGACAAAGGTTAGTTCTCTATTCAAAGTTTCTTATGAGATGGAGTATGGAGTTGGTAGAGGTTTCTTGTTACTAGGCCAGTTTTCTACAATCCATATGATGGTTTTTTTCACAAGCATACTAGATTTCATGTTATAAGACATGTTTGCAACAGAGTAACACTGTTGGTATGTTACTCTGAAACCTATTACCTATTATTTAGAAATTTTAATAAAAAATATAATAAATCTATAATAAAATATATAAAATATATAGTAAAAAAGAATCATTCACTGTAAAATTTTGCAGTGTCTGTGATAACAGAATATTTTACAGGAATAATGAACTGGAGGGTATTGCAACTTTGAGAAGTATTCTAACTTGTATGGGAAAACATACAAGTATGTACAATTATACAAGTATAATATACAAGTATATGTATATACTTGTATAATATACAAGTATACATGTATATACAAGTGGGACATCAAGTAAAATGTCCCAGATTTTCTAGTGTACAATGACAAAAAAAGCAGAGACAAGAGAGGGGTAAAACTGAATCCCAAAGGGGCCATCTGTGCAGTACCTAACCACAGACACTCATCTGAATGGGATTTCAGTATATATAGCTGCTATAAAACCAGATCATTAGATAACTTTGTATGCATTCCAGCCTGATATTTACTACTTCAGACATTTCAGAATCTGTATGGCTGGAATGCAGCCAGACATATATTTAAGCAGATTTATCTCCTGCCCATTTGTGATCGTATCCTTCTTCTGGTATTCTTTATGGAAAGGGATCTAAATACATAAGGAGAGAGATACAATTGTCGAAACACAGCATAAGAAAGTAGGAAAATTACACTGGCATATTATTCTGTCTTGACTAGTAGAGTGAAAAAAATATCCACAGTAGTTTTTAGTAAGGTTGAGGAGGTTTCTTCCTGACAAAGAAACCAACTTATAATCTTTCTTTCAAATACTACCAAGTTGGTCACCCCGTAATGAGATTGTTCACTTTAAAAGAAGGATGGGGATATTGTTTACAAATTACCATATAACATATATGGAAATTGAAGTGCATCAAATCAGTTCAGCTTCACCTTCATTTATGACCTATATAAATTTACGGGTTTTATTTTTCCCTTTCCCAGATGATTATAATTTGACTAGCATCATGATAGATATTGCAACCTGCTGAACAATTTAATATTTGAAATTATATTGATATTAAAATACTCCTTAAAGCCTTGAATAATAAGCACACATTTTGTACACCTTAGAACATAAATGCAAATCTAGCATTTCATTATACCTTTAACTAAGAAGTTATTTTTATCTTTCATGGTAATATGCCCTACTATTTCAGCTGAAAACCAGAAATATTATCATGCCAATTTTTTCCAGTTAATTAGCAAGCAGAAATCTTGATGAACAGCAGGTATTTTTATGTTACCCATGAATAGTTCTACCTACCATGCATGCTTATTTCTATTATCTTCCAAAAAATCTATGAGCAACAGCACGTTGGGTTATTGACAGGATTAAAGGAAATACACAGATAAAACAATGTGCTTGGGGAAATAACTCTTTTTATCCATAAAATATAAATCACATATTCATAATTGGAATGTGCTTTGGGATTTCTGTTCTTCCTACACTATATAAATATCTGCAGTGCTACTGTATTTCTTGAAAAGAATGGAAAAAAATTGTCTTTTTAGAAGAAGTATAAGTTTATATTCTTGATTTTTCCTTCACCTATGCTATGTACTACAATACCACTGAGATGCTGTACTTGCCTCTCTAAGCAAGTTTGTAATCATAGAATTTCATGAACTTTTCCAAGTATCATCAAGTATCATCACAGGCAGTAGTGCATCTTGTCAGAGACACACAGAGCCAAGTTGGAGTTGTGCAGACCCCTCTAGAAAAAAAACAAAGAATCTTAGCTGTTTGTTTAATTTCTCATACAGTTTTTAATCATTTATTTGTTGACATTTATAACAGCTTGCATTAAAAATAAAATGCTCTTCCCTGAATATCAAGCAGTGGCAGTGGAATTAGGACTCAAACTATTATTGCCTCAATAACTTCGTGGAAGTTATTTGAGATGATCATTGGGTAAAATGTGAATCAAACAGACCTAACAGCAGCATCTAGATTCCAGACTATCTTCTCCCGAGTGCCTTCTCTAACATGTGAACAAAGTTGCCACGAGTTTCAGTTTCCCTCTTTTACTGGGCAAGTTGTGCATACTTCTCTGCAGACCTCAATAACTCTGAAGACAGCTGCTGACTTACCATTCTGGGGTTGTGGGAAGCCTGCTGGGGAGGGCACTAGGGTGTGTTGGTTTCTATTTTATGAAAGTGAAGGGGGAAATGAGCTTGGAGCTCACCTATTTTGGTGTAGTGTTTCAACTGATAAAGTATAATACAAGCTAGGTCAAGCTATCACTGTCACTCACTGCCTGCTGTGTTTTAGAAGGGTAGATCCATCTGAGCTTTCAAAAAAAAAAAAAAAAAAAAAAAGAAAAAGCTCAGCTACATTCTTTTGAAAGAGGGATCAGAAGGGTATGCAACTACTAGACAAGTGTGCCACAAAGATGGACAACAGTTAAGACTCCCTCCTGTCCTTGGCATGTCCCTGCTGGATGGCTGTTATCAGATCCCTCTTCAGCAGCCTCATTTCTTTGGGGGCTGTTCTGACACCTATAAACTTTTCTGTGTATTGTGTATGGACCCTGGATGTGTATGGACTCCAACACAGGTCTCCACGTGTCAGAGAGCTCATATGGAAATGGTAGGCTTTTGAATCTGTGACACTATGGTACTTAATTCCTTCTTTAGAAGTAACTCAAAGACTTACTTTAACTCCTCCTCTACTAGTTTTGTCTTTCGTTCTGCGCGTTTTCTTTCAGCTGTCCATTGTTAGTGCAAGTTTGACTGCAAAAACATGATTCAATTCCACATTGTTAGAAACATATCAGTATTATCATAAAAAGTAGAATGTGTCTTTGAGAGGGCTATCACACAGGTTTTAAAAATCAGTTTTAGTAGAATCATGAGATATATATATATGTTCCACTTGGCCCAAGAAAATACAATATTAAGTATTGCAGCATGCATTTTTTTCCTTCACAGAATATATTTAGGTATATGTGGCAAGCTTTATGAAGTGATGAAAAATGGAAGAGTACCAGTGATCAGAACACCTAACAAGTTGTTTACTGGTACCTTCAACCTTGATCTGAACTAGTTCAGGCCATTTTCCTAACAAAGCTACTCAGCAGTGAAAAATAATCTCAATTTAATGTTGTACTCTGTAACAGATGAATTTAATGAACTGTTCACTGAGATCCCCAAATATATGTGACCTTGAACAGATTTTATATGAGGAATCCAAAGCAGAAAAATAACTAGATGGAAATAAAATGCAGTATGTTGCCATATCAAACTTTCAAAAATTTTCCTACTGAACTGACACTATTTTCACCCATGATTTGGAAAGTTCACTGACAAAATGAGTTCCTGTTTAATTCCTGGTTTGGTAGAAATGAATACCTAGAAAGTCTGCCTTGCCTCTGGGAGAATTCTCCCATAAACAAATGAAGGGGAAAGCAGCAGATTGCTTTTCTCAGACTCTAAAAGGTTTGCTTGCATGATGTTGTTTGCAACATAAATCCTTATGAATATTCTGGGCATTACTGATGAATTTAGGATTCTGAGGGGCAATGGATTCAGGGAAGCCTGAAAGAGTAAATTAGGCTAGAATACACCCTGTCCTTTACAACAGACTGAAAAAAACCAGGAGAATACAAAGATGAGTTAAATCTACCTTTGCCTTGTCTTCTCTGTAGCTACATATTGCTTCATTTTGCATAGTCTTACTCAATGTGCTTTAATATTGTAAGAAATTATGTGAAGAACTATGCCTTGTTTTAAACCCTAAGACAAAATCTTCAGATTGATCAGCTCAGATTGATTTTAAAAAAATAGGCAATTAATATTATTTCATATACATCTCAATCCTAATTGCTGTGTTCTGCAACACATTTTGACTGTTAGTAATTTGGGTTTATGACAAATACTACGACAGTCCATGTGTTCATCTATGCAGTTGGTTGATTCTGCATACTTCTGATTTTGCAGAAATCTTTGCTTACATATGCAACACAGTCCTGTTTCTGTGATAATGGAAGAATCTTGACTGAGATGATTCCATTCTTAGTGGTTTAATGTTACCTCCCTGGTTCTTACCAGCACCAGTTTCTTACTCTGCCCCCTCTTGTACTTTAAGTACATTAAGAAATTCCCCACAGAACACTGGACAACCAAAACTGAAAGTCTTGGAAAATGAACTAATAATGGAAAAAATAATAATTCAAACATGTATATAATAAAGACCCTAACTGGCAAACGGTCAAATACTCTTGAAAACAACAGTTTTCAAGCCTCATAAAATATTACCCTGTCTTTATTTTGTTAGTGTCAGTTATATTTTCTTCTGAGAAGTCACTTTCCACATTTTTAATTTCTTTTAAAAATTGTTTACCAGTGCACATCTGTCTCCATTTCATGTTGCTGGAATAATGTGTAATAGACATCCTGTTACTAACTGTACTTATGGTTTCATACACCCAGTTGTTGCTATTTGTAAGTCACAAATTGCCAACTGTTACCACATTGTGAAACCCCAGAGACATATACTATGCTAAGTGCAGTCAAACAGCTCTGGTATCTAAGATACCAGTGCATGGTAACTTTTGGCAGACACTAACTGTTTAATAGCTCTCAAAAATCTCAATAATTATTACTTAGCCTGTTATCAGAACTGATATCCCTGCTGGCCGGGGAAAAAAGCCAAAACCAAAGTGGTAATGCAATCCAAACTAATCTTGTATAAAGTCAACCAATTTCATTGGTTTCAAAATAAAGAAGAAAGAAAAACCTTTATAGGAAACATGACGTTCTACTATCAGCATCCCTATCTAAATGTAGAGTCTTGTGCTACAAGAGCACATAGACATAGAGCAGTTATACTGTTGGCATCCCCTTTTTATCCATAAAAATAATCTAGGGTCTTTAGCTTTGCTCATGAGAGAGGTTATACTGTTCTCTATGCTGGCGTTGAAGGTGCTTAGAAAAACAATGCTCACATGTGCACCATTATTTCTCATCAAGACAAGCTCATATTTTTTGTAATTCCATTGTATCCAAGGGAATCATGCCTGCAAGTAATTTGCCTATTCCATTCAGTTGAATTCAAGGTCTGAAGAGGTACAAAGACAAGAGGGAGATTAGGTATACTGGGGTTCACTGATGGCTGAATTTAAAAAGCTAAAAAGGACAAAGACTATCAACCCAAACCAAGATGAACAGAATTTGTTTTTAAGGATAAGTGATGTAAACTGTTACAGTCAAGAAATCCATATAATCCTTAAGAGCTCTTGTAAGTATGAAGACAGTAAAGCAGGATGAATTGAAGAATATCAGGACTGATATTTCAGTCCCCAAGAGTGTTTTTTTAACTCAATTTTGTGACAATATATACAGAAGTATTTGCAGTTGGATTTTCACTAACTTTAATTTTATGCCTGGAAATATATAACTAAAGAATATCCTTTACCAAAAAGGGACTGAGCAACTGCAGACCAGCAAACTTTGTCACTCTTAGGAGGTACACATGTTGTCTGTGTATTAGCTTGGAGTCTTTAGAGAAACCACAAAGTAGCAATTGTAGATTCCAGGGCAATCCCTTCAGCGTCACCTCTCCAACCCTGTCTCCCACATGAAGCTGAAAGGGGAAGATCATAGTGTTTGTCAGCATATTACAACATCAAGAAGTCCCATCAGCAAAGGAATTATTTCCTGTTACTTTTCAGCCTTGTGACACTTCTCAAGCAATAGCTGAAGGACAAAACTAACTTAGAAACCTTACAGAGCATGCTCGCACCATGAGAAAACATGGTATTATGACTAACCTCCTCTTAGTATAAAATACCTATCAAGTAGGGCAGTCTGTTATTTTCAAAGAAGTCAGAAGCTGTAGTTAACCTGTGAGATTTTGTGAACAGCTTGGTCTTTGCTATGGTTTTAGCTTGAATCAATTAGCTGTCATAAAAATACTGTTGTGTGTTTTATGATTAGACAGCAAAATAGACTTAAGCTACAGAAAAAAACTTTAAAAAAATCATTTGGTTTTTGAAAGAAAATGGTTAGTTTTGTATATAATTCTTACACTGTAGTAGAGATTTCAATAAAGACCACAAAACTGAGGGGAAATTTGTTATTTTCTTCCTACATGATTATACATTTCTCCCCCACCCCTGTTTTTCCCTATTTAATTATGTGCAACTTCTCCACAAGGCCAAGTTTGACTTAGCTTTATAACATCATTTAGATAATTACCTTTATTTATGGTATTGTTTAGAGTGCTGCAGAAGTGCTGGAGCCTGGCCTCTGGAGATTGCAAGCTTACCAAGCATAGTGACTATCCTTTATTTTTATTTTTGTTGCTACTCTAGTAAATCATTTCAGTGTGGAATATCTTCACAGCTTCTATGTTATGGTGGCATTTCACAATACTGTTAAAATGCTAACAAATCTCTGGAATGTCATGTCAGGAGAAGACACATTATGTACACATAGTAGGGTCAGTATGAATTCCATCCATGCAACAGGTATTTTATTGCTGGATAATCATTAGTTACATGGCTACAAATTATGACTTACTATAATCACATGATTTTGCTCTGTATAATCTGAGTCTCAAACCCACTGTTATTTGTTCAGTCTCTCAAACATATTAGAGTCTGAAAAAGCTTGGACTCTGCATGCAGCACTTTGCAGATGAACAGCTGATTGAACGAGTGTGACAGCAGGCCCTGAAGCACTAACAAAAAGATATATATTCATGTATGTGGAGTGTTCACTTGTTTTCATATTAATTTCCTACTCTAATAGTGTTAGAAGTAGAAATTTATGCCACAGTTTCACTGAGAGCAGGTGGTTCTCCTGTCCTTTCAGAGCAAGTGGCTTTGCACATTTCAATCAATGTCTGTGTCTAAAGGGACAGAAGAAATTGTTTGAAAGGTATTTCATTTTACTCAAGCAACTTCTTTCAGTCACAGACTAGATTATATGCTTTAAGAAAAGCTTTTGCTGTAATGTCAGTGTGTATTTATCTATCTATGTATCTATCTATCTATTGAACTATAGAACCATAGATTCATGGGAAAGACCTTTAAGGTCATCAAGACCAACCATTAATATGGCACAGTCAAGTCCATCACTAAACTATGTTCCTGAGTGCCGCATCTTTTAACTATCTCCAAGGATCATGACTTAATCACTTCCCTATTCCAATGGCTAACTTTTCTTACAGTGAAGAAATTTTTCCTAATAGCCAATCTAAATGTCCCCTGTCAGAATTTGTGGCTATTTCCTCTTGTCTCATCTCTTCCTACCTAGGAGAAGAGACTGCTCCCCACCTGCTACAACCTCCTTTCCAGTACTTGTAGAGAACAATAAGGCCCTTCTGAGTCTCCTCTCCCCCAGGCTAAACACCCTCAACTCCCTCAGCTGCTCCTCATAGGACTTGTGCTCCAGACTCCTCACCAGCTCTGTTACCGTCTTCTCGACATGCTCCAGCATCTCAGTGTCTTTCTTGTACTGAGGGGCCAAGAACGGAACACAGGATTTGAGGTCCACCCTCACAAGAGCCGAGTATAGTGGAGCAATTGCTTCCCTAGTTCTGCTGGCCACACTATTGTTGATACAAGCCAGAATGTCATTGGTCTTTTGGGCCACCCAGGCATGCTGCTGGCTCATGTTCAGCTGGCTGTCGACCAGTACCTCTAGATTCTTTTACACCAGCTGTCCAGCTATTTTTCCCCAAGCCTTGGGTGGATTCCATCTGGCCCCATAGACTTGTGTGTGTCTAAGTGGCATAGGAGGTCACTCACATTTTCCCTTTGGGTTATGGGGAATTCATTCTGCTCCCAATCTGTCTATTCCAGCTCAAAAGCTGGGTATACCTAGAACAACTGGTCTTGCTATTAAAGACTAAGAGGGCATTATGTACCTCAGCCTTTTCCTCATCCTTTTTGCTATGTTTACCCCCACATCCAGTAAAGGATGGAGATCCTCTTTAGCCCTCATTTTGTTGCTAACATATTTTTTTTTTTTATTTTTTTTTTTTTTTTAGTTCTATTTGTACTTTGGTCCTTTTAATTTTCTCCCTGCATAAACTCACAAAATCCTGGTAGTCTTCCTGAGGTGCCTGCTCCTCCTTATAAAGGTGATACACTCTTCTTTATTCCCCTGAGTTTGAGCCAAAACTCCCTGTTCAGCCAGGCTGCTCTTCTTCCCTGCTCGACTGTCTTTTAGCACACAGGTATAGCCTGCTCTTCCACCTTTTAGATCTCCTTCTTGAAAATTGTTGAGCCTTCCTGAACTCCTCTGACCTTCCTCTGAAGGGACTCTCTCTACCAGTCTCTGAAATAGGCCAAAGTCTCCTCTCTCAGAATTCCAAAACAGAAGTTCTGCTGAGTTCCCCCACCTTCAGGATGGTGTCCAAAGCAACTTTGTTGACCAGGCCCTGTCTATCCATCTATCTATGATTCTGCCTCTCTGTCTCTCAATATATCCATCCAGCTTGTCTCACAGGCAGAGTTGCTTACACTTATGAAAGCAGAGAACCAGTGAATTCCTGTCTCCATAATGTTCTACCAGATTACTCCATGAGGAAGAACCTAGAGCTTATATAGCACAGAACTCATGGAAATCCTATTACTCTACAAGGAAACTATCCTTAGAGATAAATATAATTACAGTGCCAAAGTATTAAATTATTGTAATGCTTTTAGCAACAAATCAGCTAAGTATTATGGATCAATTTTTTCAGAATTTATCTCACCTATAAATTCACTCAACAATCTCCTACATTTTGTAAAGCCATAAACAGAGGGTGTACTCTGAAATGAAGACAATCAGATGACAAATCTTCAGCTATGGGTTATTATATTCCAGAAATTACAAGAAAAATACCATTTTAGGGGATAAATGTTGTATTTCTTGTATTGAGTTTTAAGCCAGGTCAGACAAATAGACTCAAGTTTAGTCTACTAAATTTCTATCAAGTATTTCCTTAAATGAGATTATTCTGGCTTTTCAGTGAAAGGCAGAAGGATAAGGGGAAGTTTTAAGATCATCTCAACACATTATCATTCTTCCTTCTGGCCAATGTATAGAACCAAAATAGTGCAAAACCAGAAAAAACTATCACAGGATGCTGAGATTCCTCTTAAAGGTGGAGAAAGAAAACGGCCTCAGTGCTCTCATTTTCTGCAGGAGATGATTTTAAACAGGAGCTTCCACCCCTTCAGCAGAAGAATTTTAATGTGGGGACAAAGTTTTTGAAAGAATTTTTCTCATTTTTATAATTTGGTTTGGATAAATCTTCCAAAACACAGACAAGATCTGTGTCTTCAAGTGATTTATACTTTTCAGGTTTCACCTGTGTTTTTCAGA
This sequence comes from Dendrocincla tyrannina, assembly GCA_035047865.1. Taxonomy (NCBI): domain Eukaryota; kingdom Metazoa; phylum Chordata; class Aves; order Passeriformes; family Dendrocolaptidae; genus Dendrocincla; species Dendrocincla tyrannina. The sequence continues at coordinate 15,464,242 of JAWWMP010000041.1, forward strand.
ACCTTCTGTAGTTTTATGGTTTGCAACAATCATCCTCTTTCTTTCTTGTTCTTTTCCCCATCTAGTTCCTACCCTTTTTCATTCCTTTCTCAGTAGAGGTGTCAGTTCTCTTTTTCCCTTTTGTGTGGGAAGAGAAATTCCAAACAAGGTAACAGTGCCTCATTCACTTGGCAGTCACCAAATATTTTATGCCTGGGTAGACTCTAATTTTTGTCCCCCAAGAGTATCATCCATACATAAACCATGAAAGTGTGCAATTGCCTGAAAATAAAAAAATAGGAAAGAAATACAGAAAACTAAAATGTGTTTTCTAATCCAATGAAGATTTATTATTTTATTATTTTACTCCTCTGTTTGATTAGTTGTTCGCATCTAAACATTATTACTTGAAAACAGGGGACAAAACCATGCAATTTACCATAATCTTTCTGTGCAATTTAAGCAGTAAGAGGCAGCTGCAAAGTTTATCTGAATGTATTTCGGGGGCAGTTGTGTTAGAATGCATGTGTTTCTGTAACTACAAAGTATAACCTTCTGTTTGAGTCCATCTCACCACGGCCACATAAAATCAATGATCTGAATACTCTTCATATTTAGGTGATCTATTGTCCTGAATACATTTCACAGTAAAAACACACTGTAATGTACAGGTAAAGGCAAGAGAAGTTCATAAAATTTAGAACATAAAAACCATCAGAAAATTATTTTCCACAAACTGCTATTTCCAAAGTAATAAGAATTTCCATGGATTATTCTATTATCTAAATATTATACCTGCTATCTATCTAGATATTGGTATAATATAGATGTATATATATTTATGTATATACACATGCATGTATACATGTGTGCATATTCATACAAGTTAAAGGGAAAAATATGTGCAGCCTTTATTTTATTTAAAAGCTAAGGAAAATCATGAATCAATAGAGCATTCAGGATTTTCTAATACATGTTTTAAAAGAAGAAACATCCCAAATCTCTTTGTATTCAAAATATATTTTAAAAACCTAGAGGAAAAAAATCCATCTTCTGCATTATCTCATTAATTAACACCTGAGGATAATCTGTTCCTAAGAAAGGACAATTATTCAAAAGTAGGAGAAATAATTATTTCTTGAAAGAACAGGGAGTGATGGTATAAATATTTGTAGAGAAATTGCCTGTCCACAATGTTTATGGATGTTGGGCTGAAAATCTTCATTTTCCATTTTGCTTTTCTGTTCATGATTCAGTCTTTTAATTAGGATGGTTCTGGTGGCATTTTCAACACAGGGAAACCAGTGACCCAATAAATCATATGGAACAGAGAGAGAGAAGCAAGAGAAAAGGCAAATAATTTGGAGAAAAGCATAGCAAACACATATGTCCAATAATTCATTGCAAGGTAGAAACCTGAGCTTTGAGGGGAAGGAAAGGACAACAATCAGTCTTTCCTCTTCCTTCACATAGGTTCTGGGGATACTACAATACACTTAGACAAATACTTTTAATGAAACATCATACAAGTTTCTCTAATATAAAACTTATAATTTTTCATGTTCCAAAGTAATATCATAGAATCTCAGAATGGTTTTGGTTGAAAGGGACCTTAAAGGTCATCTGGTTCTAATCCCACTGCCATGGGCAGGAACACTTTCCAGTAGGCCAGGTTTCTCAAAGTCCCATCCAGCCTGGCCCTGCACACTTCCAGAGGTGGAATACCCACAGCTCCTCTGGACAGCTGCTTTCTAGTGCCTCACTAATCTTTGGGCAAAGAATTTCTTTGAAACAACTTATTTAAATCTCTCATTCCCCCTTGTCCTCTCACTATATGCCCTTGTAAAAAGTTGTTCTCTCCCTTTTTATAAACCCTCTTCAAGTACTGGAAGGCCTCACTGAGGTTTCTTTGGAGCCTTCTCTTTTCCAATCTGAAGAACCCCAGCTCTCATTTTGTCTTCTCCAGCTCTGTTTGTCCTCATGATGCTCCTCTAGACTCACACTAATATGTCTATGTCCTTCTTGTGCTGAGGACTCCAGACCTGGATGTGGTTCTGCAGGTGGGGTCTCACCAGAGCAGAGGGCCAGAATCACCTCCCTGGACCTGGTGGTCACACTGCTTTTTATGTATCCCAGGGTGCAGCTGATTTTCTGAGCTGTAAGTGCACACTATTGGTTCGTGTGCAGCTTTTCATCTGCCATAAAGCCTCAAGTCCTTCTTCACAGAGTTGCTCTCAAAGAGTTCTTCTCCCAGTCTGGAATTCTCCTGACCCAGATGCAGCACTTTGCACTTGAACTTGTTGAACCAGCTGTAAGACTACAAGCTGTTGTGAAGTAGGATATATAATTCCATATGTTTTCATACTGGTTGTGCTCTCTTTAAAACTGGCCATGTTTGTAACATTTGCCAATTCGTAGTATTTGTAAAACATGTAACATGCTACCTGGCAGCATAAACCAAGAAATTGTTTCCATCTGTACAGCTAGGACTTTTGTCAGGCTGAATATCCATTATCTCCTGTCCTGGATCAACCTCATCCTCTCTGACTTTAGGTACCTTCTTAAATTAGGCTCTTGGTTGCCACAGGTTCTTTACTTATGATACTGATGAGAAAGAGAAGCACCCCCAGAGAAAAATGCCTTATCTTTGATCTGAATCTCCCCCTGAAGATTCCTCTCTCTCCTAGCTGAGTATACAGGGAGCATCTATTACCTATGATTTTAAGTGCAATGCCTGAAGATAGGTGGGATGAATCAGGATCCCTGAGCATTTTCTTTCCCTCTTACAATACTTTATCTATTTGCTGTACTTAATCATAAGCTCTCTGTAGAAGGGACTGTATCTTCTGTCTTTTCATATAAAGAACCCTGGAAAAGTATTTTAAAAACATATTTATGAATTATATGAGTTACATACTTGAGACAGCATTTTCATTTATACTTATCAATAACTCTGTACTTTGAAAAACACATTCTCCATTAAGTTTATAGTCTTGACTTAAAATCTTTCACTGACTTTAGTCAGAACAGCACCGAACACTTTTTCATTACATGAACATTTTATTCAATCAGCTGTGGAATAGTTGTAATTTTGGTTTATTAGATTAGGTGCACCTAAATTGCAAAAGGGTGACAAACCAAGCTAAATTTTATATGTGTTTTTACACTCATTACTTTCAATAATACTTGGTGTAGAAACATTACAGTACTTGGGGATCTGAGATCTCATCAATCATTTACACCGGATGTCTGTTTGACAGCTCTTGATTAAAAAAAACCAACAAAACACAAAGAAACAGAATGATTACAATGTACAACATTTTAGAAAGAATATTTAAATTGGAGACATGATTTTTTCATATGTGTCCTTTTACTACTGTTTACATATATCAGGTTTTGCGACCCGATTGCTCAGGTAGTATGGCATTGATCCCAACTGTAGGCCATTGCTGTATTTATGGTACACCAGAGCTTTTCAATCCCAATGCAGAGTCATATATCTACACTCTTAACATTCAAGACAGTACTCCAGACATTATCCTACTCTTCTCAACAAAGTCTTCTTTCTTGAACAAAAAATTTTCCTGGTGAAATCTGCATGGAAAGTTATGTCCTTAAAGAATGCTAGGGTTTTCACCAGTGTATTTCTCTAAAATGTCATACAGGTGAAAATGTTCCAACCACTTGTAATGACATGCTATCTATTTAAATCTGCCTTAAAGTCTGCCATGCAGATCTGTTAGTGTTGTCATCCATAATTAAAATGTGTGGTCGGGTTTGAACTCTAAATTCTACCAAATACAGGCGTAAATTCTAAACACTCTTTTTCATGGTCAAAGAGATTATCAGGTATCAGTTCACAGGAAAACTCTTGCTGGAGCAAGCTGGATAATTTTGTAGGGTAATCTCTAAGGGACATGTAAAACTTAAGTCTTTAACAATCTTGAGGGAAGCTGTTCCTTTCTGATAACAAAGACCTGGATTTTTTAAAGCCAGTTAAAAGAGTCCTTATTTAACTTGTCTTAGTGACATTATTTTAGCCTTCCTTGTTATAAATTCAACAAAACCCCTCAGATTGATTTACATTGTTAAGGTTATCTTGAAACCAGAATATGAGAAATTTTTTAAAACAACTTTTTAAATTCTGAATTATTTTTGACAATCTCTCCACAAACGAGAATCTAGCATGAATATCACACCCATCACAAAATCCTTAATCCTTAAATGAGAAAAGTTAAGAAGATATTTAATTCAAACCTACTGTCAAAAGAATTAATCTGGACTTTCTGCATCCAATTCACAAGCGGGATTAGTCTGGCTGTGTGTGATGGGGTGTGCAAGGAGTCAAGCAGGACACCCATAGGTCACTGGATCCACCCACTGTGAAGGGGTTCCAGTCCTATCAGTGAAAGTCTCTGACATTGGGAGGGTGACTGATGGAGTCTTGTGCATGGTTAGAATGAGAATTTCCCTTAACAGTAAGATTTCAGGTTTCCCGCAGTAGAGTCTCAGATGTCACATTCCATAGAGCAATTTATTCACAGTGCAGTAAAACAGCTCAAGTCCGTGCCTTCGAGAGGGGATCCCCAACAAGGGAACCGCTAGGCTTTTACACCCTCATAGTCCAAGCACTCAAAATTCTCTTAGCTCTTCCTCTTGTGTCCACTGGTCTGGCCAGTACCACATGTCTGAGTGTCCTTCGTTATGCACAGTTTTGCCAGTTCATGGCCTGTTGTCTTGGGCTCCCACCCACAGCTCAATCTGCCACTCAATCTGCATCTTGAACTGCAGCTTGAAAACTGAGGTCCCTGCACCAGGTGTATTCCTCTCAATGACAAATATTGGAGGATTCACTGAATCTTGGTAGACTGCTGTCAGCTCTGGAATAAGCTTATTTTTAAAATGTAGTAATGCATTTTGAAATCAGGATGAGGAGGCAGCACTCAGAATCTTGTGTACTAAAGCAAAAATACTGCAGTTCAAAGCAATTTAAGGTGAAGTAGAATTATTATCAATTTCATAGAATATGGCTGATAATTCTGATATCTCATTTGTGTTACATAATATACCTTTTACTGTATAAAAACCTTCCACCAGGTTACAAGGTTTTGAAAGGTCAGTCTTCCCTTCTTAAAAACTTACTGAAAATTTAGATTAATTATCATCACACTTGGCAGTAATTGTCATTCTTACATCACATTTTATTAAGGAGAAACACATTAACACTTTAGAAGAATTACCATATGACTCATTTGTTTCTTTTCTGTACCTGTTCATATTCCTCCAATGGAAAATGCACTCCAAGAAATTTTGTGGAAACTTTGGGCCAGTGTCACCAATAAAATGTGTCAATCCATACTAGGCAATTAAGTGGTATAGTTAATCTGTTCTACCTCAGGAGAAGGCCTGTAATTCACACCCATTAGTTAATTAACTGGCCCATTAGTTGAACTGACACCAATTTAAGGGGTTGAGATTTCACTTGCAAGTACTTTTCAAAGTCAGAATATGGTACATATATAATTAAAAAACAATTTTTTACCATGGATTTTTGGAACAAGCTTTATCTGTAAGGCATAGCCTTTGATTTACTAGGGTCAATGCATAAGTCACAAATCAAATCTCTAGATTTGATTCTGAGAATAAGACAGTGAAGGATATAAAGTAATGTACTTTTTAATGCTGAATGCCTAGAGGAAACTGGAGGATCAAGCTTCCACACAACCTCCCTTTGACTTTATAAATTATTTTTCTACTCTCTGAGCTTAAAACTTTCTTAACAAAAATTGTCTAGGACCTAATGTTTCCAGGATTAAAACCAGAATCTCTTATAGTCAAGATGTCAACATTTTTTGTGTTCCTACACAGCTTAGTCCTTTTTGAGATATGTTTGAAAGTAATTTCAATTAGCCAGCGTTTATCTCAATCTATCACTTTAAACATTCTCCTCAACAGCACATGCTTTAGTCAGCTACTTGTACAACTTTGTGAAATGTCTATCAACTTTTGGTAAAATCTTTCAGGCAGTACTAGACTGAGAAGAATAAAATTTCAACTCACAAACCTGTAGTAGACATTAAAAATTTTTACAATTCACCTTCTTTGTTGATGCTGTCTATCATGTTCTTTAGAACAAACTGACATCTGGACAATCAGCCCAGACTGTATTCCAAATTAAATGGGAGCAGCTGGTATCCAGGTGAATAAGAATAAGAGTGGGTAGATAAATACTGCGCTTGAAGCAATTTCAAGTTCTGTAGCCATTATTAAAATTTCTGCTAATTAACTTCAGCAAAATGACTGTACAGCATTGTGATCATATCTGTCTTCACATTTATGAATGTTGTAGTATGAAAATCTATCTCAGAAAACAAAGCAAAAATTTACTGCAGAATTTTTCTATTTCTTAGTTAAACTCAAATCAAAGCTTAGAAATGGAGTGTGGTTTGGGTTGCTCTTATGGTACTGCTATGGTAGATATGTTTTTAAGTTACTACATTTCTAGTTCACAGTATGGTACTGTGATAATGTTCTAGTTTAGTTTGGTTTTAGAGAATTTTCTCTGATATGGTTATATAAAAGTGTATACAATAAGAGTATACTGAGACAGACATTTAGAAAATAATTTATCAAAAAAAGCTGGTCAGTATTCAGTATTGTCAAGATGACATCTAACTGCTCACATGGCATTCCTCCTGTAGGATGTCATCAGAATATGGTTCTTCTGACCAGATCTGGATTTCTGCAACCAGAAAATTGCAGGTTACACTCAGAAATGATAGAAATATGCATAGCTCTAGCAAAAATTACATAGTTTTACACAGCTTAAGAATTTCGCTGTGCCCTTATTATGAATCTTCATATATGGCACAGAATTCTCCTAGAGAAATAACACTCTCACCACATACAGTGTACACTTATTTGATTATGTCTTTGTTTGTCTGTTTGTTTAAATAATTTATCAATTCTGCAGGATGGAATAAACCCTGTCATCCAAAACAGGGAGGCTATTACTTTGGGAATAAATGGTATTACTACTAAATACTTCAGGGGAAAGTGAGCACTCTTGTGTGTGCTCTAGCACAGAGCTTCATACTGATAAGACTTGATGTATGACAAGAGATTGCAATTTCTGTCTAACACCACATTCTCAAATATGGTGTAACACATTTGAGTGAGAAATAATTTGGTCTTTATGCTATTTTTATTCTGAAGCTCTCTTCACAAGAGACAAATTGTGATAAATTATGTGTGGTAGTGTTCTCTTGTGATTGATGGCAGAGAAAATCAAGCTATTTCACTTAGGTGCTCACTGTGGAATTCAACCAGGCTTACCAGAAGACAAACATTTTATAACGAGTCATCCAGTCCTGTTGCTCGGTTTAGAAGCTTTGGTTTTAAGTTCCAGCCATGCCCACTACTCAAGAGGTGCCACTTCTTTCTTTCAGGGGACTGGTAATTAGCACAAGTACAGTTATTGTAAGCTAATTATATGTTCTAAAACTAATGTACTTACGCGAACCAGAGGGTAGCTTACCATGTGAGCACTTGGTAAGCAAACAGGTGTTTAAAAGATTTAATGGGTTTGTAGCCATCTGTAGTGATTAATGATGTTTGAGAACCTCACTGCAGCTCATAATAACATCATAAGTGAACACTGATATTTTTCAGTTCTAAAAAAAAGTGCAAATGATTCTTAGATTTTCCTGCTCTTATTCCTTATGCTTAGCTACAATTTTGTATTCCAAGGGGCAATGAATAATTGAACTTTCCCAGAAGCAATAATGAAAAAGAAAAATTCTTTCCTCTTAACTTCTCCCCATCCCCACCTTTTTACCACAAGGTAGAACGAACTATATTTTTCCACACATGGAACAGAAAATTAGAGCAGATTTTCCTTTTTATAACCAACTTATTGCCTCTCAGTTCACTGACTAATCAGAAACCTGTGTTGGGACATTTCCTTTCCCTAAACTGTAGAAATGTTGCTCCTTTTGATATCAGTAACAAAACTCCTGCTATGGCCAGATACTTCTCCAGGCCTGCAGATGGAGAGCCAAATATGAGTAAACAAACTGCACCTGCCTGTGAGTGAGAAGTGGTTCTGACTGAATAGCATTAAGCTATGCATTAAACTATACAGGGAGGAATACCTACTCCCTGTATTTTCAAAGTGATGTCCCAAGATTTCATAGAATCAGTCTAACAGGGTATATAATTTTTTCCCATAAATTGGCATCGAAGCAGCAGTTGAGACGTATAATTTTACCAGGCTTTAACCAAACTAGTATAAGAACTCTTGAAAAAATGGCAGCACAGCTTCCAAATGTGCCACAATGTCTGATGTGGTGTAAAGCAAATGACACTGAAGTGTCACCTGGTATACCAGCTAACGGGTCATGGTAGCCACACAGCCCTGTAATACAGCAGAGACATTGATTGGTAGCAGGCTGTAAGCTATGTACACCCAAAGGACTGAGGCTTGGCAAACTTGTTGTGTCTGAACTTTTCTTGACCTGCTTTCATCTTTGTTTCATTTGGTTTAGCTATGATGGCAATTTATCTAATTGATCAGGTGACAGTAGCCACTCTTTTTCTTAAGTTATGTGATAAAAGTTCATCTGCACACCCACAAAGTAACATAGAGGCAAAATGGCAGGTGGGGAGCTTACCCTGGTTGCTTCCAGGCCTATCACCAGGGAGTCATCAGCTCACCTAAAGCTCATCTCTACAAACCCAGAGAACAAGGGCAGAGGGCTGGGGAACCAAAATTAAGGTCTCAGAGAAAGAAAGACCCTGTATATACCCCTTCCAGCAGAGCCTCAGCCCCATTGTCCCAGTGTAAAACACATCATGGTGAGTTACTAGGACCAGATCTCCACTTCACCTTTTGGACTAAGGGGAATTGCTACCAAGGCGTGTGGGACACAGTATGAGAGGCAGGAAAATAGGACGCTGGGACTGAACAAAAATTTATTAAGACATGGAAAGGAACAAAAGGCAAGAAAAAGGATGGGTTTAGGTGATTTTGGGGAGAAAAAATATGGGAAACAGAGGGATGAGAGAAGAGTCTATTTGCCTGTAAGCAGGAGCTGGTCAGTATTCTTTCTGTCCATATCCTGGGCCTGATCACTGCAGTCTGTCCTGTTTTCTTGTTAAATTCTTCTGTTATTTTCTAGTAAGGGGTTCTTCACTTCCTGTGCATGTATGTGTATGAGTCTGTGGTGTCACCCACTGGGGGGAGTGCAGGTATGTGAGAGTGTGTGACATTAGTGAAGATCAAGCTAAATGAGCCAGCAGGAAGGTGAAGTGGCTTGGGATCAAGGGTGTGTGTGGATGTCTGAGGGCCATGTCTGTGTGTGAGAGAGCATCCATGGCTTCCTGATGATGACAGCACAGGTCTTCTATGGGACCAGAGAGTCATGGACATCCCTCGGTGCCTGTGTGATGGTCTACACCAGCAACTGGGATAGGACTATGGTACTGGGACCCGGGGGACTCGTATGTCAAGGTATTAGCAATTGGTGAAACTGGAATCCAAGGACAGTAATTGACCAGGCTGGGTGTATCAGGCCATCTGCTTGAGGGACTCACACTGTATGTACACATTATGTATGTGCAATTGGCTCACTAGTTGAGCACAGAGGGAAATAGTGAATGCGGTAACATCAGACTGGTAATCTGTCACTAGTGGGGTTCTGCAGGCATCTTGGGCCCTGTGCTCTTCAACATCTTTGTAAATTATTCGAATAAAGGACTGAAACATATAGTAAGCAAGTTTGCAGATGACACAAAACTCACAGGGGCTGTTGACTCCCTTGAAGGCAGGGAGGCCCTGCAGAGAGACCTCAACAAATTAGAGGACGGGGCAATCACCAACCATATGAAGTTCAACAAGAGAAGGTGCCAGATTCTACACTGGGATGGAGAAATATCACCAGCCAGTCAAGGGAGGGGATTGTCCCTCTCTGCTCTGCACTGGTGTGGCCTCACCTTGAATATTGTGGGCAGTTTTGGGCACTACAATATAAGAAAGATATTAAGTTATCAGAGAGGGTCCAAAGAAGGACAACAAAGATGGTGAAGGACCTTAAGGGGAAGCCATATGAGGATCAGCTGAGGTCACTCAGTCTGTTTCAGCCTGGAGAGGAGACTAAGGGGAGACCTCATCACAGTTCACAAATTCCTTGTGAGGGCAAGAGGAAGGGGAGTGACAGGACCTGAGGGAATGGCCTGAAGTTATGTCAGGGGAGGTTTAGGTTGGATATTAGAAAAATATTCTTCACGCAGAGGGTGGTTGAGTGCAATGTCATTTGCAAATCAATGAATAAAGTGAAAGACATAAAAATATTTGAGCAAACATATAAAAATTACTAGAGTGGTTACTGGAGGAGGAAGAAGAAACCTTCAAGATCACATTACTCCTGGAAAACAAGCCCAGATGCTACTGACTTTCCATAAGAGCCCCCAACCCTCAACCCTAGTAGATTAAACCTGGCAATAGTAGCAGGGGAAGGATAAGCATAACACCATAAATAGGGGTTAAAACTAAGAAGTGTGTGTAATACAATTTGAACTTCATTATTCTTCTTTCTTTAACAACTAGATCTAGACTAGCAATGGCTAAATTCTTCAGATTTACATAATACAAACACTAAATTAATGTCTTAATTTTTATATAAGGTTTGCTTCTTCCTTGCCTTTAACAAGATTTTGAGCATAATGCTACATATGCTGAAAGGTAGCTATCCTTTAGAAATGGATATCACCATAGATCTGGCAAAATGTGAGGGCACATAAGAAGGATGTACCCTGGAACACTGGAAGCACTGTGTGAGGAGAAGGGCAATGAAAAGGATATGGTGGTATTGCAGTAAAGCAGTCATGAAGGAAATAAGGAGAAGAAGAAAACGCTGTGGATGGAGGAAAATTAACAGTACCAGTATCTGAAAGAAACCATGTTGTATTAGTTCAGGGATCTTTGTCTAAAAGTTTTAAACAAGATTTTTTCCTAAAAAGTATTGTATCATTTTAGGAATGCTAGTGACAATATTCATAAGTACTGTCTTACTTCTGCCAAGCTATGAAAGTTGTTCTAAAATAAATTGGATCAATAATACAGCTGTTAAAAATAAAATCCCTTCCTGTTGCTCCCTTCTCAGCTGTGAATTGGAGAGCTGCTTTATATAGGCGATACTTACACAAATAATGTCACTTATATGAGTTTCAATGGACAATATCAAACCTGGCACAGAAAATATCCCTGATCTATTTTGGATTTTGGAATTAGAAAACTTGCAATTCCAAAGTTTATCCACAACTTTTATCCATAGAATACAAAATATTCTTTACTTTTTAAAAGAATACTTACCATCTTCCCTAGGCTCATCAGGAACTATTCAAGTGAAAATATATTAATCAAGACCTAAACACCTGCTGAAAGTTTGCTACTATTATGACCAAGGTAGCTACTCATTTGAGGATGGTTTTATAAAGGTCAAATAAATGTGGCAGCGCTTACTTGCTGTTGCTCCTAATTCATGGGCAGTGTTAATTAATACCTTCTTAAATCCACTGCTGTAAACAGTTACGAGCCCTAAATTGTTTGGTATTCACAACTACTGCCACTTGTACTCAAACAATATAAAGACAGGATCCTTTTCCTTGGCATAAGTACTGTCACACTCAAATGAGTTGATGTCATCAAACATAAGTAATCTCTAACCTAATGTTTTTTTAATACCTCCCAATTCTTGATCTATCACCACTGATGGTAATCATGTTATCCATCTGATCTTTCTAATGAAAATGAAGTGGAAGGGACATTAATCTCCCCAGTCCTCTTCACATCATCTGCTATTGGCCCTTCTTACTTGTTATGTATTAGAACATCCTCCCTTTGGTTTTAGCCACTCTTAGTTCACATACAGAAATCTTTCACCCTATAACCTTTTATGCACCTTGTTAGCTCTACTTTATTTGATGCCATACCCAGCTGCCACACTTCCTACCCTTTTATATCTATGGAGAACATATCCTCTTTCTACATATACCTATTAGAATATCATCTGACTAACACAGGCAATTTCTATGTATACTGGTTTTGACTGGGATAACTAATTTTCTTCCTAGCAGCTCATACTCCTATGCTATGTTTTGGATTTGTGACCAAAGCAGTGCTGTTAACACAGGGGTGTTTAAGCTGTTGCTGAGCAGCTCTTGCATGCTGCTAAAGCTCTGTCTATTTCTCACACTGCCTTGCTAGCAAGTATGCTGGAGGTGCCCTAGGAGTTGGGAGGGGTCATGCAGAAAGACTCTGCTCAAAAAAAGAAGAAATCTAGCGAGGATTTGCATCTAGATTTGCATGTAGCGTGAGTTAGCTTCTGTGAATTCCTCTCCTGGCACTGCCGCAGGAAACGGCTATGAGATAAAAGAAGGTTTTTTCTGTCTAGTAAAACAAATTATAACAGAAGCCAGTGTCTGGAAATTGAAACCACAAAAATTCTACATATTTTAAAGTTGAGAAATTAACTGTTGGAAAAGTTTGCAAAGGATCACTTGGCAGTTAATTGCTACAAATATGAAAATATGAAATTTCCTAAGAGATATATTCTCATATAAAGTGAAATTACTGAATGACAGAATGACTGATTAAGAGGCTGCCAATCCAGAAATTTGAATTAGAAACCTAATTTCATTTCAGTCTGGTTAATAGATGGCTACTACATGTCCTGGTCTGGAAAAAATCTGGGATCTAGGTGTATACCATTTTGAAAATTTCAGACTTAAACAACAACCCATTAGGTTTATGAATCTCAAAGAAGTTGATGAACAGTATTCAAAAAGAAGCTACTTTCTAAATATTTCCAGGTCTAATAACCCATCATGTAGAGGTATAATACTGATGTTTAAATATGTAAACAAAAGAACCAAGAGATAAATACATTTGTAGAATCAGTTGGAGAAGAACATTTTCAGACAGTTTCATAACTGCTGGATGTTATTTAAACTTTGAGAATGTTAGGCCCATATAGGCATGGTGTGAACTATCCATAATGTTAAATGCTAATATTCATTAAACAACAGATTTCATCCTTTATGGATTTAAATATATGAAACTGTTGCTGGCCTATTATTGTTGTTTTCATCTCTAAACCTTGAAGAGGTTTAGATTTTAGCAGTTTTTTAACAACAGAGAATTTCCCCCACTTTTTCTTCCTTTAGCATGCAGTAAAGTCCTAAGTGCCTAAGAATTAAGACTAGTGATCTGTGTGGGCTTGAGATTCAAGCCATGAATATTGTATCATTGCTCACAATGCACTATACCCATGCCAAAAGAATGGGACAATCTGTTCATGCATTTTCATAGACTGAACATAACCAACAACCAGACCAAACCTCAGCATATTCTGTATGGTTGCTTCTGCTTTAAACATAATTTCTTGAAAACCTGCATGAAGTGCTGTGAAGTATCTATTACTGCGCACAGCTGAACAGAGCAACACCAAAAATAGTACAAGTCACACACACAGTTTTAAATTGTTAGTGGACACTGTTAATTTACTCACACTGCCTCTTTGAAAAGGAAGCAAAACACAGTACAAATGAATCAGAAAAGGTTAGAAAACAATTTTCTTAGAAAAGTAAGGTGAACCAAAACTGCCTTTACCTGTATGTTGCTCAAAACATAGTTCTATTTATTGTTTTGACTGCCTGCCCAGCTCAGAAGTCACTAATCAATTTATTAAAGCAAATTTAAAAAAAAAATCACTTTGCAGGGGCAGGAGGTGAGGTTTGAGGGGTACTAATTTTCATTGCAGTGTATGACCTAAATATCTCCAGTCTTAGCAGAAAGACATAATCTCTTTCTATTGTAATGATTTATGGGAGGCACGTCTGAGTTGCTTTGTGTCTCCACTTTCTGAAACAATCTGCCTCTTCAATGATTCACTGGCATCACAGAACCATAGTACATCATGAAAAATGCAATCTGGTCAGAAAGCTTAATCCAGTTGATTGTGATGGCAGACAAAATCATAATTAGATCAGATTACACCAGAATATTTCAACTGGAAGGGACCTACAGCAATCCTCTTGTTCAATTGCCTGACCAGCTCAGAGCTGAACAAAAGGTAATGCATGGTGTTAAGGGCATTGTCCAAATACCTCCTAAATACTGGTAGGCTTGTGGTATAAACCACCCTTTTAGGTATCCCGTGTTTGGCCACACTCCCAGAAAAGACGTGCTTCCTATTGTTTGGTCCAAAACTCCACTGGTGAAGCTTTGAACCATTCCTGTCACTGGATCCCAAAGAGAAGAGCTCAGCATCTCCTTCTCCACGTCTCCTCAGAAAGCTGTAATGAGCAATGACGTCACCTCTCAACCTCCTTCTCTCAGTTTAAAAGAAAACAAAGATGTCTATCTGGACTAGGAAGGAGGCCTCTTCCCAAAAACCACCACAATCTTTGAAATTAAGATACTTTAATCAGAAAATGTATAGAAAAGGATAGCAGTTCTTTACTACATATATGTATATATAACCAAAACCAGAACAGAACAAACAGCAACACCTTAACCAAGGCTTTCAAACAAATCCAATGCTATCTCAGTCCCTTTGGTACAGTTATATTCACAGACAGCAGGAGATAATGCTGCGCCTCAGGAGGCAGCGGCCAGGAAAGTCACTCACAGGCTCCAGTGAGGCAAAGACTAAGGGCAGGAAGAAGCGTTGGCAGCAAAAGCTCACATGGGAATGGCATCCACAGGGACGCGATGAAACCTTTCCTGTGGGCAGTGCAAAGACCCTCTTCTACTCTCCTTTGTCCAGAAAAGCATTGGAGGGCTGGGTGGGGTGGGAAAGGCAGCAACTCCTCTGTAGATGGTGTTGATCCCTCGACGAATCCACAGTGAATCCAGAAAGTGGCAACTTCTCTCTCTGAAGAGAACTTTCTGGGGAGTCGGTGGGCTGAGCCAGGGGAGCTCTCTCCGAGTGCTTCCACCAGCCTGGCAAATGGTGGCTGACACACACAGCAGTCGGGAGAGGAGTGTTGCAAAAAAATCAGAAAAACCTCTCTCTCCCTGCCCCACCTCCCCCAGTTCTCTCCCCAGCCATTAAGCTGGAATGCAAAGCTAACAGCCATCCCTTTGTTAGCTGATTCTGGGAACAGGTAGTAGGGGGAGGGGTTTCAGCTCTCAAACCTCTGTTTGGTAAGGGAGAGAAAAAATTCCATAAAAGATATTGGAAATATAACACTCCTTTTCTCCAAACTCAACAAACCCAGTCTTCGGGTGCTCCTTAGAGGACATTGCTTCCAACCCTTTCACAGGCCCAATGCCCTGATCAACTCACAAATTAAACTAATACCATCTCTCTACCTGTTTCCAAAGATATTAGTAGCTGCTTCCACTTTCCCAAGTAATTTTCTATTTAGTATTAGCTGCTGTATAATTAAGGTCTTTAAAGAGCAATTCAATCAAAAGATTTTACAATATGCAAGTGAACGACACTTCTTCCTTATGTGCAGCACTATTTCTGATCCTCTCCTTTCAGGTGGAAGCCAACAGTTCATATTTGGTAGCTCTATATTAAGTTTTTTTCCAGTTCTTTTCTCTTTGTATGTTTTTTGGGTTTTTTTTTAGGTCATTCCCTCATCATGCAGAAGCACAATGTAAGGCTTGCTAATACGGAGCTCTCTGATGAATCAGGAAGTGCTTAATCAGGTCACCCATTTTATCAGGTTATCTTTCCAGGAGTTGGTGCACCTAATGATAATGCCAATGATTAGAGAGAGAAGTTATAGCAGTATGTTATATTTAGCCCGTGTAATATTTTAAAATTTCAAATATTTTATGTTACTTCATATTGCTAGCAGCCCGAATTTAGATTTTAAGATAAAGTAGATCTCCTGCAATAATAAAGACACTAGGGATGGTAATTAAACCCCACTGCTAAAACAATGTTTTCTTCTTATGTGCACCAGGCTTGATATGCCAGCAGGAGAAAAAAAATCCGAGGATAATTGTATATGAAAAGAAAAGTTAAATGTGGAAGAGGAACACAGTCTGGTTAAACACAAGAGGCAAAAGACCCTGAAAAAAAGAGCGTACAAGAAGTTCAAATACACTGTGATATGCAAGGGGAGGAAGAGTGATTATGTAGGAGGCTCAAGCACACCCAGCCGTATAAGCAGTTTCTTGCATTAGGTTCATGGCATCATAGGGTTGGATCGTGTGAAAATTCAGAGTGAAAGGTGTCTGTGGAGATCTCTAGTCAAACTTCCTGCTCAGAACAAGGTAACCTCCATGGTCAGACCTGGTTGCTCAGGATTTTATACTTGAAAACCAACATAGATGGACAGAGAGTGCATAACTTCTCTGGTTACCCTGCTTGCCACCAAGGTTTCACCCCTTGCTTCTGCAGAAAGAATTTGCCCTTATACTCGGTATGAACATTATTTCAACTTGCACTCCTTGCCTCTCTTTGACCTCTTATGCACCACTGTGCAGGCTCTCAATAGGACCTGGGAGGGGCATGTGTTCAACTTATCCAGTTCTTTTCACTTTCTCCAGTTTAGCCAGGAGAAGACTTTCCTTCTCCATGCTAAACAGGACAGGATCCTAACTTGTACCTACTGTAGTGGCCTTTTGATGAACTTTGCTACAGTTTGTTAATGTCTATTTGTATTTGGGGGACAAAATTGAACACTGTAGTCCAGGTGCAATCTAATAGGCTGTGAATGGAGGAGGAAAACATCTCCTCTTAATCTACCAGCTCTGCTTGCATTAATATAGCCTAGAAGGCTCTTGGATTTGATTTCTGTCAGCTGTCTGACAAGATCCAAGGCCTTTTTTCACAGAGCTCCTCTCCAGGTAGTCTTTCTCCAGCCACTGTCACTGTAGTGTGTTCTTCCTTTCCATGTGCAGGTCTTTATATTTGGCCCTGTTCAAATTCATAAGGTTCCTGTCAGACCATTCCTACCATATGTCCGCCCTGCTGTTAAGCACATTGACTAGTCTCCTCAGTTTGGTAACATCTCCAAAGCTGATGAGAGCACACTCCACTGCCTTTTCCAGACTATTGTTAAAGACATTAAACACAACAGTTCCCAGGTTAGACCTCTCTAGCACTCTGTTTGTTATGGCTAGTGTATGATCACAACCAATTAAACTCTTGAGCCTGATCATTCAACTAGAGGTTTACCCACTGGCTGTTCACTCACCCAGCCTTTGGTGTCCTAAATTATGTGCAAGAACATGGCAAAAGGCAATGTTGAAAGTCTTGCTGAAATTCATATAAATGACATCCCTCATTCTCACTTCATGTGTAAACTCAGTCATTTTATCCAATGAGGTTAGTCAGGCACGATTTACCCTTAACAACACAGCCACCTTCTTTTTCTTCTTCTTATGTCTAGAGATGTGTTCCATGAGGACTTGCTTTATGATTTTCCCAGGAACAAAGTAAAATTCAATGGCCTGTAGTTTACCAGATTTTCTTTTTGATCCTTTCTGAAGATGAGTGCTTTTCTTCTCATCAGGAATCAGGAATCTCCCCCAGTCTCTACTACCTGTGAAAGACAACACAAAGCAGTTGTACAAGGATATTGTTCAGTTCTCTTAGCATCCTGGAATGCAGTCTGATCTATAGATGTGTAGAGATGGAGCTTTTCTCAGGTAATACCAGTGTTGATCCTCATCCACTGCTAATAGTTCTTCCCCTTCTTCAAACTTTTCATTAGTTATAGAGACCTGGGAGACTCCGTTGATGAAAAATGAGGCAAAAGTGTAAGAAACAAAAGTGAGTAACTCAGTCTAGTTTGCATTCATTGCTATAAATCATCTGCCCCATTCATCAGTATTCCTGCATTTTCATTTTCAGTGTTCTGCTGCTAATGCAACCATAGAATATTCTTTGTTACTTTGTTCCTTTTTATGTTCCTTGCAAACACCACATCTCAGTGAGTTTTAGCTTTCCTAACACCATCCCTTAATAGCTAGGTAAGGGTTTTAAATTATTCTTCTCTCGCCTGTACCACTTCCATCTCTCACTTTTTGCATTGAGATAGCATCCTTGCACAGGATCCCACCAAGATATTTCCTGAACGCACTTAAGGATACTTGCCTGAAATCAAGGATCAGTATTCTTGCTCTTCTCTTTTGTCACTCCTTTACCATTCTGAACTCCACTGCTTCAAGGTCACTACAGCCAAGACTGCAATTCATTACTATCTCCCCAGCCAGCTACTTCTTGCTTGTGAATAGCAGAACCAGCTGTGTGTCACACAGGGCTTGTCCACCATGTACTTCTGTCATCTTCAGAAATCTGCTTGAGTGCTTGCATCCACTGTATTGTCATTCCAGAAAGGAACAGAGAGAGATCAAAAAATCCCATAAGAGCCAGCGCCTGTGATACAGAAACTACCTGGAATTGTTCTCCTTTTATGCCCTCTCTGCAATACTATTGATTTGAATAAATTGAATGAGAGGAGTCTGGTCACAAAATAACCTTGCTATTGCCACTGAGAGAGCAGATGCTGAACGTCAGTGAAGCCCTGGGGTGAACAAGGAAGATTCTCAATGTGGAGTCCAGGGACTGCAGTCTCGACAAGTGCAGACTTGAAAACTAGGTGAGTTAGCCTTTTCAGCATGCATGAGGGGCCTGAATGTACAGAAAAATCTAGGAGTGCAGACATGGCTGTAGCCTGCACTCAGAATGCAAGCAGTCAGAGAAACAGTACACAAGATCAGATTCGAGGCAGAGCTGAATCTGATGCAGTGCATTCATGGATAAGTTAGAAGAGCACTTCAGTTGTCGTCTGGTCTAACCTTTCTTGGCAAAAGCACAGTCCAGACAAGGTGGTCCAGCAACCTGTTAAGCTGAATCTTTAGTGCCCAGTGCTGGGAAATCCACCGCTTCCCTGGGGACATTATTCCAATGTCTGATTGTGAAAGATTTTCCTATTGTGCCTAATCAGAGTCTTTCCAGGAGTAATTTGCACCCATTATCTCTCATGTTTTCTCTGTGACTCCTTATGAAAAAGGAGTTTCCATCTTCTTTGTAGCTGCCCTTTACATAGTGGAATATGGTGATTAGGTCTCCCCTAAACCTTCTTTTCCCAAGGCGGAACAAACCCAATTCTCTCAGCCTTTTTCCTCATATTATAAACTTTCCCAGTCCTTGGATCATCTTTGTTGTTATTCTCTGAATCCTCTACAGCCGGTCCACATTTTTTATTTTTTTATACTGGGGACCAAAACTGAGCACAGTGTCCCAGGTGTGGCCTGAAAAGCACTGAGTACAGTAGGAAAATGACTTCTTTATCTCTAATGGTGATGCCCTTGTTGATGCAGCCCAAATACTGTTGGTTGCAGCAGCATGCTCGTCACCCCTATGGAGCTTGTTGTTCACCAAAATCCACTAGTCCCTTTCTACAGAGCTGCTCTCCAGCTGGGTAAATCCCAGTCTATGCTGAGTTATGTTTTCCCAGGTCCAAGACTTTACACTTATCCTTGTTGAACTTCGTAAAGTTCTGTTAGTCCACTCTTCCACCCTATTCAAGTCTTCCTGAAGAATGGCTCTCCTGTCCAAACTACCTACTTCCCTACGGAGTTTCATTTCTTCTGAAAACTTCATCAGGGTATACTTGATCCCATCTTCCAGATCACTTATGAAGTTATTAGACAACACTGGGCCCAATATCCATTCCTGGAGACCTCCCTTGGAACAAGTTGCCAGTCTGAAAAGGAGCTATTACCACCATCCTCTGGGTATGTCAGCCAGTTCCCCACCCACTGCATAGACCATTTGTGCCGGCTGTAATGCCAGTTCTTCCAGGAGCAGGTTGTGCGAAAGTGCCTTAGAGAAATCCTGTTAGGTTATGTCCACTGCTCATACTACATCTGCTGAACTGGTTACTTTGTCATAGAGGGAGATCAGATTTTTCTAGCATGACTTGCCTTTGATGAATCCATGCAGGGTTTTCTCAATTACATGCTTCATCTGACTTGTGATATTCCCCAGGAGGATTCACTTCCTAACCTTCTTGGCAAGTGAAGTAAGACTAGTGTGCCTATAATTTCCTCAATTCTCCTTTAAGCTCTTCTTGTAGATGAGGGTGACATTAGCCTTCTTCCAGTCTTCTGGGATATCCCCTAATCCTCACAACTTCTCAAATATTATGGATAGAGGACTCACAGTTATGTAAGCCTGTGAGTGGATATTGTCAGGGCCCATTGGTTTCCGTGGGTCCAGCTCCTATAATAGCTCACATTCCAACTCTTCCTTCAGTGATGGTGGGTGCATGTCTGCATCAACCTGGATTTTTATTTCCAAGGTCTGGGGCCCAACAGAGCTGATATAAAACAGAAGTGAAGAAAGTGTTGAAAACGTCAGTCTTTACAGCACTGTTGGTGACTAATTAACCTGTGCTGTATAACAGTGGACCAATATTTTTCTTCTGCTTGTTTAAATACCAGAAGGACTCTTTGTTGCGGCTTTCAGCATCTCTGGCCAATTTCAATTCAAGCTCAGCTTTTGTTTTTCTAACTGCATCTCTGAACACCCTGGAAAACCCGTGATAGCTCTCAACAGGTCTTTGTGTCTTTTCCAATTCTGTTATGGTTCTGTTTTATTTTTGAGCAGACTCAGGAACTCACAGTTAGGCCAATTCTGCCCACTTTTCTTACCTTTAAAAGGAACAAAATGGGTTTTTTTGTGTCCAGAACAGAGTCACTCACTGCAAGTACTCATCATTTCTTTTTGTGGTATCCACTGTGTGCTGCTGGTACATTTTGTCCTTGAAGATTTTGTCCATGGGCATCTGCAGCTGTTGAAGCTTCATATCTGGTTTTGGTTGTAATTCTGGAGGTTGGACACTGAAGCAGAGCTCTGCTTTTGTTGGTCACCAGGGTCCAAGGTGCCGCATTCTCTGTGGTGTCCACCACAAGAGCATGTTCTGAAACCACTTCTCTATCTATAAACTACCTCAGTGCCAATTGTACTCAAGTCTTCTTCCTTACCAGTTCCATCTGGGTGGAAACATAAGATGTAGCATGGACTTCCTCTGTAGAAACAATGGTTTTGACTCATAGGCGAGTGTCCACCATTGCGACAGAGACCTAGAGCATTTCTCTGGGCTGTGGGCCTACAAGAAGAGCACATAGCCCTTCTCATATGATCTTCTGCACAACCATTGTCACCCTCTTGATGCCTGTTTGTATGCATCAATTGCAGTGCTCCCTGTAACTGTTTCAACCTTCCACAGTGGCCCTTGGCAATGCCCAAGCCATGCTAGCCTTTCTCAGGAGTGTTACTGGCTCCTGGTGGGGCTCTTTCCTCTTCCTCCTGTTTCCCTGCCTCCAGGAACCCCCTGTCATCTCCATTTAGCTCTCCTTCGCAGAACTTACCGCTGCCGCAGATGTGTGCTCTGCCAGCTGAGGCAATTCACCTTGAAAAGTCATAGCAATGATTGTATTTAATTTACAGAACTGTAGTCAGACTCTACTTAAAATATTCAGGTTTCATGGTTTAAATGGCAGAGGATCTGTCGAGGTGTTATAAACCAGTCATACAGTCAGGTTATCTGACACTTTGAGTGCTGCACTTCCAGTGAAGAGTCCTTGGACAGCAGTGGGAAGTCATCAGCACAAGATTCAGTAGCCACATTTAGCAGTTTCATTCAGTCCCAGACCTCGGTCATTTTAATAGCAAAAAGAGACAGAGGAAGTGTAGCAGGGAACATTTAAAAGCCTTTGTGGATTTCTGAAAGATTTAATTTTAAATTAAAAAGCCCAAACCAACAACAAAAAAAGAAACCTCCCCCCCTAAATGAACAAACAAACAAAAAACCCAAACCAAAACCAAACCAAAACTAACCCCCTATTACTATTGAGGTCTACTTACTGTTCCTATAAAGATAAAAAACATCTTAGAGCTGGGAAAGTGGTGTTGTGAACAGGGGTTCTGTACAGAGGACAGGGGAAAAAAAAAAACACTGGCATTTTGAGGATTATCTGCTCTATCATGCACAGTTTAAAGGTTTGAATAATTGAATCAAATGATTTATCATGTACTAAAAGTCAAAAAAATATCTTCATTATGTTCACCAAGGGGTTCAGGGTGAGGTATTTTTTTCTGGGATAAGGCTGTTGGCTGGATGGTTGAATGTTTCTGCAGGAAAAACATATTTTTTCTATAAAAGTCTCACTGAAAAGAACCTCTAGATGTGGTGATTTCCTGGCAAAACTTTTAATATTTTGATTGACTATAGTTTTATTCCACTCTTTTTCACATTTGTGACTCCTTTCTTAACCTGCCTTTATGCTCAACAGTAAAAGAGCACCTTTTTTGTTACTGTATTTCATCTCTTTATTTTAAGATCCTCCCATCTGATTCCCACCTCAGGCTGACTTTCTCTTCATTATCCTAAATATTTCTTTTTACTTCTCTGATTAGAATTAAACTTTCTTGGCAATTTCCAAATGTTGTTGTGGGAACTGAACCAGCTTTGCAATTTGTTTTCTCTTTTGTCTGGTTGCAACCTAAGCCTGCTGATCTCTTTTCTTCAGAGACTCCTTTGTTCAAAAGTGTCAAAGACAAACCTGAGCATCCCTTGGCTGACAAAGCCTCCGGGAATTCAGCGAGTACATTTCAATTAAAAGAAAAAATATATCTCTAATTAGTACACACAAGAAATATGCACCGTAGAATTAAGGAATTGTTATATTCAGAGGTGGCAGTTAATGAGAAATCTTTCTGCATCTACAATGACCCTTTAGTAAAAGAGAAAGTAGGTCAAAAATTGTTAAAAGAAAGAATTTGAGGAAATCAGATCCATGTTTCTGATTCAGTCAGTCTTCCAGCACATTCTAACAAGCAGCCGAATGAGGGTGTTCCAGGATCTGTAGGATTTCAGTCCATTCTTCTGGAAGGGTTGGTCTCCTTTAGAGATGCTCTTTGCATAATCTGTAGAAGACCAGAGTTTGCGCTGTTGTGTAAGGACAGTAATACCTCATTTCACATGGAAGTTAGAACAGGCTTCAGGTAGACGCAGAATTGTCAGATAAAACATAACTCTTAGCCCTTCCATGTTTGGCCCAATATTTCTGAAGGAAGAGAACAAAAAGCAACAAAGAAAGGAATACAGCTGGCTGAAAAATCAATAAACTTTGCTAAGATTTAAACTTCCCAATTAATAACCTGACCTGCTTTAGTTTTAATTGTGTGTCCTATGGATGAGTACTACTTTGGCATCCAAAATCTTTCAAATCTTGTGATAATTATTACCTTTTGTGGTTGGCTTCTTGTAAATATATCAGAGCTATTAATGAGTAAAAATAATACACTGTCAACATGCTTGGGGTTTTTTGCAAATTTTTTAAGGGATCTACAGTTAAAATACTGACTGGGACTGAGCCCCATTTTTCCTTTTATTTTGTGAAGAACAAAGAAATATCATAGACCTATACCAAAAACCTAATAGTCTCTTAAATTGCTGTTAGCATTTTGTGAGTGAAGCCGAAAACTCCCTTACTTTTCTTACAGTTGGAGAATAAAGCCAAGGAAATGGAATAATTCCAGCTAAACTCACACAAGTGTTAGATTTAACAAAATTTCTGCCAAGCTTTTATTATCTACTCATACAGATGTGGTTGCTTAGTGTCTCAGGTTAATTTCTTGTTCACTTTCACCAAATGATAGAGTGAAGCAAGGTTTTAGCATTTTTCAACCACACCAAGTAAACTCTAGAGATAATTCTCCCAGTCTCCCTAAACTGCATATTTAGTATCTTTGAATACAGGCAAAAGCATATACTTGATTTTACATTGCAGGAGGCCAGCAAAGGCAAGATAACATTATGACACTCGTTCTTTTCAGCAACTTTGTTATTCCAAAGATGTCAAAACATTTTAAAATCAGTATTTTAGTCTTGAAGTAAATACTTTCTATGTTTCTTTGAAAAATAATATCTTACAATTACTTCCTATTTTCTGCTTTCAGTATTCAGCCTAATCCATGAAGTGACCACTTTCTGAAGACTACTGGGTATCAATTTGCTAGCCCATCTTTTTTTTGTGGCACTGGCTAGCAAGATGCAAGGTTTTTCTCCCTTATAACTATTGGTTTCTTCCCCAGCACTACCAGTTCACACAAGAATGACAGTAGGAACACAGCTGTCAGACTAATTTGGTTTGTCTAATTTTGACAGCAAGAAACCCAGAGCATTTGCTATTTCATGAACAGTACAAGCATCTCAGCTATTTTTAACTTACGTCATTATGATAAAAAATAAAACTTACATGAAGCACAGCATGAGCCAAGCTGCTTTGGATCCATTTCAAAAATTGAACCCCTTGGGGTTTCTGTTCACATCTCAGCCAACTGGGTAGAGCTTGAAGGCACAGGGACAGAAACAGCTGCCTACAAAATAACTGATCATATTCACCTCACATGCTCAAAGCTAGAATCATCTAAAGGTCTCATCTAAGTAACCTATGGCTATCTGAGTTTTCTGTTTTCTGACAAGCTATTTTAAGCAATAAAGACAACTTAAGAGACTTAGTGCTGTGTTACATGAAAGCCCAGAAACCATCCTCATGTCATTGGGTAGTCTAACAGCTTATACTTATTTTCATACAGTGTTGTCCTGTATCATGATACCAGAGAATGTGCCTAAAATAATATTTTTATTATTATGTGTTTTCTGTTCCGCAAAAGAAATGCAATGTCAGGGGAAAAAAAGAAAAAAAGTTCCAGAACACAAAATGCAACATACCCTCAATTAGAAGGATCTTTGTTACTTAAAATACTCTCTGAAATAATCTAATTGATGGCATATTTTTAGATTATAATGAAGCAGAAAAAAAATAGCAGTTTTAAATTTAAGGATATATGATCTCATTGCCTTTATATTTTATGGTGTTTGCAATAAATTCAGAGCAAGGCACAGTTTTTTTCAGGCAGCCTAACATCATGGCTAGAGAGCAGAATCAAGCTGAACAAATTTAAGACTTTATTGTGTGACCACGGTATTTTCTAGATAATTTAGATGTTTTCTTGCTTAATTAATTTTTTTACCAGCATTTTTTTTTTCTGCAAACTACACTTGGTCTGTTTTCTTTCTAATATTTATATGGGGCCTCATTCAAAACACCCTTGCCAAAATCTCAAAATGCAATGCTCTTCCTGTGAGGACTGATATAGTGTTGTAACCAGTGCTACAAGCACGGTAACACTGCTGGAAACATTAATGGAGGAGACATCTTTTCTCCCCTCCGGCTTACATAGATATTGTAAGAAATATATCATTGTTGATTTACAGGACAACTACATTGCTTCCGACTTCCTATCAATTCTTCCCAGAATGTGTCAGAGAAGCAGCACTTCCAGAGAATGATTTAGCAATACAGCAATGTCTCTAACAAAGAATGCATGTTTAATGAAGTTTCACCATTTTTTGACAATTGCTTTTCATGTTCATTTATTTCAAATATGCTGCATATGTGTTAAAAGATCATTCCCAAATCCAAACACAACACTTCTCTTTAAGAAGAATTAGATTATGTAAAAACACCTCTACATCAATAGTAAATTATCTTACTGAAAATTAAGAACAAGCCAGAATGCTCTGAAGGCATTTCAATAAGAAGAAAGGGAAAGCCTGTGTGACTCTCCTTTTCTCAGTGAAATGCCTAGACAAGGGACTGTAAGAAGACACATAGAGCCATTCATCTGTAACAGGCTCAGCGAGCAAGGAATTGCTTCTTACTCTAGTGCATTTGTTAATTCAGCCAATGACTAGTGAAAGTTAGAATATATTCAAGTACATCGATCTGATTGAGAGAATTCACCTCCTGTAGCTTCAGTATGTCTGATTTTACTACATCTGAGCTCAACTGTGAATTGTGGCTGCAATGTTAGAGCAGGTCTGAGCTGTGGAAAAGGATGAGCAGCTCTATGTGGCGCTCAGCTTTTGTTGAGCTGATCAAAACTTCAGGGTGTTCCTGTGCTACTCTAAGGATTTATTTACAAAAGACCTGGGTAGGATCATGAATGAGAAGTGAGAATCCACACATTAGGTCCTCAGTAGAATCATCTTCATGATGTCTTAGAATTAATGTCTTGAATGAGACGGCTAAAAATTAAACATTGCAAGATGCATTCAAAAAAATGTGTCTGGTAAGTTGGTTGACACATGGTAAGTTGACGTATTTACTATAACTGAGATGAAAAGCAAAGATATACTAGGAAAATGTTTTAAAATCTGAAAAACAGATATTCTTTATTTTGGACAAGTTGAAATATTAGCTACAACATAAGTACTCTTGAGATTGACATTGTTAGGATGATTCTTTCCTTGTTGAATTAAAACCATTTACTTGAAAGATCAACCGAGGGTGTTATAAATGCATTTTTTTGTGCAGTAAAGGTGACTGTATTCTGTCTTTGAGGAAAATACAGTAACATGCTAAACTTAAAATAAATAGTGTGTGAAGTGGCTTTAATTTAGGGATTTAAGTTAATTCCTTTTATAAATTTGATTAAATCAAACACATGGATTGAATATAGTTTAACCAATGAAGCTTAAATTCACATCTTTAACTAATTCATGCTGCATTCCTTGAGTGTCATATATAGAAGAGTTGTAACCAATGATGAGTGAGGCTTGAGAACAATTAAACAAAAGCACTAACTGCCCTTTGTATAATGAATATTCCTTCTATTTATTCTGTTGCATGTTTCCATCATTTTTTAGAGCTAGAAGGTAAGTTCTTCCATTTCTGTCAGACCTGGAGGCTTTTTTTTTTGTACTTGAATGGCTCATAGTACAGATTGAAGGCTGTTCCAGGACTGTTGCATAACCTCCCACTAAGAGACATATTGTGGACTATGTTGCCTAAGGCATTAAAACAACCTTGCTGCTAGTTCTGGCTAAAAGGCAAAAAAAAAAAAAAAAAGAAAAAAAAAAAGAGAAAAAAAAGTAGAAACATATAGATCATACTAAATTGTCTATGTCAATCACATTCCTTTAAGAGTCTAATTATTACACTTACAGGTCTGTGAACTTATGTCAAAACTGAACACAGATCTTAACTTCCTTTCACTGCTATATTTAGGAACTATTGTAACCGTATAGATTTCTAAAATCTTTGTGGATTAAAATTTCTTTTTGTTGGACAAGTATTATAGTCATGTTATAAAATTAATGTTAAGATAGGAGGTAGTAAAGAAGAGTTACTTGGTCTTATTTTCTTAAATATTTAAGAGATGATAAAGGAGAAGGAGTGAGTATTGCATCGATTATATTTGAAACAATTAAAAGAAGTTGTGTACATGAGTGTTGCTTAAAATAACTTAAAGAAAATACTCTGAATAATATAATGAGTTGAAACCGGGAAACAATATGCAAAGTGGGATTTTCAATGAGTCCTTGGCTCTCAAATCTCTCCAGATTTCTATGTTTGTAGTTTAGTATGGACTAGGGAAGAAGTCAATACACCTTCAGTAGTTAATTAAACTAGGCTGAGAACAAACTTTTTTTCATGATGGTTTATGTAACCTGGAAGAGATTTATAAGGGTATAGAAATTGGACAGAGCTATTGATTCAAGTAATTTTGCTCTAAAAGTTTGCAGTAATGCCAATGTTCCCATCCATTATTTCTGGCTACAGAGATTACTACAATCCTAGTTAGTATAAGTGTAACACAGTCAAAAAACTTACCCTTTTTTAAGAAGGGGGCTCCGTGTGTGAGGTTTCTAACACACCATGAAGCTATGTCAGCTCTTCTCTCAAAGCAAACTCTAGAAACTTTCTAATTCATCTTGATGTACTGTTCTGCAAAAGTACATGTAAGCACTTGGACAGGTGCAGAAAGCACATAAAATGCACTGGGAATTATACTAAACTGTTAATATTGGCAGGCAACAGCTAGGTATACCAGTGAGTATAGTTTATTTACATAAGGTAGGAGGCCTTCTCAGATATGAGAGCTCTGTGAGCTCTAGAGGATGGTTGTCAGCTCCATCAGGGTCACAAGCCATGTTTTCTCTATCTACATGAAGTCACACTGGCTATACAAGCAAATTTATTGGCCTCAGTTAAGAGAACCTAAACACCCAGACCAACTGGTCAACAGTGTCTCAGATCAATATGACTGAGATTTAGCTCAGTCGAGAGTAAAATTCAAACCATAAAGTGCAATTATCATCAAGATATGTTTTTTTTGTTCAAAATAAACTCCCTGAAATTATCTATCTTTAAGACAATGTCTAGGCTTTTTGTCCTACAGAGACCTAGCTCGAGCCCTACCACAAAAAAAAAAAAAAAAAAGAGAGAGAGAAACAATTGTTCTGCAATGACAAAAGGAGATCATATACTCTGAATATGTAATTTGGTTCATTAAAGTGATCACAGGACACTCCTCTATGCAGAACCTAAGTATATCTACATGCAGTTGGGATTTTGCCTGAACAATTACATAGGAGTAACAGGGACTGTTCTGTAGTGCAAGCTCTGCTATCCCGAGTAACATCTTCTCATCCCTTTATAAATATGCCTATCTCCATTACAAAACTAAGTATTGACAACAAAGTACCTCCTCCTCCAAAACTTACAGAAAATCACCATTTTGAAATTGAAAATTATTATTTGGTTTCCTCTCAAAGCTTCAGATAATGTATAAACAGTTTCGCCTCCTTTTTTTCTGTGAAACTATTGTATATTTTCTGTGAAACTATTGTGTATTTTGCTTAAAAAGCATTTTATAATGATGGTCAGAAAATGTGTATTCCCAGTGGCAGTTCAATTATATTTAGCTTGAGAATTATATTTCGCTTGAGTGAGAATTGACATTGAATATTACTGCAGAGGGATGATGTATTTCTTGCTCTCATACGTATTTCAGTGAACACTTATTGGTTTAGTGAGTAGTAGTGCCAGACTTGATACACTGTGTTTTGTATAAGAGTGAAATGAGGCTCAGAAAGATTTTCCTGAGTATTATAAAGGTTTTCTGGGAGCGGAACCCATGTTTCCAAGGTAGTGGATATGGGTTGCTCTTAAAACATCAGAGGACCACTACAAGAAAAATGCAGAATTCCATATTTAAAAATAAAAAAAATAAATAAAAAAAAAAAAAAAAAAAAAAAAACTAAAATCTTTTGTAGCATGGGTATGAATGTATAAACAGAGTACATGCCTGAAAGAGACAAATTGTATCTGCCTTTTCTGTTCAAATTTAGTTTCTTGGAACCATAGGACACATAAATTGAGCAGACTACTTACCAGACACGAAAGCAGAAAGTTCATATGTAACTGTGACATTTTAAGAATGAAAAAGCTTAGTATGCATTGCAGCTCCTCATCTACATTGTGCATTCCATGGCAAGAGGACATATGGAAAAAATAGAAATGTCATTGCATTAGTCACTGAATTAATGTTGTGGCTGCCTGTTACTCTTAAGGTTATGACTTATACAGGACAAACTCTTCATTTTCTTTGTTTATCAGCACTAGTTATACTATTTACATGTCCTTACTTTAACTTTGTTGATACCAGAGATGTTTTCTCTAGACTTTTATATTTATCCTCTCAAGCAAAGCTGCAGAAGCTGTCATTTCAAATAATAAACAGCAACACAAATTTCAATGTACAACAAACTATACTCAGTTCATGTTTGATCTAAAGCATGAGATTCAGGGAATACATCCTTTACTATGGAAGATACTGCATGGGAAAACTAGTAATGGGAGCTAATAGACTATACAGTTTAAATTACATTTGAAATTAAGGAGGTATATTGATAACAGTTGAGGAAACCTCCAATTTCATGCAGAATATTGATACATTTTACAACAACTTGTGTTTTTCTACCTTTTGTTCACTGAAAATATGCTTCAAATGTTTCAGTTTATCTTTCAGTTTTATAAACTAAAGGTTCCTAGGTCATCTGCATGGTACTTGTGTAAATCATCATGTATTCAAATCTTGATAAGGATAAGGCATATGTATCAATTTTCTCAACCAAAATAACATGTTGGTACACTATTAATTCTAGTACACAGTATTTATGTCAGCAATTGATTTAAGTGGATCTATCATACCAGCAAGATTCAAGATAGGTAAAAAATGGAAGATCACTTGTCACTGTAATTAACACTTCATTTCTAAAACTTTGCTAAAGCTACAGAAAACAGCTAGATATGGCACTGGATTTTCTAGATATGAAATTACAGATATTTTATTTATTCCTCTTTACTGTTAAGTAAAACTATGCATACCTCTCACAAATGTTGGAAATAAAAGGAGTTTTCAAAATTAAAAAAAAAAAAAAAGAAAAAAGAAATCAGAGCTCCAGTTTTTACACAGTCACAGTTGCTAGCAATTTACAGACTCATCTCAAAAGAATGTAGTCATAAAACTATTATACCTTCTACATAAGAAAAATACATATAAGTTTTATACTGAGCTCTGCAGAGTCTAAGAGGAACATGAGCAGGCAGTACAGAAATGTGAAGCTGGTTTAAGTCCTGAGCTCAGACAGTGGCTCAGGTAGGTAAAGATCCCAAGAAAGCAGGGCTTTCAAGAGTTTGCATTTAGTTTGCACTTAATATGGGACTGCTGAAATATCAGTATCTAAGCTATAAAACTCATCAGCAGTAAGCAACCACATGCCCATGCATAGATCCATTCATAGTGGGCGAAGGCCAATTCACTTGAGGCATCCAGGTTACATCTGAATCTGCAATTGTCTCTGGAATGGTTGATGCTTAGTGGAAGGACTGGTGAATCTCAGTCTGGGGAGCAACCCAGGAGTTTGAGCTCTTCTTCTGGAAAGCAGCTCAAGCCCTGCCAATCTAAAATCCAGAACCCTCTTTGCTTAGTGAGCTTTTTGTCTTTCTTTTTCCTTCATCCTTCTCCTTTTCTTTCTGCTCTTCTCATAATTCCATATCCTATTGATTTTCAGTCATTCTTCTGAGTATGCAGGAGGCTTATAAGGCCAGTGGGTAGCAAAAAACACCTTGTTAGAGCCTCCTCAGACACTGAAGGCTGTGGATCTGCCTCTCTCCACTCACAGGAGGAAGGTGTTCCAAATCATCCTGCCAAACCGACAGCAGCTTATTATACTCTGGTTATAGTAAATACTACCAGACCTAAAGTACCCATAATAGAAAATGTGACTGTAAATAGTGAAACTAACGAGGTCCCATTTTACACCAGAAATCTGGAACAGACTGTGGAAACAAATGAGAGCCCAAGACTCATCAAAACAGCTTTGCAGGACTTTATCACACATGCCATGCATTTTCTGCCTGTAAACTTTCCCACAAACTATTTTGGCTCTGCAGGTTTATAGATCTCACTGCTTTTTAATTTATGCTTATTACTACCTCTAAAAAGTGAGCACTTTACTGAAGAAATTAGGCTCTGGAAAAGATACTGAAAAATCAGCGTAAATGTATTAAACTCTAGGTCTAGCCAAAGCTTTGTACTGTAATTGAAAGGAACAAAATAAATAGTGTAATTCAGTACAAGGAAAGTCAGTTTACACTGTTAGAGTTAAGCTGGGTTTTTCTAAACTAACAACATGTTTTATAATTATACGTCAGTCTTTCTGATATGTGTGTGTTTTAACCAGCTTGCACAACTGTTAAGCAATTACATTGTCTCCTGCAACATATTGAAGGTCTTAGATCTTCATTGCATTGGAATGAAAAGAGAACAGTGTACAGTGGTAAGAATGTTATTGATTGATACACACAGTAGTGTTAGAGAAAATTCTAGGGTTTCAAGATAAATTAACACAAATCTGTAAAATATAAAGTGATACTCAAGCCTGATTATTCAGCAAGGAGAGCTGCTGTGGCCAATCTTAAAAAGTGGCAGATCTGAGACCAACTGTATTAAGGTAGTATGTGAAGCTCCAGCATCTCAGTATCCTTCAAAATCCCTCAAAAGTGCTTAAGATGACAAAAACATCAACCAGCTCCACAAATGAGGTGGGCAGAATGGAGGATTGGATGAAGAGGCAGAGGCAGTCATACACCTGGTCAAAGGCAGAGCACTCCGTCAGGAGAGGCAGAGCAGGGGAGCAGGATGTGATACTAAAAAAAAAAGAAAAAAACCGGTGTGAAGGCTTTGGCTATAATTTTAATACGTAGTCTGTCAAACCAGCCCTCAGCGAGTTTGTCTCCTAAATTCATAATCAGACAAGTTGGGGGTAATCAGAAATGCATGCTTGGGAATGAAATTTTCAGCCTACCATTTTGAACACCTCAGGGATAACAGTACAAACACACTGAAAAAAAAAACAAACACTGGTACTAAACTCACTGGATTTCTGAATTATCCCTGAAATGAAAAATGGCACCCAGAACTCTTTTCCAGGCAATTACCAAGTATATTTCTATGTGGAAGAGGAGGGATAAAACCTTTGGGCAGTAAAACTTTTAAGTGCCTGGAGCTATACTAGACAAACATTTATGTGCTAGGAGGTTCATGCAATTTCTTGTGCAACAAGAGCTGAACATAAAGTGTTATGTGCTGCTTATGCACAGTTATACATAAATAGCACACAGTTCATGCAGAGCTTTGTATCATGAAGCTTATGTGCAAAATCTTTCCATCTCACTTTTTCATGCGTACACTTGTAATAAATGGAACCACCAAAACCAACCTGAAAAATCATTAAAAAAGAAAAGCAAATAAAAAGCCATGGCACATGCTACATAATCCAATTGAGAAGAGTAAATTTTTGTGAAAATCACAGTTTGTAACATTCCTTGTTACACAATCATCAAGAGGGAACCTCCATTCTGCAGTTTCTGGGGAATCTCAAAAAAGATTTCTTGAAGATTTCTACAGAAAGCTGGGAGTTTGTTTTTTTCCACCATAGTATTGCCTCTTATATCATTTAGGTTAAT
The DNA here is from genome assembly GCA_035047865.1 of Dendrocincla tyrannina. Lineage (NCBI taxonomy): Eukaryota > Metazoa > Chordata > Aves > Passeriformes > Dendrocolaptidae > Dendrocincla > Dendrocincla tyrannina. Next base: position 15,497,144 of record JAWWMP010000041.1, read on the forward strand.
TCTCCAGATTTGCACCTACATTAGATGAAAGTCTTTTTAAACTAAAAAAAATGGGGAGTTCAACCGTCATTTGTCCACCTGACCTGTACTTTGTATAGAAACCCATGCATTCAAGTTGCTAGACCTTTTGTTTCCCTTCCTACATACATAAAGCTACCATATTTTTTTTTAAATGAAAGAGTACTGTGCTTTAAAATAGAGCAGTCTAACAGATTTTGGAAAAGAGGCCAACTATGTTGATTTGTCTTGTTACAATCTCTGGAGTCCCCTTTCAGGCCAATAAAGGTAAACTATGGCACTATTTATAACTTCAGGCTATTTTAATGTATTGTTTTGCAAGTCCCAAAGATTTTCTTTCACACTTCATGTTTTCTGTTGTGGTCTGCACAGATTTCAGCATTGGTATTGTATTCCAGCGAAGACATTTGCCTAGGTCTTATCTTCTACAGTTAACTTCCTTTAAATTATCAAATTCTTGATGAATTTATAGCTTTCTACAGTGTGGTTTCTATTTTAATTCAAAAATGAAGTCATCCGTTTCATAACTAAACATAGGCAAGAACTTATTTTTGTCCTTTATGACTTCAACTTATGTATTAAATTAGACTTCTGAAGTGTTTAACAGAAGTGAAAGAGAATAAATGCAAGGATGCTAAATATTCACTTTTAACACAAGGAATATTCAGTCATCCTAGATCTTGGCTTATAGTACACTTTATCTTCCTCCAGATCCAAAAGGAATTTCAGGCATTTTCTGGAATCCTGCTTTAAGTATTCTCCCTAATATATAAATAAATATTCTCCTTAGTTAGACACTAAGAAGTCCTACATTTCATCATGGATTCTCTTATTTTGAGAAGTCATTTTCACTCTGTGCTGCCAAAGCAGACATATATGTGACCTAAAGTGCTTCTGGATAGCTTTGGAATCTGCTTTTGAGACACCAAAAGATCCACACTACTCACCTTGAAATTAGTCAAAGGACAGGGATAGGTGTCCAAGGGAAATACTTTCTCCTGAGATAAGTAATCCATCTTTCACTGATAAACAGGAAAATGACCATTCCCTTTAAACAAGTTGCTGCACTAGATGTGCCATTTAGGTGGAAGGCAAAGGTGTAATTATCCAGGCTGTATCCCCACTCATTGTTCATAGGTGAAGAGCAGGGAGACAACTCAAGCAAGGCATGAAAGGCAGAGAGTCAGTGACCTTCCATCACCTCCACTGTCCCAAGAGGGAAGTGAAAAGATAGCATCCAGTGGTAGAACTTGCTTTTCATTATCTCCTTTGCCTGCTCCCTTCAGTTAACAGCACTCTTGGGTCTGTTTCCTGATGACAAGATTATTGAAATATTCTCTTTACAATCCTTCTGAAGCCTGATATTAAAAATACCCAGACAAAGTTTCTATTTATTTTAAGTATTTGAAAACTGAGATAATTAACACAAAGGATGAAATCACTCACACAAAACACCCCAAATCAAACCTAACCCAACCAAACAAAAACAAACAAACAAAAAACCCAAACAAACAAACAAAAAGCAATACTAATAACAGAGGCTTCTTAGGGCTGGGGGAAAGAGGGAGAGGTGTGTGTGTAAGTGTCCACACCACAAAATAAGTGGAGGGGAGAGTTAGATTTGGAGAATTTAATTTTGGTTTGTTGGTTTGTTTATCTTTTTTATTTGTTCATTTGGGTTTGGGGGTTGTTTGTTTTTGTTTTGGGCTTGTTTGTTTGTTTGTTTGGGATGGTTATTTGGTTTGTTTGTTTGTTTGTGTTTTTTTGGGGGGTTTCTTTAATTTAAATGATCTCAGTACTAAACTTTTTGCAGCAGTGTCCAACAACATAATTGTAGCAGCAATAACAAACTGCAGCTTGGAAAACTAAGATTGGATATTGCGGGGGGGAAAGTCACAAGGTGGGTAGTACTTCACTGAAATAAGTTGCATAGAGAGGCTGAGAAATCTGTCTCCTGGGTGTCTTGAGGAGTCTGCCAGACACAGATAGAGCTGCCCCTGTGCACTGCTGGCAATAGCCCAGGTTCAAGCAGGAGACTCCAACTGACACTTCTGTGATACTATGAAATAATTTCAGTCCCGTACTACATTCCAGAAGTAATAATAGCTACTGTCTAGGACAGGAAATAAATGATTGTATGCCTAAAGACTGAAGTACTTTTAAGGCTTACTTTAAGAATAATCCAGAAAGAAAGAAAGAAAAAAATCACTAAATCATTGGCTCTTGCTGTTTGTGTTTAACCCCTTAATATTATTTTAACAATGATCTTTTGGGATTTAATAAATGTTATCTTGTGTTGATCAAACTGGAAAAAGCCCTCCATAATAGGACCTGATCTTTGAAAGCTGTAAATTCTGTACAGTGTGTATTTTTAATCAGCAAGAAAAAGTAATGCATAGCAGCAGCTTTTGAGAAGGATAGGTATCTTGCAAGAAAATAAAAAGCCATTGTGTAGACAATGGCATAGAATTTCAGTTCATTATTGATTTGACAAGAATAATCCTCATGGTTTGATTTTCCAGAAGAACTGAATGCACTCTTTTATACTCTCAATAATTACCTTTACTCAGACATAAAGTTTGGTTAGAACTGCAATCAGAAATACAAAATCAGAAGATGTGATTGCACGGATTTTTGCTCATTCATGATTGATCAAACTGATTACTTAATAAATCCTTATTACTCTCATTTTTTCAAGGTGTTCATTTTTGAAGATCTACAGACAAATGAAAACAAAGCAGTGTTCCTCCACAGATCAGAGTGAATAGTTGAAAACTTAAAGAAGTTGTGTAGAAGCACATTGACAGGAGGTGGCTTATAATGAGGAATGTTATCCCTACTGTGCAGCAAGGGACAGTGACTCAGAGCTGACCATACCTCTGACTCTGCCTCATTAGTCACAAATTTCTGCCCCTGGTTTACTTGGTTGTTCCTGATACTCCAGCAGACTACCTGCAATAAAGCCAAAATCTATATCTTAGGTTTTTTCACAGAACAGTGCAGTAAATGTGGAAATTATTATTAATAAATGTAGTTAATTACTGCATCTGTAAAAATACCTGAACATTTTCTGCGAAACATGCATCTCAGTTGCAAAACAGCTTTTGTCCTATTGACATTATTCCTCATTTATTCACTCCCCCAAAATAATTTAGAAAAGGAGTTCACTGGCAAATGTATTCATAGAAATAACATATTTCCACAGGATGCCTCAAATCTTTGGAAAAAAAAAAATCAGATTGGAAGTAATCTCAAACAGAACCTGCTCTCAAATTATGTATTTGGCCAAAGAGGAAACAAGAATACAAATCAAAGTAGACTTATCTAAATGATTTCCAGGATGTCAGTAGTAAGTAGGTTTTTGTGTAAAACCACGCAGTGCAGCAAAATTCACTATCCTACCCACAAAAAAGATACAAATTTCACAAAGTAAGTTTTAGGACTGATGTATCCATTCTCATAATCTTTATAGTCTTCTCAATTATCTTAAGCAATGAAGCAAAAAGCATTAAATGAACAAAGGTTCAGCTTCTTCTTTAAGATACTTTTAATCAGTGAGTATGGAGCATCCAAAAACAATAAAAAATATTTTAGGCCACAGTAAAGAAAGGTACCTGTTTTCTGCATGGAGATTTCTGCATGAAAATTGAGTAAGTTTGCCTTTTGAATATTTAATAGTCATTCAGCTGAAAAACATTCTTGCCATTAATGCCTAAGAAAGCTAAATATTACAATTAGCTTGTTTAAATTGTAGAAAAGCATTGGATGAATGGCTGGTAAATGATAAACAGATTTTGGATAATATAGAATGTTAGCCTAAATAATGAAAATATCAAAAAGTAATACAAGATAAATTTTATATGCAGGCTTTTCTGTAGATCCCATCCTACTTCTCTCTACTAATGATTAACTATAAGGATTTCTAAAAAGACAAATTATTAACTAATAAGCATTTTAAATTCTAAGCTATCGTGGACTTTGTGAAGTTTTCTGGAAATACTGTAAAAAAATAGATGAGAATGAATATAGTGAAGCACTAACAGAGATGGAGGTTTGTTTTTTGTTTGTTTGTTTTTTGTTTTGTTTTGTTTGTTGTTTTTGTTTTTTGTTTCTTTGGCTGTTTTTTTAAATCTTCAAATTGATATGAACAGATGCAAATTAACTTTAGAGATTTTTGGACCTTCTTAGATGTCCAGTTCCTTTCAACACCTAAGATATTTTAGTCCCTGATTACATAAAGGTCTAAGATAATTGGCAGAGAGCAGACGAGGGTCTAAACTGAATGGTTTTGAGAATAAACCTCTTTTTTCTTCATAAAGAGGTGAGTGTAGACTGAATGCTGTCAGAATACAAATTGTCAATGAAGAAAAAAACAAACTATTATTTCCACTATACAGGGAAAGGCCTTTAAAATATATATTCCTTTAAAATATATAGTGTTCCAGTTCTGAAGAGAGTTGTAAGAGTTCTGATTAATGCAACAGAGATTCTTTTGTATAGAAGAAAAAAAAATAGAGTGGTCTTAAACAACTGCTGATGTCATGAAACCAATAGGATTATATCTAGTGAAAGTTAAAAACAGATATTGCTTTTAGAAAAGATGAGATGACAGTTAAGAAATGAAGTATGTGTCAGACTGGTTATCAACAGGACAAGGAGCCCTGTATTCACCAAAGATATTGTTGCAGCATTTATTAGCACCCTTGCTCCTGCCTACTTGCTCAAAGATATTTACTGTAACTGCAGCAGCTGTTACCAATTTTAATCTTCTGATCAAACAAAAGAAAAAAATATCCTGTTGCTTGAAGAAATTGTGGATATGCTGATTCCCAATGCCTCTTCCTTCCTCTTGCCTCACTCACTGCATATATATGTTTTATTGCTTACCTGCCATCTCCACCTTTTATTCACAAAAGTGACAGCCTTTAAAAAGTGGTGCCTTTTTTTTTTTTTTTATTCTGGGGAAAGGGGTGTTCATACCAAGGGAACATTTAAACAGACTAGGTCCCTGGAGATCATCAGCTGAGTGTTTCCTGAATATCAACTCTTCTTTAGAATATCTTGTACAGAGTATTAGATATATATATATTATGGGGCCGGGGTGGGGGGGAGCGGTGGTGACCAGGAGGGGTTGTGTAGAAGGGGGGATGGAGGGAAAGAAAGAAAAGAAAGGAGGGAGGAAGGAATTCGGAAGAAAGAAAGAAAGAAAGAAAGAAAGAAAGAAAGAAAGAAAGAGAGAAAGAGAG
>JAWWMP010000041.1:15502507-15548789 GCA_035047865.1 Dendrocincla tyrannina
GAAAGAAAGAAAGAAAGAAAGAAAGAAAGAAAGAAAGAAAGAAAGAAAGAAAGAAAGAAAGAAAGAAAGAAAGAAATTAAAAAAAGGGAAGTAAAATCTGTCAGAAAGAACTGAATGTATATGTGCCTTTGAATGTCAATTAAAAACAACCACAAACAAACAAAAAAATCCAACTTCAAATCTGAGGCATTTTCAGTATCTGAAAGGGACTTCATTTGTAGCAGCTCTCACACCTTTTGAGAGTCCTGCTTGAATTACTTGTGTCTCTGTGCCCTTCCTGCTGAAGTGCTGATTGAATGTTAGAAGAGAGAAAAGCAGACCTTAGAAATATGACAGACAGATAACCCTCTAGCCTTTATTCTTGTTACACACAGAATTACTTTGTCCAAAGCAGTAAGAATGTGTTCTGAAAGGTGCCTCTCTACCACCAACAGCTGATACACACTTTACAGATGTAAATTTATTGCTGCAGTTATAACATCCAAGCCCCAGTTCATGTTCAGCAGATATAACACTAATTGCAGGAACAGTCAAGACACCTCTAATTAGGATAAAATCCATAGACTGCATATAGTTTTTTGTAAGAATTGCTGAAGCAGGTTAATTGGGAATTCCCTGGTGACAGAGGATGTGTCTCACAGTTGCATTGAAATGCTCCTTGGTGCAATAAAGCAGGCTCTGGCAATCAAGAGGCAGGAATCAGCAGGGTTTAACACTTTGCAGTGAGATGAGAGTTTCAGAAGCAACTTCCCTTCTCTGCGTCCATCATTGACTTGTTTGGAGAAAAACAGTGATGGGCTGGCAGTAACAGTCATGTCACACAGTCTGGACTTGATTATACAGCACCTGTGGAGTATAAGATTATCTTCATCTTCCCCCCAAGGTTCCTTTAGTGTTGGACACTCAAATGGCACATTTGAAAAGCATGAATGATTCCTCCACCTGTTCAACTCTGTAAAGTGTTTGGTCCTTTTTTGCCTCTTCAGTTCATGGGCAGCCAATGAAGGAGTATCCTTTGAAGTACCAGGATGAAATTAGGAAAATTTGTTTCATCATGTAAGACACGTTCCAGACACAGTGACAAGAAACAGGTTGTCCTTATGTTATTTCACCTTACGAGTCCCGTGGCATTAGCATGTAACAGTTTGTTTGCAAACTATCATACGTAGAACTGTTTGTCACAAGGACTGATTGCTAAGGTAAGGTATCAGCAACACCAGCTAGTCTAGACTTCTATGAGCAGCTTATAATGTCAATAGTTCCTTCAGTTTACATTTAAATTCAATCAGGAAGAGCATGTTGGCACAGCTGGAATAGCGAACAAGCCAACACTGAAATGTCCACTCCACTTTCAGGAGAATTAAATTCATTTCTATCTCCTTATGCTTGAAACACTCATCATATAAAATGGGATATGGAGACAAAATATAGAACCTCTGCAGGCGTGCTGTTTCTCACACAGTGAAGGCAGACCAACTCCTTTTTTGTTCTGGGCAGAGATCTCAAGAGCACTGCTGGTACCATCTGGTGTGGGGCAGGGAAGGAGACTGATACAGGTCTTTAGTGAGGGATTAGATCATCTTGCCTTCATACATAGATTTGCCGATATAGCCCTTTACTTCTGAATTGTGAGACTCCTCTGGGTTTATATTACAGTGTCTGCTCTGTGTTGTTAACCCCTGAATCTGAATATGATTATTTCTGGAAGGTGTGATAGTTGCTTTTTTCACCTCTCCAAAGATTTTTCTTAGAGAGGAACCTTCTTTAGGCAAGCCATGCTTTAGGCAAGCCTTCTGTGAAGATTTTTTTTTTTCCCTCAGACTATAACTTGTCTGACAGAAAAGCAGTCCAATGCATATCACCTAGGAGACACAAAGGACCATAGACACATTGTTTCCTGGAGTGCAACACTTGGGTCCAAGTGACATGAAAACATGACTATCACAACTTTTGTTTTGAGAGCAGTGTAACTCTTGTCCCTGTTTGGGTTGAAATGTTTGAAATGTTCAGGCTCCTTATGGATTCCCAGCACCTCAGCACATCATTGCAGATCCCTTTAGAGGAGTGCCTATGGGATGACAGTACTGGAAACAAAAGGTGTATCTCTGGTAGAGAAAGGACTTAGAGAAGATAGATTCTGCGAAATCTGTCATAAAGTGGGCGGGGGTTTTTGTTTTTTGTTTGTCTTAATAAGATGAGAACTTCTTTGCCACAAGAGTTATCCTGCAGACCTTGGGAGCCCCCATGCCCTTGCAGTTGGGCCTTTTACACCTTGTTTAGTGGGTGCTTAATGGATGGAAATAATACACAGAATAGCAAAGTAGCAGTGCTTCTAACTGTGACCACAAACACTGGTATGAAAGTACTTTTTAGCCAGTGTTTCATCATCCCACCACAGAAGACAGATTCAGTGCATGTGAACATATTAGGCTAAGTGAAAATGATCTGCACTCAGGATAGCTTTTCAGCCCTGCACAACACCCTGATATAGGATACAGCATGACACAATGATTCAAAATACATTTGAGATGCTGTTGTTGAGGCTATACCTGAGGATACAGTATCTCAAAGTCAACTAATTGAAAGCACAGTTGATTGCCGTGCAGCAGAAGTCAAGCTTCAATTCCAGTTTTCCTTGGAAAAAAAAGAAAAAATCTCCCTTTCACACATTTCAAAATGCCATTCTCACATATGAAATATTACTTTTTCATTGAATTCCCTTAGTGGCTTGACTTTCTGGGTAGAGAACTATATGACTAATGGAATCAAGGGATGCAGATCATCATCTATGAAAAAGTGTGTGCCCTGGTTTCCTTCATGTTCTGTTCACAGACAACAGGCTGCCTGCAGTTTAAGACTGGAAAGTTTTTTGATACTTATGCAGAATATGTTTTACACCTCAGGTAGATAGTCACTGTATTTGTGATACAATGGGCATGACTTGTGAAGGTCTACAGAGTCAAATATTCACTTCCCTGATGATAGAGTTGTAGAGCAATGTGTGTCCATTTGTTTGGGGAACCCTTCTTAAAGAGAGCACAGACTCATATATGCTCTGGCACAGACAATGGCAAAGTGCTTCTTCCGAAGAAGTTATTACTCTAATTTTTGCACAAAGTAATTCTTGGAAGGGTAATCAGGTCTCTCAAACAGAATGGTCAGTTGCTGTTGGGACAGTCATGGGAGCCTCCTTTGCAAGGGTTCTTGTAACATCTTCAGCTGGATTGAGTAAGACTCTCCAAACCACTGTTCTACTCAGTTTTTACAAGCCAGTTATTCTCCTATGCAACTGCCCCAACAAATGTGTGACCCACTTAAACCAGTTATTTTAATTGTGGGCAAAATACCTCTCGAACATCTTTAAAACCTATGAATGACAATTTCTTCATCTTTGTGTGTGGTTTCTAATTTACTATTGGCTTATCTATGTATAATCTGATAACTTCTGCAGCAGCAACCACCTGGGAATCTCTGGGAATTCCTACCCAGAGTGTTAATCAATATGTAAATTAGAGCAGGAGTGGTCTGAGGGATTCTTAGAAACTGTCCAAACTCCCATGTCAAGAGCTCATGTAACTATCAGTGAAATAATTATTTGCAAAAGTGGCTAGGAGCTGATCAATCTCCAAGTCAGGTCCAGTGTCTCAACCGAGACATTTGCATTACATCTACACAAATAACTTGCTCTTGAATACTTGGACTGGTCAGGGAGTTCATGTCTTATGAGTGCTAGATGTGCATAAAGGCACAGCCTTGATCATCATCTACACAAAAACTGTAACTACAGAAAAAATTGGTTTTCACACATACTGCTTGGAATTTTAGTTCCATATCTCTTGCTACACTATTATCATATATAAAAGCTTAGATCTAAAGTATTTTCCTACTCTGATCATTACTCAGTAAAATCCTAAAAAAAACCCCAAAAAACCAAACAAAAAAACCCAGTTATTTATATTCTCCATTGAGTCTCTTTGCTTATGGTGAACCACTGGGGAAGAGATACACAGGTTTACAAGCTCTGAAGAAGGTCTGCTGTTGAAGATGATTCATCATATCTATCTCTCAACATCAGGTGAGAAGGACAGTCTATAAAGGTCAGTCAATGCTGGTCTTCTGTTATCAGCTAAGGGGAGGCTGGCCTAGTCCGAAGCTGTAATCTAGTACATCTCCTGAGAGGAAGAGAAAAGCAGCTTTGTTATCAAGATACCCTATATTTCCATCTCTATCGATAATATAGCAAAAATCTATTCCATTTATTTTCTATTCATTTGTTGTGATAGATATAGATGGATGAATTCTGCTAGAAGACCTAAACTGATGTCACTGGTGCAGCAATAGCCAGAATTGCTTTGCAGGAATTTTAGTACAGAGATGAAAGACTTTTTCTTATACAAATATGCTGGATAGGTCATTATGTGTATATGAAGGGATGTTGGCCACATATTCAGTGTGGCAAATCCTGTTAAGATATGAAAGGTGTAATACAGTTATCATTACCCAGTGAGTTCATGCCAAAATGTTGCATAGATATACATAGTGAGTACTACAGTCACAGTAGCATTTATACAAGCAGTATATACTCACTGAATCAAGAAAGTAAACATGTACTCAGGTCTTGCTGTCAAAGGCAGCAAAAATGGAAGAAGAGCTTTACCACTGTCCCTTTACAACCTGCATACAGAGAACAATCACTTATCTCTTAATATAAATGGCAGATGAATTCAATTAGTAAGAGCCACACACATGGATTCATGGTTCCAAAGCAATCTTGAGTGATATTATGCAAGTAGTGGAGGTGTATTTCACTGCCAAGGATTTCAAAAGCCTGTACTGGAAAAGAATCAGAAGTTTACAAGGATGATATTAATCTAATTTCTCATGGCTTATAACAGATGTTGCCTGGAGACCAGAAGGCAACAACTGGTCATTGAGTTTTGTCTCTTTTGTAACAACATGCTTCCTTATTTTAGTCTTGAACAAACATCAAAACTGTTCCATAGCTGTTCTTATTTCAGTCCAGGAGCTGTCATCAGTGTAAATTGGTTACTTCATATTTACATAGGCACACCTGAAATCAGAAAGAGTTTCCTAGAAACTTCATCTTCATGAAAACTTGAAGAAAAAATAATTATATTTAATAGAATAAAACTTTACTAAATGAAAGGATATGACACTTCAGTTTCATTTTCCTAAAGTGCCCTCACAGTTCTTTCCTTGTTCTTGTTCCCTTCTTTTGCTGTCAGTTACATAATTCCTTTTTTTAGCTCATAGACATCGGCATCAACTATGTTAAAAGAGCTCTTCTGTTGAAATTCAAGGTCTCTGTGCCATGATATATCTTCTGTACATTGTTTTGAGAGGTGTTCAAAAGACAATTAAACACATACTTCAGAGCTGAAATATAGTCAGTGGATTCAAGTTTAAGAGTTGATGCAGACATATCATTATAAGAATTGGGTAGCTTCTTACTGTATTATTTAGAATACCTATCTTTATAATACAGAGGCTCAACATTTTTTTTTTTAAATATTAGTAAGTTTTGATAGAAGAAATATTCTGGGTTTATGCTTAACCCTCTACTGGTGTATACAATGGCACTTTGAACACGGAGCTCTAAAGAAAAAATTCTTTTACATATGCAACAACAGTTTCTGTCAATCTCCAGGCAAGGAGACCATTCTAGATATGGGACTGGATTTTGGCTGTCTGTCTGCTTTGGTATTTGTGCCTGCATAAGATAAGCTCAAATTTCAATAAGCATGGAAGAAAAGAAATTATGAAGCTAAAGGGAGCTTTCTTAACCAAGAACCTCACATAGAATATTGAATAAAACAAGCATGGTATTGAGTCAAGGGACTGCAATGAACTTAGGAGATCAGTTAGTCAAGTCTTTTGACATAGAACAGAGTGGTAATCCAAGATTAAGCATAAATTTAAAGCCAGAAAATTAAATCAGAAGTGCAAGAGAACCTTATGAAGAGATGTTATTTTTTTTCTGTACACTTCATTGTATATACAAAAAAAAACCCATTAAGTAACTTTATTCTTTTGTTTCTCAACTAGTTAAGTAAAATCAATCATAGAATCATAGATTGTTTTGGGTTGGAAAGACCTTCAAGATCTTCTAGTTCCATACCCCCTGCCATGGGCGTGGATATCTCCCACTATAACAGGTTGTTCAGAGCCCCACCTAACCTGGCCTTGAACACTTCCAGGGATGGGTAACCACAGCTTATCAGGGCAATTTGTACCAGTGTTTCACAATCCTCACAATAAAGAATTTCTACCTAGTAAAAAAACTAATCCTATCCTCTTTCAGTTTAAAGCCACTAGCCCTTGTCCTATCACTCCATGCCCTAGTAAAAAAGTCCTTCTCCAGCTTTCCTGTAGGCCTCCTTTAAGTACTGAGTCAACTCTGTACATCATTCAAATATCTTCTATCATCATCCTTAGCAAACTAGCCGTCTCAGTGAAAATATACTGACATCTGCACACCTTTTAAGTATGAAAATGTGCATGCAAACATAATAAGAGTATTAGTGGATAGAGAGGTAATTTTAATTTTTTATTTTTTTTTATTATTATTTAATTTTAACTTGGAGTGGGCTAGAGTAACATTTGATCTAGATTTAATTAGATTTTTTTTTTAAATCTGGTCTTGCCCCTTTTGATTAGAAAATTGTATTCCATGATGCATATTTCTGGATACTTTGGACTATTCTGACAGTGAAATTAGTTTATTACAATTACTGTGGAACTAAATAGGGTGTGAACAAACAATTCTGCTCACAGTAGGAGCCTCATATTAGAATGAAATGTGACTTTGTGAAGAACAGTCCAAAGCTTTAATATAATACTGGTTGAAAAATAACTTTGTGAGCATCATAGACCATTACTTAAGACAGAAATTGACAGCACTTACTTTAAGTAGTCAAGTTTTCAAGTTATAACCTAATGTATATAATTTAAAAGAATTCAAATAACTTTGGCTAAGAGTCTGACCTCAGAAAGAATTCCCACAGGGCACTGAGGACCATGTATAAAAAGTTTATTGCTAGATCTGAATCTGAAGGAGCTACTTAACAAGCATTTACTGAATGTCATTGAAGATATTCCAAGCAGCCTGTTCGAAAAACTCAGTCCTTAAGAACTTAACCTGACATAAGCTATATATAGTTGGAAAACGCCTCCTCCTGAGAACACGGAAAAGTCTTTGTGAAACTTAAATCTCATTTGAGAGCTTGAGGCCTAGTGGGATTTTAAAGATTTTGCTCACACAAAAAAATTACTTTGGCACAACTATTCCATGGGTGGGGATCTTTCTTTTTTATACTCAACTTTTTAAATTATCCCAATTACTTTTTTCCTCTACTCCTAAGCAAAACAGAGACCAGAGGTAGAAGAATATTCATTAAAATTTTATACTCTGTCAGAAAAGTAGTGAATAAATACTTTAAAAATCAATAGCAAATAAAAAGTTCTAAAAAAAAGAGAATGATTAGCTTCTATTAATTAGAGCACTATAGGTATAGGATTAGGATTGTTAAAAAGCAGTAGACATAATGAAGGTGCAGGTGCCTTCCTGGAAAACAATGATGTATTCATTTTCCCACAGTATATGTTTATATGTAGTTCATTACACAGTTTTGTAGAAAGGTATGAAAAAACAAAGGAAATAAAACCCATCTGTGTGATCCATGTCATTTTATAAAACACTGCATTTTTATTATTTCAATATTACAGTATTTATTTAGAGTTGCAGGAACAACAATTTTTAATACCCAGTTAAACTCTGATGTTAGAAAGAGATAGTCTATCTAAACATTCAATGGTTCCTACTATCCCTCTTTTTGTACAGCTATAAATATAATACTTCCCTCCTCTTTAGGTATTGTTGGATTGGAAAATGGAATAAATGGAAGAAGAATGAATGATTGGTTAAGTGTTGCTGGCTAGTCTTAGACGACTGGTTCATGAGTTTTAAATAGATTAAAAATTTAATATTAAATTGCATTTGCTGTTTGATTTATAGCAGCATAAAGAGAAATTAGTTTTAGCATGGTCCATCCCAGCACTAGGTGTTAGTGTTAGATCTGTAAGAGGTTTCCTAAGTCCCCAAAAGTCAATATTTTAACAGGGAAAGAGAGATTGAAGAAAATATTTTTTATCTAGTCAAAATATTGAGGGATTAAACCTGGTGCAATTAACACTAAGAAGTAAATACTAACTCCTAAATACAGTGGAGGAAGGCTCTCTGCCACAGGCAATTTGGCAATTGCTGTGACTTTAAGGGTCATTTCTGTCAGTGTCTCTAGTGCAGCCTTGCATAGGAAGATGGGTGTATTTGTCTTTGGTAACATCCAAGACTCAGCGTGTTTTGGCAGTGTTCCAGTCCCCTGTTCCTCTGTTCTGGATCCTTCAGGCATCATAGGTTACAGCCCTCTCCCCATTGCTGCAGATGGGAGTTCAGCTTTCTCCTTGTTGGTGGTCATGATCTCTACAAGTTCACAGGAACTCGGAAAGATGGTTTTTTCAAAAAACATGAAGTCTCTATATCTTAACGAAGAATTCCTGTTGTTTTTTACCTTTGTTTCTGTTTTGCTATGAATTTTGAAAAAAAAAAAATTCTTTCACCAGGTGCTTCTTTTTTTATACATGGCAAAGCATCCTGGTGCTGCCATGACAGTCAAGCACTTTTGAAATTAGACTTAATGATCACTAATGACAGCCAAACAATACTATTTTTATTGTTCTGTTTTCTTTTCATTGTTCACTATATTGTATACTTAAATGATGAATATATATTTCCAATATGGATATCTCAGAAGTCAGAACCTGATTGAAGCTTTTAAAAATGTTATTTTAGAATAATATGTTCTATTTTTTTCTTCAAAGTACTACTACAATGCGCGTTGAACGCCTTTACACAAATCTTTAAACTTCAAAACAGAATGACTTCAGAATTCATCAGAACTGTAATACAATTCTGCATTTTGGAAAACCTATATAAAATACATCTAGAAGGAACCCATTAAAAGAGAGGCAAGTTGTTTTGACTTGTCTCTGCAGTCATGTTAATAAATCCACATTCTGCAGAAACTGGCACAATGGGAACTAGAAGAAAAGAGTGGTAAAGCAGCACTGCAGGAAGAGAAATAAAATTAGGTATTTTGTTCAAGTAGCCTTGTAAGAGATGTTCAGAAAAAGAATACAACCTGGGAAAGGACTTCTAACTGGATTTTGGGGTTTTGTTCTGTTCTATTTGGGGGTTTGGATTTATTTTGGGGAAAACTTTTGCTGTCAAATTATTTCAGCTTTATCAGGGTTTCCAACTGTGTCCAGAGGGAAACTAGAGTGGCCACTGCCCTTGCAGTTAAATAAACTGGTCAATGTAAGAAACTTAGGAAAACTGAAAGACAACAAAATCAGTAACTCACCTTTTGGCCTTGTGGGCCCAGAGACTGTGAATATATTTGGAAGTGAATATCTGCCCGCAGATTACTGTCATTTACATTATGTTTCAGCATAAGTTTTTATGCATTCATCTAAAGTAAATAGTAAGTTAGTAAGGCAGAGCACTATCTTCCTATAATACAATCCAGCAGTGGGCAAAGACTACATGGCCTAAAAAGTTAATGACAGGAATATAAAATTTTCAGCAGTTAAAGTTGCCTGGTGTCTTTCCTTTATTCCTCAGATATTTTCAAAGTACTTACTCAGAGTCAACGTAATGACAAGTACAAAAAATATGAACACATTTATGCAGTATTATTGTGTGGTATTAATGTTCAAATCTGTCTATTAGCATCTTCAGTAAAGAGGTGGTAAAACTATTTTCTCTGCTAAATATTTCCCAGTAATAAGCATTCCCTTTGCAATTTTTCCTCCCTCAGCATCTCTCCAACTTCCAAATGCCAAGGACATTTGAGATTTACAGCTTTTATAAACACTTAGTACTCATAAGGCTTTAGAAGTATCATTATTTCTCACATCTGACTCAGGACTTTACATCATTTGGGTTTAGCAGAACTGGAGACATGTTAGTCCATTGAGCTGCAGAAGGAGCGAATACTCTCAGCCTTATCTTGTTTCCATTTGTAGGAGATAAATATTTTTCATGTCCATACAAATAGAGAGAGATCTTCACACAGAATCTAAACTTAATATCACTTGTCAGGAAGAGACTTCCAAATTTCAATATATCCAGACAACATTCCTTCATGGAAATGTAGCTCAGGACAGGGACAATTGTACTCAGCACTTAAGGCTGAGTGAAAACCAGACAAACCTATTTATAGTGAAGCAAAAAAGGAAATATTTTTTCCAATAGTCAGAAAAATAAGTCTGCAATGTAGTCAAGAATCCAAGAATTATTGAATTGAGTTATTGAACCGAAGACTAAGAAAAGAAGTAGACAATTATAAAGTCAGTCAAACCAGTCAGCAATTGCAAAAAGGATTAAAGCAAAGAGATGCAGAAGTCAGGATTGAAGAGCAAGAGCCTAGAACACATCTGTAAGTAAGAAGCATATCACACAGAAACCGCTGTGGATTTTCTAAGTGGATGCATCACACAGGGCAGCCCTTCATTTTTTGCAGATAAATTACAGCCAGATGTAGCTTGATTGCCCAAGTGGAACCAACCAAGACACACAGAGACTGAACTTTCAGTTTCTCTTTGGAACAGAGGTTTCACAGAATGTTTAACCTAGTGTTTATCTCTGAGGCTCAGGTTTTTTTCCCCCCTCAGAAACTTTCAAAATAAAAAAAAATAAAAATTGAGGTGGTTTGAAGGATAGCCCCTTCTCCTTTTGTTGCCACTCAGAATCAGCAGATGGAAACAGCAGGCTGCAGGAACTGAGCTCTCGGTGTCTGAGCAATTGTCTCATGCCAAGAGAATTGAGAAGGCCACAGAGGAACCAGCTCCCAGCCAGCATTTGGACAAGAGCCATGCCAAGGTGGTTAAGCAGCCTGTGGAGAAATCTGGCTTCTGCCACCATGTAGATGAAGTGCAAGGCACAGTGAAATGTGGCTCCCAGCTGGCACAAAGGCAAAAATCCATGCCAAGATAGTTGATCCAGTCACAGAAAGCCGGCCTTCATTGGTACCAGGCCAGATATCAATAGCATTGAGTTGGGAACAGTTTTCAAAGCTTTCATCTCTTATTTCAAATATGAGTCCCTTAGAGAAAGCAGAGAGGGTTCATTATCATTTCCTGAATCTCAGAAGAAAGCAGAGTTTCAACATAATTTTTATGGCAACTAGAAGGAAGGAATTTCTATTTCAAGACAGAACATACATAAGGTCAGTGATGACATGCATAGCAAGAGGAGAAAAGTCCATCCTATACATGCACATCCTTAGTTTCCTTGAAACATTCTTAGAACTTTCTGACAGCAATTAGTCTTTTACATCCAATGGATATAATTTGGTTGTCATTTTGTGAGGTTATTTCTACTTCATCACAGTCTCATCAAGAATGATATTGTCGTTTATGTCTCCTATGCATGGATATAGACCTGCTAACTTTCCTCATTGTCCCAGAGGGAATTGTGGAATGGCTGTTGTTTGTCTTAAAATATACCCACACATGTCCAAAAACTGCTTGCAATTTCCCTTGCAATTTCTCTTCCACTGAAAGGGCATCTCTCAGAAGTTTGGCATAGGGAACAATGAATGATTCTTTTCAAAGTCAGCTTCTAAAGTGGGAGCAAAAAATCTCATGGGCAAGGCTCTCCAGAATTCTATGAAGCAAAAAAGGATAGATTTCAAGCTGGGATATTACTGATACTATCAAATATGTAGCTAAAATTTTCATTCAGGAGAACAAGTAGAATTTAATTTCATGTGTGCTTTCAGAAAATAACTTTCTCTTCTTCCAACCATAAAGAAAAAGAAAGGGAAGGGACTGATGACTCATTTCATCTCTTTCTGCACCTTCACTGCCCTTTCAGTACTTGGAGAATCTAGAAGAAACTGAAGCAAGAAACCAAGTTATTATAAATAAATTAAGAATTTTCTTTCAGACAATAACTAACTTTTCCTTTCTTAACCTCTTTTGTTATCAGACACTCTGTCCTTCCTTTTTATGACTGTAAATACATTTCTAAATAATTTTTATTAACCAATTTTAATGGGAGACGGATTTGTTTTTTCAAGCAATTCTCTAAATTCATGTGAAGACTCAATGCTTGAGAAACAAATATTTGCTAATATTTGTAACATTACTTCTGAGCAGTTTGAGATTAAGGGTGGTTGTAAAACAAATTTAGAACACAGATCTGTCCTACCTGAAGTCACCCAAGAGATTGGAAATACACATTTTAAAAATTTTAAAAAGTGGTTGATCTTTTCATGAAAGTCTAAAAAAACATCTCATGGATTAAAGGAAATATTTCTTATCTAATTATCCTTCAAACAGACTTTACTTCACTTTGCTACACAAATGTCTTTATTATATTTGTCATAGTATATAAGCACCATATGCTCCTTCAAGAATGGAAAATTTATGTTAGGAGAGTAGCCAGAACATTGCCTATTACTTTTCTAGTACAGGGTCCAGAACCAGAAAGACAGAGACTGCTCCAGTCCACTGGTTTTTTCAAAGCAAGAAACTCACCTTTGCAACAAATGCATTGCTGCTTCTGTTTCTTCACTGGGTGTCCATACCAAGGTTTTGGCAGTGGGGAGGCCACAGAGATGGCCTCTGTAAGAAGAGGCACAGGGCTAGTCCCATGTTAGACACAGCTGGTTCAAATTGGCCCCAAGGGACCCACAACAGGACACAGGTGAGCCTGTCAACAATGTTGGTGGTGCCTCTCTTAAAAGATAATACCTGTGGCTGGGGAAGGGCCTCTGCTGGAGCAGGTTCTCCTGAAAGGAATTGTGGCCTGGCAGTAGATGCACAGTGAAGGAGGTTATCCTGAAGGACTGAAACCTGTGGAAAGAACCCATGCTAGAGCAGTTGAAAAGTGAGAGGAGGGAGGAGAAGGAGAGAGGAACTGTTATGAACTGACCACAATGTCCCTGCTCCTCATCAGCCATGTGTTGTGCAGTCAGGTGTAGGTGTAAGAACTTGGCAATGAAGGAGTGAAGTTGAGCCTGGGATAAAGGGTGGGAGGGAAAATTGTTTAAATTTGTCTTGTTTTTTACTATTTAAATGTATTTGTTACTCAAGTAAATTAATTTTACCTGAGTCAAGTGCATGATGATAATTGGTAAGCGATCTCCCTCTTTTTATCTCAGCTCATTAGTTTTCCATCTTATTTTCTACCCCATTCTGGTTGAGAAGGAAAAGAGGGGCTAATTGGGTCACTGGCAGCTGGCCACGACCAACCCACCAAAATTTACTCTTCTTTCTATCCTGATTTTTTAGAAGAAAGGCAGTTTAGCCAGAACCAAAACCGAAGACAACTTTTCTTACTTTAAAATTCTCATGTGTAGGAATTATGGTAAAAAAAAAAAAATAATAAAAAACCAGATTTCTCTCACTTTGCTAGTCAGCCATAATTATCAAATATACTGTTAGGCAGACAAACATCACTTTGATGTACCAACATGGAACAATGTTTATCATGAGCAGCTTTGGGATTATGAATTGAGATGCTTAAACAATTACTTTATATTTGTAGAATTGCTGCAATGAATCCGCTGTAAATCCTTTAGTCAGAAAACCACTTCAACTTCTGTGATTATCGGCACTTCAATACATTTTAGAAATGCCAAGAAAAGATAGATTGACTAAATGGTTGGTTTTCAGAGTAATTGTTTGTTACAGATGATATTCTTATAGTAGGTACCTAAATAGTGCCTTCTAAAATCCCTTTTTTTCCACCATTCATACTTTCCTGAAACTTTTGCCTCAGAGATTAAAGTTTTCTGAGCCTAGTCTAAACCTGCAGTTTGTTTCTTTTTCTGCAGTGTTTGGATTAATACTGTTTGGTCCTCTGGAATACAAGTAAACTAAAATTGACTTTTTGTATAAATTGCCTTATGACTACTTGCTGAAGAAGTCTACTGATGAATCCGCTGAACTTAGAAAATCAGAAATTGGCAGATATTTATTCCTTACTGAGAAGCAGTGCATTTGAGTGTTCCAGGGAAAATTGGTTTTGATTTGGCTAAGCTGTGGAGGTTTGAAAATAACACCTCTAAATTATGTCCTGTGCTTGGAAACTTAGTTCTTTTAGCATGTCTCGCTAGTGTTCTTAGTAAGTCAGATTGCACTGACACCCAGCAGACAGCCCAGAGTGCAAGGGAAGCTCAGAGTACTTGTGAAAGACAAGATGGTTCCAAAGATCCCTCCTTATTCAATCTGTATTGGCACACATGCTGACAAATATATGTACTGCATGTTCAAAGGCTTCCCAGATACTAATTGCATCCTGTTTTGTTTTATAGCTGCTAACCAACAAAGAAATGTATCTTCTAGGGGTTTTTTTGTGACAGTGCCAGGTGGTATCTGCTTTATTATGCATTTATAATTCTGTTTATGTTACCTTAATAAGGCAGCTGGCTAAAAAGGCCCCACTGGCAGGAGAAGCCTGCATGACCCCAGGGTAAGTGTTCGTCGTAATAGAAATTTCTGAAGGTTGTGCTGATCCACCAGCAATGAAAGTGCCCAAGATCAGTGTCTTGACAGCTACAACAACTTTGTTGGAACATGTACATTTACTCCAAGATCCATTTATTCATTCTTGTGTTGAACTCACAAGTAACTTGACCTCTTAATTTTCCCACATAACTTCTGGCAGTGTAACTATTAGATTTGTGTTGCAAAACTCTCCAGAAGTCATTAAGATTTTTTCTTCTTTTTAGTCATAATAGTTCATCATTGCCTAAAAAGATTAACATTCTCAGGTCACTAAATTCTCTTACATTTCCCTTACTGTAATAAATATACTTTATGAGTTTATATCTGTAAGTTTTCCATTTTTACTGAGAATATGTTGAATTTACAACATACTTTGATCACATTGTCTTTCTTCTGGTTCCTGATAAACCACCTTTTTGAAAACTTCATCAAATCTTAATGAAACATATGTGTATATATCCTCTTCTGCTTGGAAATTTCATGTAGTGCTGGCTAGATAAATTCTCGGAATGGTTCTTCAGAACAGGCACATCAGAAAAGTGGAGACTAATGCATGCTGACCTGCCATATGGGCAGGATTTCACTGAAACCCTTTTTTTCTTCTTATGAGACATACATACAAATCCCAGAAGCTATGTACACAGTTTCGTGTTTAATAACATAGTGCAGCATACTGTTCATAAGAGTATGTAGGCACAGATGAATCATGAACATAAACAGAGGGAGACAGATTGTATACATTGAGCCTCTGTGTCTAACTCTCACACCGAGCCCAGTGGATGCCAGTCCTTATGCCTGAGGCAGCAACTACCTGCAGAACCTCTACCCTTCTCCTCAGAAGCATCGTATTAACCCCCAAAGAGCTGCAGATTCTGTATTACCTGCTGTAAGTCTCTCCTCTGCAGGTACCTGCAGTCGTCCTGTCTGCAGGGCCTTCAGTGTGGAAATAATCTTCCCAGTAAGCCTGAGCAGCTTTATCAGGTTCCCTTGAGCTGCACACCCAGGCTCTGCTTCTCTCCTTGTTGCTCACAGCAGGGTGATGGTATCAAAGCCAGTAAATTTTGTTGTGGAATCGGCTGCTGTACAGGCACAAAAAAATATCTCTGCTGGAGAAGTTTGAACAGGGGAAAAAAAAAAAACAAAAAACAAAAAACAACAAACCAACAAAATTAGTAAAAGAAGACAAGAAAGAAGACAGATTTTTAAAGATGGAGAGAGTGGATAGGACACTACAGAGACAAAAGAAGAAGAATGTGCAGAAACATAATAGCCAGAAGACATCTATGACAGAAGTAATCTCTAGACAGTAAAAGGATGAGGCAAGAATTGCTTGCAGAAGATGTATTTTTTCAAAAAAAACCAAACAAAATCTCAAAGAACTGGAGCACAGCCGTTCATCCTGTTCATTGTGGAAAAACAAGCACAACATTCCCTCCTTCTGCTAACATCTGGCCATGACAGGAAGCCAAGAACCAGTCAAAAAAGAGAGTTCACTGCCAAACGCATGCTAGCATTCTTGCAACCACTATACAACTCTGATCCATGTCTCAGGAACAGAGATTTAATGAGTACGTGAGTTAAAGGAAATAAATTTAAGCAAGAGTGCTTATTGTGCCCCGCAAGATAGGGGTTTGGGGTGAACAAATAATTTCAGCTGAGAAAAAAGGAAAACAGACAATGTTGTGTAGTCAGATTCAAGATGTTTCTCAACATGTGTCCTTTGGCTGAAGACTCCAAGGAGAGCTGGAGATCCCAGGATGCTGTGCAGGAATTGCCTCCCCTCAGCACAGACATGGCACATTTAAATATCCAGCCAGCCACAAGATGTCAGCACACTCAACGGGAATTACTACAAAAAGCGACATATGTACGAATGGGGTATTTCTGTGTCACATATCTCTCGTCCCTGCTATTAACGAAAAAAAAAGGTGTTTCTGAGGATTTCCATGAAACTTCACACTCATACTGTGTCTTCTAAGCAGAAAGACCTGATCTATCATGGTCTGACCATAGTACTTAATGAGAGTAAAATACCAAGAGATAATGGAGAACATGGTTTTCTCTTCCCACTCTGAAACCAGGAGCTGTTGGGCAAGGAACTAAAAGAGCTCTTAAGCACTCTAAAATGATTTTCAATGAGGGAATGAAAGCTTTGGCCAGCTTCTTAGATGTTTTAGACTGCACATTCAGCCTTGAAATCCTGCTCCAATACCTCTCCAGAAATTATTTCAACTCATTAAAATGTCCAGATAGCTGTTTCATGGACTTCATAATCACAGTATCTATAAACCTTTAACTACAAATCCTACAGGTTTGCTCTGGCTTGTGTATTTAGTACCATAAGTGGAGACCATATGGAATGTGGCCATAGCACAAAATAAATTAATCATGTCCACTTTCTTTCAAAAATAGTTCAGACTCAGGATGTCATGATATTAATCGTCTTTTGCAATTTACATACTGATCAAAACATTCAGTGAGTTGTTTCTATTACTGCATTTCTATCTCTAAATATTCAAATTTCACTTTGGGCAGGAAAATGCCTGGAATCTTCCTTTCAAAATGTAGTCAGAATTTCCTCTACATCTTTTGAATTCTTTCAGCACAGCAGGTAGTGTATCAGAGGCTTTCTGGGGAGAATGGGGTAGCTAAATTCTCTAAGCCTGACTTTCATATTAGGTAAATTACTAGTCAAAATGTATAACAAAATTAGTAGGCACATGGATAAATACAGGTTACTAGGAAAGATCAGTATGCCTTCTGTAGAAGGAAGTTCTGTGATGTAGATGTTTTCGTATTTCTTCTGACAAAGCCATCAAACATGAAAATAAAGAAGATTTAGTTGATATAGTCTATCTGTATTTTCAAAAGACTTGACAATGGCCATCTCTCAAGCCTTTTAAGGAAAATGAGCACCCACGGCTCATTTCAGAGCTGAGGAACTTTCCATGGGTAAAAGTTTTTGATTAAGAGACAGGAAGTAGAGGAAAAGGAGTAGAATTCTAAGTTTTTCTGAGCAGAAGGGCTCACTATGGACTTCTATAGGGGGCAGAGGTGGGACTTGTGCTTTACAGTGAACTCATGCAAGTCCTAGAAAAGGCATTTTGTAGGGACCTGTGAAAGTTTGCTGTTATTACTTAATTATTCAGAATAGGAAAAATGCAGACTGACTGTGAAGAATTGCTGCAGAAATTTATGAGGCCGTTTGGGCAATAAAACAGGAGATGAAATGCAGTGCAGAAAAATGCAAAGTGATGCACAAGTGGAAAAAACCCACAAATTCACATATAAAATTATAAGCTCCAAGCTAAGCATTATCTCTCAGTAGAAAAATCTTGAGAAAATGAGAGATAGCTCACCATATATGTCAGTCTTATGCTGAATAGCAAACAAACCAAAAAAAAACCCAAATCAAATGCTAGTAATTATCAGGAAAACATATAGCAAAACAGAGAGCAAGATAATTCTTGGTAAAATAAATCACAAATCACCTTTAAAATTGTGTGATTCTGGCCCCTGTCCCACTGTCCTCCCATATCCAAAAGAATATAGTAGAATTTGAAAACATTAGCAAAGTGATTGAAGCAACAATAATTGTTAAAGATAAGGATTTATTTCCAAATGGGACAATACTGAGGCATACAGAGTGAGACAAGACTCTCCTATCTGGAGAAGAAACAAATTAGTTGGAAGACAAAACAGGTCCATGAGCTCAAGAAAAGACTGAGCAGAGAGATGCCTCCCAGCTGGATGTCCCTTTGTGGCTGACCTAATACAGCCATGCCACTGTTCTGACCACATCCTGCCAACAGGTAGTATGAATTAATAAGAAGCATCTAGGCTTTTAATTTAGCTTTTGGCTAGTATCACTTACAGGGCTTTTATTTCCTGTGTTGTTGCCATTTATCATGTAAGTTTTGATTAATAAATTCACTTTATTTGAAGAAAATAAGTAGAAAGATTTTTGAGAATAAAGTTTAGGAATAACGTAATGATGCTATTACATTTATAAAACAGACTAATAATATCTATAATATTGGGAGTCAGCCCATCTTAATCTTTACCCAGGTAAAAGTCTAATTGAAATTAATTAATATTTTCTCAGAGAAATGGTTTCAGCATTCTCTTCTATATAGATTATTTATATCATGCTCATCACCATAGTTTCTGAATGTGTTCCAGTAGTACATTAAGCAACGTGACTAACATCTGCCACATGTTTTTTTCTTCAGTCTCTCTCCAGGGAGATAAATATATGCAGTAGAGGATCTTGTATCATAAGGAATTTTGCCAGGTGAAGAGAGTAAGAAAAGATAAAAGAATCAGGGTCATGAAAATATTTTGTTATGTTTCCATTAATAAAAAAAATTGTCCCAATTTTAGATCAGTGAGATCATGGGGGAAAATATATACTACGTTTAGGCCTTACTATTTCAATTTGTAGCCTGGTTTTTGAGTATGACCTTGATGCTGAATTAAGACGCATGTACAATAAATTTATATGCATTAATTTGACTGACTTTCTTGTCTGAACTAGTAGTGGTAATCAGAAGACAAAAGAAAACTATGGATCATTTTTTTGTTAATGAAGAAGAAAATATGTCACTGATTACAAAGAATTAAAGATTTTTCAAGGATGATAAGTGAAAAGTATTTAGTAACTAAGAAGCTATGATAACATTTTAAAATATTTAATATATTTAAATTGAAATTGATAAGAAAAAATATATATTTTATATACACAGACTAATTAAAAAATAATTGTAAACTTTAGCAAAAACAGTACTATCCATATTTCACTTGGAATATATCAGCATGATTTCTTAGCCATACAAATTTCTAAGATAGATTCATATGTAATTTTCTTTGCAAATCACTTTAAGATACTTTTTCCAAGGAGCAGTTACTATGACCAAAATCTGCATTTTACAGATGTAGCTAATGAAAATGACTCATGAATTTAGTGAAAATTCAAACTAATGCTAAGTTCCGTGTTGCTTGTGGACTATATTGCCTCCTCAAGCAAAGGAACAAAACCAAAGCAAATAATAACAGCCTATCATGGTTTGATATCCCTCCATCATTTTCCCAAAGCTCACTGTAAAAGTGGTTTCTCCTTCTTTACTTAAAGTAGAATGGTGATTACAATCTTACCAGCAGATGAGAAGCATAGTAGAGTGCAAATAAACCTCCCATCTTGGACATGACCTAGGCTGATCCCATCCATTTAAGATATCTAAAACCAAAGGATGATTTCCAGGAAGTGTATATGGTCTATTTACTGTATATTGTATATTTAGTATTCTACAGCCCATAAAATGATGAGTGCCATGTGCATATTGTGCTCAAGAGTGCTGGGAAGGATGTTCAGAACGGACCCCAGTAGGACATAGGGCAAAGCAGTCCTACACCAGGTTGTCAGGCTTCTGTTAAAGACCTTGATGAAATATAGAGTTGTTTAGTTCAATAACATTAAAGGAAGCTTGGTCCTTCTGTTAGGTCTTCCTTTTCTCAGTGACAGACTTTCCATTCTATCTAATGACAGCAAACACATCTGAATATTTATTATGTGTTGAAAGCACAAATGTTGGATAGAGACAGAATATAATAATGCCTTTTATTTTTCCTGAGGCGATCTGTCTTGGCATTCTAAGTGACACAGATAAAAGCAGCAATAAAATAAAGGAAAAAAAGAAGAAAGGAAAAAGAGAAATGAATACCTCAAAATAACAAAGCATTACTGAATAAAGGCTAAAATCATCTTAATGCACCAGTCTGAAATCCATCCAAAAGTGACCTAGGAGAGCATCCTGTAAAATTACAAACCTATGCCTTTGCCAGAAGAGAGCCTTCATTAAACCTCAGACTGCAAAGGTGATTTTTTTCGAAGCTTGCCTGGAGAAATAGTTCATATCACCTAAGAGGGTTAAAAGGTATAGAGAGTGCCAGAATTTCTGCAAGAGATGGAAGTTGCGTAATAAACCCACTGACTATGGATCTGAGACTATACCTCATTTTCTTTATGTCATCTAATATGGCTATGTGCTGAACGAGACCAGAATTATTCATACTGATGAATACCCAAGGAATTGCCCTATGGCAGTTCTGCATATTGTGTGTGCCAGATACACAAGAGTTAGACAAGCAGTTTAACTGGGTCTAGTGACCTTTAAAATCATGCCTGTTTTTTATTCATGAATCATCACTTTGTTTAGCAGGCAGTTAATGTTCATTCACATTTCTAGCCTTTCCTGACCTCCTTTCAGCCCAAGTCCCATATTGCAGCAGATGAATGCTCTGAAGTAAGCCTAAGTCAGGGTAGGAAGCAGAAAGTTGTTGCTATTCAATGACTATTTTATTTAAATATTCATAGTGAGCTTAAACACTACACAAACACACACACACCCTGGAATTGTAATCACAGACCTGTCTGTAGGAAGAATAGGGAAAATCCTGTCCTGCAAGCTTTGTTAATGTCTCCAAAATGCAATTGATTTATTTTAGACAAAAATGGAATGAGAAACACTGATTGTCTCCATAGTCTGTTTGCCTTCTGAGTAGAGGGCTCTGGTCAACACCTAATTGCCAGGGTAGGATATTTCTTTCAAAGGACAATTCTTGCCAGACAAATTGCCTGATGATTTTGGCCTTCAGGCATTATATTTTTCTAAACCAGAAAAAATTATTTTGAGCAAAAAGAAGCACCAACTACAAACACCTTTGCCATTCCTTTGCCTATTTCCCCTTCAGCTTTGAATCTTCTCTTCCTTTCCCATGCTGTATATGCTCATCTCATCTCCTCCCACTGACTTTTTTCCTTCCTTGCTGCTGTTTTTCTTCTATTTTTCTTGTACAAACAGAGTTTATTTTGTTTTCATTTTGCACTTCTTGTCTGTTCTTCTTCTGTTCACTGCAGTTCCTTTGACTGAAAGCATCGTGCTCTGTCTTCCCAATCACCTCCCTTTCTTTTTTTTAATTTTCTCATCCCTTTACTTCCAATGTGACTATCTCTTTGTATAGTCCCCAGTACCTCCTCTGAGTGTATGTATGTATGTAAAACAGGTGATCCCATCTTTTATCACACTCTTTACACTGCACAGAGCTCTCAGCCCTTGATCTCCTTATCTCACACATTCTCTGCTGTGCTTTTGTGCTGTGACTAATAAAATGTGTGTGGTGGGAGCTTTTAGCTACGTAATAGCAAATAAACTGACACTTTGCATCATTTGTGTTTTTTTTTTTTTTTTGTTTTGGTTGGGAGTTTGAAGGGGATTGTTTGTTTTGGTGGTTTTTGGGGGGGAGGATTTTTTTGTTTGGTTTGATTTGGTTTGGTTACTGGGTTTTGGTTCTGTTTTGGTTTGTGGGGTTTTGGGGTGGTTTATCTTTTCTGTTGGGATTTTTTTTGTTCAGTTTGATTTTTGGGTTTGGGGTTTTTTTTGGTGAGTTGTTGTTGGTTTGCTTTGCTTTGCTTTGCTTTGCTTTGGGTTTTTTAATGGTACCATTTAAAAGTTAACAAACTATCAACTCCCATATAGCTGCTATTCTATAACTGACTGAAAACCTAAACTTTTTTGAGGTGTCTTGGGCTGTAGCAGCTTTGTGGCAATCCATTCAACCTTTTTTCCTTACACATTTTCATGTCAAACTACAGAATCCCTTCCTTTCCACCTTCCTCCAAGGGCACTAGCTCTTGGTGTGAGTCATCCAGTATAATGAGGCTGAAATCAGTCAGCGGGCTGAGCTGCCATATCACTGTGCTTGGGGGATAAGGCAGCCTTGGAGCAGTTCACCTTCAGGCGGTCAATATATAGTGAAGGGGAACTTACAACACTGGTACTGGCATTAGGCCAAAACACAATATGTTTATGGCAGTGTTTTCGTCAGGGTCTTCCCTGAAATACCCAAGTCTGGGGAATATGGTGAAGTATTACAGTTGCCAGTGACTTTCACCTCTAGTATATGTTTACTGTCTCAGCAACAGGGCATCAGAACTTATTTTTGAAAGCTGAGGCAAACACTGGCAATAATAAGACTACAGGTTTTAGAGCTTTTTCAAACAAAATCCATCATATCTGTCTTTGCTTAGAATCCAGTTAGACCTTTGTATGTATATTTATTGATGACCTGTACAGAGTAATAGCATTAAGATGACAAACATAATTCTCTGTTCTCAACGAGTAAAAAAAGTAAAATGCTTTCATCCAAACGTCAAATACATAATTTGGATAAATCCACGAGGGTAATGTTCACTCTCTGCAATAGACCATCTGGCACAGAAGACAGTGTGCCAATTAATATAAATGGAATGACTGTTAGCACTACAGATAGTAAATATTTCAGACTAATCTTTTTTGTCATTTATCAGCTACGCTCATCCTTCAAAATCTGTGGTCAGAGTCTCCAGCATGTTGAAATAGATTGATCACATTCAGACTTTTACTAGCCTGAAAAACATTTGCTTTCTTTTAAATTCTTGTATAGTCCAGGTACCACTTATTTGTATGAGAGTGAAAGATTATTTTGAAGCAACAGAACAGTTAGCACTACTATTTGGCTGAGTTGACTGCCTCTGTCATTAACATATAAATATTTTGCCTTGCTTATCATAGAATCACAGAATGTGTTGAGTTGGAAGGGACCCACAAGGATCATTAAGTCCAACCTCTAGCCCTGCACAGGACCATCTCCAAAACTCATAGCATGTGCCTAAGAGTATCATGCAAATTCTTCTTAAACTCTGTCAGGCTTGGTGCTGTGATCACTGTCCTGGGTAGCCTGTTCCAGTGCCCAACCACTCTCTGGGTGAAGAACCTTTTCCTAATATCGAACCTGAACTTCCCCTGACACAACTTCATGCCATGCCTTCGGGTTCTGTCACTGGTCACCACGGAAAAGAGATCAGTGCCTGCCCCTCCTCTTCCCCTCACAAGGAAGTTGGAACTGCAATGAGATCTCCCCTCAGTCTCCTCTTCTTCAGGCTGAACAGACCAAGTGCCCTTAGCTGCTCCTCATATGGCTTCCCCTCAAGGCCCTTCACCATCTTTGTTGCCCTCCTTTGGACACTTTCTAATGGCTTAATATCTTTCTTATATTGTGGTGCCCAAAACTACCCACAATATTCAAGGTGAGGCTGTCCCAGATCAGAGCAGAGTGGGACAATCCCCTCCCTAGAGCAGCTGGTCATGTTTTGCCTGATGCCCCCTGTGACATGGTTGGCCCTCCTGGCTGCCAGGGCACTGTTGACTCAGATTCAACTTGCCATCGACCAGGACCCCCATGTTCCTTTCTATGGCACTGCTTTCCAGTATCTCAGTCCCCAGTCTGTACATACATCCAGGATTGCCCCATCCCAGGTGCAGAATCCAGCACTTTCCCTTGTTGAATTTCATATGGTTGGTGATTGCCAAGCCCTACAATTTGTCAAGGTCTCTCTGCAGGGCCTCCCTGCCTTTGAGGGAGTGAACAGCTCCTCCCAGTTTTGTGTCATCTGCCATCTTGCTTAATATCCCTTCCAGTCCTGTATCCAAGTAGTTTATGAAAATGTTCAAGAGTAATGTTTTCAACTAATGTAATGAATCCAAATATTGTGATTCATCAGTTTTTCTCAAAGGAAGAGGTAAATATACTTTCAGTAATACAGCCTTAATGGTTATTTCATAATAAAGAATATTTTTTTTACAAAGTTAACTAATATGTTGATCTGAGGAGACTTCGTCAACATTTAACCCTTCGTAGAATCATTTACTAAGACAGTATTTCAATTGTTTCTAAGAAACTGGAGAAATTTCTTTTTATAATACCAGGAACTATTCCTTTAATGGTCATCAAAGAAAAGATTTGAATGTTAGTTTGTTTTCCAGACCCATTTTACAAAGCTCTAAACAAAGGTGCATGGGGGCTGAGTCAAGTATTCTCCAAACAGTGTGTTCAGAGTGCTTCAGAAACATCAGACTTTTGAATCTTACCCTTTAATGTTGGAAACTTAGTAAGGAAGCATTCAAAGTCTTTGTCTTCACTATACAATACTAGCAAGAAATAAATTGTGTGAAGGTGGAAGTAGCACAGCGAGAATTGTTTTAGTTTTTAGGCCATCAGGTAGCAGTCTAAAGGACAGTGAGAAAAAGAAGAAAATGATGAAAACACAGCTGGTTTTGTTTGTTGGTTTTAGAGTTGCCTTTAAAGATGCGGAGAGACAGACAGAAATTTTGCATATTACTCATGTGGAAACTTGGAGTATGCATACGGAGCAATGCAGATTGAGAGCAATGTGATCAGAGAGGGATTTTTTAAAGATGGCTTCACATCTTACCATATTCTTCTTTGCATCACAGGAAACATTCAACACATTATGAAAAAAAATGCATTTTTTTAAATATCAGGTTTGAAACAACTTCATGAATGTGAGTCGTACAGGATCATAGAATTAGATTCACAGATTGGCTTGGGCTGGAAGGGACCTTAAAGATTATGTTGTTCCAACCTCCCTGCCACGAGCTTTCCACTAGCTCAGGTTTCTCAAAGCCCATCCAGCTCTTCCATGAACACTTCCAGGATGGCGTGTCAGCAATTTCATTGGGCAAACTTTGCCAGTGCCTCACCACCCTCACAATAAAGAATTTCTTCCTAGTATCTAACCTAAAGCTACCCTCTTTCAGTTTAAGGACATTACTGCTTGTCAAATTACATACCGAAGTATCATCAAATGTCTGATTTGAAAGTTTTCTGCAAATTTTGTTATAACTGAAATCACATACTAATTTCATAAATCTGACTTCCACTGTTATCTGAGGCCAACAGCTTCAGCAATGCAACAGGAATTCTCAGTAAATGAACAGATAAGTGTTTGGCTATTTCTGGAATCTGTGCTGCAGACATTTATGCTAAACATATTGGTTTTATTTTGCAACAAGTGCACTGCAATGCTCTGTGAGGATACAGCAATTTCTTGGGATTTGAGACATACACGCACACAAAAAGGCTTTATGAAACACTAACTTGTGTCTGTTTTGTTTTTATTGCCCTTAATAAGCTCTTAACTTCCTAGAAATTAATCCACTCTTCCTCTTCTAGGGCAGTTAGTCCTCAGTGTATTTGGCGGTATTGAAAGAAATGAAATATAACAACAGGTGGACATTTAGGACAAATATATCTCATATTTTTTTAATCTCAATCTGAAATATCTGACACTATTTTCTTTTAGACAGCAAAACCATAGATATTTTTGAAAGTTAAAAATTAGATTTTTATATCCTCATTATAGCACACATGCACACCTATAGAAGTTGTAATCATTCCTGTTATCATAAGTAAATTTGTGTTTAAGCACCTAAAAACATAGCTAAACCTCAGGGAGTGATTAAATTCTATCTGAAGAACTGTGCATTGCTAGAATACAGTCCCTTATGCAGACTTTGTAATTCAGGTATGTCCTTGCTTGTTCTGGATGTGACCTGCAGGCCAACTAAAGTTTTTAATTATGTATTTATAAATGCTCATACCAAGGACATGAGCACTCACTGGTTTCCTGCATGAAACTTTTTGCTTTCTAGTATATCTTCATCTTTCTCCTTAAGTTTTTATTTTTGCTTTTCAGCATTTTCATTGCATGTTTGCAAGTTCCTAGCTTTAAGCTATGGAAGAAACAACAAGAATTCAAATGTCTAAGACTAACTTCATTTTAATATTACATATTTAATAACCTACTGATATGGTTTTATAGAATATAAGTGTGCAAAAGCTGTACTCCAGAGCTTTAGAACACTACCTAGATAAGGCCAGGAAACTTCAGTTATAGGGTTCACTCTCAAGACTCATATAGTCTCTGAATAATTACTGTTAGAAGCAAAAATAATTTTTTTCTTTTTCTTGCTTTTAGAAAATAAAGTCTTGAGCTGCTGTTTGAAATGCTTGCATATGTATAAAGTTGGTATAAAACTTTCATCATGCATATTGCAAAGAAGTCCTAATTAACTAACAGTTTTAAGAGAGATTTGAGAGAATTTTATGAAAAATGCTATAAATTTGATGAAAAATCCTGTTATGATGACAGAATTATAGAATAGTTTGGACGGGAAGGGATCTTTAAACATCATCTAGTCCAACTCCCTTGCCATGATCATCTTCAACTGGACCAGGTTTCTGAGTCCTATCCAACCTGACCTTGAGTGTTTCCAGGAATGTGGGATCTACCACCTCTCTGGGCAACCTAATCCAGTCCTTCCTGTTTTACCATGATCAAATGGTTGAAGTTAGTGTCCCCCCATGAAAATATATTGCCTTATAACTTTGAGTCCTGAACTTTAAAATGCAATTTTCAAGCTCAAGGGCTGGATGAGTACTTTTTTATCACTATGCTGAGAAATAAACTGCACATCCATTTAATTAGTATATGTTACTACCTTCAACCCCTGAATTGTAGTTAATAATAATTTTTTAAAGTGTGAACTAAAGTCTGCTGTTGGTGAAGAAATAAAAACTGAGAATGCAATTTTTATTGTTTGACCAAAGCATAAAGGAATTCACCTGTGCTGATAGCTATAAAATTCTTGAAAATATTTATAAACACTGCCCTTTGACAGCCACCCTTTACATTTGTCTTAATAAAATAATTGTTTCCAGACCCTCTACTGTTCTTTGCTATGCACTAGCTCTTGGAGTTGAGGGGATACATTTTTTATAGTGCAAAGGAGCAGCATTCTTCAAAGTGACCTTGTAGGCACTATTACATTTTAAAGAATAAATAACAGGTAGGAGACAGTAGGTATGAACTTATGAATTCCACTTATTTGGTAAAAACCATTTTCATTGCAACCTTCACTTGCATTGTAAGCTCCATCATGATTAAGATTTTTAAGGCCATGATTCCACATTTTTTTTGGTGGTAGAATGGCTTAAGTAGTTCCCATCTTCTCCCTCTATTCAATGTTTACGTCTATCCTTTCTCTCCCTTTGAACTATTCTATTATTGTTACAGAAGCAAACAGTCTAGACTGAAGTTGCTGCTGTAACCAGCTTCTCAACCAAACCTCACAGGAGTGTGTCACAGAGATGTAAAAAGAGGCAATTTTTCCAACCAGAAGTGATTCATGAATAATCAGACTAGGCTGAAAAGAAGAAATGTTATGAGATATTACACAACTTTTAGATGAGAATCATACAGAGTGCCTTGATACAGGCAGAAATCTATTCAGAGACAGGGTTTTTTCACAGTCTACACATGCTTAAAGAATTTATGTATTTCTCATTCTCTCACCATGTACCCATTTTTACCTCTAACTGGGAAAGCATTGTTCTTGGAGATTAGGGGTCTCCATTCAGAGCACATGTTAACACTAAATCCTTGGAAGAACTCTGGCAGCTGTCCCGAAAGTAAATTCATGAAAGTCACGGTGCTGCAAACCGTGACCATCACTGCTCTTAACTCATGACCTCAGGAGCGTATGGAAGTGAGTGATTGGATCCAACTACAGCAAGCTAATGCCTGCCCATAGAGTGAACATGTGCCAGGGCCAAACAGCTATACTACTGCTCTTAAAGAGTTACCTGTTCATTGTTGAGTATCTTTGGTTTCATAAGAAAAATACAGTTTTATCATAAAGTCATAAATATAAAATTAGAGCATGAAATCAGAGTAAGAAGCAAAAAGCTAGGCATACATGAAAAATATGAATGTTTATGTCTCGGGGCATGTTTTCCCAATCATTTTCATCTGCTTATTCTTAAGGAATTACCCCTTTGCTTCAGGAATAAATAAAAAAAGAAACATAAATCCCTTTAAAACAAAAACTGAAATAGAAGTTATCTCTCAGTGAACATTGTCTTCTCTGTATCCTGACTTTTCTGAAAATTTAGCCCAGGGTGGTTAGACCATGAAGGACGAAAGAGAAGATGGTTTCTTGTGGATGATCAAGAAGGAGTTCTAAGAACATGGGGTTGGCCGAGGTGAGAGGATGTAAAGTCAAGGGCATAAAGGAAAGCCACTAAAAGCAGTTAAGAGAAGGGAAAGGAGACAAGTGAAGAGCATGAGGGGGTGTAACATTATTTTTAGCATTATGATGAAATATAAGGAAGGGTGGAGCTGTATTGATAATTGAGATAAAATTAGAATACTGTAATAGCCTTCTGGAAGACTTAAACTGTGCTTTCTTACCAGCAGCAGATTAGTATGAGAAAATTAAAAACAAAAACAACCAAAGAGACAACAACAAAAAACCCCAATCTTTTGGTACAATTAAAATGTTCCTAGATATTTCTTACTTGAAAAGTAACTTCTTGCTGAAACACTGTGATTCTTCCAAGTGAAAGATAAATCAAACTTTGGGAGAACTTGATTCCTTGTCTCTGCTCTCAGGAGTGCAGGGCTCAGAGTGGGACAGTCCTTTCTGCCTTCCAGCTCTAATGTAACAAAGTTCTGTCTGCAATTCAGTAGCTGCATGCTACAGGGAGGCTTTTATGAGGGGAGGTGCCAGGTCTTTTACAGTTCAACCAGGTATCAAGGTCTTTGTTTAGAGCTAGCAAGCCCCAACTGTTTTCACAAGCTCTGGAAACCCAGTTAGAATAACCTTTGTAGACAGGAGGCACACAACAAAGTCCAGTGGGTTCCTTGAAGTGTGGGTTTAAGCAACTGAAAATGAGAGAGCAGAATTCCTGGAACTTCTCCAAGGACCAAGGCAGAGTGTGCCTTTCCTCTTTGACTCTCTGATTCTGGTTTTCAAAGACCAGTGTCACAGCAGTCCTTCTAAGAAGAGAGATCATTCAGTGTACTTCTTCTGCCTTAGAGGATTC
Organism: Dendrocincla tyrannina; assembly: GCA_035047865.1. NCBI lineage: Eukaryota > Metazoa > Chordata > Aves > Passeriformes > Dendrocolaptidae > Dendrocincla > Dendrocincla tyrannina. The sequence continues at coordinate 15,531,887 of JAWWMP010000041.1, forward strand.
TCTGATTGTCCATTAATGTTTCTCCCTCTGGTGCATAAATGCATGCCACATGGGGTAGATACTGATTGGTATATTTGTTTTTCTCTGGGGTTGATGTGTTTTTAAACATGTGGACTTGGTGTTCTGGTAATAAGCGCACTGATATAAATAGAGTTTTGTACATGCATAAAGAAGTTCAATTTGTTCTTTGTCTGGAGGAAGTCCCTCTCAAGGACAGATGCAACATATGGGGAGTGGGGGGGGTGGGACTAGACTGCTGTCTAGCTGTCACAGGCTTGTTTAGGAGATGTGTAGAATCACAGTACCCCAGGGAAATCATCACTGAGATCTGTTCTGGGAGGTATTGCTTTTTTGACACAGGGAGGACAAACGCTCTTCTGGCCTTTCGCTTTCCCATTGACACACTCACCATTTATCTGATATTACAGCTTTCTTCTGCAGGTTTAGAAAAAGGACCGACTTTTGTTGGTGGCCCCCAAGAATCTGAAAAAGGTGGGAGTGTCTCCTGATGAAATAAACCAGATCCCATGAGATAATACTGTGCATAGAGTCTGGCTGTACTGGTGAAATGGTAGTGAAAGCTATTAACTGTCTGTCACACAAAGGTCAGGACAGGCCAGTATACAAGCTGCAACAATGGTTGGCAAACACACAGTGTATGGGAATGGGGTGACTGTTCTTTATGTTCATGCTCAGGCAGACAGGTAAAGAAAGCAGGTATGTATATTTTTAAAATGATTTGTTACAGTCATCAAAAAGACTAAATTTTTAGAAAATTCAAACAACCTAAAGAATTAATTTAATTTATTTTTTAAATTTATTTTGCTTTGAAATTTAAATAAGTTAATTTTAAAACTAAGATATATTCCTCAATATCCACAATCCATATATTTCCCCAAGCACGAATATCAGAGCCACACAACTTTGATATGGAAACAGATTCTGAGAGCCCAAAAAAGGGGTCAGACTCAGAAGGACAGAAGATACTTCTGAGAAGAAAAATAACAGACAGAATTAATCACTAAAATTACTCATTAAAATGTTTTGAGAAGACATAGAAGTGCACTCTAGGGCAGGCCAGAGTTTGTTAAGAAAAGAAGTAAGAGAACACTATTCAAATGACAGTGGAATTATGAGCTTAATGCCCTCAATCCCTTGTGTCACTTTATTCAAGCATACTCAGATTATGACATGTATTTAGGTACAAAGCTTACTTTCTTTTTCAAGTTTACTGTTGAGGCAGTGAAAATACATGGGGTTCTACTTGAAGATAGTCCAGAGCAGAAGCCTTGTACAGGCTTATACAGGTTTACAAACCTGCCCTTAAATACTCCTTGCTTCACTCCTGGTCTTGCTGTAATTGTCCTTACTGCAGAGGTGTGATTGATACCTTGTGGTGTGGATTGGCCCCTGAGAGCAGCCCTGGAGCAATAGGCAGCAGAATCCTCTTGTCTAGTGTGGTTCCATCACATGGACCAATGCCTTGTGCTAATCCTTGGGGCTGGCACAATATCAGTGTAAGCAGTGCCTCCAGTCCTTTCAGTTTCCCCTTATCATTCATTGATAGATGGGAAGCCAAGTTGGATGATGTGAAGAACCATAATAACATCTTGAAAAAACATTGATCATGATTTTTAAAGTGTTTTCAAGAATTTTACAAAACTGATCTCTGATTTCCTCTTAGCAAAGAGAAATAATTGATATCTGGTAGTAGGTACAGGCTGAATATTCTGATTTTTAATTTTCAGACAAAGCCAGTTATGGTACTGTTACAGGGAAAATAGGGGTCCGAAGGGATGTGGAAGCCAAAACTGAGGCACCGCAGAAAACAACCCAAACAGCAGTTTTATTACCAAAGGTGGCCAAGTAAACAGGAAAGAGACCCAATAGAGAGAGAGGAGAGAAAATAAGTCCCCAGGTGCAAACACCCAGATTGCCCAGGTGTCCCCCATGGAATTGTCTCACCGACCCCCGGAACGCCCAGACTTCCCTAGCAGTGGCTGTATCCTCAAGAGTCAGCAGGCTCACAGGTGATGACAGGTGTCTCCGCCAAGGCAACATTGTCCTGTCACATGAAGCAAGCGAACCCCAAAACATGAGCCATCTGCCTTTTAACTACTTGGCCAAATGACATTTACCTGACCGACATGGCCAGTGCCACCTAAGCAAAGGTTTTTGGCACGGCCCCTTACATTACATAATTGATACTTCTCTGCACTTGCGTGGGTCTCTCCGCATCTGCCCAGTCCATTTTAGAGGGTCTCCCTTAATTGAGTCTGGGCATTTACTTCATCCTCCTCCTCCTCTCTTTCTCCTTCAAATGCCCATGGAGGGCCATCAGCCAATCATGAGAGACCAATTAATTTTAGTTTACACAGAAATATCTCTCTCAAGGATATTGACCATCTTTATCAGACTGTTTTCCCATAACTTGGCAGGAGAAAACCCAGCTTCTCACAGGTGTCTGGGCCAAACACAGACCAAAAGTACCCACATCAAATTCTACCCGAACATAGGTACTATGCTTTATAGGTCTGGAAAAAGAAAAAGAGAGAAGGGGTAGAAAGTGAAGCCATAAACAACTATGAAAAATCAGATTCTTCAAGATTAAAAATCAAAGAAAATAATGTAAGAAAGACAAAAACCAAAAGTGATTGAATTGGAAAGGCGAAATGTTACAGATATGATGTTCAACTAAAATAGTACTTGAAGCTTTATAGTTATCCTATTTGACACTGTTACTGGTATTTAACAAAACTGCACAAGATAATACTTCATTTCTGAGAGTTGCTTGTAAACAAAAGACAGAGATATCACTAATTAAAAATTAAATATGATCCTTTGGGAACAATGACAAGGAATGGGTTTTGGATCAAATTTCAGCACTACAGAATCACACAAATCACTTTACTGAAATTATTTCTCATGGAATATTTTCTTGCTCTATTCATTAGTATTTCTTTATAAATCCTGAGGAAAACTATACATCTCTGAAAGTTATAGTTCCTATACTTTCACTTCTACCAGTAATATTGTTTATTATGGCATATGCTCTAAGTCATATAATTGTATCATACAACAGCTCTGCTTCTGCACATTTCATCCTTCCATCTTAAATATTCAGTCATGGGAGTGCATCGGTTTTGCTATTTGCCATTGATTTTCCTGTATTATTAAGGTTAAAGGGAGTTTACGCATTTTGGAAGTAAGCACTAATGGAAATTAGAGCTCAGGGGGTGGCTCTTTCCACAAAACTGAACAATTGAACTGCCAATCCTGAACAGGAGGAACAAAGAAGAAAATGGATAGATAGGCACCTTTAAGGAATGTGGTAGGTATAATCTCTTTTCTCATGTCAATAGATGGAGGCAGAGTCTGTATGTACTAAGAATTTCAGCTGATAAAATGTAACTTGATTTATTGCTTCTGAATATTCAGTATTTTAAGGAAAGATTACCACACCACTGAGACCTAATATTAGCTTCTTCAGCAAGAGATACATGCAGCCAACAAGGAATATTTGATCATCTTTTATTCCTTCCTTTATAATGTCTTTAGTATTTACTGAGGTAATACAGCAGCATTTATATCTTCTGCAATATTTTTCCTTGTTCTGAAGAGCATTTGTCTAAATCTGCTTGTTAAACCCTTGTGGTTCTCTGAGATGAATAATTTAAACAATACATATGTTACTAACTTGACCCAAAGAATGTATGAAATCTAAATCTAAATGCTCATGTCATAGATGAAGGAAACTATGGACTAAACAATCTTTTGTTCTCTAACAGGTAAAAGGATTATCTTATCACCTTGGTTGACTTGCTGTAACATAGCCTTTGCAAAGGTGTTTTTTAAGGTAGAAAAATAGACTTTTTCCTGCTTTTTTCTCCTCTTAAAACTGAATACTATAATTTCCCAGCAAAGGTCTCTGTGATAAAGAAGATTAAAAAAAATAGATAAAAGAATTTTAATGGATACTGACATAAATGATAAAAAATTGTTGACACTTGAAGGAATTTTTCATGTGTAATGCCATCATGGGAGTCAATCTGGCACAGCAGGGCAACTGAAGCCATTAGAACTACTGTAGTCACTGAAACTTATTTTCTTCCTTTTAAGTCTGTGAACCACCCACAAACTGACAGAACTACAGTCATTCAGGTCACCAGTGACCTCTGGACTAGGTCAACACCTTACTCAGAGAAGGATTGGCTAGAGTGGGTTTCTAAGGAGGGTGTTGAGTCAGGGCTTTGAGTTTCTTCAAGGCTGAAGATTCCAGAACTACTCTGGGCAACTTCAAGTTTTTGGCCATATAAATAAATACATAAATAAATAAATAAATAAATAAATAAATATTTCATCTATTTAGGCAGAGTTAAAACTGTGCCCACTGCCTCTTATCTTTGGATCATTGGATACCACAAAGAAGAGTCTGACTTCACTTTCTTTAATGTCCCACAAGATATTTTCACATATATAACATCTCCCATGAGGCTTCTCTTCTCCAGACTGAGCAGTCCCAGCTATCCCAAACTTTCCTGATATGACAGATGCGTCAGGTTCTTAATCATCTTTGCAGTCCTTGGCTGAAGTCAATCCAATATGTTCATGTCCTTTTCCTACTGGAAGCTCAGAACTGGCATTTCAGATGTGTGTCATGGGTGCTGAATAAAAGGGGAAGGGCAGTGCTGGCAATTCTTTGCTTACTGCAGCTCAGGAGGCTTTTGGCCTTCTTTGCTACAAGGTCGCAGCACTGTCTCATGTTCATCTTGTTGTCCATTGAGGGAATAAACATAAGAAAGGTATTTGTATATTTTTATATCCAGTTGAAATGAATCTGCAGCCATCATGATTTGTAGGACTTTGGATGAGTTTAAAGACAGTGTAAACGTAGACCTCCTTCTATTAATAGTTTAAGCTCAAGCTCTTTTAACTTATCATCAGCTTTTTGAACTTGTCTTTCGCTTGGGGATAACTCAACCATTTCACAATGCTGAGTTTTCAATCAAACCACCCTTATTTCAAAACTCAGCTCCAACCTTGAGAAAAAGAAAAACATTTAATTACATACTTCAGTGCACTTCAGAATAGAAACGGGTCTTTGTTAATCACTACTGCAAGCTCTCAAACACCACTGAGACTCCTGATCATCATTTTAAGATTAACTAAATCCATAAGAACAGGGAAGTGTCTATACAGTGAAAGCAGAAACCTGAATCCCACTTTGGATAAAATGTTAGTAGCAAAAAAGCAAAATATCAAGCATTAGAAATATGGGAGTTCATTCACTGTTTGAATGTAAAATATTTAGAGTGAACTGCATACAATCATGCATTTGCTTTCCTTTTTGGAAAAAATGCCTATTCTAAAATATCTCCATAAATGACTTTTTAAGTTTAGAAAGTAGTGTCAAATATTTATTTATTGAAAAACATGCTGGCTTTATTTGTACAGAGTTAAAATAAACCTCAGAGTGCATTTAGAAAATTTTTTTTAAAGTTAATTTACAAGCAGTGAGCTTTTTGTTGCATGATGTTAGTTTGTTATTATTTACAGGAACATGCTTGGAAATTAACAGACTGGGCTCAAAATTTCTAAACAAAATTGAGCTTTCTGACATCTGAGATTCCAACAAAGGCTAGCTGTGAGAAAGAGTTTGAAGTATAGTTTACACATATCAGGAAAACAGTCAATTAAAACAGAGGCTATGTGCAAGGAGAAACAGCAAGCAAGGTTAGCAGCATTTAAATGTCTGTTAGTAGTTTGTCAGAATCATTGTGTGCATCTTTCCACATGAATAAAAAATAAATAGTATAAGAGGACTGTTAAGTACTGAATGAAACTGCATAGTGTCCTGCTTGCAGAGCAGTAGAGAGCCTAAAATCTGACAAGGAGGATGGACGGATATAAGAAATCCTTGATATATATGTTAGAATGCAGGAATATGGAGATAAACTCCAGGAAACAGTGGTATTTGCTGTTGTTCCTGAAGTGAAAAATAAAATTTAAATTGACTTACTAAGTAATAAAGCGCCTCTTATTTTCATAGTTGAGTGTACAGTCAATTCTTTACAAATTGCATGGAAAAAAAATAGTGAAAAACAGAGACATGGTTTTACTAGGCCGTAATTTTTCATGGAAAAAAAGCCACACACAAACTTTCAGATTATATGCTCTTCCAGTCAAGGGTTACTCTCCAAGCATTCAGCTGAGACTGGGGTTGCTATTTCTTGGCTGGCTTTAAGCTGCCCCTTGCTCAGGACGTGGTAGCACTGGAGGAGCTGTGTACACTCCAAGGAGTCAAGGGAGAGAAAGAGTTTGCTAACTAAAGTAGGTACTCATAGACCCTGAGAGAGGTTTAGCTCTCTCCACTGTCTACTTACAGAGTCTGGACTGCTGATTTAGGTGGTTTGGATTATCCTGTTGGGGCCCACTAACGACACTTTAAGTGTTGCTTTGGTGAAATGAAGTTCGTAATGTAGTCTGAATAGTGCAGACAGGCACAGCTCACAAACTTTTCTGGATCTGCTCCCAAACGCCTCATCAAAAACTGTGGAAGAACTTAGTATTGATAGTGAGCTGAATGTAAGAGTCCCTTGCATCTAGCCTTGAACAGAAATTGCTGCTGCCTACTTCTGTCAGCAGAAATCTGAAGTAAAACTAGGCTCTCTGAGTGCTGTATTCACATATAAATAAATCAGCATACAACTGTAGAATTAAGCTGTGATTTTAGTTCAGTTTCTTATTCATGTTTAATATTTTGATCATAAATCTTTCAGATGACAAAGAAAATTACCCATACATTCCTCTTGGGAAGATGGTCTATTTACATTGCTTGCAGGACCTCCCACTAGAGAGACAAACCAAATGAAACCACAAAGAATATGCAATCAAGCAAACATTGTGTGGGAACTGCAAGCAGCAGGGAAATTTAAATATATATTCCTAAGGAAGAAAGAGTAACAACGCACACACAAAAGAACACGCATGCACACACACACACAAAATCAGCAGAACTGGCTTTAAAACTACTGGAATAATTTTGTGAATGTAGTGTAATTGGGGTGAAATCCAACCTACTCAATTTATGCATTGTCTCACAAACTGGTTTAAAAAAGAGCACTATGTCTAACTTCACATTTCAAAAAGTAGAGAAACTACTCCCAACTTGGAGAGTAGTCACACCTGAAAACCTGCAAAAGTTAAAATAGTTTGCATATTTTTGTATGTCTAGAGAACAGTGAACTGACAGGGATGTTCTAGGATTTTTGAAAGATGTAATGGAAGAGGAGAAAGAGAAACATGGGGTAAGATTCAGCTCATATTCAAATGCCTAGCTCTAGGCAGTCATAATGGAAAGGTAAAATATCAAGAAGTACAGTCAGATTGCCTCTAGTTTCTTTCTTTCATATTCCATTTCTTTGCATCCTTGTTCTCATCTCCCATAGGAAAGATGGTAAGGTCTCACTAGGGAAGTGTTATAAGCTTGGTTAAAGCAATGACTTTGAGGTTCAGATAGAAAAGGCTGAACTTAAAGCAGAGGCTGTAATGCAGAATGCTATTTCCTAGCTGAGTACCTCAAGAACAAGACCAGTGTCCAAAAGGTAGAAGCAAATATTGCAAAATAAGGTGATTTCAATTTTCATCCTGTAGTCATCTAGCTTTTCAAATTTCTTCAAGGGCATATGTAACATGGCAGCTGACTCAGAGAAGAACCAATGGAGCACAGGCAGGCACAGACTACATTTCCTTCAATGATCTCATTTATATGTCTTCCTGAAAAGTAAGACTATTCCATTAATTTGTATTCATTCTAGTAATTTTTATTATAATCCTAATATATAATTGCATGAATGTTCAGGACAGACACGCTGAGGTCTCAAATACAAAGATTAACTATGCAGACTGATGCCAAAGGGTTTCTTTGATTTTTGATTTTTCAGTTTTATAGATGTTAGAAATTATTGTAGATCTAATGTACTAGTAATATAACTTCAGTAGCTGAATGTTTATACATACTAACTTCATCCTATATCAAGAAAATTAAAATTTCTTAAAGGCATGACAATTTCTCAGCAGTGATTGAAAGATTCATAGTCATGCAAAAGGAACAACCAAACCCCATCTTCTGGCACTTCACTATAGAGAAACACTCCTGTTCTGGACTGTCTTTATGTCAGCCTTTAACCTGTATAACAAAGGATGTTTTTAGCTAGAAACCCAAAGTCTTGTAGAAGAAACAGTTTCATTTTTTTCCCACCTTGCTACACTAGCTTATAAGAGTGTATGTCTGCTATAAGGGTTTAAATTTCTACTTTCAAGATCATTCCCAGCACACTTTTTTGTAGATAAATATTGTGTCCACATCATGGAAACTGCTCTTTTCTCTGCATGCAGGGAAGAGAGCACTCAAACTACATCTCTTAGTGTGCTAAACCAGAGAATGAAGCCCAGAAGAGCTCGTGCTGAATTTGAGTCTACATTGTATCCTCAAAATGGCACTACAAGGAATAAATTACTGTAAAAGGGAGAACTGAAATAGAATAATATACCTATCCTAATAAAGTTGATAAAATAGAAAGCAGCTTTCTAAAAGCAAAGGATTTCACAAGTCACGTTCCAAATATCAGTTGTTCTTAGAAGCCAAATTATCTGCAGCACCTGAAACTAGCAACACGATAACTCAGCCCTCTGGTAACCATGAAGAACGTCATCATTTTTGAGGAGAAATTAATTCTTCCCCAATAACTTGACAGACAGGAAAACCAAGAATTGTGGATTGAATCAGTCTCATTTTACACTTCAGCAGTCTCCAATTGCTTTGTGAGAGTGCTAATCACATGGAGTAAAGAACTAGGAAAAGTAGCCTCAAAGGACTCTGCAATCAATTCCCGCCTAAATAAGATGTGCTTATCAACTTCATTCATGTCTATGGATACTATCAGCTCTTCAGCCGGTGGCTACAGACACTGGAGACAGAGTTGCTATGCAAAGCCTTAGACAAACTGTTCAATCAAGAATTTGAGCAAGGTGTGGGGGGAACTAAGATAAGAAGGAAGCAAGCCAAGCTTCTTTATTTTAAGAAGCTTCTTTGTTATAACTAAGAAGTAGAACAGAACAAATATTTTCAGCTAAAATACACATGTAGCTGAAAAGGCAAACTGAGCAAAGCTGAGTGTTTTCTGAAATTATTTTGGGTTGAGTGGGTAGATAAAAGTCAGTTTTTTCCTTTTAAAATAAAAACTTTTTGAATTTTTGTGTTGGAATTTCTTTCAATTTTATGTACAAAGTCATCATTTTTGTTAAGATGAATTAGAAATTATTTTCCAGTAAAAACTGTAAAAAAATTCTTTTGGTATACTCAATGCAATCTTTTCAGGATTGACAGAAAATTTAAAAAGTAATTCTAGTTCTGCTGAGAGAGTTAGATTCACACAGTAAAACTTCAATTGACATAACAGGATCCACTGGCTGATTGGAAGAAACAACAAATGAGAAATGCTCCTTGTGATCCTATAATGTACTAAATAACTGAAAAATATTTCAAAATTTAAAGAAAATAGAAGAAAAAATCTTGAGAAAATAATATATCTTTTATCAGCATTCAGCTCCATTTCAATAAAATTTTATTTCAAAATGGGGGGAACTAAATCACCCCTAAATACATTCACTCTATTAAGGCTGTTACATATAAACCAAGGACCATTTTTTCATAAAGAAATGCCAATGTATCAGTAAAATTTTCAAAAGAAAAGCATGAAATAAATCAGCATATCTTTTTAATTTTGTTCCTAATGCACACTTACTTCAGTCAGAAAGAAATATTCCATTTGAACATTGTATTGAATTTCACTTAAATACTAAAAATTAATATTTTGTGTCAGGGTTTTTATTGCATAAGAATGTAAAGATATGAAAATGAAACACAGTAATTTTAAGTGACTTTTTAAAAAAAATCTCTACAGTAAGAAATACCTATACTTTCATTTTTCAATTCAAATAATAAAATAAATTTTACAATGTCAGAATTTTCTGTGGAATGGAAATAAAGTTTTTGAACCAACTATACTGATAGAAATGTAATTGTTTATTTTTTTAGTTCACCCTCTGTCATCTGAAGATACTATAATTTTTCAATTTATTTGAAACTGTTGAATATTTCAATCATATTAGATCAGTTAAAAAATCTATAGTTGAGATACCTTTTCAATTTGTCTAATATTGAACAAATTAAGGAACCAAGAACACTTATATACCCAAAGAAGTTCCCCTCTTTGGACGGAAGATAAGTTCCCTAACAATTATTGAATTCTTTAAATGGCTATTGAAATTTTCTGCCTGTCCCATTGGAAAATGTTTTGTTGTTGGGTTTTTGGTTTGTTTGTTTGTTTGTTTTTTGACAGCAAGTGTTAGAAACCATAAGTGATGTAGTATTGAGCATCTTGCTTTAGCTGCTTTAGACTACAGAACAATTGTTCTTCTAGACTCTGCTTAACTTCACAGTTTATTTTGAGTAAGACTACTTTCTGAGGAGAAATCAGGTGGTTTCATTTCACAACTATCTTCTTTTTTGATCTATTGACAGGAAAGCTGTATTTGAATTTGGTGTACTTGCTGTTTCTGAGGGGAAAAAAAATGTATGCTACATTTATGATGGTTTAAAAGGTTAATATCACTTCTCTATACTCTTGGTGCATTTTCATTTGATATAAAGATACATTGCAAGAAAGTGTATTGCAATAAAGTGGCAAGAGTATATGCTCTGAAATACATTGATCAACTGTATTCATTCAGTTATATTGAAAAAACCCTGAACTTGGGACCTGAAGTCAATGATTTGTAGCCCCCACTAGAAAACAAAGGAGTAAGTTATACATTGCATACTTTTCTATTGAATTAAGATGTTCACTACTATTCTCTTACACCTCAAATGGTAAAGATGAAGTGAAGGAACTAAAACTTCCATAAAGCACATATTCTTCCCAGAACATACAACCAGATTGAAGACACTCGAGTTTTGTGGTAAAACTTTCTTATCTTAATCATGGTCATCAATTACTCCTAAACAAAAACTCACAACTTCTGACAGTGATACAGTATTTGACATAGAGAATAAATCCAGCCTATCTAAACGATCTTCCTAAAGAAATAAAGAGATTCTTAGTGTATATGGAAAGAATTCTGAAACCTGAGGGAATGGCCTGAAATTGTGTCAGGGAAGGTTTATGTTGGATATTAGAAAGAAGTTCTTCACCCAGAGAGTGGCTGGGCACTGGAACAGGTTCCCCAGGAAAGTGGTCAGAGCACCAAACCTGAAAGAGTTCAAGAAATATTTCGATTATACTCTCGGGCACATGTTGTGACTCTTGGGATTGTCTCTGTGCAAGGCCAGGAGTTGGACTTGATGATCCTTGTGAGTCTCTTCCGACTCAATGTATTCTGTGATTCTATAAATATGCATGAACATTTTTAAACTAGAAAACACTGTGAAATTAAAAAGGTTCTGTGACAGACTAGCAGTTTCAAGATTGCACTATGAAAGATACATATTTGATTTAAAAGTCAAAGCTAATAAAATTCAGAAATACACTTTAAGTGAAATATGTAGAAAAGTGCAAGAATACTACCTCACATTAAAACCACATTTCACATTTATTTATCTGACTTTGGATGCCCAAGAAGAGCTGGTTTTCTTGCTCACTTTAATACTATAATTTTGATAGATTAAAATTATGAAGGTATTGGATCACTCTCATCTATTTGATCAGTGTAATTTTATCATTTATTCCAAAATTTGTTACTTGTCCATAACAAGATTAAAACACCTGCTGCTACAACCTTTTTGTTCCAATTACACTGATGGGAAATTCACATTCTTCAGCTACTCAACACAAATCTCTTTAAAAGAGAAAAAACCAAAATACCTGACTGACATCTGGGATGCCATTATATTCTCATTAATAAATTTCTTGTGTTGGGATGGTGTTACAGCTGTACAACAAAAATCCTGGAAAAAGGCATTACCACACACAATTTGAACACGGGTCCATAGTAACACAAAAATTTGGGTAATTATTCTAGCTGTTCTACAGTTGATGTCCCTGTAAAAACACACCATAACATTCTGAAGTCATGATTACATTACTTTAGATTAAAAAAAAAAAAGATTACTTTAAATTACATGACTACTTCAGATAAAAAAAAGGGTTATATACTCATACAAAAAAGCTACATTTCTCAAAATAAAAGTTTTTGTATTTCTGGTGTGATACAGCTTTTTGGTGTGTCATGTGATAATGGACATACACAGAACCGAGAAGATTTTTTTAAAAAAATAAATTTCAAACTCATGTGACAATCACATATTCAGAGCCCCTTCTACACAGCAAATTGATACCTAATGAACTCTCTCATATTTTATGTCTCAGAAATACATAGCAGAACTTTTACAGAACTTTTACTGTAGAAATTACTTGCTAGTGGATTCATATTAAGGAAACTCCTACAGCCATCCCTACCCAAAATCTGTCTTTTCCCCAGAGTGTTGGTAGACATGTCTGCATGCAACTGAGTTGTTCTCCAAACACAGATTTTTACATATAAATAAAACCCCCTGCTCCCTCATGCAAAGGAGGAAGAATTGAGTCCAATAATGTTTAATAAAAGTAATAATTTAATGTACAGAAATCAAGGATAATTTTTATTTGATATTTACAAAAATGTACTTTTATCTCAGTCACTTGTGTCTACCTTCTATGACTCAAAGTGAGCTATTGCAAAAAATTCTCAATAAAGGCAACTTGCTCTGCATCTCTTGTATTCAAGACCTGGAATTCTAGAGGACAGAAAAGGACAAAAGAGTATCCTAATGCCTCAGTGATCTTGAAAACATGGGACAGGGAACTGAACCTTCAACAAGTGTATGAAATATGTGACAGGTGTGCAGCAATGATGTATTGCGTAGGGTGTGTTCACCTCAATATTCCAGGATAAATTATTACCTGGACAATTAGGTATTAGTGTCAGAAAGAACTTATGATCTGTAACATTGCTACAGCTGAAAACATAAGGAGTGAGTGTAAATATGGATGTTAATTTATTATCATTTCAAAGCAGTACATACATTTGCCCTCCTAAAGTAGAAAATCAGAGGTAGAAGCTAAATATAACAAAAATGCATTTTGTAACAGAAATGTAAAACAAGCAGTTGACCATATTTTAACATAAAAACCTCTGTTGATATGTCTTAGTATCTATTACAGTTTTCAACTAAATACGGTAAAATTGATTTCTGGCAAGAATACTCAGTAGAAACACTACATACTGTTGAATAAAGTATTTCTTGTGACCTTATCCTGACTTTCATCTACTAATTGTGGACTTATTCCTCCAAATAATAATAATGGCTTTGTCAAAGCATTGGTTTTAATCACTTGAACATACAGATACATGCAATTATTCTTTGTCTTCCCCACTATTTCAGCTCCACGGGGAAGGACACAATGTCGTTGTCAGCAGGTGTAATTAGTGCAGGTCCTGCTTCCCAAGGTGTATCTTAGTAACCTATGATACACTAAACTTACAAAGTATTAGCTACCAAAAGAGTTAATTTGCAGTAATGTACAACTTATGTGCTCAGAAAAACAAAATAGAAACATCAAGGGCAGTTTGAGCCAGTATTGGATGATGAGACAATTGTTCCCATCTATTCTGTTTTGCCAACATTCAGCAATAGAGAAGGTTGTTTCTCCTCTACTCTCCTGAATAAGCTTTGTTGATAATAGTTACATTGACAATAGGATATTACAGAAAGCACCCCACACCTTCCTCTGATACCTGAAATAGTGGCTTGTCTTAATAAATACTGACTATATGTTCCCACAGAAAAGCTAATGTCAGGGTTGGAATTACTGAGATGAAAGTAAATAGGGGTTTTTTCTTACTTCCTTTCCTCCTTTTAAATTTTATCTTTAGTTAAAATTGGCTGTAGCTTGAGGTATGGTGTATGATAAAATATGGTTACCTCAGCTGACATTCACATGGCTCTTCAGAGGGTTTTTTTCCTTAGAAGCACATTTCAGTTTTCTAAAACAAATTTAGGTATGGTCAGGAAATAGAACACAGCAGCAATATCTATGATAATCCATTATAAATTGGTGTTTGTGATAATTTCTTCTGGAGTCAGAGGAGGAACAAGCACCAAGTAAGTGGCATAGTCACTGAAATCTACTGAGTTATTCAACCATTCACCTAAACAGCTAATGACTCCTAGTGTTTAGCTGAGGACTATGAAACAGGTTAGAGTTGTCTTGTCTACATCATTGGATACATTCAGATAGAGACTTGATAGCTAACTTGTCTAAACTAATAATCTATGCTCCCTCAACAACGTACCTGAGGAAACTGTGCCTTGCTGGTGAATGGTTTACCCCACTCCTATCTGAGAGATAGGAGGATATCTGTGCCTGTATTGCTCTCTATTCCTGTCTTGCACAGGGAGCTTAGGCAGATAGCTTGGACTAGTTGCCCTACTTTTGGATAAGTAAAGTTATATAAGATGAATCCAATTCCTGATCAACTTCTGTCAAAATGATTGCTCACATCCCCAGGGATGGCCAAGGAGGAACATGACAAACTAAAAGTTTCTTTCTGCAGCAAAAGTACAATAGCAAACATTTTTAAAAGAAAAAAAATTAAAAAAATTACAAAGTTGTTTCTCTAGCACTTCAGGGAAGTGGAGAGAATGCAATTCTTTTGATATTAAGACCAAAGACAATTTTTATCTGGAGAGATTTTGTGTCCGTATATATTGCCATGTACCTAAAATGACTGCTTCACAAAAATCCATCTCTCCTATAATTTGTAACTGGCAGAGTAACTTTCTCAGGCTCAGCAGAAAACCCCCAGAATTTAATTAGTTGTTTCCTATGAGTTGCCTACTCTTTAGGAAAGGTCCTTGGTGGGTTGAACCACCAAAGCTTCTCTGCCACTCCCCTCCTCAATGGAACAGGGAGAAAATACAGAGAAAGGCTCATATGTCAAGGTAAGGACAAGGAGAGATCATGCACCAATCACCATTGCAGGCAAAACCAGACTTGACTTGTGGAAATTTAAACTTATTGCTAATTAAATTAGAGTAGAGTAATGAGAAATAAAGCCCAAATCTTAAAACACCTTCCTCTATCCCTTCCTTCTTCCTGGGCTCATAGCCATTCCCTATTTGTCTCAGCAGCTCAGGGGGACAGGTCAGTACATCACATGTTGCCCTTGATGGTTCTTCCCCTTCCTACTCTTCCTTCGCTTTGCTGTGGGGTCACTCACACAGGATGCAGTCCTTCATGACCTGCTCTAGCATGGATCCCTTCCATGGAGTGCAATCCTTCAGGAATAGGCTGCTCCAGCATATGACCCCCACGGGGTTACAGGTCCTGACAGCAATATTGCTCCTCTCTTCACGAGTCCTCAGGTCCTTTCAGGAGCCTGCTCCAGCATGGGCTTCCCCCAGAGTCACAGCCTCTTTCAAACAGCGTGAAATCTTCCACAGACTGCAGATGGAGCTCCACTCCACCATGTACCATGAGTTGCAGAAGGACAGCCTGTCCCATCTCTCTGACCGTATTCTTTCCCATAGACTGCAAAGGAATTTCAGGTCCAGTACTCGAAGCACCTCCTTCCCCTCCTTCACAGCAGGACTGTTTCTTCGACACATTATCACTCTTTTCCAGTTGCTGCTACATAGCATTTTTTTCCCCTTCTTAAATATGTTATCCCAAAGGTACTAACACTGTCACTGATTGTCTCAGCCTTGGCTGAGACATAGGAAAGCATCTAGCAGCTTCTCAGAGAAGTGACTTCTGTAACTCCCTTGCTACCAAAACCTTGCCACATAAACCCAATACAAACTCTTAGAAAAATACTGACCTATTCAGCACACATTGTTTACTATCTGCATTTGTCCTATATAATGTATATATTCTAATATATTCTAATATATTCTAATAGCACTGATAATTTGCCAGACAAATCTGCAATGCAGAGAGACATTATGCTAAAGCCCTTATCATACAGGAGTGAGGTTCTGTCAGACTTTGCACTTTGCTCACCATTGCTGGTAAAACCCTTGCAAGAATACTTTTGAACAGATTAGTACTCGCTATTGCAGAAGAACTTCAACTTGAAAGCCGATGTGGTTTCAGAGCCAACAGGAGTACTACAGACAGGGTATTTGTTCTCAGACAGCTGCAAGAGAAGTGTAGGGAACAGAACAAAGGACTCTATGTAACTTCTGTTGACCTCACCAAAGCTTTTGACGCTGTGAGCAGAAAAGGCCTGTGGCAGCTCTTGGAATGATTAGGATGTCCCCCAGGTTCCTCAAAATGGTCATCTGGCTACATGAGGATCAGCGTGGCCAAGTCATATATGGCAATGCACTCTCTGAGCCCTCTCCAATTACCAATGGTGTGAAACAAGGTTGAGTTCTTGCACCAATCCTATTCACAGTCTTCTTCAGCATGATGCTCCAAAGGGCCACGGCAGACCTCGATGAAGAAAACGGCATCTACATCCAATATTGTACCGATGGAAGCCTATTCAACCTGAGGCGACTGAAGGCCCACACTAAGACTATGAATCACCTTGTCCATGAGCTGCTTTTTGCTGACGATACCGCCCTCATTGCTCACACAGAAGCAGCTCTGCAGCGCTTAGCATCCTGCTTTGCAGAGGCTCCTGAGCTCTTTGGGCTGGAGGTCAGCTTGAAGAAGACAGAAGTTCTCTACCAACCTGCACCTCAGGAAGTCTTCCATCAGCCCCACATCACCATAGGAGAATCAGAGCTTAAGTCAGTCCAGCAGTTCAGCTATCTGGGAAGCATCATTTCCTCAGATGGTAAGATTGACAAAGA
>JAWWMP010000041.1:15577101-15613192 GCA_035047865.1 Dendrocincla tyrannina
ACTGCTTGAATCAATTCAGGGCTGACCGAAAGGTAACATATTATTAAGGTCATTGTCCAAGTGCCTCCCAAACACTGGCAGACTTGGAACCACCAGCCACCTCTCTAAGAAGCCTGTTCCAGTGTTTGAGCACTGTCTCTGAAAATAAATGCTTCCGAAATTTCATCTGGCACAACTTCAAACTGTTCACACATGTCCTATCACTGGATACCAAGGAGAAGAGATCAGCACCTCTCTGTCCACTTCCCCTTCTCAGGTGGCTGCAGAGAGCAATGAGTTTGCTGCTCAGCCTCGTTTCCTCCAGCTGTCAGCACTGCAAAATAATCACCCCTTTAGACCAACAGGTTATGCTGTGTTTTATGCATCCCAGCATGGGATTTGCCTGGGTCATATTGCTGGCTCCTATCGAGCCTGCTGTCAGCCAGCACCCCCAGATCTCTTCATTAGCTGTCACAGAACATCAGCTGGAATGTTCTACAATTTATGAGCCTTGCTTATGAGCCTCTGATCATTTCCCAAGAAAAGAGAAGATGGTGGTAGGGTCCTCAGTCAAGTCCCTGTTCAGGTGCCATTTGACATTACCCTTCGAGGGTAAGAAGGAGAGGCACACTCCAGGTAGGGGTATGATGGAATGGCCGATTTATTAAAATGGCACTGGCTTATATGAGGGCAGCATCAAACTTTCCGGAAAGGGGGTTGAATGTGGGAGGAGCATGCAAATCCTCCTACACGAAATGAAAGATAGGGGAGGTTCACAAGCATAAAGGGTAAACAAGGGTGGAGATTATCATATAAGGAAAGGCTCCACTGTGGCAAAATCTGACCACCCAGGGAGTGGGGGCAACATGAGGGAGAAACCCAAACTCCATTTTGTATAGCATACAATAATGCTATTTAACTTCAAAACTGTGAATTCATAAACTAGGAAACCCATAACAACCCTATATATGGCAATAAACTTTCTCTTATATGAAACAGCTCCTGCTTGTAGCTCTCCTTCTTGACACTCAGTCTCATCAAGCAGTCTCATGGTCTTTCTTCTGTTTGGCATAATTTCGTACTCCTACATCAGTATATTTTTTTGTGAGGAATGACTTTGTCTTGAATTTGCATTCAATTTTATATTTTTGGAGCACACTAGACTGGGACAATGAAATATCTATTCCTTCATGCAAACACATGAAGTTCAATATATGTCTTGACCTAGTAGAACGTCAACTGCAACAGCTACAAGATGCTGTCTTCTAGATTTGAGTATCATCTACAGAAAATCGAATTATCAAAAGGACTTTTTTTTTCTTTTAATGTTAACCTCTATTATTCTATGTAATCTACCAGAGCCTGCTGATTATGTCCTCACATGCTTTTGCTAAATTTCCTTGGGGTATCTCAGCATTCATCCATTCATGTATCTACTTATCCAAATTAGAGGATACATATTGAAATATTTTCCACCCTTGTTTGTGCATCTATCACTGTGGCTTCGATAGCAGCAGTGTTTAAATAAATGAATGGAAACAGAATTATACAAGGTGAGGTATAATAGAAAATTAGAAGGGAAAGTCCTTTTTAAGGACACAGATGATTAGGACCAGTAATGTAGGCTAATTTTGATTTCAAGGCCACAGCTTTGACCCAGTGCCTGGGTTTTTCCACAAAAGCATTCAGTCTGGTTTTGATGACTTTGAGATATGAGGAATTAACCCTTTTCTTCATGTTTTGCTTTAGTGGAGATTCTCTCAATGTACCACCCCCCCCCCCAACCAAAAAGTGAACAAACAAAAAAACAAACACCCCCCCCCAAAAAAAACACCAAAAAAAACCCTAAACAAACAAACAAAGCTCTGATAAGTATTTTCTGTCTTAACAGAATACTGTTAAGACAGAAAATACTTAACATCTTTTGTTTTTGTAATATTGTTTGTTGCTAGATTAAACAGTTCCTTAAAATCCTGTACTTTTTTCCCCATAAAGGCAGTTAGAAACTATGATCAAATAACCCTTCAGTCCTCTTTTTTATTGAGATAACTATTTCTGACATTCTATCATATTCCAACATTTCCTTCCATTAAAATATATGGTATTAGAACTGTAGTTATCTAGCATTCCTGCAGAAAGAGGGGAAAACATCTTCTTATGTGTTACTTCCTCTAAATGCAGCCTAGGATAATTATAACCCTTTTGCTACAATTTGTAGTTATTTCCAAGTATGTCTTTAGGCACTTTTGCCAAATTCTTTGCCTACTACCATCTCTCTAAATCAAGAGTTGCAGTATGACTTTTTTCCCCAAACATTCCACAATTATTTTACTCGTATGAATTGCACCACTGATCAAAAAGTATTTTAATTTTCTAGAAATACAATTTGTACATAAACATTTTCAAGAAAATCAGGGTTTTTTTCCGTCTTCCATTCTTTTACAACATAGGCTTTTAGAAAGAAGTGTTGTTTCCATCCAAAACTACAAAGGCCTTAGAGAGATTTCTGTTTAAAGAGCAGAATTGGAGGCGGGGGGGGAGTGGCAATCATTACCTTACTTTGGTGGTCCTTTAATTACTGATGCCATGGCAAAGATATTTATTAGAACAGTATGTCTAGAACTGTACAAAATATCGGGAAGTGTGTCTCTCAAAATTTACATTGATCATCTCAAGATTTTTGAAACACTCTATTTATCTTGCATTACTTTGTTGATACGTCATTGCTTTTACATTCTTAGAGATGCAAGAATGAAGAAGCTCAGATATGGCATTAGAATTCCAATTGGTATTTCTTCCAACACTCTTTGGCATAAGTAATTGAAACAGAATATTGTACTTTTACATACCCTGTAGCACTTCTTCCAAGGGACAACTTTCTATTCACTTATTATTGTATAGGTTATAAATTGTAGTCTGCATTTCTTCTATCAAAATGCTCAGTTAGTGATATTTTACTGTAAGAAATATATCCTTGGGGGAATGAATATAGTCAGAAATTACTTGGTGAATTTAACCAAGAAAAGAATGATCCTATATTGATGTAGTGCATAAATTTTTGAGTGTGGGACAATGGTCCCCATTTATAAACATTTTATCTCCACATTGAAATGCCTGATCCTGCTTCAGTAGTTTTATGACTAGCAAGATCTCTGGAAGTTCAATTTTTCCCTCAAGAAAAAGAAAGTAACTATGTCAATGGGAAAAAATACAACTCAGATGTAATTTTTTTCTGTTTTTCTTCAGATGTAGCAAAAAGTTTAATACTTCTATAGCATTACAATTCAGATAATAAAAAGACCAACTGCCATAAGAGTGGGGAGAGGAAATGCTTTGAAATAGATACCCTATTATACGCAAGTGAGACACTGAAAGTGATTTTTTTTAGTTATGTGGATGCCTAAAGAACAGGCAGATTGCCTACTATTCGTCTTTCAGATGAATATCAGAGCAGCTGGGCAGGCATTCAGCAAAACCTATGTACAGCCAGTGGTATCACAAATGAATCTTAGAAATCTCAGTTTAGGAAACAAATTCAAGAAAAGTAAGCTTCACATCCTTAAGGTCTTGAAATGTTCAATATTTGAGGCAGTTATTTGTCAATATCAACACCCAGGGCCTTTTATCTATTTTAAATTGGAATTAAAGAGCAAATAACTACAAGAACAAGAGTAAGAACTGCCGGAAACCCTTTCCAGGGAGGCAATGGGCACTTCAGGACTGGAAGCCAGGTCTCTGCTGGACTGAATATTGGCCCTAGAGCAACGTAACCTCTGTTCTAGAGAGATACCAAAGTGCTGCTGGAAAGAGACTCTCGGTTGCTCTTTGCCAACTCATGCGAGCTGCATGTCAGAGCTTTACTGTCCTGCATAGGATGTATCTAGAGCACTGATGCCTAGTTTAGCATGCTATGAATGGCTCTCCCAGAATTGGGTGCCTGACTTCTGAAGCATCATATGTCTACCCACAGGTTTTGAAAATCACACTGGCACCTTAAAAATAATAAAAAAAATCATGAGAAAATCTAATCCAGAGAAAAGGTAACAATATTAAAAAACCTTCTTGTCCCAGTATTACACAGTAAGGAAAATAAATTTGATATTTTGTCTGAAAATCCAAAACAACTGCACTTCACCAGGGAAGAAGAGATCTACTTTTATATAGAAAGTTAATTTAGCATCACCACCTGACAGATGGACTCCCCAGCAGGTACTTAGTCTTCTTTTTCCCTCCTGTTTGACAGACCCACAGAGTTTTAAAAGAAGTCTGAGGCAGCGAGAGGTGAGTATTCTTTCAGGATGAAACAGAGGTCCAGTTTCCAGGCAATCTACTATTGAGTAAACTTTAAGATGAGCTGTGACAGAATAGTCAATGGGATTTGTTTTGAAGTGATCTGTATTAAAAAATAGAGGAAGAGACTGGTTTTATTTCTGAACATTGAAAATACGTCTGAAAAGAATCAGAATTGTGTACTCCAAGCATCACACTGTTCCTTTGGGCTCACTCCTTCCACTGTGTTCTTTAAATAAAAACAAATGTTGAAACTGTTTAAGCATCCTTTAAACCACTGTTTGATATACAAATCTAAGACTTTTATTAGTTCTGAGACTGCCACTGGGAGTCATAATCTTTATAATACTGTTGACTGTAGACTGTTAGCCAAGAAAAAAATAAATCAGTTTGCATGGTCCTCAAAGCTTAAAATTTAAAAATGTGATAGGCTGCATACGAGTCAGAAGCAGTAGGCCAGATCAAGAACATAGAAATGTCATTGCATAGGGAAAGGAAAGACATGATTCACAGGAAGAACTGGAACTGCCTGAAAATTTCTCTTCCAGAAGCTACCATCTGGACATTAACATTTCACTGACCTGTACCAGTAATTCCAGACATAGCCTTCACTGAAGGAAGAACTAGATAGACTAGGACTGCTTAGCGTAAAAAACGGGTGTGATAGAAGTCTATACAATCATGAGGAGCACTCAATCTGTGAACAGAGTATGAAGTTCCTGCTTGAGAAAGGGAACAAATCAAACTAAGTGGTAGTCTCAAAATAAACAAGAGGAGACACTTCTTCACATGATGATGATTAAGTAATGTAATTCTTTTCCACATGATGCTTCACTACCAAAAGATCACACAGCTTCAGAAAGGAATTAGGTACATTTTTAGAAGAAAGATAATTCAGAATTATTTAAACCCAAAGATGTTGCTTTCAGTATGTGTAAATTTGAATCACAAAATGTTGCAGCTGAAGAAAATATCCATAAAATCTTGTGTTCTTATATTCATAGAATCAGAAAATAGTTTGGGTTGGAAAAGACATTTAAAGGTCATCTAGTCCAACACCCCTGCAGTAAGCTGGGCCATCTTCAACTAGAGCTGGTTGTCCAAAACGCCATCCAACCTGACCTTCAGTGTTACCAGAGATGGGGGATATACCAGCTTCTGGGCAACCTGTTCAAGTGCTTCACCACTCTCATCATAAAACAATTTCTTTCATATATTTCTTCCATAAATGTATGGTTTGAAACCATTATCCCTTGTCCTAGTGACTATAGGCTGTACTAAAAAATCTGTCCCCATCTCTCTAATAGGACCTCCTTAAGTACTGAAAGGTAAAATAAGAGCTACCCAGAGCCCTCTCTTCTCCAGGCTGAACAACCAAAACTCTCCCAGCCTGTCCTCACAGGATGTGTGTTCCATCCCTTTGAACTTTTTTTTAGCCCTCTTCTGAACCTATTAGAAATAGAACCTTGTCTTTCTAGACATTTATATTTGTCTACCTTCAGAGAGAAAGCAAATATTTATTTCCTTCAAGTCTACATTCCTCTGTTTGCTGTAGGTACTACACAGGATGTGAAATATTAACAGGGATGGAATATCTGCACTAGGTTTAAGGCACTCAGAGAGAATTGAAAACATCTAATCTGATGAAAACATCTATGCAGACCATAAGACAGATCTACACTATATAATAAAGGTGTCTATCCCACAACTTAATTAAAATGGACCAGAGATTTCAAGAACTGGATGCTTCTTAAAACAATTAGAAGCCAATCCGGCAGACTTTCTATAGAGAATTCAGCTCTCACTTGGTAACTTGTTCTCTGAGGACATGGCTAAATTTACTAGTCTTGAAACACTGCCATGAGTGAAAGGTTTAAACAGGGCTAACTACCCATTGGCTCACAAAAAATTTCTTATCATGTAGATGCCATCTGCATGGATACTAACATGGACAGATCTCAGTGTGCTTATTTTGGAGCCAGCATTCTTCTGAAATTGACCCATTGAATTGCATTGGCAGGAAGCCTGAAGAAAGTAAGAGTTTATCCTGTGAGCAAAAGCATATTGAGACTGTTAATGACATTATTTTGAAAGGAAAAGGCAATATGGTAGAATTAAATTGTGATATGAGTTATACTCTTAATTAGAAATAAGGAAACCTGCAGTTGTTTTTGCGTTTCAAATACACTATGAATAAAAATTAATAGAAACCTAAGAAAGAGAAGTTACAGTGATGAATAAGAACTTTAAAGATATTTAGAGGCTTTCAGTAAGAGTTCAAATTGCTGCATCTTTCATTTTGTCTGTATCATTTAATTTTGATTCTTGACTGATGAGTTTTTTCAAAAAAAACTATCTGATAATTTTCCCTATTTTTTGTCGTCCACAAAAAATCAGATCACAATTTTCTCTGCTTGTTTGTCAGATTTATTCTTAGTGTCTTTAAAAACCTTTGTTATTGGGGTATTTTGTTTGTTTGGGGTTTTCTTTTTGCTTATTTGGAATTTTGTTGCTGTTGTTGTTTTCTTGTTTGTTTGGGGGGGTTTTGTATGGAATGTAACTTTTTCAGAAATCAAGCTCTCTTGTTTGTAGTACTGCTTAGGTAGATTGCATGCTGCGTTTACTGTCCCATATTTGTAAAGTTGCAATTATTTTGAAGATAGGGAAAGAAATCCAATCACCTAAAAGTTTTTCTGGCTGTACATCCTTTCTCTTGACAGCATCCTAAATGGAAATTTCAAAGACCATTTAAACAACAACGAAAAGAAGCTTACATTGAAGGGGGAATACTCTCTAAACCACAAGAATATTACAATTAGTATATTGTTTTAGTCCAAAGATCTGCCTGAGCCAGTACCCAGCTTTTAACTGTGGGCAGTAGGTGATCCTTGAGAGAAGAGAACAGGGCAGGCCTATGTGATGCTTACAGTCACTCGCAGCTGTTCTTCTAATCTTCAGCCCTTTGCTGCTCTTGAGCCAGACTTTTCCCCATGTAATTAGTAATCTTTGTTTATTGCTTCCATTTGATCCTATGTAATCCTTTAGCATATTTAAGATTTTCTGGCAAAAGAACTAGAAAGAAGTATATAGTAGGATATTCTAACCAGTTATCTCCTATCCCATTTTTATATATCAGTTCTTCGTGCTCAGTTTGAGGAGAGACGCTAAGAGAATGTTATTACAGAATGAATATTCACATATGCAAATATAAAACAATGCTTGCATTACTATTTTGAGCCTAAATTAAAGCCTAGAAGACTAATGTGAAAAAAATCAATTAATTTCTAAGATTTGAATAAAAATATTATGTATCAGACTCTTTTAAAACATAAAAGAGACTCAAAATATAATGCATGGTATTAGTCACTGAACTGATTTCTCATATGTGTTTGGCTTCTGGAATGATGGGAGCAAAAAGCGCCATTCTGTCTGCCTGTTTCCACAGTCTCAATTTTTTTTATTGTAATGTTGAAATGAGAAAAAATGAATTGTTGTATTTACAATATATCATTCCACAGACTTCAAACAACTGGTTCACCAGTTTATCTGAGAAGTAGTGCTACAAAAATTTCAGAATATATAGTTTGCAATCATTATTACTGTCTGGCAGCCTTAAATCAGAAGAAAAGAAGTTAATCTAAATCACTGATGGCAAGTACATTTATACTGAAATAGTCCCAACTCCAACAAATACCAAAGGCTGCTGTTAGCAAACTTATTAAAAAAAAAAATAAAAATCATAGAAAGATGTCAGAGAAGTTTAGATTTTCCTGACATAAAATACGAACTTTAAACAACATTATTTGAGATCATCTATGCACAGAAGGAGTCTAACTTAAAACTTAAACAAGATTTTTCAAAATATAATTTAAAATATTTCACTCAGTTGAGAAGGATGGGCAATGGTCTTCCTGTGGCAGAAGAGCCAGTGACAAAAGGGAAGTGCCAGTCATGAAGCAGTGAATGGAGTTTTGACATAATGAAAAAATTAGAACTATGATAAAAATGAGGAAATATTTCAAGGAAATGTTCTTCATATAGGTAAGAACAACATTATTAAGATTTAGTATTTGGACATGAAATAGGTGAGGGCAGAGACTGACATCTTCTGTTAAATTTTATCTTTCATATACTGAAAGATAATAAGACTGCAGATTTGTATTACAGAAAAAGAAGAGTGTGAAAAGAAGCACTGTACCAAAATAGCATAGCTTATGGTGAAATAAACTGAATTAGTGTTATTAAGTGAATGTGATTAAGTAGCATGCACACAAGTCAGATTCCCTATGTGGCAAGGAAACAAGTAAATGAAACTAAAGTGCAGAGATGTGGACCGAAACATCCAGAGCATTAAGTCAGCACTTATATTTAAACATGCAAAATTGAAACTAACTCAATTTGCACAATCTTATCTCTAGCATGTGTCAAGCTCTGTGACCTGTTGTAGAGGTTTGGGTTGGCTCCCTGCCAAACCCAGCTGCAGTCCACACAGATTCCCCCCTCCCAAGAGAGAAGGGAAAAAAAAGTACCCAAAGACAATTGTAGTAAAAGTATATATATATTCACATATATTACAATTATATACAAACACTATGAATATACAGAATAAGAACCCCAAACAATTGGAAAAGGGAAGAGGGGGGAAAAGGAAATTGGACAAAAATGGGTAAAACCAAAACAAACAGATAGACACACTCGTAAACTCAGGGAAAAGCTCAATAAGTAACTAGCACAATAAAATCTCACCAAATGTCCCTTAAGAGAAGCAGTAGAAATCCCCACCTCCATGCGGCTGGGACACCAGCTTCTCAGATAGGCCTCAGCTCACACAGATAAGAGCTAAGATGACGCAGAGACCTGATGTCCTCCCCAGCAGACAAAAGGAAGAGTGAGAGAGATCTTCCTCCTTGGTCTTATATACAGCTGATTACGTGAAGGAACGGTGAGGATACTTCCTTAATTATGACCCTGTTACCAGGGAAGACCTAGACCAAAACCAAGAAAACTAAACCACCACAGCTGTTTCAGTATTACAGCTTCAGGATATGACCATGTTTGTTCCTAGGAGGATGAGCTCTGAGAAAAGATAGGATGGATCTTAGAAGATATTGTAGCTGTGATAGAATAAAGTGCTGGCAGAATAGAAACTACAACATGCAATGGCCACCTCTACTTATTGTTATATCTAATTATGTATAAGTAATGCAAAAAAGTTAACTGAAGCATTCAGAAAATAATCTTTTCTATGCACATTTTGAAAGGGGAGATACTTGTGTTATAGTCTCAGAGGAAGCCACCAATATTTGAAACCTCTGAAAAACTAATCTCTCCATATTTATACTTATATCTTAAAAATAATCACAAAATAACTAAATACTCAACGAAGTTAAACAGTTCAATTAGAAAAATTTTGAAATTTGGGAGCTTTAGAAACTCACACATTTATTTGAAGGAAAAACATTGATTCCCCATCTTACACCAAATGTATTCTAATTGTCTCTTTCAGTCCAATTCTGAACCAATCCCAAATTAATTTTCTATCTTTCATTATTAAGAACAGTATATTAAAATTCAAATATTGCCTTCAAAATAAACTCAGCTCTATCATTATCAGGTTTATCAGAAGTCCTCCGAAACAAGTCTCTCTGCTCTCTCTCCCCTGGCTTTCATAAGTCTTTCTAATTTATCACAGTTCCAAAATATGTAGTTCTTTGCATTTTCAGTGGTTTGTAACTTTCTCCAAGTCATCTTACCTTCTGGAATCTAATTCCTTTTATGTTTCTGGCAACTCTGTCTTTGCATGTAGGCTACATTTTTTCTTGAAAGTTTAATTTCCTAGAGTTGCATGTGGTGACTGTGGGTAAAAATATACGGAAAGATAATTGTATTTCTTTTGAAGTACTCCCAACTGAATTCATAGGGTTTTTTTGTTTGCTTGGGGAGACTTTTTTAAGGTTTCTCAATGATTTTCCTTAGTCATCTGCTTCCAGGGGGTGATTGATTCTTAGAACTGGTATGCAAAAAAAAGTGTCACTGGTCTGAATGACCTGGGACACAAGTACTATGCTACATTCACCAAACAAATATGTTTCTGCAAAAATCCTGAAAATGGAACCCCTTTAGAACATTGTTTACTGTATTTTGATCCTAACTATGATTCATTGTTTGAAGTCTGAAACATATTATTTTCTCAAAAAAAAAAAAAAATCAGTGAGGAAAAAAACTCAGTCAGATGTACCTTGCTTCCTGGTTATTTTGTACTGTTTAATGCCTTTGTGAAAATTTATTAGAAATTCATTAATACAGTTAAATCTCTCAATTCCAAAATTTAGTTCATCTACCCAAATTTCTTTGGTATATCAATAACATAGATTTTATCTTGTGTTTCACATATGAAAGGTTAATAATTCTTTTGGATGTGTCATAATAATCTGCCTCTTTTTTTTTTTTCCATCTGGAAAGCACATAATAAATTCTTCCAGAGGTTAAAAAGCCCTTGAAACTGAAGCACAAGGAGAACACAGAACACTGAGGCAGTGAAGATCTCAGTGGGATATAGAAAACTACAGTATGCAAATTCATAAGTCTTGATTTAAGATATTAGCATATTAGTTTGGCATGAGTGTACAAATCAAAGAAAACTGACCCTTAATTTTACCTCTTATCCTTGAATACTATAGAAACAAAACAGGTGCCCTCGCAATTCCCTTTCCCAATTCCCACACACACTTTACAAAGAGATAGAATTTTGTAAAGTTGTTAAATTTAAGAACATTCAGAGCTTAGCTACCTGGGGCTGAGCTCTGTCAGATTTGGGAATTAAGCTCATTAAGTTGCTTATAAAAGCCCTTTTCTCCTCGAGTAGGATGGTGATGATGAATGATTGTGCCTGAGGAACTGCAAGTGCCTTTGATGGACAGCCTGTTTCAGATGAGTTGAAGTTTTTCTTTCCTCACCCTCCTGTCTGTTAGAGTGGTATTACAAAGAAAGGGTCCTCTTCTACTGTTTTACTCTATTGTACAACTTAGAAAGTGGGTTTATTTTTTTTCTTTTTTTTTAGTAGGATCAGATTAAGAATAAGAATCAGCAACCTCAAGATGAGAACAACATATATGAAAGCATGGAAAATATTTTGTCAAAAGACCAAGCTTTCTGTTGTTTATTAGAGAGAGAAATTGTGCTGTAACCACAAGTCAGAAGAAATATAATTCTTCATTCTTGACCCCTGAAGTTAAATATCTATTGGTAATTTTAATAGCATCACTAAATGAACGTTCATATACACTTTGTCCTTGAATGCTATTTATTTGTCAAGGTACCTATTATGTTTGTACAATATATTTATTTGAAGAGGAAAATCTGCCTTACTTTCAAAGTCATACCACTCTTTGACTGAAGTGAAACTTCCAGTATGTTTTCTGCAATAAAAATACTCTTTACAGAGGAAGTTTCACTTTATGAAATTTTATAAAACAAAAATGTAAAAAACCAAAATTGTCCTGTTGTTTTCCCAGTGCTGCAAATTCACGATACAAAGAGCTGTTGGTGATGTATCATAACAAATCATGAAAGAGAGGCACACAACATGATGCTAATAATGTATTTGAAAAAAAAAAAATAAAAGGGAGTAATAAAAGCATCTTTTTAGAATTCCAGTTTAAAATACCAATGGATGAAGGCAGATGGGACAGTGAAATATTTGCAGATTCCAACTACCATCTGTCCATAATTTATTATCCATCTGATTGTAGGTTATTATTGTTTTTCTGCTACCATTAAACACTTGTTATTTATCTTGTTACACCACTTCTGCATTTAACATTGAGACCTTCACAGATTTGAGCGCTGTTATCTCCGGTGACCTATAATTTATGTAAGTCCTTTTGGTGTCCTTACTTGTGTTCATCAGGCATCTAAAAGTGAATATTGCTCTCAGCTTAGATTGCTGATTAATTAGTTTCTACCTTCTAGATCCCTGCATTGCAGCCTTGGGTTATAAGTTTAAAGTAATAATTCATTTTTGCATATATTTTGTCAAGTTAAGTTCCGCAAACTTCTGAGAGAGTCCAATTTCCATACTACATTTAATAGTTGGTCCCTTAGAAATTAATCCCTTTCTATTTGTGATTTATTTTTTCTTCTTCTGCTTAGTGACAAAACTCTATTTTTTTTCCTGATTTGCTGTGATCTGGCTGCCTCTCCTGCAGTATTCAGTGTAAATGACATGACTCCATCTGCTACTTTTTCTCCCCTGTGTAGTTTTAGCTCTGAAGATTACAATGCAAGCTGGAGTGTCACAATTGCAGTAGCAAAACTACACAGAGCTCTAAACAGAGCCTGATACCAGTGGCAAAGCTTGAGCCCAAACCTAGACATTCCCAGTACTTGTGCAGATGTGAAATCCCCCATTCAGTCCCACATATATCTCCACATATCACACAAAAGTCAGCTTTGGTCCACTGCCATTTTTAGTATCTCAGTAAGGTTTGTTTCCATGTTGCTGAACTTATGAAACTAATAATGAATTCAAAGTAACCTGCTACCTCCCCCTTACCAGTAATATGTTCACTAGAGGTCATCCATTCATCCTCTAGAAATTATCCTCTTTGCTTGTCATCAACCTTTTAATCTTCCATGTCTACAATAAGGACCATAATAAAATATCTGGATTTAAAGTAACAGAGCCTTTGGGAAATATTTTACTCTTTTCAAATTCATTTTCATCCTGATTTGAGGGAGCTAATCAAGCTAGTGTCTCCTCTAAGAGAATGGGGTGCTCAAGTAAATGAATAAATTTTGGAATATTTCTTTTACATTTCTTGAATGAACATAGAACACCATTGCAAAGTGGACATAATGTTTGGTTGCATCACCCCAGGTTTCTACAGTCTCAAAAAATTATTTCATAGAGTTATAAAATTTCGTTATGCATAGTTCACTACAATTATTTCAGTAACGATGATATCACAATGGAGAGGACTTCTTTGCAATCTCCAGCCTTACTTTCTTACTTTCAAGTATGATGGGTTTCTTGTTCCATTTTATAAACTAAGACTTCTGACTCTCAGCATAGAGCCTTTCCCTCAACCTTCTCACACTTTCTCTCCAGTTCTCATTTCCATACATCTCTGCCAGTCCTGACCTTCCTGTCCTCCTCTCCAACAAGGATAACTGTGTCATTCTGCAACAAATTCAAACATTTAACAAGGAAAATTTCTGACCTCAATGTGGAGCGTATCAATGTGATAACCTTTTTGGAACACTTAACAGAAAAAGAATATAGTTGTGCTTGTAGACTATGAATCTTCAGATTTGATTTCTTTTTCCTACACTTTGCAAAAGTTTTATCCTTTCCCCCAGAATTTTGTCTCTTCATTTCATGGAAATTGATCTAGTTTTAGTCAGGACCTAAACCAATCTACAAAATATAAAGAAGTGTTCAAAAGATGTTCATGCATTAACTATCAAAGCACTGGCCTCAGCAGGCACTGACTAGCATCCCAACCTCTGCTTATTATTTTAAGTAGGAAATTGGTTCTAAATCATTCATAAACTCTTGGAGATAGGAGACATAATGAGAGTTTTCAAACCATGACACAGACTAATTCTTTAGCTAAAAGTGTGTTTCTTGTCTGCTGGTAAAGCTAGGACATGTGGCAGTCAGGTTTACAAAAGCTATTAAGACTGGAAAAGATAAGAGCAGTGTAGCCGTGATCAAAATGTTACATCATTTGGTTGTGGATCTCCATGGTTCTAGGTCCTGCTCCCAAAATTAGCATCATTTTAATCCAATATAACATTCACACACCTAGGAACAACTTCTAGTGACATAAACTTAAAAGCTTTTAGAATTATGATTCTTTTACAACATATTGCTTGAATAAGTGTAGCATTTCTATTCTCTTACAGTGTGTAGAAAGCACACCAAGATTCACTGATGTCATTGCAATAATGTAATTTGTGATAATACGTAAGTGATAGTATGATGGCAGCTGAAGTGAGAATCATTTATGGATTAAACTTAAAGAATTAATCCAAGATTAATTCTTTAACTAATTCTTTAATTAAAAGATTAGACTTAAAGAATGCAATATCCTGAAAATTTTTCACTGTTGGTCATAGAATCATGGAATCACAGAAATGGTTTGGGTTGGAAGTGACTTTAATGGTCAGCTAGTTCCAAATGCCCTGCTATGGGCAGGGAGATCTGCACTAGATCAGGTTTCTCAGAGCCCTGTCCAACCTGGCTTTGAACAGTTCCGGTGACAGGGCACCTACAGCTTCTCTGGGAAACTTGTTTCAGTTTCTCACGACCGTCACAGTACAGAATTTCTTCCTAATATCTCATCTAAACCTACTCTTTTTCAGTTTGAAGCCATTTCCCCTTATCACTACATGCTTCATAAAAAAACCTGTCCTAATCTTTTTATAAGGTCTCTCTAAGTATTGAAAGGATGAATTAAGCTCTCATTAGAGCATTCTCTTCAGTCTAAACAACTCCAATTCTCTTAATCTTTCTTCATGGAGAAGGTACTCTGGTCCAGTCCTCTGATCATTTTCATGGCCTTTCTCTGAAAGCACTCCAAGAGATCTATGTCTTATACTCCGGACCCCAGAGCTGAATGCAATACTTGAGTTTGGGGGTGTCATGAGAGTGGAGTAAAGAGACAGAATCACTCACCTCGACCTGCTGGCCACACTCCCTGTGATGCAGCCCAGAATACACTTGGCATTCTGGCCTGCAAACACACATTCATAGAATCATATCCAGTTTTGCGTTCACCAGCATCTCCCAAATTCTTCTTCACAGGACTGGTCTCAATCCATTCAGCCCCCAGTCTGTATTGATAAGGTAGATTGCCCTGACCCAGGTTCAGGGCCTTGCACTTGGCCTTGTTGAACATCTCTTCTAAAGGTTTTCATCTCTGCTGAGTTGAAGTCACTAGTAATATTAACAGTGGACAGTGGTGCCAGGAACTGATACATGAAGACAAGGAAAGAGGCTATAGAGAGATTCCAGGTGGGAAGTCACTTACAATGTGATAAAAAAACTATTCAAAGGAACTCAGTGAGATACTCTCTTATGTGAAATCTTTGATTTGATCTCTTTTTATTCCTTGTATTTTAATTTCTTCTTCCTCACTCTAACCAATTTTTTATAATCTGTATTTCTATTAAAACTCTGAGGTGGTTTTATAACATCCATCCCTGGAGATGTTCAAGAATACCTACTGCTGGGGGTTTTCAAGGATCAATCAGAAATGCCTTTGAATAACCTGATCTCTGTAGACCTGCTCTGAGTGGTGAGTTGGACAAAATGGTCTCTGAGGGACCCTTTGAATCTAAATTGCTGTACGATTATATAAATTCAAATTTTTTGGCATGCCAGACTTTATGTCAGACTGAACTGTAGTACAGGTACTGTAGCTCCATATCCCCTGCTTTGAAGCATATAGACATGTAACTCCATCTTGGTTGCCATGCAGCAGCTGCCATACTAAATCCTAATGATATTCAAGATTGCAAGTTAAATGTCCTATTTTAAGAAGTACAGTAACTGAGAAAATGCAAATATTATTTAGTCTGATGATATAAATTAAAACTGGGTTGATTTAGCTATGCATTATGCTGTTATCTAATTTAACTCATTTTCTGCCATGCAATTTTTGGGCTACCTTGTACAACCTTCACTCAGGTTGATTCAACATTAATTCAGAGGCATAGTTCCACTTTACTCATCCATGAAACTTCCTTGTTTTGAAAAGACCTACTCAACTAGTAAAGAATTTGACAGCAAAAGGGTTACACCTTCCAGTCCTTGGGCAAAGCTGTTTCAGTTTAGATTTGTCTATATTGAAAAAAAATATGCTCTTTTTGTGACACTTTAACTGATGGTATTTATTACTGTGCTTCAACTTTATGCTGCTCTGTGCAGTTGGGGAATACTTTATATTAATAACAATTATAGTAATACAGAATGGTGTAGTGTGCTTGGGGATCCATATTGTGCATTCTCTGGAAAACAAATTGTGGTCAGGATGGAATCTCCCCTCAGAAAGCACTTGAGCAAATGGTGAAAAATGCTGCATTCTGGAAGTAAATTCAAAGCAGGTGGAGGGGGCAGCAGGAGGCCATATTGAGGAGAAATGGGCAGCTCCGGTCTCTGATGGCATATTCATCAACTCCACCTGTTTATGTAAATGACAAACAGCCAGATATTAATAACTGAATAGAAAGACTGACTTCCAATTGAAACAGAGATTCTATTTTGAAGTTGGATATAAAATTTTCAATTGTTACTGGTAAATATCTCTCATATACCTACAAAACATTTATTTTGAAGAAGAACAAGTGTGATTGAACTATCAAGGTAAATACCAAGCTATAGAAATAGTACTCTGCTGAAGCCTAGTTAAGGATCCTGTGGCTTTTTACTCTTGGCCACATCTCTCCCTTCTGTTTGCCAGGGGAAACCTGTGCTGAAAGTTAGTAGGGGTGATGATATTTAACTTGTTACCACCAGTGAGCTGATTGCCTTTCAAGCCTTTCCTAATCCACACATTCACTGCATGACTTGCATTCTGCCTGGCATGAACTTTTAGAGCAGCTGA
Source organism: Dendrocincla tyrannina (assembly GCA_035047865.1). Taxonomy (NCBI): domain Eukaryota; kingdom Metazoa; phylum Chordata; class Aves; order Passeriformes; family Dendrocolaptidae; genus Dendrocincla; species Dendrocincla tyrannina. Next base: position 15,593,982 of record JAWWMP010000041.1, read on the forward strand.
AGCACTGGCTTCCTGAGTGCAGGTACCTCAGATTAGATTTAGCTATGCTCTGTTTGCACTTGGAGTTATGCTTAAGAATTAGTCAGTTAAACCTGCAGTCATGGATTAGTACTGTGTATATGTGTCAATTTATCCACAAAGTACAGTCATCTTGTTTGTCAGCTGGTAGAGGGTGTATTCCATTACTCACCAGAGACATTTGCTTTGCCAGTTAATTGGCCAATCATTTTGTATTATTTTTTTAAGCAACAAACAGTATTTTCAACTTTAGTTAATCCAAGTTGTTTGCTCAGAGATTTTGCTGAGATTTTTCTAGTAACAAATCCTAGAGTTTTCTTGGAGATTTATCCTAGACTAATTAAGAAGAGTGTTTTATGATTCATTTCATCAAGTCTGAGATACAAACAGCTCTGCAGCCAAGCAGTCTTCTGGGAGAAAGTGAGTCCAAATTCCAGTTACCCAGCTGAAAGAATTACTTGCTTTCTAGTAACGTAGTCTGGCTGAGGAATAAGATGGGTTTAATTCTCTCAGAGCCTGGAATCAAGTGTTTCTGTTGCCTTGAAGCATGCTATTAATCATCCTAAAAAATAAAAATATATATCTATAGGTAATCTTGAAAAACCTCAAATGAAACCATAAATTTGCCTTTTCAGATTGGTCTTCTAGCCAAAACTGAGAGACATCAGAGTATGGTAAGTCATTAAATGACAACCCTGAAGCCTCTTCTAAACCCATCCATGGATGGGTTACCTGATTCATCCAAGTGAATTGTACCACCTAGCCCCTTACCCCATAAATTAATTACATGAATGAGGAAGTAAGATTAGTCTGCACAATAGGGCGGATTCCTAGGTATTTGAGAAGGAATTTAAACATGCACCATCAGAAGTGGAATTAATCTAGAAGAGGTAAAACACATTTATTCTGCCCCCACACACAGGCAGATGCAGTGGATATTCTCTAAAATAAGAAAGTATCAGTGTTTTCTTAAATGCCACAAAAGTTCCGGGGGAGCCCTTGAATTAAGCATATTTATTTGTCATTTAAAGAAACCATATTAATTATCAGATAAAAGTAGTTACTGAGCACTGGGGGTGAGATTCCTTTTGATATAAATTTCTCCAATACCTTCTCTCTTGTTAGGGCCAGTTTTATGACCCTTTCACAGAAATTGTATGTATGTATGTGAGTAGGAATTTTGTCTGCACTTCATGACTAAGATCAAGCCTTAAATGTCTCCTCCTGAAGAACAGGATCTAAAATTACATGTTGATTTCCTTTTGTCAGGCAGGAAATTAGTTATTGTATCATAGTGTGCTGCCATCAATCATTATTTAAATGAAGTCAGGTCTTGTTTTGTTTGGGTTTTTGTTTGTTTGTTTGTTGGTTTTGTTGTTTCGGTTTTGGTTTGTTTGTTTTTTTTTTTTACCCCTGGAGCCTACTCTATTGCTCAGAACAGTATTAAATATCACATTAACATAGTACCTTTTCTCAGTGAGCATGCCAAAGTGATGTGCACACCTTGCATAGAGAATATTTAATGACATGATCATAGCCACTTTTTGAAAGTGGGAAAAGGTTTAAGAGGCATACCACTTTCTTAATAATGTTTGACATGTGAAGCTAAGAAGAACCCCAAGAGATACCCTATTCAATGGAAAGTATAGGAAAATTTACGGCATTCAACTCTGTTACAAGATAGTAGAATTCTTGGGTTTATGAAAAATGATGAAATTTCTGATTAACACAAATGATCAGACCTGTTTCAATTTGCTTTCAAAAATAAAATATCTTTTAGAAAATATTGCCCAAGGCAGTGTGTTTTGGATTTCTAATATGGGAAGAAAAAGTGCCAGATCTGATAAATTACAGGGTGACTGTTCCATTTTCTGCTTGATGGTTTTCAGTCTGAAACAGAAACAATGTCTCTGTTTCTACTTGGACAAGCATTATGATCTCAACACATTCATGTTTCCCTCAGTGTTTCTGAAAGGTTTTTCTAAATATTCACTTTCTGACAAGAAATAAAGAAATAGAAAATTTACTCTGCATCTCTTCAGCTCCACAAAACATTTCTCTAATGTCATATAGCTGCCCTTTCACAACAAGTGAGTCAAAAAATGGTAAATGTAGAGCAAAGTATACAAATCTGTAGGGGGCTCCTTTAATGGACACATTTAGTGCATGTTACTGATTCTTTCTAGGAGAGTTCTCAACACCTTCTACAGGGCTTCGCAGCAACTAGATCATCATTTGCCAGAACTTCACTCTGGTTTGCTTGGGACTAACCACAGAATCACAGAATGGGTAAGGTTGGAAAGGACTGCACATGGAATCATCTGGTCCATCTTCCTTGCTTAAGGACAGGATTGCATCCAGAGAGGAACTTCCTGTGCATCAGTTTCTGCCCATTGCTTTTCATCGTATTTATTGGCACCACCGTGCAGAGCCTGGTCCATCCTCTTGACTCCCTCCCTTCATATATTTACAGATGAGGTCCCCTCTCAGGTATCACTTCTTGAGACTGAACAGGCCCAACTCTCTCAGCCTTTCCTCATAACAGAGATGTCCCGCTCCCTTAATAATCTTTGTTGCCCTCCACTTTACCCACTCCAGAAGCTCCATATCTCTCTTGTATTGAAGAGTCCAGAACTGACACATCACTCCAGATGTGACCTCAATAGGGCTGCATAGAGGGGGATAATCACCTCCTGCATCCATTGGCATCAAGGCTGAGTGCTCCCCATGCAAATACATTCTCTACCAGTATTAAAAATTACCTGAGAAGTTTAACCCTTCTGACCTCTTATAAGCATCAGACAGCTGTAAGAATGCCTTTGTTAGCCATGTAAACCAGGCACACCTACTAGGGCCATGCATACCTATGTAACTTTGCCTATGGTAAAGAAAGGAATTCTAGGGTTTGTTCATTTTGATCTGGGGTTTGAAGGCTTTGTACTTTTAAAGATCATCTTTTAAAAGCAATCTGAGTGATTGTCAGGCCATTACTTGTCAGAAGTCAATTTTTCATACGGAAATATTTGTAAACATACAGACTAATCTACTACTTACTATTTTTTATTTAGAGAATGTTATTTAGGGTGTTAATCTCCAGCTATATTTTGTCACATCTACTTCTTAGGTGGCAGTGAAATACTTCAGTTTTACAAAATTTTCTTTCCTGTTTCAAAGGTAACTGAAGATTTTTTTCTTTAGTTTCATGTTTTACTTTCAGAAAAGAGATTTTTAGCTGATATTCTTTATACAAAATCATCCTCTCTTCCTATTTATGACTTTCTTAGGGATTTTCCTCTGGTGGTGGCTCATTTTTTTACTAGAACTCTTGGAAACATTCACCTAATTAGATTTGCACTTGTCAGTCTCACTTTGAACAGAGATATGTGGAGCATTTAGCATTTGACTTTTTTTCCCATAGCTATAAAATCTTTGTTTTGTATTTTTATTGCTGTAATGTAACTTCGGAGTCAGCTTTAAATTAAAATGCTTTAAAATTGGAAGGAGATGGAAAATGGAAAAAAATATCACCCTTTCCCATTTAATTTAATTTCTTATCATATGTAGCAAACTGGGTGTATAATCCAAGTCCAACATTTCGGCAAGCAGCATAATGAGACTTTCTGTCTAAATGGAGTCATAATATTTTGTTCCTTTTTTTTCTTTTTCTGGCTCAGTAAAACTGATAATAAGTAGTCTGGAAAAATAAAAAGTAGTATTTTCATTGAATGAGCTTTTTAAATCTTTTTGCTATTGTGAGTGACTGCACTTTTCATGCATGGCTCTTTTCATAATATATAAGTTATGAAAATAATTTATATGCTTTGTTATTAAAAAGGAGATATTTCTATTGGTTTCACAGAAAGTAGAGAGAAAAGCTTTATAATTTACAAAACCTCATTTTTCAAAGCTTCAACTTGGATAAGCAAGTGATTGTGCCAAAACCTATTCTTTAATATTCTTCCTGGCTGTAAATCTCAGAAACATTTGATGTAGATTAGTCGAGCAACAAGATAAAGATTTTATGAAAATCACTAATATTTTCTATAGAGAAAATTACAAGCTTTTTCCTTTTTTTTCTCTTTGAACACACATGCACACAAAAGGAAAATTTACCATTACAATTGGTGTTCTTAGGCTGGCAATGAGTACGTTGAAATAGATAAAAAATGACAAAAAGGTACCCTCCATTGATCTGTTGGAGGATTCAGAGAGGGAGAGCAGGTGGTTTAGCTTTGGGACTCTTCTAGAGCCCAAGCTGCAATCACATGCCCAGTGTGTGACACCCACATTCAGACTTTCCAAAATAAATTCAGCCTTCATTCAAGTATGCTTATACTTCCCATCTGACCTTGCAGCAGGCTACATCCAAGCCACCACAGGAAAGTCATCAAGGCATCTCCAAGAGGGAATTAGAGGTTACTTATTGCTTTCCAAGGCAAAAGGCGACAAGGTGATGACAAAGGTTCATTAAAGACTTCATGGAAACAGGAGCTGTAAGCCGTCAAACTAACAATGAAGGTACACCCACGGAGAACTGATATGCAAATTTGGCTAACCTGGCCTTGAGCACTCCCTTTGAAGTGTGTGCACAGCATGACAAACAGGGAATAACTGATAAAAATTATCTTTACAGAAAAACTTATAATAGGACATCTGCCCTCATAAAGTTCAGGATTAGGCAGAAAAACAGAGTTGCACAAGAATGACAAAGACAAAACTGAATGTTTCTACAGATGGACAGAATATACATAATTATAGAGAAAACAGAAAGAGTAAGAAAGAATCATAAGCAAAAGGTACATAGTCATAGACTAAATATTGCTACAATCTAAATATTTGGTAATTTGTCCCTGTCCCCTGCCATCCCTATTAGAGAATTCATTTGCCACTTCTCTTCTAAGAACTTTCACTGAGGCAACTGATGCATGTCACAGAAGACAAAATGATGCCAGGCTGCATTGTTCATGCATCTGACCATCAAAGAATCAATATAGTACAGCCATAATCATAGATGCTTCTGAAATTGACTTTACAGGTTATTTAATATATCAGACTTTTAAGGGGTGTTTCTCAAACAACCCCTCAAAGTTTAAATAAATTATATATATTAAAAAAAATAGGAACTATTACTTTTCTGATGGATAATGAAAGTGTTTAGGGAAAAAACTCCAAACACCTCCCTAAACTTGCAGTTCTCTAGAAATCCCCTACTTTCAGGGCCTAAAAAATATCTTTAATTTCATAGAATTTCAGTCTGCCGATACTTGTTTGAAAGATGATGTGGGAGAAAAAAATAGACATTGTGCCATGAATAACAGATTGTATGAGTTTTTTCCAGCTCCCATCTACCACTGACAATGTGTTGGTGTTTTTTGATTGTCATATCAGTGACAGTGATCTTAACAGAAGGACAGGTATTATTCATTTTTAATTGAGTTTTTATCGATATTTTGGGTTTTGGTTTATCTGTTTTTCTGCTGAACCCGCTGGTTGGTCCTAGGGTACCTACTTATAGCAGAACATACTTTTATTTTGGAAAAAGGGAGAAAAAGCTATTTCTTAACCCTGCTTGTGTTTATTCCTTGGGAATAATCTGAGATATTATATATAAACCTGGCAACCTGTGGCAATCTACTAAGAAGGTGAGACTCCAGTGGATATTGAATCAAAATGAGAAAGAAAATGGATAAAAATTGAGATCTTACAATGCTATAAGATATTTAAATAAAATATACAGAATGTGTTTAAGACATCTGAACGAGGTTTAATAAATATTTAAAGTCTGTTTCTTGCCCTAGCATTAACATTCTTTTCAATTTACTTCTAACATACAGAAAGGCTGCAAAAACTATATTTGTTGTATGCAAAAGAGGTTTACTACTAGGTGTCTCATAAAAGTGCAGTTCCCACTCACAGCCATTGACATTAGAGATAAACAGTAAGGCTCAGATAGAATAGGACAAGACTAATCCAAAGTCATTAAAGAATTTTAACGCTGCAACTCCCCAAAGTTCAGCAAATGCAAAAAAAGTTTACAATTTCTCCTGGTTCGGCATACAGACCTTTTATCTATTATGAAGGTGTGATCTGAAACTACTGCATTTAGACTTTCTCTTTTGGACTTGTTATGAGTGTTAGCCTTAAAATGAGGTATTAAAAACTCAAGTGTGTTCTTTTGGGCTCAGCCATTGGGTGGAATCCATTTGGAAGTAGGATCTAAGGCAAGATTGCCCAACACTTAACTTTTTTTCCTGGAGTAGATATGGAACGGAATATTAACCAATTTTTTTCCAAAGGATTCCTGACTGTATTAAGGGCACTGATGGGATTCACCTTGAATCTATACTTCCATTCCATCCTTTTTCTAAATGTACAAAACTGATTGTTTCAAAAGAAGGGTTTAGATTCAAAACATTAATTGATTGCTACATTACAGAAAACTTGGTTTTGCCTAAGGATTTTTCCAGCAGTTACTAACTTGACTTTGCTTGATATTTGTCTTTTCTTTGGTAACTCAGCTCTTTTTGAAAAGAAAAAAAAAAAAATGTCCTACAAAGAAAAATTGCTTTGTACGACCCAGTCACATGCATAATCCTTGCTCAGGACCAGTAGGTGAGGTCTAAAGTGAGAGCAGAAAGCAAGCAAATGAGGGGAAAGACTTGCATCTTCTAACTGCATGGAGATAGTATATATAATTTCCTTCTAAACAGATGGGACACTATAACAGTTTGTTCTTTTCAAAGGAAGATAACTCTACACATTTTAAGGGGAGCTGGAGCATTCAGAATTCAAAAAGTATTTGGGAATCATATTCATGAACCTGAGGCTTGGCTCTTATTTTTTGCCCTTTGTTACTGCTTTTTAGTTAGCTTGCTCTCTTCCTTCTGCTATGAAAAATCAGTTAAGAGATGAAAATGTACTTTTCACAGTGCTTCGGCCACTTCTTTCTGTCTGCTCATGTACTGCAGGGAGGGGTAGATTTTTCTTGGGAATAATGGTCTTAGCCCCCACTATAAGTTTATATCCTTTGCCTCTGAGTTTTAATTCACTCTTGCAAAAGCATTAGAGCTGCTGCTGCCTGCAGGCATATTTAGCTTCATTTTCACCAGTGTACTAACTCTTCAATCCCCGTAGTCTTTCCTTTCCTCATTACTCTATGTTTCTCTTCTACAGCTGGTCTCAAAACTGCTGGGTTATGCATAATGATATGAGATATTTCCTCCTGGAAAACTAGGTCACTGGAATGTAAAATGAGTCTCTTCTACACTTATGAAAACTGTACATGTTGAAGAAGTACAGCACAGTTGCTTTACAACATTTGGTTACAGTACACAGGGTGAAAGCCTGCATTTTTATTAGTCCTACCCTGCCTGTATTCCAGTCATACTCCCTTTTCCCCGACTCTTATTTGTGTGTAGCAGGCTGTGAACAACTGTAAAGCAGCTTTTTGGCAGTAACCACCACATTAGTTGTAATATTTGCTTCATGGGAAATGCAGCAAGTAAGGAAATCCTGGTCAGCCCAAGTACTATTGAGGTAAAACTTTAAGACAAAAGGGATCTCTGAAGGCCTTATCTGTCTAAATGTTAACAAATATTTATAGATAGATAGATAGATAGATAGATAGATAGATAGATAGATTATAGATAGATTAGATAGAGATTAGAGAGAGAGAGAGAGAGAGATTAGAGAGAGAGATTAGAGAGAGAGAGAGAGAGAGAGAGAGATAGGTATAGTGAGAAGTTCCTGGAACTCAGAATTTATCAAACTTGTTTCAGACTGTCACCATGTTAGCAGAACGACCCTAGGACTAAACAACAATATTATTCAAAGTATATTTGTGTCTTTTTGATTAAAATTCACACTGTAAAACCATCACATGCTGGCTTCATCTAGTGATCCAGGACAGCAGTCAATATATATTCTACTTAAGAGTTAGTAGTGAAGTAAGAAACACTGACACTGCAGATTTCAGTCTGGCTCAGTACAGGAAAACCTTTAAGCACAAATAGTCTCAGAAATATTACTTTCTTGCATTTAAAGATAGTTTGAGTTTATAAACTATATGCTGTCTAAAAGCTTGTTGTGAATGATGAACAAAGAAAGCTAATAATTTAAGACTTCTAAAATACCTACTATTCTGAAAACGCGAGTCACACTAGTGTATATTTAAAATGGTTTTATCTCTTTCTTTTAATTTTTAGAATAGATGATCTTTTAATCAATACCAAGACAATGACAATGACAGAATTATCTCTGCTCTAAATTCCCATCTGAATATTGCATAGATCAGAACTTCTTCACCTACCAACATAAATACTAGCACGTAACTCTCTCTGTGCATATTGAAGGGGCTTTTCCTTTAAAGCTTATTAAATCATGTGACTTAAAAACTAAAATAACTGCTCCAACAGTTCTGCTCTCTGATAAAAGACAGCAAATTCTGCCTTTCCTTCACATTCTTCAGCTTTCAAGAGAAATCTAGTAAGAGTTAGGATTATGGTATTTCTTACATGATAGAGAGTTGTATGGTCAGATGTTTCTGTCAGTGGCTGTTTTACAGTAGGAGAAATGCCAAGGAACTCCATAATATTCCGTTCTGAGATAACTTAGCATAATGAAGTATTTTCTACTAATTTCATAAATCTGTGGTTCATTTATGGCTTGTAAAAGGAAAGACAAATTATTCAGGAATTTCAAAAGAACCAGTGGCAAAAGGATATTCACCAAAAAACCTTATACTTTCTTTTAATTTGGTGAAGCATACAATACCTTTTAACAGCTACATTGATGGGTCTTGCTCATGGATTTGTTTCTGCATTATCATAATCATCATTTATAATTCTGTCTACTCTGTGGTTGAATGCTCAGCCGAAACATGTTTTATCTTTCCTTAATTGTTAGTGAAGGCTTTTTCTTTTGTTTTGTTTCTTTATAAAATTTGTTTAGCATAATTTTTCCTTTAGATTACTAACAAATAATTTACTTGCCTGTTTCCCCACTGATAGCAGACCTCTACACAACCTAAATGCTTAGGTAATTTTACTACCAGTTCCTTCTGTTCCACCTAGGGATTGTCTTATCTTCAGCATTTGACTAATAGAAAAGAAGCTGCCTCTTAAAGAAAGGTTTTATGAAAATATACATTGTTGTTTAATAGTTGTTTGTAACCTCAAAGCTTTGGCTACTATAAGTTTAATAAAAGAAAATGGGGAAAAATGACAGATAAAGGAAAATTTAAGCTGTGTTTACAGCTCAGTATGCAGTCATCTGCACTGCCAATGCCTTTGACTTATCTACTCCAACTTTGCAAGAAATTAGCAGTAATGTTACTTGAAGAATTGTGGGATTGATTTGTGTCATCTCAAATTTCCACTACAAGCTGGATGAACAGGAACGGTGCTCTAATTAATGCCTGTTACTCTGAAGAAATGGCCTACATAGCAGGAGTCATCAACTAAAGTGCCATGCTATTCTTCCTAAAACAGTTGCACAGGAGGAACAGAAAAATTTAATATTATTTTTAAAGTTTTAGTGAAATTGCAAGGGTTTGAGCTAATTTTCAAGTGAATAATAAGTGTATCTCCTTCCAGCTGAAACAGGATGGAGAACTGATAGGCACTTGTGAGTAAGATGTCACCTTTTCAGACAAAGTAACCCACCTAGATGATCATGGGAAGCCAGTTGATATAATCATTTTGGATTTCAGGAAAACTTTTAATACTGTCTCTCATGTGGGAGAAGGGTTGTGTTGTGCAACATGGGAGATCTCGACTTACGTTACCACTCTCATCAGCATAAATTGAAATGTGGAAAAGTGCATCTGAATCAGCACTCAAAGTCATGAATGTCTGCAGCCTTTGCTCCAAGCATAAGGGTATAAGGCTATATATAAGTTTTATTGAGTGGAAAATCTCACAGGGAAATATCTACATGGAGATAGTTTTCACTTAAACACTTTTTAAACTTGCTTTTATTCCAGTCTGTAATTAAACAAATGCCAAAGTCTTAAGTGTTACTACAAGATAGAACTGGCAGCTTCTGCAAAGATCTGATCTGGCATGTTCTGTTGAAATTATTTGCAGAGGATGGATAGGTTTGACAGATAATAATCACGGAATTGCTATGGAACCAACACCTTTATCTGCAGACATTTCCGAGCTGGTTCTCTCAATAATAAGTCACATTAAGTTTAGACCCATAACCGCATACCAGCCACCTGAGAAGTGACAGTCTAGGACTTATAAAGCAGATCATATTCATAATATACGTATATTTATTATGGAGAATGTAATTTAACTAAGAAAAATAAGAGTTATACTTTCCAACTAAGCATAGTGATAAAACTGTGTTTATTTAGCTTTGTATTTGGCAACTACTCAGTTCATGGATAGATACGGTGACATGCTGAAAAATGTTACAGCTTCTAACTGCATTCAGCTGGATATGAGGAGAGATAGTCAGGTGGAAAAAGTATTATAGTTATAATCCATTCAACCATATTATTTAATTTGTTGGTATTAATGTCCTAATTGGATCTTATAAATAAGGTAAATAGGATATAATATAGAAACAGGATAAACCTGTACATTATATATATAAGAGTGGGATAAGTATTAAATAAATAAATGAGATAAATAGTATTCATGTTCAGGGCAAATGCATCCTAAACATTTGTTTGGTAACCAGACTTCTGTACAGAGGGTGCACCATCTGGCAAAGTAGGAGAGAAAGCCTCTTGAATGGACAAGAATCCTGAAAGTAATAAGGACTCATACTTCAAAAGTGGTGGAAAGAAACACACTTCTGGAAGTCCTAAAGCGAACTGTGAAGCTATTTGTCACCTGACTGATGAGAAAGTTGTTCAGAAAGGATATATGGGAGACAGAGATGTGCTGATTTATAAATCTCTTCTATTTTTATTTGATCTCCTTGGATTTTCTGTTCTTTTACAAAGTTAGATGTGTTAGTTTATGTTCTGATGAAATCTAATCTAATTTAAAGACTCTGCCTGAAGTTCTGTTCCATCATAAGTACTTCTGACTTTTGCTTGTATCCTGGAGCACAGATTCACATTCCAATTTTGTAAATGAGTCTGTCCTTTTTTGGTGGATTAATACCACTGTATTTAAGGAACAGGAAAGAAGAAAACATTGTTATCCTTCCTTCTAATCATTCATTATGTTCACACATTAGGCAGTTACTAAAATCACTATATAATAAGTATCATAATTTACACCACCATTATATTTCTGAAGTAGTTAGTCATTGTTCTGTTAAATTTTTTTAACTACTCTTTGGTGACTAACTTGAGCTACCTGAGAGCTACTTGAGCTACCTTGAGCAAATGAGAACAATTATTGTTTTGGAAGCAGCCATTCATGGTTGCACATTTAAAAATCCTACTGAAACCTAACCATCTGATATCACCATAAATTTTTACTTGGTTAGCTTCCTCTCTTTTTTTTTTTTTCCTTTTTTACCTTTTGTTGTTGTTGTTTTGGTTTTGTATGTTTGTTTCGTAAGATACAACAACTTTTCTACTAAAAAGATCATTTAACTATTCATTTTTAAAAGGTTTAATTATGGCAGTGGAGCAGAACAGAGCAAGAGATAAAAGTTATACTGTAGAAAAATAATACCATGAAAATTCTGGAAAAGGCCTCATATCACAGTACCTTTCAGTATTTGCTTACAAATGAATTAGAGGAGTTCTGAGTGACGTGCAATTCAAAAGTTCAGTAGCTAAAGAATGAATATCAATTATCCATCTTCAGTGCCACTTTTCAAATTTTGATACTGAAATATTATTACTAGACTATATGCAGTATAGTCTATATAGACTATATAGACTATACTGCATTATAAGTTATAATGCAGTAGAATGAGTTCTTTACCTCTAGAGAGACAGCTTCACAGTCAGGGGAAACCTGATGTTGTTTTGACAAACAATGGAATAGTCCAGCACACTTGCTCTTAATGTGCTGAAATTTTCCACTCATTATATATATATATATATCCACATATTATGGATATATACAATTCAATGGACAGACATCATATTCTTAGAATACTGCAAGGTTGATTTCAACAAAAAATCTTCTATTTTTAAAGGACTGGTAAAAAAAATAATAATATGTATTTTGTATTCTAAATATATGGGCAAAAGTTATCTTTCTACTCTGTGAGATATCTCATTTCCATTGGTTAGTGTCAGCTGAGGAATCAACTGAGACTTGACATTTTTCACTGGAGTTTGACAAATAAAAGATAGTGGCAATAAATAACAAGCCTTCAGAACTAGGACTGCTATGCAGTAGCAATATGGTGCTTTGTATTAAACCTCAAAAACCCAAAACTCTACTAGATTTTTGTGAAGAATTTTGTTGTTTTACTAGTGGTTGGTAGAACAATTGACCAATTCATACACGCAGCACTTACCCCTGCAAATGATCTATGCATATGGATACAGCGATCACTGTGGGTAGAGGATAAATTTGATATTGCCTTGTACAGAAATAAGTTCCCTATGTCTGTTGCCTAAATAGCCTGTTCTTCATATAGTTGAGATCCTGTAAATTAATCTACTTTTTTTTCTATTAAAGAACCTCCCTTTAGTAAACTAATACTTTTAAACAAATGTTTATTTCAGATTCATCTCTTCAGTTTATTTCTTCCATTCAGCTCAATTCCCCAAACCAACCAACATAAGATGGACTTTATAATTCATCTATTTTACATGGTGCTTAGGCACAAAAGTAACTGAATATAAACAAATTCTTGGTATCTAAAAAAGTGAAATCTTTGTAACTTTTTTCCAATTATTACTTATGCATTCCCTCTAGATTCTTACTACTTCTTTTTGTGAGGTAAATAAGCTCAACAAGCTCAACATTCCAATAGGACCTATGTAAGGAAATACTTAACTCTTTCAAACACAGTATGAACTGAACACACAGCTGAACTCGTGTGAAAGCAACAAACTTATTTTTTATCAATCAGCCTTTTTTTTTGTTATACTTCACTTATTGTTTAAGCATTTCGTTCATTATAGCTTTAACTAGTGCTAAAGTTCACATTTATATTCTATCAAACTTTGTCATGTATGGAGTTCACACATTTGATAAACAGGATTTTACTGTGATAGTGTTAGGCTAACAAAGAGACTGCTATGTAGCAGGTAAAAGTGTTTGCAGATGTATGAGAATTTTGGGGAACATTTTCTGCTTCAATGAAAATATTTTTGAAATTTTTCAATTCCCTCCTTTAAGTTTAAAAAAAATATAAATCCAAAATTCCTTGAGATTTGTCTCTCAAAAGCAAAAAAGTTCCAGCAAAAATTCCCAGTTCTAGATCAGCCCAAGGCTAAAACAGAATTAATACCCCTACACAGTTGCCCAGTATGAATTACTCTTCCTTTAATTATGGTGAAAGCAAATTCTCTTACTCTTCTTGGCTGCCATCGATAGCACACTATCAATGTTTCTTATGTGTGTCACTGGGGAAAGGTCTAGGATCATATGCTTCTTCTAAGTGTGGTAATAATTTTCCATAGCTCAGTTGTTTATGTAAACCTTGAGGCGTGTCAGGACTAAATATGAAGAAGCTGCTATATGTCTGGATCTGCCTGATAAAAACTTCTATGGTCACTGACTAGGTCATTCAACTAGAAAAAGGAAATTACTATTGCTATATATTGCTAGTACTAGCAGTGTGATTAGTAGAGGCAGATTGAAGAAGCTGGGGTGAGAAAAGTTGTAAAAATGTTGTTCTTTAACTTATGTACATTTAAATCAACCCCTCTTTCAACATTAACATTCAGAGTTAACATTTGTATCCACTTGCCAATAACAAGGATGAACCTTTATTGTTGAGTTGATAAATAGCCAGAATTTTTATGGTCTGTCGTGTCTTCCTTCACTTTTATCACGTATGCCTGAAAAACAGGAAAAACATATGTACCTTTCTTTTCCCTTCCTCTTCTAAGGGAGCTTGCTTAGTTTAGCAGTCTAACTGAACTAGTGTCACTTGCAACACACATGCTGTTGATCCTCCTGTCGAAGAGTTCACAGTTTTTGACCCATTCAAGGGAGGCAACATGAGCACATTAAGACACAGCACTTGCTGCAGAAATGAAGCTGTTCCACTTGCAGTAGAATGATGCATCCAGCTGTTTGTTTATTGCAGCCCCGTGTCGGAGCAAAGAGGTTGACAAGAAATGGAAACAGCAGGCAGTGATAAGAATTGTATTTTTGAAAGACAGTGGTTGTTGAGTTGGAAGGGAGAAGAAATTAGTCATTAGTTTTCCCACCTGTTCTTGTGCTAAATATTGGCATTAATTATCTAGTTCCAAAATGCCAAGCAGCTGAGCACAGGAGGTTCAGTCTAAGTGGTTTAAAGTGCTACCTGGAGGTTTATGATGTTTTTCCTTTAGTAAGACAGGAGCCTTTAATAGGAACACTCTAGAGCATGCTTAATGCTGTGTGTGTCTCTCAATCCCATCTCTTTACTAAGAAAGGAATTTTCAGCTGCATGACTTTTTGAGATGGTTGATTTGTTTTTCACTGAATCAGCTGCCAGATTCAAGATACTTAAGAACCTGACTTATTTTTTATTAAATTTTATATGAAGAGTATTAAAAATAAACTTCTCTTTTTGAACAAAAGAGAAATTAAGAAGAGAGTACCTACTTTTCCCCTTATATATCCAAATGCTTTCAGTTAGTCTTATCATGGCAAGTTTGTTGTGTTTGCCTTTTATTTTTTTTCCCTCTGTAATTACCTTTCTTTTTTGTTTTGTTTTGTTTTCCCTATCAGTAAGCAGGAGCTGATATTTGGAATAAGCACTTTCTCTGATCTAACATTCACTAGCTTACAGGAGAACTCCCTCTGGCTTTTACTCTGTCAGGTTAGCATTTGTTTTCAAAACTGAGCAACAGTCAGCACTATGAATATTTTCTATTCCTGTCCTGAATTAAATCAATTTGTAAGTGGTTAAAAGGTTATTGTGACACAGGGATGGCAATGCACAGCCCAAATTATTAGGATGAAATGCAAACAAAAGCTTAACAAGCTATATACTGCTCCTAACTTTCTGGGTTATTTTTCATATTAAACAAAATTCAAATCTAGAGGGTTTATTACAGTGATGTAAACTGCCATGGTTTGCAACAGCTATGAATCGTGTCGGGAAGTCATACAGGTAGACAGACCCTCAACATCAGTAACTTCAGAGACCAACAGACTCTTCTGTCCCTATTCAAACTGTGCAAAGCAGTTGTTTGGTCTAGTTGTGGATCTAGTGCTGCTTTTGAGAGAACCACAGGGGAGTTGCTTTGTTTTGCCATCTCTCTGTTATTGCCACCTCTCTGTTATTGCCACCTTTGAGTATGCTGTTAACAAATACCTCAGAGTGAGGCTCAAGTATCAGACACCTGTATATTAGTGAACAAGAAGGAAAGGGAGAAGACAACCATGAATGAAGGTATCTCTTTTCTATTCTGTGCTGTATGTGTCAGGCTTGAATTTTTCCTTTTGAGATATGCAGGAAATTATTAGTCTGTTCTATCTGGGCTGCCTGCTTTGGTTTGGTTTGGTTTTTTTTGTTTCTTTGTTTTTTGTTTTTTTGTTGTTGTTGTTTAGTTCTTTGGGGACCCTTTGTTCAGAGAGGAAAAAGTTTGCTTCTGCCCTACAAATTCAATGGTTGGACCTGACCTCTGGACATCAGGTGATTGTTATATGGGAAGAACCAGAAGCTTGTCATTTTATGAAAAAATATCCTGCCCCCAGTGGTTTAATTTCTCTCGATGGTAAGTGATACTAGGAAATAACCCGCTGGCGTAGTCATTATCATGCCAATGCTTCCGATTTTTCATTAGGTTCCCCTCCCCACCCCACCCCCAGAAAACCATATCATCTACCTAACATTTTATATTTGCTGCAGTGTGAGCCATGTTTATCGATGCTTCAGTTAGAAGTGCAAACCTACAATTACTATCTCCACAGACACAAAAAAGTGAAGTTTCACTTGTGATGATGAATATGCAGGCCTTTTAAAAAGTTCCTCAGTATATTATTAGAAAGTGAAGAAAAAAAAAGAAACAGAGGTGGATTTGTCTGACATTTCCACTAGGGAAATGGCAATTATATTGAGATATTTCTGTTCCTTTTAGCAGCAAAACATCAAAGACTTTATACCTTTTTTTTCTTTCAAGGTATATAACATGAATATAGAGACTACATAAAATCCACTTGCAATATGTTAAAGAGCATACCACTAATATTGTTTAAAATAATATTAACAGCATTGAGATGTACATTTGTATGCTTTTGTAAAGAAAATAAGAGAATGTCTCTGCATAAGAGTATGTTCTAGCCATTGGCTAGGATTGGGAAGTCTCTCAAGTATCAAGTATGCCCAGTCTTGGGGTATGCCTTAGAGTTTTATGATACTGAAGAGAGTGGTCTAAGGGAAGAACTATACTTCAGAGATCTCCAGTCTCATGCTTCTATTTTCAGCTTATAGCTTTCCTCCAAGGAGGCCACACCATGTGTCTACCCCTCACTATTACATCCTTGACTTTAGCCAGTCAGGAGCCACTGCAAAGTTTTGTGCTTCTCTGTCCAGTGTGACTGTACTAAAATTGCTCCTCCTGTACAACATGAGACACTTTTAGACCTCAGTCACTGGGCACTGTTCTTGATCTGATCTTGCATAACCAAGGAATCAAAGTATTTAAACCACAGCTTGTCCCCATCATGCTCTGTCCCAACCTCTGCAGAGAATTCGGATTATCTTGGCCTGCCTTCCTTTTCTAAATCTGCGCTATGTATAACTCTAGTGATTACTCTTCTATAGGCAGTAGTGTGTAGAAGCAAGTGGTGCACCTTGTTGTTTTCTTCTTTGACATCTACATTTTAGAAATTCTGCTTTAATTGCTTCCAGGACTGTGCTGCCTATTATATATTTATATTTATATGCACATATGTCAGGATAAGAGGAAATAGTCTTAAGCTGTGCCAGGGGAGGTTTAAATTAAATATTGGGAAAAATTTCTTCATAGAAGGGGTTTTAAAGCATTGTAACAGACTGCCCAGTAAAGTCGTAGACTCCCAGTTCCTGGGCGTGTTTAAAAACATGGATATGGCACTTGAGGACATGGGGTAGTGGTGAACATGGTGGTGCTGGGTTGACGGTTGGACTCAATGATCTTGAAAGTCTTTTTCAGCCTTAATGATTCCACTTAAGTCTTATTCTGCTAAAGAAAACTAAGTAGTGAATGGACACATCCAAGATATAGCCAAAATCAGATAATGGAGAAAGGCTGCAGAATAATATGTAGTGTGAAATATAGTGTTGATTTTCCAAAGAAGTTCACAGTTCACGACATCCATGTATATGTGAGTCCTGTACTATTTTCTGTTGGCCTCTATTAAATATGATTTGTCATTTTCTGCTGTTTGTGACGTAATGGAGAATATGTGTTTCTGAGTGGATAATAAACAATATGCAGTGGAAGATTAAGGTTACTGAGTAAAAAGAGTTATTGTCAACTAGATTTGTAACAGAAAAGGTACTATTGATAAATAAATGACAGGACTGTATCTCACTACGTGGATAGGACTGTTGAAAGGGTGGACCTCACTTAATTATTATTCATAAAATAAGAATCGTTGAAAGTCAGGCAGAGACAGAAACAGACCTTGCAAAGGCAATTATAACAAGTGAGAAAGGTTCTCTAGAAAACAGAGAAAAAAGTGGAGCAGCAATATGTCAAAAGTTGATATTGTCTAAAAGATAATATGGGTCTGGCTCAAAAATTAAATGAATGCTTCATCTCAGTTTTCCATAAAGAGGATAACACAATGACAAAGTCAGGATGGCTAATGGAATGATATATAAAAATGTAAATTACAATAGCTAAGGTGAAATAAAACTCAGATGACTGTTGGAGTCAGGAAGATTGAGTCATCGTCATCAGAGATACTGAATAATTGACAGACAAAGCTGAGTTCAATAGCATGGATTTTTATTAAATGTATTGACAGGTTTCATATTTAGTGGCTGAAGAAAAGAAAAATTAGTAACTGCAATCAGGAGATGAATAAAATGTATGAAATCAATTATAAGAAAGTAACTATAAACACACCAGATTTGATAAAATGTAAGAATTTAGAAGGGCGCATTAAGGAAATCACCTATTTGACTGCAGCAATTAAAATAAATCCTGATTTACTAAAGGTGGATTTTATTCAATCAGTCTGGCATTTTCCTTCGAGTTTAAATATTTGTCTTAATAAGGTTCTCAATATGAGAGCTCCACATAAAAAAACCCTAAAAATATTTTCATGACTAATCAACTCATTTCATTAGTCATAGCCAACATTAATAATCATCCTTATTTTATTGGCATAAACACACCACAGTATTCATCTGTACTTTTCAGCTGACTATCACCTTTACCACTTAAACGTTAATGGATTTTAAGCTCATAGCAACAAAGTAAGTATAGAAGATACCATTTTGATTTTGGAGACAAAAGATGAACTATCACAGGGTGAATAAATAGAACTGGCAAGGAAATTTGCGGATGAGGCAGGGTTTGAAAGAAGGCTTCCGTCTACTCACTTTCTTCTCTCCTACATCCCGCCTTCTCTTTTTTACAATTTTCATAAAGAAGAAAGGAAACATCCACTCCCAATACATTTTCTATTTCCAAATAGGTGATTTCAAAATATCTGTATTGTTTTTCACTTCGGTTTGGGTACGGCAGCTCTACAGTCCTTTCCTGACAGAAATCCATGTGGATATGTAATCCAGCTTCAAAATAACTCAAATGCCAGTCACAGACTGCCTGGGACAAACCGGATTCAAACCTCACCTGAGAAGCTGGATAAATACTGAATACACTGGTACTCCAGTTATTTCAAATGTAGAGGAAAATTGAGATGACCTAAAACAAAGTTTCCACAGATGACCTAAAGGTTAAGGACACCTTCCTAAACCATCCTAGATGTTCTGGGAATATCGTACCTGGTTTCCAGTTGTTTGTCCAGAAGGAAATTGAAATCTCAGTTTGTATCATGTAATAAATTCTAAAAATGTTTTAAAAATTACTGTGGTGGTTTGACCCTGGATAAACGCCTGGTGTCCAGCAAAACCCCTTCAAGGCCTTTTCCGCCCCCCTTCACCTT
>JAWWMP010000041.1:15613292-15628953 GCA_035047865.1 Dendrocincla tyrannina
AGCTGGCTGTACCTATTTAGCGTGGGTCCTCTCCCTCCGTGGGTCTTGGCTGCAAATCTCTGCAAGACTCTGCTCCAGCTTGGGGGCCTCCCATGAGGTAACAGCTTCTTTCATGCCTCTCCCTCCTCCGACAGGGGGGTCTTTGCACCCCGATGGATCCCATGGGCTTCGAGGGGACAACTCGTCATCACCATGGTCATCACCAACGTATTCAGGGAGTAATAGTTTTAAGTCCACTCCCTGATCTGTGGGGTCCCTCCCCCTCCTTCTCCTCTTTTCCTCCTGCACTGACCTTGATGTCTGCGTTGCGATGTTGTTAAGTCATGGCTGCCCCAAATTCTAACTGCGCAACAACTTCTTAAATATGTTTTCACGCAGGGGTGTAACTTAATGGTTCAAAAGCAGGAAGTTTTCCTCGGAGCTGGCCTTCATTGGCCCTGCTCTATAGAATGGAGGGAAACTTCCAGAGGCTTTCCAACAGAAGGCAATTTCCCTCTTATATAAAAAAAAAAAATACCCAGATAACCCCACGACAATTACTTATTAAAATTTTGGCTTTTGTTTATCAAATATGGAATCTTTTTTGTCAGACTTAGTCCTCAAAGTCACAAATAGACTCCATCTGAGAATGTACACAATACCAGACATTTCTTCAACAGAAGACAAATAGGAGTTAAAGAAAGTACATACTTTTGGGAATAAATTTGGTTCAAAACTCTGTTTGAACTTTTTACAAGTGGTAATTATCATCCTCAGATTTTATTTTTTCAGAATTTTGAATCATCAGGGGAAATACTGGATCCTAAATGTTGACATTTTCTATGTTCCAAGTGAAATACTACATAAACTTAGACTTATTTTAGTTCTGCCCAGTCCATTTTGGCATTTTCCAGTATATGGATGCTCATTTGGAAGCCTGAGTACTGTAGAATAGTGGATGGTAAACTTGAAAGCATGAGAAACTGCTTACTTAAAAGTGCTGCTTTGAAAATTCCCTTTATTCCTTTAATCTTCCTTTTTACTCTTTTCCTGGACAAGGATCTCTTATGTATTTTGTGTGGAGGTGTGAATTCAGCCAGACCACAATTTGGAGGACCTGTGTGTCTGTGGTGGCAGCAGCTGCAGAGACCTCAGTGGGTGGATGTGAATGTCAGCAACTACAGAGGGACCTCAGGTCGCAAGGACCCATGTGTCCATGGTGCCAGCTACTGGGGCAAGTGTGGGTGTGTAAAGAAGTGTGTGAGTACCGGCAAAGACCAAACCAGATGAGCCACCAAGTAGGTATGGTGGTCTGGGAGCCAGGGGGTGAGTGGTTCTCTAAGAGTGAAATCACAGGGATAAGATGTGGTGTGGTTATTGGGGACCAGAACAGTCCAAAGTTATTCTGTGTGTGTAAGAGTATTTATGCCAGCAGCTAGAATAGGGCTGTGGCCTTGGAAGGTTGTGTATCCAGGTGCCAGAAGACTGGATGTCTGAGCCCAGCTGTGGGACCATGCCCTGTGTACATATGCACAGTGCATACTCCACCAGCAGACCTCCAGTCTGCTCAGTCAGAGAGGGGACTAGGATGAGGCCATTCATGCCATCTTGCTCAAAGGAGTGCTCAGTCAGTTTCTTGTGGAGATATGTGTGGCCAGACCCATATGCCTGTGGTTTATACCTGTGCTCCATATACCTGTGCATGTTTATACTGGGAATGAGCGTTCAGCCTTGTTACCTGTTGAACCTGGGAACAGGGAGCTGCAGCAGCCTTGTGTCTTGAAGATTCTCTGACCTGGTCTGATTTACCCCCAAAAAATCCCAAGTCCCACTTTTTGGACAAATATAGGTTTTCTTTTGCATAAGACTTTTTTTTCCACAGATGAATTTGTTGTATCAGAAGTCGACACCTGCACTGTGATTGCTAATAAATAACTGTTTATTTTCAATGTTAAGCTCCTCCCTTTCTTTGGTGGCTGTTTGGCATTACTGACTGATAGAAGCCATCTTTCTCTGGGCCTCTCATTTTCTGTCTGCCCCAGCATTAAACACACACACAAACACATTAGTTGTATGCAAAGTATACTTTACTGCAGCCATGTCCAGTCTCAATCAGTCACTTTTCTGTGACAAAGGGGTTGAGACTGCTGAATCCCAATCTATTCCTTGTTATAAATGTACTGTAACTTCTATTCTTCTTCCCATCTGCATTCAAAAAATGCAAATTTTTAAAATTTTTACAGAAGCTTACAAACAAATGAGAAGGTTTGAAATCAAAAACACCATCAGCTGAAAGACAGAGCAGGCAAGTAGCTTTTCCCCTAAGTACCTTCCAGAAAATGTTCAAGTTGAAGGGAGGGAAGAAGTTAGCCATTAGCAAACTTCTTTTGTACCTTCCTCCTCTGAAATGTCAAACATACTATATTTGCTGCTAGCACCTGGTGCTGGTGTTAATAGTGAAAGACTGAAGGCCTAAGAGGACATATGTGGCTGCCCTAGCTGGAATGGAATTGTGGAATAGTTTTTCAAATAGTCCACCAGCATTTCAAGAAGATTCATTATGTAAGTTTAAATGGTCTTTCTGCCACACTAGTTCCTGATTACTAAAGTAAATTTTATCTTGCTTTTGCTTTTCAGAGGCTAGAATTTACAATTTGATTTGGCTTGTTGGCATATGCCACACCATGTTTAGAATAGATTGTAATTTTACCTTTAGTGAATTTCTTAATGGAAAAAGAGACATCCAGTATATATGGTTCAGTGTTGTCATTTTGAAGCTGCAATGACCTTTTGAGTCTGAAATGGTTTTATATCAAAGAACTTGCAAATGGACTCATTTATACCTTACACACCCAACATTTTGGATTTATGCTAAGACAGAGCCGAGGTTTCTGACTTTATAAATCTCTATCTTGGCCTTAAAATGCCAAATAGAATGCAAAGTCAAACCCCTGTTTCTTCAAGACCAATAGAATGTTTGCCATTGAGTTTAATCAGCCCAAACTTAATCCTCTGTAATATCAGCTTTCTGTTTTATGGCTACATATCAAAGGTTAACCACACATTCACTCAGCAATGTTGTGTTCTATGAATATTGTTCTGTGCTATAATTTTTTCAGTTTTGAAATTATTTCCCTGCTATATGACAGAGTAGAAAGCAAGTGGAAGAAGAGAAGAAGGAGAGAGTACCACTGTATCAAGGGAAGATGTGCTCTCAAAGAATTCAGACTATCTGCTCTTCATAATTAGATTTACAGGACTCACAGGTAGCTGTACTGCACACATTTATCATATTGTCAAAGTCAATTTTCCTGGTTCTTTCACTCACTCATACTCTAAAGTTCACATTTAACTTTTAATTAAATCTAGAGAATGTAAGATTGAGTAGAAGCTACATTTATCAGTTTAATTTTTGAATGCTTACTGAATATACATTATTGCTCTCAGTTTCAATTGAATTTCATTTATTAAAGATCCTTTTTCTCCCCTAGAACCACTTAGACTTTCGTGGCATCATGATTTCCTCGATAAGAAATGTGATTTTGTAAGCAGTAAATGGTGTTCATTCAGGCTGTAAAATATATGTGAAGATTTCTTTGACAGACTATCCACTTTTTTGCTGTATATCTATGCCCTTGTGGATCTCTGTTGGTAATAAGCTTGTCCTACTGTAATGAGCATCATATAATATTTTTCAAATAATTGTCACATTGACCAATAACAGATGCCAATTTTCCTGTAAAATGCACTGCTTGAATCAATAACCTTAGCTATTACTAATCAGTGTCTGTAGAGAATTAAGTATGGTAATGCCAAAATATTGATAACATGTTTATGAATTATTTATGTCTACTGTGTGAATGCAGGGCAGCTTACATGTATGTTATCCAGATGAATTAGGAATGAAAGGCTAATGATGTGCAGTGAAGGAGTATTTTTGTGTGCTCCCCAAAGAGGTACCTAAGCTAGTTTTGGTTGACAGTCTTCAGCAACAAAGGGAGGGGAGTTGTGCTAGGGTGTTGTTTTCTTTGGGTTCCCAGTTCCTCAGGCTTCTTGGAGAGCCTAATTAGCTTCATGTTGGATTACACTGCACCCACACTGCATCTCTTTTCTGAGACCAGTGCTCGCTTTCTCTCTCTTTGTTATTTCCTTTACCTGTAGATTAATTCTCATCTTCCTGGAACCTATTCCATAAGGCTGAGGTAAACAATACAATGAATACCTCAGCATTATCTGTACCTGCTGTCACAAAGTCCTCCACCCCATTAAGTAAAGAGACCACATTTTTTATTTTTCAGCATTTTACTACTATGTAGCAGCAGAAGCCCCTCTTTTTGCCCTTGATTTCCTCAGGGAGTGTCATTTCTAGTGAGTCTGGGTTTTCGTAAAGTCATCTTTACATGCTTGAATTTAGCAGTCCGTAGCCTTAACAATGTATTGTCTTAAAAGTGGCATGTGAGCTGGAGACCTGTAAGAGAAAGCAGCAATCCCAGGGCAGGAGCTGAATTTGCATGTGTGGTGGGGAGAAAATTCAAGGTGATGTGGCAGGAGAGTGAAGCTGAGGGGAGAATGCAGGAAGGAGATTTTCAGGGGCTTATTGAGAAGTGCAGGAAAAAAAAAATATAGGCTGGACATGCAAATAAAGACATAAACCTGGTGGTAGGTGAAATTGTGAAAATGCTGTGAAAAATGAGTGGATTACAGCTAACTCTGGTCTGAAGAGGAAATGAAAATATGTTTACAAGCCCTTTTCTCTTTCTGATCCTTTTTCTAGGTTTCTATACCAAAAGACTAATTATTCTAACTTATTTTCTAATAAAAACTTAAGGGGATTTGAGTTAGAAAACATTCTCATCTCATGAGAGTAAAGTAGAACAAAGATGTGCCTTAAGGTGGTGCCTGAATGGGGGCCCCAACACACTTGCTGTTTGAGAATACTTATTTTTCTCTTGAGCTTCTTTTAAGTATGTGCCAGGATTGTTGAAATGAACAGTGTGACTCAAAAAGTGTGTTCTCTTTCTACTTAATTCTTAAATGCTATTGGTCCTGATATAAGACTTCATCTTCCTAATATTCTCAAAATATTAAAAGCAGTTTGATGCTCCTCTGCTTTTCATCTGATGAAAAGTACGTTTCACTGGCTTATCACGCTGAATATCACACTGTTTATACTATTTACACAAAGAGATACCTATTTTCTTAAATGCTATTCCATGTAACTCACGGAGAAGCACTAGAGGAATGCATTTGATCTTATCATACTAACATTTAAAAAGATAGAATTCAGGATAACCAATGTTTTCATACTTTTATGTGTGTTTCCAGTACTTGGAAAAGAATAAATGTAAAATAACACTAAGAAGTGATCTATTGGTTAACACCCACTTACCTACAGCGTCAGTGTTGCTATGAGCTTTTTTCTACCAGCTGCTGAAACTGTGCTTATGGTTATTCTTGGTCCTTCCCCATCTCTAAAATAATACTTAAAAAAACCCCAAACAAAAACAAACAAAAAGAACCCCAAAGAAAAACAAACAAGAAAAAGGAGTTGCACTTAGAGATATTTCAATTAGCTGGATTAAATAATAAATGTCAAAGATCTGCTCACATTTGCACCTAATGGGAGAAAGGTAATGCATAGTAATGTCTTCTCATACAGATACACACAGTCTTTTAGAGTAAGAGAACAAGGAATATTTCTTTAAGACTGAAATAAAGGACATGTTAGGGTGAAACGTCAAAGTAATCTGGTTCAGTTGGTATTGAAATGTGAATTCTGTATTTCTAAGAAATTCAGTTTGGCATTTAAGGCACCTGGTTTTATAGTGATATTATAGTAGGTAGTGTATTAAAAATATTATAAGGTTGTCAATTTTTCTTCAACAATTTTCAGATTTAAGAGTATATATTTAGATATTTCTATATATGACTCTATTTAGAAACACGAGACATTCATCTCTATTCTTAATTTTCATTAAATTCATTGTTTACTTGGAGACATTAGCTATCTATAAGATCTATGAAGAAATCTTATTAGGAATAGTACTTAATGTTTGTATTCCATTAGAATATAATCTTTATAAAGGTGATCTGGTCTTGGTGGCACCATTCAAGCCCTGTGACCTTTAATACCATTATTTCAATGAATTCCTTAGAAAGTCATTACTAATACTGACTTTTATGTGTCTCAGAAAATGAAGTTGTTTCTCTGTGATGACATACTGAAGTATTTTAATATTAATTTCCTTGCAAAAACATTATGTATTTTTAAATTTTCCCAGTTATGTTTTCAAGAAAGATCAATTTGATATCATATCCTGCATTCCAAACAGAGGAGGAATGAGTCATTGTAATGCAAGTGCAATAGCAGAAAGTTCTGCTTTATTTGAGATTATGAAAATAGTTGAGGTAAAGAAAACAAAAGACCATCTGAACCACATTTTAAAGGAAATAGAAAATAAACAAAGTAGAAGAATGTGTCCCCTTGCTGAATCTCTCCCAGATTTTAGAAACTTCTTCAGCTGTGTTTCATGGATATTAACTTTCACAATGCTTTTCAAAATGTCTTTCTTTTATCTTGCCTTGTTGTCTGCAAAACCCATGGAAATGAGTTTTGCAATAAGAAAACCACCCACAGCACACAAATACTCTGGAGATTGTAGGGATATTTTTCCCTTTGGAGGGAAACTAATTTTTATTATCCTCTATAAAAACAGAAGTTGAGATCTTCTGAACCTGCTTGTCCAAGATTCCTACAAATTGCTTGGGGTCAGGATAGATTTTCAATTCTATGAAAGAACACCATAGTCAAACCATAATAACAAATTTAAATCATTATAATTTCGACAGCAAGACATGAAGGAAAATATTTGACTGAGCAGGTCAACAGCCAGTGCCTTCATAGAAAACACAAAAATAATCAAGAAGCCTCACTTAGCTTTTGTCATCCCCATCCTTTCTCCAGAATTTTGACAGATATTCAAGGCTTGCACCAATACATTCCTAATACTTATTTTTCTACTACTCTCAAGTATTTTAATTGAATAGGCGAGTCATCTGTCAGCTAGCAGTTGTGAAGTGATGTGTACTCTCTACCCTGTGTTTTTGTGGTTTAAGAAAATGGAAATATAAAAAAAAAATAAAAAAAAATAATACTGCACTTTTGAAATCTTTGGCTTTGTTCATCTGTGCAGTAGGAAAATTTCAGAATTTTACAAAGTCACATAGGATAGGGAAATATAGGAAAGTAAATATAGGAAATAGGGAAAGTATTTTTTTCCTATACTACATGTAACTGCCTTTGTGGATGTTTTAACTTGTAACTAGCAGTCAAAATATATCATAAAAGGGAACATGAATTACTAAACTATCCCACAGAAATAAGGCAATGTCAGTACATTCAAATACTGTGTCCTGACTACTTGGATTTTACAAATTCTGACAGATAGAGGAGCTCCCTTCGTTTTTTACACATTTGTAACATCTGTACTGCTCATCACACCAATAAAATCTATAAATTTGAAATATATGAATTTTTAATATGGATGCTTCATCCTTTGAAGCATAAATTTATGACTTTGAGACTAATGTATAATATAAGGAGAAAGGCCAGCTTTTTAGAAGTTTTTGTATAATGTTGTCTTTTCTTTGTTTCTGCTCATTAAAATATGAAACACTTCAGTATTAAAAGGGTCAATCATCTACTTGCTGAGTGAGGAGGACTTAAGTTACAACTTTTAGAAGGTAAAAAAATTGGTTGTATGAGTAAAAAATACATACACTTAGTAATTACAGTCTAGCATATATCTCATGACTTCCCCATTGTTTCCTAAAGGAGTAGTTTGGTTACTTAACCTTTTATGTTGTTTCATTTTGTTTCTTGTTTGCTTATTTTCTTATGTTGTTTGCTTATTGGATTTTTGAGGGAATTATTGTCTTAGTTGATAAGTGAGGTTTTACTGTTTGTAATCAATACACTCACTAGATTTCCTTAAGATCACAGATAAGACAAAAATCACCAAGCTTTGCTTCTTACTTACATCCAACAGACATATTGCTATCTACCCTTATCTGTGAATTACTTGCTATTTTGAAAATAACAATATTTACAGGGCTGTAGCCTGTAAGTGCATAATCCATTAAATCAGTAAGGAACAGTAAGAAATTTCCATATTATGTAAGCATTGAAAAGGCTAGCGCTGCAGTTAAGATTGGTAAAAACATTCGGGTTTGTTTGCTTCATTTGTGTTTTGGTTTTTTTCCGAGTTTTTTTGTTTGTTTTTTTCTTAAATAGAGGATGCTATTTTAAAAAGATATAAAACAACACTTTTAAACTCAATGTATGTTCCCTGTTACAATAAAAAAAATACTTTTAAAGAAGAAAAAGAGAAGAAATGAAACAGTCATCATCAAGTTCAGTTTTACTTGTTTCCTATTCAGCATGAAAAAACATACTAATAGGCAGCCAGAGGGAAAGCAGAAACAAATACTACTACCAGGGGGCTGAAAAAAAAATCTTTGTGAGGGCTATGATATTTGCCTCAAAAAATGTATCTGGAAGGCAGAGTGCCAATGACGACTTTAAAGACACCTGCCATTTCTCCTGATGGTGGTATTTCCCATCGGGGTGATGGAAAGAGAAAGACAAGAGATAAGCAAACATACACTTTATTACTGTGTCCTGAAATATGTTAGTGATAATTGGGGTTTTTCTTCAGCTATTGAGGCCATTTGCCTTATGGTGCACTAGTGGAGCACATCCTTCAGTTTGTTCTATTCAGACTTAACCAAGTTTGCACCCTTTGATATGTTCTGCAAAATAAAGCAAAGCAAACCATGGGTATAAGTATTCACACATATATGGAGAGTAAGATCTTGTTGAAAATAGAAAAACAGTCTAGCCAGTCCTCATGCAGGTCATTGAGAACATAATTTGTGGGCTTGACTAGTTATGCTCTTGCATATTTTCTTTGTAAAGTTATTTCTAATCAGACAAAAAATATGTCTGGTGTTATACATCCTGTTTTCCTGTGAATTGCTCTGCTCACTACTGTTCACCTGAAGAAACAAATTAGGTATATTGTTCCTTTTGTTCTTGTGAACTTTTATAATAATTGCCTAATTAAATTAATATTTTATTTATTTTTTGAAACAAGTTTCCTTAATTCATAGTTAGGCCTCATTTGTGTTTCACTTCTGTCAATACTTAATCTATAATAAAGTTATTACATTTTCTAAGATGCTCACTTATGCAAATTCCAAATTTTCAGGTCATAGATTTCAAGCTGCAGTAGCATTTCTCCGTAATTTGACAATCCAGTTATTATAGGATTTTTTGGGGGAAAAAAAACCCCAAAACACAACCAAAAAACCTAAAAAAAACCCCAAACCTACCAAAACTTGTATTTAATAATGGGTCTACAGACATGAACAATGAAAATAAAATTTACTTTAAAAAGCATAGTTGTATGAAATTTGTCATCATTTGTATTTAGGGCCTGGATGAAAGACTGGTCAAAGCCTTGAAGCAAAACTTAAAGAGGACATACTAATAAAAAATTACCAAAGAATTTCCACTCTCTGAGGCTGCAGCATGAACACCCTAATGATGCTGCAAAGAAAGCCTAGCTCTTCACAAAGGACCCCCTGACCCCAGAGGATTTGGAGTTCTACCTCAGTTGGGCTATCCTCTCCAGTGTGATACCTTCTCATTGAACTCTCCAAACACATCCATAAGAGAAAAATGGAACACCAACGCCATAAGTCTCTGAACAGCTTCCTAAAAAAGATACTTTCTCATATCATGAAAAATGAGATGTTGCATTCTTTCTAACAGCTACGCCTGGAAAGACTATAAACAAATGAGAATTCGTAATGTAGGTAATTCGCAGACTGCTTTTATAGTTTGAGATGTTTTTTTACTTAACATTAAAAACCCCTTCTGCTAAGCAGATATCAAAGTTGTTTCCAGTTATCTGGACTGAGCATGCTCATAATATCACTTGACACATAAAAGGCACAAAGGAAATGCATGCACTTACAGTTTAGCCTTTACTTTTGATATTAAAGCACATTTAATCTGAAGTGTTACTGTGAAAAATCCGGATTTTATCAATTGGCATGCAGCAAGATCACTAGTAGTATTCCCTGTAAATTTTCTTATGCTATTTGAATGATGTAGTTGGAGTTTTGTATTTAATTTCAAAATAAATAATTAAATTCAAGTTTATAGGTGTTAACTGTCTTATAGAGAGAACAAAACCATTAGGTATAAGATATCTGAGTTATTAAAATCTGAGGGAATAGATTACAATAGCAATTTAACAGAGATGCACAATAATGTAATAGTTTTCAAACATCTACAGAAAATAAAAACAAATCGTTAAATCTGGAGCGTTATAGATTCATCTGATAAAGGATTAGGAAAAAAAAATACTGCTGAATGTGACACACTGGCTATGTCTTTCGTTTTTATAAACTGTGAAATTTTAAAAGCACTTGGCTTTCAAATTATACATTAGTACTGCATGACAACCACTGAACTTAAATAGATAATTGTGTTATTAGGCTTAACTGTACAGTAAATCAAGAACTCTAACGAAATTAATATTTTTGTTTTAAAAAAAAGAAAAAGATTTATTAAAAATTAAACACTTAAATGTTCAACCAGAAAGAATCTAGAGATAGACAAACTGTAATCTCCAACACTGAAATAAAGCAGAAAAAAAGTCATGCATTATTCTTAATAGAGAAAATTTTATATACCAAATGTATTTCTGATGAAATGATATAAGTTATAATACTTGTGCAAGACATCACACAGACAAAGGAAACTAAATGTAGAGTGTATTCAAGCCTCCTAAAAACTATCATCAATTTTGAATCATTTTGTAAAACCCTGCCATGAACAAAGACACACAAAGCATATTTGATTACATGACAGAAGGGAGGGGAGTGAGAAGGAAAGCACTGAATACTTACTATGTTCAGGGAGAGTAAAGTGCTATTTGTGAACAAAGGAACGAAAATGAAAAAGGCCTGGAAGAAAAGATAAGAAAAAGACTTACATACAAAATTGAACCAATGAGGTACTAAGACATATTTAAAGCAGTAAGTTCTTTTCCTATCATCCAGTCAATATAGAAGGGAGAGCTGCATGAAAGCCAAAAATATGCAGCAGCAGAATATTTTACTGTTAACTTTTATAGTTTTATTTATACCAGTTTCCTAGGCCAGGCTTCCAAGCAAGTAATAAATTTGTCCACACCTTTCTCCCTTACTCACTCTTTCCCTAGGAAACACAAAGTCAGGGGAATTCTTAGCCGTTTGTGGCCCACCCTCACAGACAATTTTGGTTATGGATCTTCTGATATTTGCAAAGACACTGCAAGCAGAATCTAAATAACTCAAAAATACATAATAGGTATTTTTGGTTAACACAGTAGCTTGCTGGGAGTTCACAATGCCATTAGGGGACGAAATAATAAGCTCAACTTGCCCAATGAGACAGGTGATTAGGTTGAGCTGGGCTGTCAGCTGTCAGTCAGAATAGGAAGAGTTGATTTTCCTTGTAGTGGGTTGATCTTTCATGTTGCTTTCTTGCTCCTTTTTGATTCACTGTTTTTTATCTTAGGAGTTTGCATTTCTCATGCCAGTATTCACCTTGTGAACCCATCTGCTAATAATTCCTGATTTAGCAATTGCACTTCTGTGGTTTTACTTTTCTTATACTACATGGTATTGCTTATGTACTCTCTTATATATATTTTTTTGTAATAAACAATTTTCACAATGAAACTGAGCCAGGAACCTGTGACCATGCTGTGACAAAAAGGGGTTTGAAGCACAGACAGTTGAACTCCTGAGATGAAGGTTACACACAGAAGTCTTGCTCTGTTCCCACTCTGCTGTGAAATCACTGGGGCTCTGTTGCAAAAGGCTTCTTCAGTATTGAAGCTAGGACTATGATTACCCTCTTAACTAGATTGTTTTTAAATAAAAACACTTTATAATAACTCTGCTCCTTTGGTTGTCCCATACATTATCAACAATTTTTGAGTTCTTTATTTTTCTTACACTTTATGGAAGTTAGCTGTGAAGGTTTGAGATGTAAATATACACATATTGGGCTTTCACAGGCAACTTATCATGTGATTGACAGAAAATGATTCATTCATCATTCATTTCAGAGAGCTTTTCTGACTTGCAAATGTGATAGTGAATTGGAACTGAATGTGGAGATACCTGGACTGATTTTCTAGCATTGCAGAAAGAGTTTTGGTTTCTAATGGAAACCAAATAGAAATCAATGAACCTGACTCCCTGTACTGCCATAACAGTGTCTATAAAACTACACTTGAACAAATTCGACTCATCAGGGTGGAGGATCCACCTCTGTGGATTCCACTATAATTTTCTTTGATTATGTCCTAAATACAAAGTGAAATATGAGGAAAAAGGTACAAATGGAGTCCATTCAGGTAAGAATAATAAAAGTGTTGAAATGCCAGTGAACGTAAATTAGCAAGTTCTGCATGTCTGTCATCTTACGCTGAAAATACTTATTTCCCCTGTATGAAATAATTTCATAGCTTCTTAAAAAAAAAAAAAAAGAAAAAAGAAAAAGAGATAGAAAAATCTATACAAAGCAAAAAAATGTAAGTAGTGTATCTATCCATTCATATCACCACTGAGCTTTCTTAGATTTCAGTTATAAGGTTTATATTAACATTTGTATAGTAAAGTTTCAGCTAAACAAAGAAAAGTTTTAAGGAGAATTTTATTCCCACCTTTCAATATCAGAGGAAGGGAGATTAAGAAGCAGTTATAAACTACAGTAGATGGTCTACTCGCAAAATAATTATTAAAAAAATTTGTGCAGTCGAATTCTACATTTGATTTTCGTTGGAAAATATAGGTGGGAGATGTAGTGTGTTGTTATTAAATACTTCCACGTTTAACAAAGTAATTTTTTTCTGAAATATTAACTACAGTTTATACATTGTCATATAATCCTTCCCAAAATATGTTTTGTGATCTGCAGAGAATTATCATCATGATTTTTGGATTTCTTTTTGTTTCTCCTTTTAAAACCAAAAGAGTTTGGTTTTAAAGATTTTTTTAAAGGAGTTTGTTTCATGGCTATATTATTTATCTATAATTTTATAATGAGTTGAACTTTAAGGTATTAATTCTGAATGTTTACTTGCTGACTGAATATATTCTACATGCTCTTCCACTCTAGTAGATGCTGACCCTAGCCCTGTGCCAAAGCCAAACCGTTGCATCGTTCTTGCCAGATGAACGAGTCACTAAGCCTGAACTAAGCTGGCTGCTGATTGTCTCTGGTTCAGTGCAGGTACTTCTTCACTCTGCTCTCCTGATGAACAGAGCTATCTTAATATATATGTTTAATGCAAATCCAGCAGAAGCTCTTGCCCCAAGAAGAATGAGTGTGCTTCCACCTGAACCTTGTAAGTCTCATTGAAATCTTTGTCCTGCTTTTATGATGTGAAGGGGCATCATAATGCAGGGGAGCTTTAAGCAAAAAATATCATACAAAATAAGAACAACATGAATTATTCATTGTCAATATAACACTATCAGCAGAAGACTATGTACTTGTTGCTTATTGGAAAACACCAAAATGACTAATACCTGGTCAAGAACTTTGTAACTTTATGGCCTATGTTTCTGTTTCTGTGAGCCTTGGGATAACAATTTCCTGTGGAGGTTCATGAAAACAGTTTTGCACCTGTCTGGGCAATACAAGACACAGAAATTACATAAACATTCTCTCAAGCAGAATCCCATAGTGAAGATTTTGTTAGGCTTGTTTATTGTCTCTCTTCTCCATCTTCCTCCTGAATTTTCTATGAATTCTTTATCCAATTTAATTTCAGGAGGGCAAGGATTGCACTTATACTTGTGATTTTGAACATTCTGAGTCCTGGGAACAGGATAAAATAAAGCACTTCCTATCATTAATCTCTATTTCTTTATTACTGTTATGGTGGATATTACTCCATGTAAGTTAAAAGCAGGTGAGAGGGCTATATCAGTTGTAGTGAGGATCAGTTGCACCTGACAGGATAAAAAAAAGAATGCTTACTTTCAAAATGGACACAAAGAGAAATTAAAGATGTACTTGATCATCCCTACTAATAATGGGAAATCTACCAGTAGATGGACCGTATCTCCCATTTCTGTAAAAAACCCAACCTTGCTAACCCAGAGTAGATGTTTAAATTGTATCTTAAAATTGTCCAAGCTCTCTAGTCAATTAATTGTTAGCATTTTCAGATGCACACTACTTTAATTTCCTGCTATGTAACATTTGCTCCCCCAAATTAATTTGTTAGTATGTAAATAAATGGAAATAACTAAATTATTAAAAAAATAAAATAAAAAGTGTTGCTCTGAAGAAAGCAGTGTCTGGATATCAGAACATAAAATTTTGCAAGCAGAAATATTATTCTAATATGCCAAGGTATCTTAAAGAATGTCATTCCCTTGTACTTGAGTTTCTTTAGTCAAATCTATTGCCACAAGTGGAAATGTACCCAGATTTAAGAACATAACTGTATTAAAGAAATTATACACAAAGAAAATTCATAAAACGGGTATGGAACCATTATATTTCATTGATTCATGACTAGTGGTAACTCATTACTTCTAATCTGCGTTCACAACCTATATGTACTGCTAACCTCTTCTGGGTGAATGTTAGTGACAGACAGGAGAGCTAATACTATGCTGAGAACATAACATGATATTTACCTAAGACTTTAAAATTCAAGCCTCTGGCTCCCTCAAAGCAATCACAGAAGGGTAGGAAAAAATTATACTGCAATATAAACTGGATTTTTTTTCTCTGTGTGTTGCCTTCAATTCTCCTCCAGAAGATTTGGGTCACTTTTTTCCATGTGAGACTTAAAAGCACAGAAAAACAAAACAAAACGAACTTTCCAATATACAGACTGTAAATCTGACCTCTTAAAAAATTCTGCATGCTTGTTTTCAGGGTATGTTTTAAAAGCTTTCTTTTGCAGCCAGAAAATAAAATATGAGAGTCTTATTTTGGCAACAATTCATATATTCATTGGAAAAATCATCTAAAAAAAAAGGAAAAGTATGTAAAGAAACCAGCTTTTCTAAACTTCACAAGCCCTATGCAGAACTGTGAGTACTGTCATCCAACACAGTAAACTCTCTGTGATTAGTTAGGACATTTCTGGTTAAAAATAAGGAAGAGAGAATTGGTAATAAGCTCCTGGAAAACAAAGAAACAAATGCAAAAAATACCTAACCAAAAGAGGATCTGTCAAAAAAAAAAAAAAAGTGAGGTTTTTGGATACCTCAGGTATTCAGCACATAGAGATGAACTCCAAGTACATAGGAACATAAGGATAAGGGTAACATAAGGAACGTTCATCACACAGGACTTTCTGCCCTACTGCAGTGGGGCATCTTCAGGATTTACATACCTCTTTTACTCCTTCCCCTCTCTTATGGTGCTACTAATATGACATTACCTGACTCACTCTGCTCAGTAAAAGCTTACAGTAAACAAAAATTCATTAATGCTAGTAAAGGTCATGGACATCATGATGATACATGTTAAAAAAACAGCTCCAAAGAAAGTCAGTCAAAGAGAGGGGAAGGGAAGGGAAGGGAAGGGAAG
>JAWWMP010000041.1:15630457-15664108 GCA_035047865.1 Dendrocincla tyrannina
AGGGAAGGGAAGGGAAGGGAAGGGAAGGGAAGGGAAGGGAAGGGAAGGGAAGGGAAGGGAAAAATGAGATACTGAGTACCATAAGAAGCATATTTCTGTGTGGAAGACATTGAGACTCAGGGAGCACAGTATCAGCACTCAAGAGACAATGATCTCTAACTGCAATGTCGCCAGTCATACTAACATGACTTGATCATTGATAGAACTGACAGTAATAAAGCAAACACTAGGCTCACAAAACACGTGTCAGTGCCTAACTTACAAGGTATTTAAAAAAAAAATTACCTGGTGAGCTCACAACAATGGGTAGTAATTGTCTGGTCATGTAAAATGCAATTCTGCATTGAAAAGTCATGTCACTAAGCATTTTTTCAAACTCTAGGATTCTAATAAACACAAATAAGCAAACAAAGTATCAGTAACCTTTTTGTTAAAACATACAGTAATAAATAATACTTATAAAATCTGAAAGATAAAAACACAGTAATGATCCAGCTTTTGGTTACAGATGAATTCATCTTTGGAATTGTTAGCAACAGATTTTAATGTTCCTAATATTCACCAAAGAGTGATTCTTCTGCTTGCAAATTTTTGGTGTTCTTAGAGGGTAACCTTTCTTGAAGGTTCTGTCTTGGTGGTGTTTTCAGAAAGAGGGACTAGTTTTTCTTTTCTTCTTCCTTTGGAACCAAGTATTTAATCTGGGGAAAACAGCACATTTTGGCCTCAGTTTCAGTTTAATGTTCAAGTTACATATTTTGACTACAGACCTACCATTCAGAGGTCTTCAATTATTTATTTTCTGTCACCAAGTTCATCGAAACCCTCTGTAATGTTCTGTCACCTCTGCATACTGTAGAAATTATTTAATTTCTACATTTTCTTTTAATGGTATACATATCAAATATACCTACATATATATCAAGCTTATCAAGATGGAATATATATTGAGAGGGGTAATCCTAGCGTTATAGCAATGTTAATACTACTGCTAGCATGTTGAAATAATAAACAATGGTGAGAAACTTTTAATAGCACAATATAATTTCTCTGAACACTTGTGAAAAATAAATAGTAGTTATACCAGAAACATTTAATCCATCTATATTTTGCAACCTTCTCAATCTACCTTTTGCATTGCAGATTGCTGCTGCAGAAACTGTAACTTAAGTCCTCAATATGATTCCAAGTATTCACCTTAAGGCAAATTGTTTGCAAAGTAGTGTAGTGGAGTTAGTTAGGTACGTAATTCTTCCCGAATTTCAATCCTTTTTAACTGTTTTTAAAATCTCTTACAAAACTTCCATTCTATTCTATGGATTATTAAACAGCACCACAGACTTTCACAGTCTGAATGTATTGAGCACTTTTTATTCATGCAGAACACTTTCAGTTATGCAGTAAGGAAATGGTAAACAAAAATCTCCACTTTTAGTTCTTTCTTTCTTTGCTTTCACTGCAGCTTGCCATTATGACCAAAACGCCCATGAAAAATTAACATGATAACTAAAACACAACTTATTCAAGCAGGCATATAATATGTAAATTGTACCTCGTGACTGATGAAATGACTAGTCCAGGATTTAAAAATAAAAATCCTTCTTCAGGTTTAAATTTTATTTATTTAAAAGAGAGATCAAGTGCAACCTGCTAGAATACACATACAGAACAGTTTTTCAAGAAGATACATTTATTTATTCTGCATTTCAAATTCCAGCCCATGCTTTGGAGCCTGATAGATACTTGCATGAGTAGCATGATTAAAATGTACTCACAGGCATTAGAGGCACGTGATGTTGAAAGGTCCTCTTAAAGAAAAATGCTTGCTGAAGTTAGCTGATGCTGTTACTTTATGAACTTCCACATTAGTGGGCTGGTTGCCTGAATAAACTGAAGATTTGGCCTGTGATATATATAATCACCCATGTGAGTCAGCTGCAGCAAAGCGAGATAGGTTTCATTCTTTATGAAATTATACCTGAGCTGTCAATCATTATGTAAACTGTCCAACTTTTGGCTTCTAACATTTCAAAGCTACAGATTACATTCTATCCTGGAATCCTTGAGTGATGGCAAAAGCTGTGAGATTTTTGATTAGCTTCTTCACCCAGGAAACAGGAGAAAGCAAGCTAACAGTTTTATAAATGACGAATTTTAAACTGAAGTGATGGCTCCCTGATATGATAGCAATGACTGCGGATGACTGTGTGCAAAACTCCTTGGGTTAGTTTAACTGTGGCTTTTTCCAGAAACTACAAAACACAGCAAAACAGCTTTCTTTCTTGCCTCCTTAGCCGTGCGAGAAGTATCTACAGAAGACTGAAAATAAAGATTATATTCCAGACCTTATTTATGCTAGCATGATAGATCATTCTCATTTCAATCGAGCTATATTTCTATAAGAGGTCTTATGGACCAAATATTACTCTAACTACTCCAAGATAAATACAGTGTAAAGAAAAAAGCTAATGAGTTAATGATTTTATATCAGTTCATCTAACAGAAAAAGTTCCCCCATGGGTTATATTTTATCATTAATTTATTTTATTTGCTTTTCTTTTGAATTAACTTATTCCTCTCTCACTGAAAGAGGGAAAAAAATCCCCGTGGATTACGAAGATGCAAGTCCAAAATTGTTTGGATGATTTAAAGACACAGTATGATTTTAGTCAGTGAATTTCCTTTTCTTTTTTTTTTTTTTATGCTATGTTTCTTTTTAATTACAATAAGTAATAAAAAATACCTTTCCCCTGTTTTTCTAGTCATCCTATTCCCTGTATCACTCCACAAGAACTTCCAGTAGGAATAGTCACTGACTTGTATATAGGCAGCAAAATCACTATTAGACTTAGGAAAGAAAATGCTAACTATAATTAACTTTGAGAGTTTCAGAAGTTTTGTTAGTGAACAGAAAAGTTATTTGGGGAAAGATGTGAAGATTTTTTCAACTAGAATTAAAATGTCCCTGTTACAAATGTCTATGGAAGATTGTTCCAAAATTTACTGTAATTAGTATACTCACCCGGTGATGGAGTAAAACTCAAAATCTGCTTTTAAATTACGACATTCAAAGAGATACAACACAGAGTATTCTGGCAGAATGCATTTAATCACTTTGTAGATATATTGTTGCAGGTCTTCTGTGTTCATAGATTTCCATCCTCCATATTGATTCAAAATGTTAATTTCTCATGTTACTGGGAAGTTTTTGCAGTCTGACTTAACAGTGTGTTTGATACTACTTACTTCCAGTCTGCAGATTTTTATAAAGTTTAAAAATGCATGTGGTTTAGCCTAAATGATTTATACATAGAAAAAAACAAACACAAATAGAGATGAAGCAATAATACCTAACATTAGCAAATTGCCACCTCTGAGATTAAAAATTTATTTACTAAAAGTTTTAGAGTAAAAATATTGCTTACTTTCTTCATATTTGTTTTCTAGTGCACTGTAAATAAACTACTTCTTAGCACTGATTTATATTTAGTAAAATTTTGTTAATTTATGGTAAACATCTGCTCCATTAACCTACCTGTCTATTGCAAGACAGTCTAGCTGTGAAAGAAGATTAACATTAGTTAAACTTTATGTTTGTAAATGTAAACTTTAATTCTAAAGAATACAGATTTTAATATTAGACAGGCACAAAGTTCGTTTGTAACTGCAAATCTGTACTGTTTTGAACAACTCTGATTACAGTTGACTACAGCTGAATTCTGAACACAGGAATTCAGATCCCAGAGTACAGATCCCAGAGACTTTGCTGTAATACGTCACTTCCATCTGCTTTCACAAACTGTCTTGTTTCAATTTAGAGGAGCCAAAAAATGTTCATAAGAAAAGAACAAATTCTACTTTGAAAAGACGTATCTTACTAGTCCAGATCCCAAATCAATATTTACCAATGCCATTCCAAGGATCTCACACAGAAATGCTTTTTCTTCAGCATAAGCAGGAGTTTTAGAAGGATAGCAACTGCAGATTAGGTGTAAAACCTGCGGTATATGTTTCCTTCCTTATGGATCCACCTCACCCTAAGATTGTTTTTACATACAGTTGTTAGCATCTTATCCCTTGAGCAATTCCACTGCTTCTGTTTACCCTGTAAAGGTTGTTCAGCAGTAACACATTTCAAAACATCATTATATTAAAAAAGACCACTCAGATATAATTTTCTTTAGGACCCATTGATTTTTCATTTTCTTCATAACAGTTCACTATGAAAGCAAACAAAACAGCAGGAGCAACAAAGTCTATAATGACATCCATTACCTTTATTTATATATCTCACATATAAGTTTTATATATACAATATATACAAGCTTTATAGATATATAGATCAGATATATATATATGCTTTTTTGAGGAGAAAAAAAGAAAACAAACCTTTTTAGAAACAGGTTAACTTTAGACTTTTCAGAGGATAACTACACGATGCTACATTTAAACTCATTGGACACTTGAAGATTAAATTGAAATCTTCTTAAATAAATAGATTTCTCAGACTTTAATTATAAAAGCCATTAAAATTATTTTGTTAAAAATCAAGACTTCTCTGCTGTCATTACAGAAAATTAAAAGAAAATAAAGAAAATCTGTCTCCTAAGTGTGAAAAAATATTTGATATTACAGTGCCTCTGTATATTTTTCTTTGTTCTTTCTCAGCATTGCTGTCTACTATCTGTGTATAATGGCAACAGTAACAGCAAACAAGTTTTTTTATTCCAAGTAATGTAATATTTGGCAGTACTCCCAAAAATGCCTTTTCCCTTTCATTCTTCCTCTTTCCCCACCATAGTGGTGATGGGCTGATTATTTGTTTGCACAAGATGAAAGAGTCAATGAGTGATTTTTCGAATCTGCAAGCAAAGACATTTGTCATTTAAATAGGAAGTTCTGAGCTTGCAGCAGAATTCAGTTTGATCTGTTAAGGAAAAAAATCCATTTGGTTAAATATGCTGCTGAGGATGCACAATACCTCAGCAGAGGGAATAGATTAAGAACAGATATGCGCTTTAGCTCATCTGAAAATATCAGAAAACTTTATGACATATATTCTAGCAAAATACAGTCTATGTGATATTTCAAGGAAAAACATTACAGAGCTCAAATTAACATGCATCAAACACATCCTTTAAAATGGAAACATAATGAACAGAATGGACTTGCTGGTTTTCTGGTTTTGGTTGGTTTTTTTGGGCATTTTTTTTTTTTATTTTAATGAACATATTGTCTTGAGCACTATGTTTAAATTTAAGGGGATTCAGTGCTGTTCATGAAGGAGCCAGTACTGAATCTCCAGCTAAGAAAACCAGCTGCAGATTTGATTAGAACATAAATATTTTAGTATAGCTTTGTAAATAGAGTATTGTGTTGTCTTAAACAGCTTAAATGGTACAACAGAAATCTATTAGAAAAAATAGTGCCACTCAAACCTAGATCTTTTGGAACAATATCATTATATTTTCATTTGAATCTTCTACAAACTGACATCTCCCTTATTTCAATTTGGTGTACATGTAGACTTTTTACAATCTGAGAGATCTTCAAAAGACACCTAATAGCACTAGTGACATCAAACTGTCAGATTTAATAGAGGATGTAGGCAGCGTAACACCTTAATTGTGATCCAAATCCTTATTTTATTTCCTTAGATTCCCTGTAGTGTGCATGGAAAGTCAAATTAGAATGGTATTCCATTTGCATTTTGAGTATACTACAAAGCTACACAGGTAGTGTAGGTGTTTGCAAAGTATTCTGTGTGTAACAGTCTCTTTCGGAGACTGAGGAACAATTTAATATGTTTCTTGGTTGTGAACTGAGTGTAGGGCTTCTCAGACTCAAGATTAGGTTAGTACTGGATGTGAGAAAGATGTGACTTTGTAGGCGAACATAAACTAAGAGATGAGCAATTTTAGTCGCATTCTGCCTTGGAACCTGGAATGGAGTTTTCAGATATCAGTTTGAAATAAGGTGCCTGAGTTCATTTACAGGTTGAACATATGATTTTTATCCTTTTATATCAAAGTTAACAAAAGAGCTTTACCTACAAAAAGATCTTGAACCAATGTTTCAATTTTCTAACTTCTCAGAAGATACTGGAGCAAAACCCGGGGAGGGGTGGTGGGCAGGGGAGGGAAAGGGGTAGGGAGGGAAAAGAGAAAGAGTAAAAGTGTGGAAAAGTGCATATAGCTACAACACCAAATCCCTGTTTAGCTCAGTTTTGAGATATTAGAAATAAATGCAACATAAACTGAACAGGAAGTGACAACTGATCTGTTCCTTTTCAATGGAAGAGTTTCACTGAAGCATGACAATTGTTCAAAGCTGTGTCTCAATCAGAAAGGTCTACAAAGGTCTTGTTAGACTCACTGTCATGACTACACAGATGAATAT
This sequence comes from Dendrocincla tyrannina, assembly GCA_035047865.1. Lineage (NCBI taxonomy): Eukaryota > Metazoa > Chordata > Aves > Passeriformes > Dendrocolaptidae > Dendrocincla > Dendrocincla tyrannina. Next base: position 15,636,854 of record JAWWMP010000041.1, read on the forward strand.
GGGGTGTCACGCAGCTTCCTGGATTTAGTCCTATGGAAATTGATATTAATACAAAGGTGAAAAGTAATGTCTAGATAAGAATGTACCCTGGATCTCAGAAGTAACTGGGGTGATTGCATTGATTCACAGCCAACCTATACACATAAACAATAGGCAAAGAGAAAACAACAATAAAACTTCAACATAAAGACAAATGATAACACTTAGCACAAACTACAGAACAAAAATTGCAGAAAGTTCATAAGGAAAAACATAGAAAAATATATAGTAAAGTTATAGAGAAAATAGAGACTTTTTAATAAATCATTACCAATGGCTAAGTGCCACATAGAAATAAGACAAATAAGACAATAACATCATCAATAAATATTTCTGTTCTGTAGCAATTTACACACATATATGCATAAAATATAAGAACTTTGGATTAGTTTTAATTGTGGCAGTAATTAAGAACATAATGAGCAAAAACTACTGAAGCTGGGCATCTTTTAATCAACAAATCTGGAGTTTGATCTAGGAGTTTTCAAACAATTGGCTTATGTCTGCAAAATTAATGCTGAATTTTCAAACATAATGTCTTCAGATAAAGTTGTATAGATTTCATTTAAAAATGAAACAAACTCTGAGTTTAACATACCTCATTTATCTCCACTTCCTACAGTGAAAAATTTGTATATTTTGAAAATATAAGTAATTAAAATTACCACCAGTAAACCTCCCAGGTTTTGTTCAAATGCTTCAGTTCCTACTTCAGTACATCTGAAATCAGTCATTAGCAGAGTCATAATTGTTGCAGTGGAAACAGTGCTTTAAAGAAATGGTGGAGCACTAAGATAATTGAAAACAAAATTTTCCACCAGAATCATTGTTTGGTGAATGATCAAGAATCTAGATATTCTTTTATTTTTTTAAAAAAAGGTGTTATTCAAAATATTTTTGCAAGTATCCATAAGTAGCTTTGCAATCTTTCTACTCAAAATTACATTTGATGCTGTGCAACCAGTAACTTCAGATTATAAATTAACATATACTGATATTATTAAAGTATGAGCAGCTATATTTGTCTTTTCAGTCTAATTCTGGCGGGAAGTTTTTCTTATCAGGCTTGTTTCCTGACCTACATACACTCTTCTGGTGAATTTACATCCAGAGTAACTTGCAGTTTCCATTTGACTGCATATACTAAAATTAATTATTGTTTTAAAAGATACCAGTTTTGCATTGTGCAACATCTGACCTTTTCAGATTCTGACACATTACCTGCCTTGTTTAGGACTCTGCTAAATTTCATTAACAAAAATAAATGTTCAGCTTTTACTTTTGAGCTGCCGTACTGCTAATTTGTAGTTTCATTTCAGATGGCCACTGTCTTACTGGTAATAAAATCACCAAATTCACTCCATCTAAGATGCTTTCTACATGGCAATTGGCATATCACCGCAATTAATTATTACAGTAATAGAAGTCTTCTTTCATGTAATGAATTCTATTGTCATAAAATTCCTGACTGCAATGGGCAGCTCTGCAAATATAGTGATATTCCAGGTAAACCAGTAGCTGTTTTAACTTGCTGAAAAGCACCTCTAGCTGGATATTACTGTTTCAACTCCAGCCTTCGACTTTTTCAGGTCTTGGTTTTCTTTTGTATCTACAGTTCTTCTGGTCAGGTTTTAAATTTATTCCAAAAGGATATTTAATATATAAACTGCTAAATTCTTATAAGCTTCCCCAGTAGTAGTGGCCCTTTTATATTATATATTTCATAGGCTGTGGACCTTGGTTACAGCTATTGTTCTTGAAAGAGATGAGTGCGTCACAGATGGCTTATGCACCCGCAGCAAACATTTATGTCAGGCTGTTCATTATTAGACTGTTTTGTACTGAAAAAAAGGAGTTGTGTATAGTGGAGGAAACCGTGTCTATTAAGTATCACTTAATAGAATTGCTCATGTTGACTTTTAGTGCGTGCCTCTGAAAATGCGCTTTATGGGATGGGTAATATTTTTATCTTAAATAAATAATTTACAGAATGCAAATGAAGTTTATTGTAACTTTCTTGCAATATTTTCCACACTTATGTATGAGAAATAAACTCCCCAGTTAATCTGTAAGAGATAGTTTAATAGGAAAAATAGTGGGGGTTTTCTCATCTTTGCCAGATTTTTTTGAGTAATTTCTGCAGAATTTTGCATTTCAACCTCTGAGTAGGTTTACATACTTTAACCTCTAAGTAAAAATAGACTATATGCTTCCCAAAACATGATAGGATAGCAGTTTCTACAGAAACAGATTTTGATACTGATGGTGAAGAGTAGTATGCAATTGAAGATGAGAAGCTATATCAAAAGAAATTCTCTGAATATGAGTACCGTGGCACAATTGATTTACTGACTTTCTGCATTGTCAGATAACTTAAAGACATGCTACTCATATATTAATTATTTACAAAAAATCCCCAAAACCAAAACACCAACAAAACAAGCAAAGCCCAAACAAACACCAAAAGTAACGAACCCTAACCACAAGGAAAACTAAAGAAAAACTCCCAACCCACAAGGATTTGCAGAGTTTGCTTATGTGTTTCTGCCAGTTTCTAGATTTAAGAGCTCTTTAGAAAAAATCTTGAGTCAGAGGTTTGCCTAAGTAAAACCAGTATAAGTAGGGACTCAGTTAACTTACATCCTTAAAGGTAGATAATAAAGTCAAAAGCATAACTTTATTTTACTGGCAGTTGGCTCATACTCATAGTTAGGAGCTACAAATGTTATTCTACAGTATTTACTATTTCAAATTTTATACAATAAAAGAGCTATATTGCTGTTCCATTAAAAATCAGGATTTTGCAAGTCAGTTGTTTGCTTAAAAAAAAACCCCTACAACTGTTCATTTAAAGAAGCCTAAATTATCATCACTGAAAGTCTAATAAATCAGATTATATCCTTTTTTGGAGGAAAACTATATCAATACTCACCAGACCACTTGATTTTTGTTTATTTATCACAACAGTCCCTGGTGCTAGACTCTTTCCTAAGAAAAAGCCTATGTATTAAATGCTTTTTAAAAATTATAATTTAAAATTAAACAATGTCATATACTATCTGTTCTCTTTATATGCACCTGTGAGACAATGTTTTCTCTAGACAATAATGATTAATCCTGTGCAGACTAACATATGTTTGCACTGCTGCTGGGAACTACTAAAATTACACATCTATATTGTCTGGCCCTGATTTTCAAACTTACCTTAATTTCTCTCACTGCTACAGAGAATCTGACAGAGACACAAAGAATGCCAAGCTTCACACAGTTGAAAATCAAAACCAGAGTGAAGCAAGTTCCCTTTTTTTTTTTTATGCAATGCTCATTAGTCTTGTGGACGTCAAAACTTCTACAGGCATAAAGACATGGAAGCCTTTAATTATGAAGACCAAGAGCTCCACCCCTTGAAATTTTGCTGACTTGTTAATATGCCTGCAGCTTTCATAGTTCTTCTGTGACCTGGTAAAGGTACAAATATAATCTCGCATATTTAGTAAGTACTTTCAGAAGATGATTTCAGACTGAGATGGAAATGAGATGCTTGTCTCTGATGTAATAAAACAAAGGCTCTGCCACAAAGACTTACAGAAAAAAAAGATGCCACATTAAATTTAACTTTAGAGAAGCCTCTGTATAGCTCTGCCATTTAAAATCTGAGCAAAATATATATCTAATATTCACTTCATTCTGTGATTCCAATGTAATTTAGATTTAATCAAGTACCCTCCAAGTTAATTAATGTAAAGACACTGAAGCACAGAAACCAGGTCTCTCTCTTCTCAAAGTTAGCAAGAGGCCTTTCTGGTCATACAGGCATGTTCAGTCTCAAGCTTGCTCTCAAAGCCAGTATGTCTTGACTAACTGGGCAATACTTGAATAACAGACGTGGAGAGCATCCCAGTGTTCATGTGGGAAGGCAGGTACTATTGGGGGTATAAAAATGGATTTGCATTTACTTTAGGAAGGGACAGCCTGCAATGAAATGGCTTCTATCCAAATGCATATATACAAAAACCTTATACCAAAACAAAGTCTCCTCTTTAGATTTCATTTTATCAGAAAACAGTGAATTCTTCTCCACTCCTCAAAAGGCTGTCTAGTTTGCAGATCCCAAGTAGATGCATACACCCTCTAGCCTGAAGTAGACATCTGGGAAAATATTATACATAGCTTTTGACCTCATTCTGGTTAAATCTAATGTACCCACTTTAGGTACTGACTCTTCAGAATTCATGTATCTCAAATGAGACTTTGAAGTTCTTATTACTTATGACCCTTCAGACAGATGTTTTGATTCCAATCAGTGGTCACCATCTAAATCTTAGGATCATCTAGTATAAATATCAAATCCTTTATTGACCTTTAGGAAGTCATGACTTCCAGATGAAGACACACACTTTAAGGATTGTATTTAAAGACCTCTTCAAAGATAACCTTCTCACTTGTTCATTTTCATAGAAAAAGTTTAAGAAAATTTTCTCCAAATGGTACCTCAACAAAAAAAAAAATCAAACTCACAAACTGACAGTTCTCATCACATTTAAGTAGCAGAAAAACAAAAAACAACCAACCAACCAAAAAAAACCCAAAAGAAAATCTATTCTACATAAGAAGGGTCTGTCCAAGGCCTTGGCATGGAATGATTGTATCCCAGCTCCACTGTTACCACACTGCACTACTGCATAGGGTACAGGGAAACGTTTGGTTATTCATGACTCTCATAAATCCTCCTGAAGCAGCTGTTTTGAATAATGATTAATAGGGTATGGGAAAGGAGCTTCTGCAGACTGCCTTATTTTTGCTAGCACTGCAACTACATTAGCAATTCAGTTTGGACCAATTGCACAAGTCTTTAGCAAGTTTCTCAGCTGTCCCCAGTTATGACATAGCATTTCAATTCAGTAGAAGTTTTACTGTTCTCTAGCTAAATTTATCTAAGTAGAAATTAAATGTGAAGCTCCCCGGTGGGTAGATACCAAATTCTTTTTAGCCCTATCTTTGTTTTGGATAAGGTAGAGTTAATTTTCCTCATTGTAGCTGGTATGGGCTGTGGTTTGGATTTGAGCTGGAAAAAGGGGTGATAATACAGGTGTGTTTTCCTCACTGTTGAGCAGTGCTTACATAGAGTCAGGGCCATTTCTGCTTCTCATCCCACGAGCAAGGAGGCTGGGAGTGCACAAGGAGTTGGGAGGAAACACAGCCAGGACACCTGACCCCAGCTGACCCAGGAGATATTCGAGACCATATGGCATTATGCTCAGCATATAAAGCTGGGGGAAGAAGATGGAAGGGGAGGATATTTGGAGTGATAGTGATTGTCTTCCCAAGTAACCATTTTGTGTGGTGGAACCTTCCTTTCCTGGGGATGGCTGAACACCTGTCTGCCCATGAGAAGAGACGACTTAATTCCTTGTTTTGTTTTCCTTGTGTGCACAGCATTTGCTTTACCTATCAAAGTATCAATTCAGGCACTTTCGCACTTTTACCATTTTGATTCTCCAGCCCTATTGCACCAAGGAGGGTGAGGAAGTGGCTCACTTGGCTCAAGTGTGGGGCTTGGTTGGCACAACTCACATCAACCTTTCCTTCGATTATCAGCCACCATAGGAAGATTGTAGTAGACAACACTAGACTGAGGATTGGCACTTTGGGTGCACATTGTCAGTAGGCATTGATTGTTTTACTTGTCATGGAACAGTACTTGTGGAAGATAACAAAGATGTGAGCTTAACTGTGATGTGCATGGATATAACAAAAAAGAAGGGGATTTAAAAGTTTTGCTTAAAAATATAATCACAGGCTTATACTGTGCATTTCTATGACATAATTGAAATAACTTGTTCCATTACATTAAGAAGTCATAAAGACAAATTTAAAATAACACTAAATACTTATTCTTCTTCCACATATATTTTAAATGAAAGGAACAGTTTATTTCAAAGAAACAATGAGTTAAGACTACTCACCTCCTTTAAATCAATGGAAAAGCTAATAATCAAGTATTCTGATTAGAATCCTAGCTGGTGCCCTTCATAAACTTCTCAACCTTATGGTGAAAGGTTAAAGTTATTAAAAAGAAAAAGGATTGTATGGATGTGCTAATTTTCTTAGACTAACAGAACAATGTCGTTCTGTAATTAAGGAATTTTAGTTTGCTTTGACAAACTTAACTCCCTCCTTTTAGTTGGAAAAAACCTCTCCAAAATGTTGTTTTCAATTCTGACCAACATGTCATGTAGGACTGTTATATCTAACTGCATTACTAGCTAGAGGCTTTTTTTTGTTTGTTGGGAAAGTTGCTAACAGAATCAGAGGTATCAGAATGTCATAAGAATTAATACAAACTTGTGAACAATTTAAGGGGGCCATTAACTCAGTTTGTTAATTCAGTGAGAAATTTCTTAATTCAAATGGTAGGAAAGGATAACATGAATTATAATGTGGGAAATATTCTCTCTACACTCTGATTGTTTGCTGTCACATGCAAATAATCATGAATACATCAATCTACTAATTGCTAATCAGACCCCATGCTGTTTTAATAAATTCATCTACTAAGGGTTTTCTGTCAATATTTAATTAATGCAGCTTAATATAATGAGTGTTCTGCTAACATCTGTTCGTATCAAATATGGGATTCAGACATTTTGCAACACAGCATTGCTTTTCTTCACATGAAAGTGGTGCTTTCTTTTACATAGCAAATATTGTCTGAGACAACCAAAAGCTTATGATACCATCCATTTTTAATGCACCAACACTTATATAAGAGCCTTGAAGCTGCACCATTTTGGGTATTATAAGTATGCTTTTGAATTGTTGACTGAGATGTTAAGTTTATCACAAAACTTGTGTTACAAGTTACATAACAAAATTATATAACCAAGAAGAAGCTATGCTATGGGAAAACTGCCTAAAAATGTGTGCCCATTTTTCAGATGATTTCCATTTGTTCATGTGGTGACCTGGCAGTTTAAATAGTCAAGTAATGACAAATAAAAATAAACCTTTTGTGGTACCCAATGCAGTAGCTGACACCGGATTTACTAGAATTTTAACTCATTTAATTTTAATTAAGCTTTACAGTTTTCTTCACTGTGTCTTTGCTTTTCTTCCTGTGTCTTTTACAGTGTAATTCTGCAATATCTCAGACTTTATGCATACTTGCATATTGACCACATGAATTCTCCAGTCTGTGTAAGATTCTTAGTATTTTATTCATTATAATGAAAATTGGAGGGCAAATGATCAGTAAAAAGTATCAGATGCACTTCACTGATAGCACATAAATGCAATTAATAGCACTTTATTCACTTAAAAGATAAGTAACTACAGGACATCTTAAGGAATGATGATGATTTAGTTTCATTAAAAGTTTACCAGTTGGAGAGCTCACTACGCCTAGAATATTCAGCAGTTTTCTATTTTGCTTAATAGAAAAAGGAGTGGTTTTGAACATTAAGTATGTATTCATATATCCATAACTATAGATAGTGTTTTCATTTAAGTACATCACCAGATTTTAATGAAGTGGTAGACTACAATAGTCACTATATATATTAATATTTTTAAAGTAATGTGACTTCACTGACTTGATATGCATGGGAATTGACCCCTTTATTTTGACATCCAGTTTCTATTTAATTTGCCTTCTTGTTTTGTTTATTTACTATTTTAAAAAGCAGATTTTTATTCAATACGCTTTGTATTGGTAATGTTTTGGGGTTTTTTTGTATTTTGCTTTATTACATTACACAGTTTATTCTTTTCAGAATATTCAGAATTATTTGGGTGAAAAATAACAGCAGGTAAGTTAGAGATGCTAATAAGTTCTCTTAAACATAGAAAGAGAGGTGATTTGTCCTTGGAAATCAAAGCTGCCCTTTAGAGAGTCAGACTTACTGGGACTGAAAGCAGCAATTCCCCTCAAAGCTAGTTAAGACACGGGACCAAGTAAAGAAACACTGTAGGTCTTTATCATTCCTTGTGATCAGAATAATTCTAATTTTGTAATAAAAATTAACTATATAATGAAATAAACTTCTTTTCTTATGTAAATTTAGCTGGTGCTATGTGTGATAATGGAGGTTAATTTGGGGAGAATAACATACAGTGTTCAGAAAAAAACATGAATTGAAAGCAAATGTGTTGCAGGTTAACCCTAGGTTTTTGCAATCAAGCACTTGTTTGAGTCTCTCAGGAAGCAGCATTTGTTTCACATCATTTTGCTGTTGGGGATCTGACTCTATCAACTATTGAGCAAAAAGACAGGTCTCTTAATAAACATGATCCAGTGGAGCAGAGGAAGACAATTCAAGCAGGAATCAAATGCCCAAACTGTATAGGCAGCTCAACTAGAATAAATCCCACCACTACTCACTGCAGACCTACATGATGAGATGCTGACAGTTCTGTAGCTGTTCAGTTTTCCAGTCTGACAAGTACTTGTCCTAAAGCTGTATAACTGAGAATACTAACTATATGCTCCCTTTTCATCCATGAGGTTTTAACTTGTTAGGATTTAGTGATTTTGAAGGGAATTTCCCAGTCAACCTCCTTTACCAGGTTCACAGTATGAAACAACTTCAAAGTATACAAGCAGGATTTCTTTCAGAGCAAACAGAATTAGAAGGTGGACTGCTGGAGTGCAACCAGTGCATGCAAGCTACTAGGGACTGGCATACTGGGCTGGCATGAAGAGCTTCGCCTCTAGACTAGGTTCCAGCAGTCCAGGATTGAGGTAAATCACCTCTGAATAGACAGGATGAATTATAAGGACCAGAAACACATATGGTTTTGACTCCTAACACATAAAAATGGCATATTTTAATCATATGCCTGTAGCTAGGCAATGTGTCCAGTTAGAGCATTTGTTCATACAGTGTCTCAAGAACCAGGATAATGCCAGAAACTCTAAAACCCTTTTCTTCTGTTATACTCCCAACATTTTTCCCTCTTCTTTCATCCATCATTCATAGCCATGAGAATACATGTGAACTGTATTCTTTTAAGAGAGACAAAAGAGATGTTTTTTTTTCATTAACAAAGGAGAGGCTACAGTACACAGGTCATCAGGGATGGGATCAACATTAAAACAACCAGCTTATGCCGATAGGAATGACAGTTTGCTGCTCATTCAAACCAGAAATAAAACAGTCCACTCTTCCTTCCCTTCATCCTTAAAAATATTCTTCTTGTTCTGTTTGCTTACCTACCACAGCCTCTTTCACAGCCTCTTTCATCTTGACATCCTTTTTCTTTCAGAGTAGTCAACAGTAATGTGGGAAAGTAAAAAAGCTTTATACTACTATGATTATTCTATAGTTTCTTCCTTGAGTCACCACTCAAGCAAGAATACTGGCAATTTCTCAAAGCACTTTCATTTCCCACCTCTGATAGATAAAGTTTTGAAGATCTCTTTTGTTTGTTGTTTTTTTTATTTCTTAAATCAGAGAAGCTCTAGAAGAAAGTGATAATAAAATTTAGCACTTTTCCTCCTGATGAAACCTATCACAATGAAAATCTTGTAGATACAATAGTAGCCACTGGCAAGCTCTAGATTCACTTTAATTATTAATCCTCAAGGCTTGTATACGGATGAAAAGGACAACTTGTACCTGTCTGCTCTTCCTGACGTCCAGTAAAATGACATCTGACTTTCTGTGAGGTGAAACCAGTGCATAACCTCAATACTCTCCTCATTTACATAATACTAACAGGAAAAAAGCTGTTCGTCGCTTTGAAGTAAATCTTCTGAGATAGTGGCAGTCGATAATGCAAATTGAGGTTTCCACATACTTTTCTTCTGTGACCTGTTCATCTTTTTTTATCACCAGGAGTTATCAAGGCTGATTTTTCAAAATGTGTTTTCCTATGGTTTTTGACAATAATGAAAGCCCATAAGTTAAAGGACAGGAGGCAAAAATGCACAGAGGGCATGATTCTTAGGCAACAGAGTATGTTAATGATAGATTTAAACAGTCTTTATACCTGGAGATCTTTGAGTTGATACACGACCTTGCAAAAGAGCAATTCATTACAGTTCTTGCAATGGCAGCTTCAAAATGTCATCAATAACTGCTTGGCAGTTAACACAAAAGAGTTAGCAAAGAGGGCAAATAGCACGGTCTTGAAGGCAAGGAAACACTGGAAAATATGCAAGCTTCTATCAGGAATGCATATTCAGTTCTCAACCAAGTAACCTAATAAAAGATAATTGAATAAGACAATAAAGCTATTGTATTCATCCAGCAAACTAAACAGTTTCTTTGACATTATTTCTCTATTGCATCTGTTACTCTTACTCTGTATGAAGGATGAGGTACTGCCATCTCCATTTAAATACTCCAGTTCATTGGAGTATTTGCTTAATTAGGACATCTCCCAGAGAAACAATTTGGCTGAAAGGCAAAGTGTTCTACTTAATTCTCAATATCACTGCAACTAAAACCATCCTTCTCCCACTGAAGTGAATAAAAAAATTCCAGTGATTTCACTTATTGAAGAGATGTTTATAAAGCTGATGAGGAGTGAAGACAAAATGCAGGTTACTGTTCTGTCAACATACTCTTGTTTTCACTTTTCCTCACTAAATACTTTTTAGTACACCAGATGTGATGGTTTTTCCACCACTGAGTGAAATGACTGTGAAAAACAGGAAAGAGGGATATCTCTATTCTGATAAGTGTGTGAGCTGATGGTCAATTTTTTAGTGGCTTTGGTTTATGTTATGACAATGCTATGATAGGCATTTATGCAAATATACTACAAGCTTATTCTCTAGGTACCTTTAAGAATAAAATGCTCCTTCATATAATATTTTTTATTTATGTCTTGTTTCTCTGGAAAGAATGATGCTTCAATTAGACAAGAAATAACTAAAATGCTTTAATTTACTTCAATATAATTCATCTAAATACCTGCTGGAGCAATTGAAACAAGGTTTTGGCTCTCAGAACACACATTTATTTAGGATGATATGTTGCCAATAAGTGTGATTCTAAAATATTCAAATATTACAGTGAGGCACCTATACAGAGATGAAACCCCAGTTTTCAGCACTCTGTTGTGCAATAATGAAATAATGGTCATATTTTTCCATCCCTGTCTCAATTGTCATACTTTTTGAGTAGCTGAACATTTATACTTCATGATTATGTTATTTTCATATCGGGAGATAAAGTGCTTGATGGGAACACAGTGTATTTTACTCTGGTCTAAATTTATTTCAAATATGTAGGCTTTTGAAGAGAGATTGGATAGCAATGTCAAATCAGAGTTCATAATTAATAAAGATAGAACTCGTTAAAGCAAACCTGAAAGAGTCGCATCTCAGGCTCTTTTATAGGTGCAATTCTTCTTTAGCTCACACCAGATTTATATATTACAGCAATACTGACAAAACTTTTATCAATGTTGAAGACAACTATATTCTATTAAATAGAGCCAGTCCTTATCTTTTCATTGTGTAGAACTTTCTGATCATTTAATATCTAGCATAATTTTGTTGACCCAGATAAGCCAGGAATCTGCTCTTTTTTACTTGTTTTTACAAATGACAGGCACCAAAATGAAAAATAGTTGCAATTCATCTTCTGTGCTTTTGACTTGTGTATTCACTTTTTCCGAAGTTGCTATGCTGCAAGAAGAATTCTGCATGCACAGGTCATGACAAAACACATGCTTATTAAGAAGCAGTGAAACATGGTAGCCTCTGGCATATAATCTATATGGCAGCATGGCCCAACAGTGAACAGTTCAAACTCTCACTTCTAAATATCTGGTTCTAAGAAACAGTAAAAAAAGTAAAAACCATAAAACCTGGAAATCAAAATATTTCATTTTCAAATATCATCATAAGCATCCTGATACTTGTGTCGTACCTGATAAAAAATAAACTAGCTGTCACACCTGATTCTTGGCTTCTCTCCATTTACCAGACTTTTTTTTCTTATATCTCAGGAGGGGTTTTAAGTGTCATAACAACAAAAATTGAAAAATAGCAATATGATAATACTTAGATCCTGTCAGGGACATAATCATCTCAAGTAAGGATCAAGGGAAACCAAGGGTCCAAATCTATAACTGTTTTCCAGTTATCTTTGGATGACTTGCCACCAACTCACACAGTAAGTGGATTCCACAAACACCCTTAATAAAAAAAAAAAAAAAAAAAAAAAAACCAAACCAAAAAAACCCTAAAAAAAGAATATTTTCTGTTTTACTGAAATCCTTCTGTGCATGCCTTGGCATAATGCTGCCCTGACTAAACACCTTAGGGGCACCTCAGCTAGGTAAGGATTCAGAAACTAGGTAAGGATATCAAACTGTTGGGGCACAGGACAGCCAACTCCTCCCTCAGGGCAGAGGGACAGCAGTCAAGGGGGGCAAGGCAGCCAGGGAGTGTCTCAACCTCCAGCCCAGAGCAGGGCAGCCTTGGGCATCAGTCACCTCCCTGGGAAAGGAGGTAGACAGAGGCCAACCTGGGACATTATCGCAAAATCATAGAATCATTAAGGTTGGAAAAGACCTTTAAGATCAAGTCCTAGCACCTAGCAAAACTGCCATGTTCACCCTTAAACTATGTCCTTGAGTGCCATATCTACATGGGGTTTGAACACTTCCAGGGATGATGAGTCAACCACTTCCTTGGGCAATCTGTTCTAATGGTTTACAACATGTTCCAAGAAAATTTTTTACTAATATCTTACCTAAACCTTCCTTTGTGCAACTTGTCCTTTCACTTGTTATTTCCTCTACCAGGAGGAGAGGCTGACCCCCACCTGGCTACAACCTCCTTTCAGGTAGTTGCAGAGAATGATCGGGTCTCCCCTAAGCCTCCTTTCCTCCAGCTCCCACCTCCCTCTCACTCCTCAACAGGACCAGTGTTCCAGATCCTCCACCAGCTTAGCTGTCCTTCTCTGAACTTCCTTCAGTACCTTGTGTTTCTTGTAGTGAGGGACCCAAACCTCAACATAATATTCAAGGTTAGCCTTCATCCCCCAAGCAGAAGTCAGGGCCAGGCTCAGGGTGGGTACCCCATGTCAGACATAGCACCAGGATGGCCAGATTCAGGTGCAGGCTCAGGACCAGTAAAGCAGAAGTCCAGGCCCAGGTACGGGAGCTGAAAGGTGATAAACCTACAGTTTGTCTCCCAACAGACTCACAGACCCAGGGTGAGCTGTTTTGGGTTTTTTTCTTGTTTTGTTTTATTTAGTTTTTTTTTTTTTTTCTTTTGTTGTTGTTGTTGTTGTTGTTTTTTGGGGTTTTTTTGCATTTGCTATTTCATACGCCTGAGTTTTGCTACATGATTTTTCAATGAATATTTGTGTTCTTCTAGAAACTACTGCAATCATCCAAACATAGATCAGACACTGGTGTGAGGCCAGATCTGCTATATCTCCCAGAACTGCCCTGGAGGTCCCTTACATGTTGGATTATACAGTTCTTCCTTTGCTTCCTTCTGTGTCACTGTGACACTAGCAAGAGGTGATAACAAGAGTCTCTTCCCTTATTTCAAGAACAAATAAAACTTTTTGTTTCCAAATGAATAAGACGTATGTTGTTCTGATGTGGGTTTGTTTTTTGGTTTTTTTTCTAGTTTACTGTTCAAAGAAGGTTGTATCAGAGATAAGATTTAGGTGTATTTTCTTCTTCTGAATATCTATCATTCCTTTTTCGTTACATACCTTCTTAGGAGTTTCTTTTCTCAGGATATTTTACATTTTAATTTTCTTTTTCTTAAACTTGATTACTATTTTCTTTCTCTTTTTTTAACATATAGTTGAAATTCATTTAAAAATGTAAAAGTAATATCTGAAGTGAAGATTGTTGGTAATTTTGGCCTTTTTTTAAGATAATGCCCATTCCAATATTCAAGCAGTCTCTGTCTTACTAAACTGAACCTGGTCATCTGTTTTAACTGTAGATCATATCTTTCCCTTAGGAAGTAAGTATTCTTCAAGACACATTTTTCAGTTTTCTTATGGGGATATGCAGTTTCTGAAATTGGTAGAGCCAGGATAATTAATGTCACTAATGCCCATAGCCTGATGTTTGATAAAGCATCTGGAGCAAACAACTGCCTTGAGAGTCCTGTGCTGTGTTCCCAGCTATGGCAGGATTGCTGGGTGAATTTCAACTGTATTGCATTTACATGGTAAGATTTTGGTAGTGGTTAAGCTGCAAGGGTGTATTCTGTGAGAAGGGACCAGGGGCTTCCCCCATGCCAGACAGTGCCAGTTCCAGCCAGCTGCAAAATGAACCTGCTACTGGCAAAAGTCTGGTGGCAGCATATTTAAAGGTAAAAAACAATGTGCAGCAGCTGTGAGAGAGGGGAGCTAGAATATGAGAGAAACAAGCTTGCAGAGGCCAAGGTCAGTGAAGAAAGAGGGGGAGAAAACGTTCCAGGCATCAGATCAGAGATGACCCTGCAGTCTTCAGAAAAGACCATAGGTTGGCCATTTACAGCCCATGGAGAACTAACTATATTGAAGCAGATTAATTCACACTGCAGTTTGTGGAGTACCACATGCCACAGCAGGTGAAGAAGGAAGCTGCAGCCCATGGAGAGCCCACGTAGAAGCAGAATTTTAGCAGGAAGTGTGGCCCATGGAGATGAACCCACACAGAAGGTGATTTTCTGGAACTGTGGCTTGTAGGGGTTCCATGACAGAGCAGCCTGTTTCTGAAGGACAATGGCATATGGAAAGGACCCCCACTGGAGTAATTCTTGAAGAATTGCAGTCCATGGGAAGGCCCCGTTTTGGAGAAGTTTAAGAAGGACTGTATCCTGTGCAAAGTAGTCCATGGTTCAGCAAAGAAATAGCCTAAGGAGGAAGGAGCAGCAGAGAGGAACTCCTATAACCTGTTTGCAACATCCATTCCCCATCCCCCTTGCACTGCTTGGAACAGGGAAGGCAGGTAGAGGATTCACAATTAAGAAGTGAAGTTGCACCTGGGAAAACTGTGTGTGTCAGGTGGTTTTAGTTTTGTCATTATTTCTCACTTTCTCTCTTTTTTTTTTTAAATAAATGAAATTAATTTTCACCCAGTCAAGTAATTTTTTTACCAGTGACTGTAACAGTGATTTTCTTCTCCTTCTCTCAGTCCATGAGGTTGTCCATCTTATTGTCTCTCTCTGCCCTATCTAGGAGGAGGAGTGAGAGACTGTCTAGGTGGTGTCTGGTCATCAGCCAAGGTCAATCCACCACATGGGCAAATAATCAGACAACTTACAACTTGCAACCTGAAATAAAAGATGATGTGAATTATATTATCTACAAACTCTACCACGTAGGCTCAGGATGGTGCCCACGGATGTCTGGAAGTGTACCAGCTCTTACTATAAAGGAGTCTTTTAGTAAATACCATTGCATACTCCATGCATAGGAGCTGCTCATGGTATCCAGTCTACCATTTAGTTATCACATACTGAAGCATCAAAATGCTAAGTGCAGTAAAGATAAAGTAGCTTTTTGTCCAAAGATTACCAAGTTCTTAGTTAATATTTTATGGTCGCGTCTTGATTTTACAATGCCTAAGTCCACGTTCCTAGTCTTAAAATTTACTCCTTTTCTCATTCATAATATCTCAGTGAAAGAGTACTACTCAGTGCTTGAAAGGACCTTGAGTCAAATTTCCCAACCTACACTACCTAAGCTGTCCTTATTAATAGACTTCAAGCATGTCTCCCTCTTACCAAGCTGTTTGCCAATTTGTCAGTTTTCCAGTTTGCCAATTGGTTTATGTGTCAGGTTTTGTTTTTCAATTTGCTCATTTGTCAATTTGTTAATTGCTTGCCACTTTCACAGTATTTACCCAGCTGAATACACGTCTTCATTCTAGTGATTGCAGTGGCAAAAACACAGATACTCAGTTCAACCCAATACCTTAGAGTTTTGTTTGGAAGGGTATGATATAGATATGTAGTATTTTAAAAACTTTTTGTTGTATGTATTTGTAAATATTTTAAACAACACATTTTAATCTACATGAAGCTACCCAAATACTCCACATGAGCAATTATCAAATCTATGGCTTCTATATATTTGCATTTCCTAATATGATACGCTTTAGGCAAGGCATTGTATGCCTTCAGAGAAACTGAACTGAATCCACAAATTGACACGACTGTACCTACAAGACAGAATACTAAGTTGCCAGGAAATTTCCATTTTCCATGAAAAACCCACTTTAACCTTTAGGAGTAGTGACAAGATCATAAATATACAAAACAAAACAAGAAAGCATACTGAAGAAGCAGAATCATTGCCTGCTAACATACCTGTCTAGTGCTACACACTGCAAAGTATTGTTTTCTTCTTTTTAAGGATCAACATTCACATCTCCCAATTCTTAAAAACGTGCTCTTGATTTGCTCTGTTATTGTGAAATTATCAAGTTAGTCTGCTGAAGGCAGTTTCTCTGCAGAAAACAATTTAAGATTTATTGGACTTGAGAGTTTTACTCTACAGCCACTAGTTATAGCCCTTGCTGTGGAAAGAAGAGACATGGGTTGCAATCTGTGCTCCCGGTGCTTGTTGTTCTTAAAAAAAAGAAGAAAATCCAATAATGTTTAAGTACTGTTGTGACATGTGCTTTTAGTTTTTTCTTGTTATTACTCTTTCCTTCATGTAGTGTCAATTTATCTGAACACAGCTGATACTGGAACTGTCTTGGCAGAAAAACTGTTTTTCATCTGTTTCAATATGATGGTCGGTCTCATGACCTAAGATATTGAAACTGAAAATCAAGATGGTTAACTTTACCCTACTTTAATTTGCACCTTCTGATGTCATGATGCATAACAGACATGACTGAGACTTTTAGTCTTTGTGGAAACCGACAATCATCATTTGAAAGTCCCCTCGATGCTGGGTTGTAAGGAGATCAAAACAATACTAAAAAGAGAGAATTAAGTAACTGTATGAGGGAGAGTTTGATCTAATTTACTAATTATTTATGATTGAGTCAAGATTTATTCGTTACATGAAGATTAATCACCAAGTAAAATATTTCTGAAAAATTAATTTTTTACACTGAAAGTAGAATGACTGTGGCAATCTTTGAATTCTCAATCTGAGAGAAATTGTAAAACCTGGTTAACAACCTTCTGTTGTGTTCCCTTGAATATTGACCATACTATAACATGTTTTTTAAATCTATGTTTTAATACACACATATTCATCTTGTTTTTGCAATTGGATCTGATTTTATGCATTTTAAAGCATAATAGCACAGAAAAAAATAATGTATTTTTATCAAATGTCTTCTTACAAATATTTTTACAGATTCGTATTTGGTTTGCACAAATTCTTAGCTACCTGAATAATAACCACCATAGCTCCAGGATCCATCCCTTCACAGATATTGTGAAAAATTAAACCTGTCCTTGGCTGAAACCAGGACAGCAGGGTTTCACACAGCCACAAAGGAGGGAAAGGCTGGGTTAATTCAGTGTAAATTTCAGGTATGTAACTCAAGTTCTAACATTAGTATTGCAATTGCTTTTCTTTAGCATTTGAATAGCAATTTCAGAAAGTAGCTTGGTCATAGAGGTTAAAGTCAGATGAGATCCATACAAGTGAAGGTATGGAAACTGGTCTTTATGATAGGCGTCAATTGGAGCCATAAACCTAGCAGGGCATTACAAGACCATTTGAGAACTCCAGTTCCTAGAGGCTGAAACTTTGGGAAACATTTCTATGGAGTAAGAAGACCAAAACATTGCTACAGAGACCTAACAGGATAGGTCTTGTGGCACGTCACTTAAGTGCCTCATGGTTCTTCTCTTTGATGGAATAATCAAAGCAAGTGTTTTCCTACCATGGATAAAGTGGCTCCATTTGTGGGAACAAGGAATTGATTCTTGATTGTGAATACACCAAGTCCCTCTTAACTAATTCCTAACTAGTTCCCTAACTAATTGGGATCTTTTATTTCCTGGTTAATAATTTCTTCGAGAAGGAGATTTTCTTAATTCTGGACCATATTTTCAGGAAAAAGTTGGTCTAGTACCTGTCTCATAATTGTAGACAATTCATACTGTATTATTTTTGTAGATGATGGATTTTCCATTCCAGAATATATCTGATATCTTTAGAGAAGCACAGTCATACATATTAAGCCATCAGAATACTTGATATCATGTGTTTATATCTAATTTATTGCCTCTGCTCCCTTCCCTGATGTTTATCATATGTGCAATTTACTATTTCCCTTTTTAACCTTATATTTTCAATTTAATTTCCAAGAATCATAAGTGAGAAAAACACAGCAATGTTAGCAAGAAGTGAGATGAAACCTGGCAGAAGGAGACAATTCATTCAGACATGTAATTATCATACTTTATGAAGGTGTGGACAAGCTGTCCAACCTGTCAGTCTGCAGTCAAATAGAAATAATCTACTTCCTCAGAAAAGGCATCACTAAGTGGGCCAGTGAGGTGAGAAAAACGATTCTCATAATCTCCCTTAGCTCTAAGTTCTGTAGGTATATTTTTCAAAAATAACATATTTATATGAGTGTCTGTCCTGTGATTCTACCTTGGTGGCAGGCTGCTAGAACATGACTTGTGTTGAATGAACCAGGATCTACTCTGAAATAGACCTAAACAGCCAATTGCCTGCCAAGCATGACACCAGCCCAAGGAGAATCTAGTACTGCTGCTCAAACATATTTAAGAGTGGTATTTGCTGGCAGGTTAAACGGAACAGACCAGAAGGAGACATGGAGCAGATAGGTGGAAGAAGACATTACTGAAGACACAAGTAGAGATGCATTCTTGGAAGGAGCATTTCATGCCACAGGTGGGACAACCTTGAGGAACCGTGATCCATGGGTGACCCTTTCTGGGATGCAGACACCTAAGAGGGACTACAGCTGTGGGTGACCTCCTCCAAGGCAGCAATAGCCTGAGGGTCTGTAGCTTTGGGCAACACATGCTGGTATAGAAAACAAGAAGTCAGGAGCAGAGGGACACTGATACCAACTTTCTGTGCCACATATCACCCCCGTGCAAAGGAACTGTGTAGGATTGAGTGTAATCTGTGGCAAAAACAAAGGAAGTCAAGACTAGGAAATTTGGTACTTTCAGCATTTTTTTTTTTAATTAGAATAAAGAAAACAAGTCATTTAATTTCTATATGAATTTAAAACCCCAGAATTTATTTAATAGTATATTAGTTAACAGTCTACTCTTATATAGTTTTTCTCAGTATTTTACAAAGAAAGTCATAATTTTATCCAACTATCAGACATGAAAGTTGAGGCTAAATGATCTGTAATAATACCAAACATCATTACCCAGTAACTGATAACAGAATATAAATATATTTTGTCACCACTTATCAGCTCATCAATATAATCTCTGGTTTCAGGTATCATTATATTAGTAGACATAATCAAAACTCTTATGTCCCAAGTCCCTGCATATATCATATGGTCTTGGAAAATAGACTTCACAGGAAGGAGAATATGAACGTATCAGTTAGTAGCTGTTGTGGTACCAAACCTGTCAGAGTTCAAGGAGCATCTATCTGAACAATGCTTTTAATCATATGGTTTACTTTTAGGTAGTCCTTCAAGGAGCAGGGTGTTGGGCTAGTTCGTCATTATGGGTCCATTGCATTCTATGAGTCTATGACACTGAGAACAGTGGATTTCCACTTATTGACACTGAAATTGTAAGGGACCAGTTGTATGTTCATAAGTCCACAGGGCCTGATGGTGATTCATCCCAGAGTACTCAAGAAGTTAGCGATGTTACAGCAGGAATGCTCTTTATCTACCAAAAGTCTTGGGAGTCTGTCAACATTCTTCAAATTAAAAAAAAAAAAAAACAAAAAAACAAAAACAAAAAAAAAAAAAAACACCAAACAAAAAAACCAGGGAAGACCTAGGAAACTACAGATCTTTAATCAAACTGCAGTACCTGGAAAAATCATGGGGAAGGTCATACTGGATGCTACTGAGAGACATTTAAAGGAGAATGCAATCATCAGACATAGTCAACATGAGTTCACAAAATGAAAATCCTGTTTAATTAATCTAATATCCTTTGACATAAGGTCACCTCCTTAGTGATGAAGGGAAGACAGTAGATGTAGTTTTACTGGATTTATTAAGGCTTTTGATACTGACCCTCATAGCAACCTTCTGTACAAGTTGCCCAACTGTGACATGAATAGATATGCAGTGCACTGGATGAAGAACTGGATGAATGGCAGGGTTCAAAGGGTTGTGTCACTAGAGATGTTCCTCAGGGCTCAGTTCTAAGGCCAGTTCTGTTCAATACTTTTATCAATGATCTGAATGAAGGAGATGAATGAGCCACTAGCCAGTTTGTTGACAATATTAAACTGAGAGGTGCTGGTGACTTGAGGGACAAGATGTCTTGCAGGAGAATCTAAATATATTGGACCATTAAGCAATTGTCAAGAACCAATGCTAGATTTTGCACCTGGGATGGAGTACAGTCATACTAAAGTATAGAGTGGGAGAGGAGTGGCTGGAGAACAGCTCTAGAGAAAGGATCTGTGGGTGCTGGTCAGCAGAAGCTCAACAGGAGCCAGAGTGTGTTCTGGCAGCCAGGGCAAACCCCATCCTGGGCTGCATCAAACATGGCATCACCAGCTGGTCAAAAGAGTCAATTATCCCACTGTACTTAGTACAAGTGGAACCTCACCTTGAGCACTGTGTGCAGTTCTGGGCCCTCACTATTTAAAGGATATGAAGATACTTGAATCTCTCCAGAGGAGAACCACAAAGCTGGTGACAGGACTGTAAAGCATGTTCTGCAAGGAGTGGTTGAGTATTCTGGGATAATCTAGTTTGGAGAAAGGGAGTCTGAAGGCTGACCTAATTGTTCTCTACAGCTTCCTGAGAAGGGGAAATGGAGAGGGCAGTATTGATTTCTTATCTCTGGTAACCAATGACAGGATGCTTGGGAAGAGTTTGAAGCTGCACCTGGGGAATTTTAGACTGGACATTAGGAAGCATTTCTTTACCAAGAAGGTTATTAAACTGCCAAACAGCCTTCCTAGAAAGGTGGTTAATATCCCATTCCTGTCAGTGTTTAAGAGTCGTTTGGACAATGCTCTTCATAATATGCTTTAACTTTTGTTCAGCCTTGAATTGGTTGGGCAGTTGGACTAGATGATTGTTGTAGTCCCTTCCAGCTGGAACTATTCTATTCTATTCTATTCTATTCTATTCTATTCTATTCTATTCTATTCTATTCTATTCTATTCTATTCTATTCTATTCCATTCCATTCCATTCCATTCCATTCCATTCCATTCCTTTTCATTTAATTCCTTTTCATTTAATTCCTTTTCATTTAATTCTATTCCTAACTGAAAAATCAAGCCATGAAAAGCTTTAGACTTGAATAAAGGTACTCACTATAATGTTAATGCAGTCTTGTTGTAGATATGTCTTGTGATGTATCATCTAATTACCTCTATTCTCCTTAGGACTCCTCTCTCCACAACATCACAGGATATTTCCCAGATCTGTTCAATGTTTTGCATTCTCCTCAATGTCCACTGCCTGGACTCCTTTTCCTGGCCCTCTTGCTTATTTTCTCCCTAAGACTGAAAACCTGGTCTTGAGAAGGAATTCTTAATTTCCCCAGAAGTGTTTCTACAACATTACCACCAAGTCTGTTACTGCTTCATAAACATTAATAAATTCAATTTCTAATATAGGTACTATCACCATTTTAGAGAGAGACCATTTTAGAGAGGTACTGTCACCATTTTAGACTGAGATTAAAAAAAAATAAAAATCTCTGGTTTGAATACCTATGACCTCATTTTTCTTATTTGCATTAATGGATCTTCATATATTCACAGCACAGCAAATCAACTTTAATTACATCTGTGAACAGTCAATATTGCTGTTACTGATGTGCGATGTGCTCTGACTATTATGAACAGGCACTTCGTTGAAGTGATTTATCAAATACAGTGAAATTCAGTGGCATAGACAGAATCTAGTTTTCAAACAAACATTGAGCTTCTGTAAATATAACATCAGCTTTCATGTACTTCAGATTTTGCAATAAACAAAGCATGACTTTATATAGGCAACAGTCTCCTCTGCCTTGTTGTCAATCTCCTCTTCTGTTGAGTGTCTCCTTTCAGGACTTATCTCTCCTTAGCCTTTGTCTCCATGTTCATCCCTGTGGACTATTTGCCATGTAATATCAGCCTCTCAAAACTCTTTGCTTTTAACCATATGTCCTGTCTTCTGCTTTTTCCTTGTCTACTTCATTTCTTAACATCAATAATACTTTTAGAAGTATTTATTAATATTCTAATTTACTGGCCAACTCTCTGACTAAATTTACTATCTGCTTTAGCCAGTAAAGGACATACAAAAAGTGAAATTTAGTGGTATTTAAGTGTCTGATTTAAATTTTGAAAGCTTCAGTCTAAAAACTGAAGAAAGCTAAAATGCAAGGGGCCTTTACTGTTTTACTTTTCTGTTTTTCTGAGATGTACTATAGCTGATCATAAAAGTGTTATATGACAGCAAGCAGGAAAGTTGCTGGGAGCTTTTCTGTACTGAGGAGCACTGAATAATTTTAGGTTATGCTGACACTTCACTTTTATTAGTGAAAACAAAAGCTTACAGTTCAAAGGAATTATCTGTACTTGATGAAAGCCATATATACATACATATGTACATAAATGCATACACGCAGTTGAAGTTCAGGATGTCCTTTCAAGTCAGGTTGTCACCAAACACCACAGGTATGCCCATGACAAAAGCATAGCACAACTACTGATTAATGTGTATATGCATGTCAGACAAATTATGTAGTCAATTAGCAAAAAGAGCAATGTGTAACAATATAATTATATAAGAAGGAAATTAGTCAGATTCACATTTTGGAACCTGGACAATTATTGCATCTCTTGGCTGAAGTTTGACTGGTAATATGAAATTCGACTCCATTTTGTTAATTGCCATACTGTCTGAACTCAAGAAACATGAGTGACAATTCTTGCAAAATAGCTGCTTGTGACTGAAGAAATGAAGGATTTATATTGATGGGAGGGGTAGACCTTGGTAGAAAAGTAACCCCAAAACCAGTCATTCAAAAATCAATAAAAGTATAACTGCCAATGTCTGGAAAGTATAGTGGAACTTAGGACTGATTGAAAGCCAGAAGAAAAACTGTCCTCTCCCAGTGTCCCCAAGAATTTTATGTAGTATCTATGACCACAGTGTAGGCTCCAGCTCTTTGGATTCTGTGACAAAGGGCTTTAGGCTGGTTCAGAGATCCATTTCTTTCCCAGTCCTTCATCTATTAGGTTACATTTTCAGGACATTAAGTAAATTAAAACCAATGTACAGGCAACTCTATTACATATATTCCCCATCAGTGATGAAAAAAGATTTTTTGGTTTCATTTTATTCTGGTTTATTTTTTCCAGAAACAGTTAGGAAATTTAAAAAAGAGGTGGTTTTTTTTTTTGCCTTGCTCTAGTCTTCAGTCTGCTCAATTCTTCTCTCAAGAGTTCAAGTTCATGATTACTGAAGGATTAGTACTGAAATACACTCTATGATCTGTGTGTTTATCATGTAGAAAATGTGTCTGGTTTCAAAGTGGGAATAGATAACACATGAAACTGCTATGATCATCTGTGGCTTCTCCACTTCTTAATAGTTAAATAGCAAATAAGAAAGGACATTGTGTGTGCATACAGCCAGGGGCAATACTTGGCTACTCATCTTTCAGTTTTAAGCTTCTATTGAAGAAGGTAGCTCATACTTCTTGTTCATTTGGTTCTTCTAGAGACTTCAACATCTTATTTTTAGGCCTCCATAAAATTATGAGTCAGAAATTGTTTTTCAGGAATCATTCTATAAGAATAACAATTTTCAGTAATAAAAAGTAAATAATACAAATAAAAAAATCTAAAAGAAAATAAAATCAATAAATCAAGCTTTGCAATGATTTTGGGGTGGGCTTGAATCCTGATGTTTCACACTTGATCACAGCAGAATTCATGGTAACAAATTAGCTCTGGATCAGTCTTGATGGAACAGTGGAATATTATTGAATTGCAGTACAGAACTGTCATGTTTTAAACCCAGCCAGCAAGTATCAAACAGCTGCTCACTCACTACTCAAACCTACCCACTGGCAGGGAGAATCGGAAAGAAATGGTAAATCTTGTAGGTTGAGATAAGAGCAATTTAATAATCTAAACAAAATATGATGATGATGATAATAATAACAATAATAATAAATAAAACATACCTATTATATTAGTAATTGTAATTATAAGGAGAAAGAGAGAACACAGAACACAAGAGAGACAAGTGATACACAATGAAATTGCTCACTAGCTGATGACAGATAACCAGCCCATCCCTGAATACCACTGGCCCCATCCATACAGCTCCCCCAGTGTACATACCAAATACTATATTATATGATATGGAATAACCCTCTGTCCAGTTTGGGACAGCTGTCCTCACAGTTTTTGTGCGCTTACTTGTTATCAGAGCTTGAGACACTGAAAAGTCCTAAGCTGCTAAGTCAGCACTACTTAGCAATCAACAAAATATCAGTGTGCTATCACCTTTATTCTCATACTAAATCCATCCCACAGCACTGTACCAGTTATTAAGAAGAAAATGAACACTGCCCTTGCCAAAACCAGGACAAGAATGATAGTACTTATTGAGATAAAAAAAAGGACTGTACACCTGATCCTTCCTTTTGTGTTAGATTTCATGAAATATTTTCCTTGAAATATGAAGTTAAAAATGCAGTTAAGATCAGTTAAACCTGTAACAAAGGAAACATACACCTACAAATGCAATGGCAGGATACCCATGTTGATAATGCTATGTCTAAGCTCATTTTTGCAAGTAGTAATTGAGCCCATAACATGCATTCAAAGGAAAAGTGATAGGTTGAAAAAAACCTGAAGTGTTATGGTTATTTTCCATTTAGAAATCACATTGCAATAGGGAAAGTAAAGTAGGAAAGCCAATACTTTTTTATTAGAAATAAAATAGATAGGGTCATATAACGAAAGCTAAGGCTTGTGTTATTTAGACTAGTGCCAGTTGGTTAAATGCAGGGTGTCTTTTTAATAGATTACACACTGCCTTTAGCTAATTTGAATTATGTTGAAGCAATCAGCTCTTTACTGGAACATACAAGCAATAAAGTCAACAAGAGTTACACAGTGGCAGCTATTTCCACTCAAGAAGTTTGCTACAGAAATATGCAGCTCTTTGAAAGCTTTGGTGATTTTCTATCGACAGGCTGGTTTCTCTAAAAAAAAATATTGTTTCTCTGGCACTATATCTGAAATACAGCTTATATCAACTCCAAATTTGCATATTAAAATGAATGTTGTCACTGTAAATTTTAACATTGTGTATAATTTTTTACACTCTTTAAAAAAAAAAGTCCTTTTAGGTGAAACATTTTGTTCATGGAGGCTATATTTTAGAGTATTTCTGAGTGCTCTTGGGTAAAAATCCACCCAGCTTTACCCTTTTTCTGTAAGAAAAGAAATCCACTACAAAAGGTACTTTATCATCATGTTCCTGCAATGCTTCAGTGATGAGATAGAACCTGAAGTCACATTCTCCTCTCTGCTCTGCCCTCATGAGATCCCATCTGCACTGCTGCATCCAGGTCTGGAGTCCTCAGCACAAGAAAGGAATGGACCTATTAGAGCGTGTTCAGAAGAGGCCACAAAGATGATAAGAGGGCTGAAGCACCTCTCCTACAAAGACAACCTTGAGAGAGTTGGGGTTGTCCGGCCTAGAGAAAGGAAGGCTCTGGGGAGATCTCTTTGTGGCCTTCTTGTGGTACTTAAAGTTGGCTTATAAAAAAGACTTTTTGCATGGGTGGATGGTGATAGGACAAGAGGGCACAGTTTTAAACTAAACATCACTCAAAATCATAGTACCGTAGGATAATTCAGGCTAGAAGGGACTTCAGGAGGTCTGTAGTTCAACATTCCCCTCAAAACAACTGTGATATCAGACCAGGTTGCTCTGGTCTTTATCCAGTTAGGTCTTGAAAATCTCTGCCTATGGTGATAAGACTGCACAATGTCTCTGGGCAACCTGTTTTACTGCTTAGAGTTACAGAAGCAAAACTGTACCTGTACATGTGAAAGCTAGTCCACAGGCTGATCTCCAGTATGAGTTGTAAAGAACCACTGTATGTACACAACTGTGAAAAACTGCTTGGTATAGTACTAGCGTGATTCTAAGTGTATTTCCATAAACAAAAAAGGAAAAAAGAGGAGCTAAGTGGAGGAAAAAATTACTGGAGGTAGTCTTTCTAACATAGACCTTATTTTACAGAGAAGAAGAGCATAAATCATCAAAATACTACTCCCTATCTTGTGTTTGGATTTTTTAATAGTTTTGACTTGGGGCAAGACAGAGAAAAGAATGGTATTTGAACAGGTTGAATTCAGAGAACTTTTTGGATCAATTATACCACATGGAAAGTAAAAATAATATTGAAAATTTGCTATGTAAGTGGTATATTCTTCTTTCAAGGTATTCTAAAACAACTTGGTTTAGATCCATACTTTTTACTTCATTGTTTATAAACTTGCAAACTACAGTTTACACGATATAAATGGTCTACCTGAATATTCAGTTTCTAAATTGCATTTATTTCACCCTCAAACCCTAAGTGATATTAAAACAATGATAATCTTATGGTTTGTATTTCTTTTATTTAGTCACAAAATAATATAATTTATATTGGTCATACCACATCAGATGATACAGAGTGAAGGATGCAGTTTTGAATCTATTGAATGAGAGGAGCTATATACCTTCTCATAAAAGGACTCTGCAAAAGGAGAACTTATTTTTACTATATTGCTTTTCTGTCCAGAGGGAATTCTATATGTGCAATATATATTTTCAGAAACTCTGCTTTTTACTAAATTTATGGGCTAGGGAGAGCAGTACTAACTGTATATCCAGATTTGTTGTCTTCAGAGCTTTACACCACCCCAGGCAAGGAAAATATATGGTTTCTATGCATTAGCAATGCAATGTATGAAGTAAAAATATTTTAATATAAATTAGTAAATGAAGCTTTCTGATTTATAAACATAATGCTGTTGCACTTTCTTTTCTTTTCTTCTTTTCTTTTCTTTTCTTTTCTTTTCTTTTCTTTTCTTTTCTTTTCTTTTCTTTTCTTTTC
>JAWWMP010000041.1:15669415-15680454 GCA_035047865.1 Dendrocincla tyrannina
GTGGAATACTTCCTTAGTTACAACCTTGCTACCAAGGAAGGCCTAAACCAAAACCAAGAAAACTAAACTACCACAACCAGCAACTAATGTTGGTGCTGCATTAGGAACTACATATGGGTTTTCAGCTTCACATGCTCCCCAGAAAAGACAAGAAATGAACTAAGTTTTTGAGGACAATAATTTCTGATAGATTCTGCTGATACATGAATATTAACTCCTATTTGTACTCCCAATAAATTTAAAACCATTAAAATTATAGAATTATATGTGAAATCCAAGTGATTGTTTAACTGCTGGCAAGAACCAAACCTGAATTCTTCAAACTGCACCAGAAATAGAGTAAATCTCTGAGAATTTTAGAAATGAGACACACACTAAAATTCACAAACAAATCTGCAGAACAGGGTTATTGTGTCCTCATAAATATCATTTCCCTAGTGCATTTGTTATTTCTGCTTTTCTTGGATCTGCAGTTTCTAAGTCACTGTGCTTCCATGCTAAATGACGGACAGAATGGATGTGTGGTGTGGGACCTGAAAGCAATCAAAGCCTTTGCGAAATGAGAAATTAAAACTCCTCATCAGGGGAACAGTTGCAGACAGATCAAAGCCTTCACCTGCACCAATCCATGTAGTCTGGCCTCGCTGTATTAATGTGAGGTTCCAGGCTACAAACTCCAGAGCTAATGTATTGACTATGAATTGCCTGAGCTGAGGAAAGAGATACATTTAGATATTCATTTAGACTTATGTCCTCCTCATCTAAATCTAAATGTCTACAATGTCTGGTCTAGTCACAGGTTGGCCACCTTTGCAATCAATAGAAAGAATACTTAGTTCCCAGCTGAACTCACCAGTGTTAAAAACATGACAGAACCTGTGTGTTAGTCTCCATTGACTATAGTGACTACTTGAATACCAGTGTAATTAATTTTAAGCATTCTGAGCTGGCCCTGAGCAGTGTCTAGTGCTCTCTGTTGACTATAAAACAAACTTCTGCTCCTAGTGTAACTGCTTCGGTTTGTGCCAAAGTAGCTGAACCTGCCGCAGTGACCAGAAAAAAAGTAAGTAACATGTAAAGAAGTGAGTAAATGACAGTTTCTTGGGCCAGAATCTCAACGGAATAACAAACTTTGGAGTGCCAAGAAAGGAAATTGACTTCTGCTAAAGGGACTCCTACAAAACTGACTTTACCTTTGTTAGTCTAGAATATCAATAGAGTGAATCATATTTTTCTGAAGAACATTGGAGAGAAGGAGACAAAAACCCCATGCTCTCTTGCTTGTCTAGTTTCATTCTCAGGAATTTATTTGTACTTAGGTCTGAGAATATAACCCAACAGTCAGTAAATGAAAACAAAGAAAAACACAGCCTTCCACTGAACTGTTCAGTCTATGTGCTCTGAGAATATATAAGCATCCTGGTGGCTTTTTTTTCTCTATGGAACTACAATTACCAAACTATTGTAAGTGATAATATAGATGCATTATATTAATAGGATTTAAACCATAATCTAATTTTTATATCAGAGGTCTTGCTGTTGCTGGAAGCAACATTTCACCTAGCATTATTTCCCTTTTAGGGAAACAAAACATATGGGAGTTTAAACAAATTTATTCATTATGCAAATAGCTATACTCCTGCTTTCCATTTCTTCCCCCTCTTTATCATATATTTTATCATTTTATCACATAACCTTTCCAAGTTAACCCAGTCTTGCTTGGTCTGGAATAGAGGTTGAGATGGAATAGTTGTGTATGACTTTTTTTGTCAGAGTAGGTAGTATGGTGCTATGGTTTGGACTTGTCCTGAAAAGAGTGTTGATAATACAGGGATGTTTTTGTTATTGCTGAGCAGTGCTTACACAGAGTCAAGGACTTTCTGCTCCTCACACTACCCCACCAGCAAGGAAGCTGGGTGTGCGCAAGGAAGCTGGGTGTGCACAAGGAGCTGGGAGGGAGCACAGCTGGGACAGCTGACCCCAACAGACCCAAAGGGATACTCCAGACCATATGGCGTCAAGCTCAGCATATAAAGTTCGGGAAAGAATAAGGAAGAGGGCAATGTTTGGAGTGATGATGTTTGTCTTCCCTGGTGACCATTGGGTGTGAAGAAACCTTGCTTTCCTGGGGATGGCTGAACAACTGTCTGCCCATGGGGAGAGGTGAAGGAATTCTTTGTTTTTCTTTGCTTGTGTACAGCTCTTGCTTTACAGATTAAACCCATGAGTTTTCTCACTTTTACCCTTTGGGTTCTCTCTCCCCCATCCCACTGTGGGGAAGTAAGTGAGTGGCTGCATCTGGCTCAGCTGCCAACTGAGTTTAAACCACGATACCACATCCGTTCAATTATATGATAATTTTATTTCCATTTTCTTTCTTTCCTGCCTATCACCCTGTAATCTGAATATTAATTAGAAAATGAAGATTCTTGAGCCTTTTCATAGCAACTTCAGTATTTGGTTTAAGTAAATAAAATATAATCAAAAAGTTATATATAAAACTATGCCATAGATGGTTGCTGTTTCATGTCTCGTTTCTTCTGTGTGCTAGCAATTATAGTCAACCACACTCCCTTTCTGCAAGGAAGAGTCTGGACATCTGTAAAAGGTGTTTGGTAGGACAAGGGAAGAGTCAGAAGTCAAAGGAATATTATCACTTTGCATAACCCTAAGGTGTGCTCTTTGGCACCTAGTGCATGAACTACTCTTTTGCTTGGCGTCTGGCAGAAAGCCAGACAGTCTTTATGCCTGTGTGTTCATCAGCAAGTGCATATGCATGTGAACGCTATGTTGAATACACTTTTTTGGACCTTTAGTCTAAAAGAGAGTCAATATCTAGAATGGAACAAGAAGATCAGGGCAGGTTTTCACAGTGCTTCAAATTATGTTGTACAAGAGAAAAAATGTCATACAATACAATCTGTACTGTAAGATCCTACTTACAAATTAAACGTTGTATTCTCTTCTGGGTCATTTCTTTCTCATTTGTACATTTTCTAAGACATCCACTGTGTGTGTTGTTTCTTTGTCAGTATTGCCCCAAGCTGTGGTATGCCAACATCCCGCAGCTACACATTCAATTGATTGTATAATAGCAGTGGGCGATTTCCTGACACCCTTGGTATCATAGAAAAAGTCAAAGTCAAATGCTCACTTTCTGACATTTGAGTCAGAAGCGTGAAGTGAGCATCATATTAGAATAGCAAAAACTATTGAAAAGTGAAATCCCTACAGAGGTGGATTTATGAGACTCCACAGTAAATCAAAGGAACCTTTTTAAAAGCGAGCATCTCTTTCCTTCAGAAGGTGTTGCAGTTCCACTTACCAAATAAACACTTGCTTTGACTGAAGCCAAAATGTATTTTCACTTGTTTTAATGCTCTCTTGATCTGAAATTTAACTCCCTAATGTTCTGAGTTCTGAATATTGAAGGTATGTTAACCTTGTTTCTGATCTAATGAGCTCATATCAGTACTTCCCACTTCCTCAGAGTTATTCCTAGTTTCTGTCCACCATATGACACTGTACTATAGCAAGCTTTAGCTCTTTGGTTACAAATGCAGGTTTACCAATAGCTTTTCTCATCAATTAACTGTTTACACTTATTCATTACAAGCAAGCTACAAAATGAACTAATGAAATCCTGAAAGCAAAAATCCCATTCTGTCTGAAGTCTCAGTCTTTAGGACAGGCAAGTCCTCTGAGTTTGGTTTGAGTGACATGTTTTTAAAATAATGTTCACCTTTCCTTAGGGAAACACCTCTTTTGATTTTTTTTTCACCTACTACAAGAAATGGAGAGGATCCAACAGCTTTTACATGGAAACATTCCAAGTCAAGAAATGGCTGACTAGAAAACTTTTAGCTTAGATTCTTTTAGCACTGACAACTGTCATAGTTTATCAGGCAGAGCAGATACGGATAACCAAAGGCCATCTTAATTACTTGGCCTACCTGCAATGTGAACTGTTAAACTAAAAGTAGGTAAATACCCACTCTAGAACATGCAGATTTTCCTGTGCCCAAGTGTCCACATAGCACCAAGCTGAAACTAGCCAATTGTTCAGTCACTGAATAGTCAATTTTATGAGAAAACTCACTTGTTGCTATTTATGCAGGTAGAAGGAAAGAGATAACCAATACGGCCACCACGCCATTGTGTTCTTTCACAAAAGCACAGGCACAACCAACAAGATCAAGGGACATCAAATTTTTACATTCAAATGGATTCTGCAATCTGCAGTGAAAGTTGTAATCTGACTAAGAGTTCAAAAAACTAAAGTTGAATTCATAATATAAATTCACTGTAGAGTCTCAGCAGAACCTAACACACTACTGCCAAACTCTTAGAAGAAAATATTTTTCACTTTGTTCATTTTTCTTTCCTCTTTTTTTCTCCTTCTGTCTTGCCTCCTTCCTTCCCCGACAGTCAAGAATGAGGTGAGTAAACTGACAGCCAGTGTCTAGGCCCCTGTCATGAAAACAATTATTCACCACCAAACAATCGATGCTCAGTCAGTCCCAGAAACACAGCATGCCTGGCCCACACCCAGGCCCCTCAGTATTATTGCTGATGAGAATGTCATACGGTATGGAATATTCCTTGGGTCAATTGGCTCAGTTGTCCCTTCTGTAAGCCCTTTCCAACCTCTTGCGCATCCCCAGCCTCCTTGCTTGTGGAGTTCTTTGAGAAGTAGACCACTCCTTCACATGGTGTAAGCACTGCTCAGCAAAAATGAAAATATAAGTGGGTTATCAACAATATCACCAGACTTCGAGCACAAGTCCAAAACATAACTACATACAAGTTATGAAGAAATTTAACCATCCCAGTACAAACCAGTATATCCAGCAAGAACCACCTTTTGCCTGCCTATTGGAGAAAAGTGAAAAAATTAATTCTGTATATGGCAATATGGTCAACACTTACAAAAATTATTATAGTCAATTAATTTTGGAACAAAGTGTCTTCTGATATTTATATACGTATAATTTCCCATTTGACAGTTCTAATCATCTCCCACAATTCTGAGTGTCTCAGATTAATAAAGAAGAAATGATTTTACGCAGCTTGTGTTCTTATTCCACTGTTCTAACAGTGGCTATCTGCAATGTTAATACTTTTGATTATTTAGAATGTAAGTCCTCAATGATTTGATTAACTCCTTGATTAATCCAAATTATTTTATATTATTTTCAAGTGGAATATTAGAAACTAGAATCTACCCAAAAAAGAACTAGCATGGTATTGTAAGCAGAGAATTTTTTTGCTATATAAAATGTGCATAAAACTGTCTACTCAAATGACATATGCAAATATTTTTTTAATATTAAAATTACAGGGCTTTTCTTTGTGAAAGTTTATAAAAATAAATGTTCAAGCTTTCTACCTGCACCTATAAAGAAAATTTCACTTAAATCAAGGAGAATTAGGTGCTATGAATCAACGCAAAGCTGTGATCTGAAACTCTAAATAGAACTTAAAATATACCATATGAGTCTTTCTAACTAAATGCATCCAAACAACGTCTTCTTTTGCACTTTGATGAGTAGACTGACCTGAAAACAAAAAGACTTCTATTTTCCTTACCATAGTTGTCATTTTCTGAACTGTTTTACCTTCAAGTAGTGGAAAGTCTAAGATATATAGAAAGTTCTGAAGATATTAAGGGTGACTGAGAGAGATCTATCCCCAAAAAACAAGCACTCAAGCACAGGACAATCACTTTTAGAGTGGTAGGCCGAGGCTTAGCTGGAAGGAAGCTCAAAGTAAGCAATTTATACCCAGGTCCTCCAACTTGCCCTGATCACAGAGATAGGTGTACCTTAGTTTTTCAGAATTTTGTTAGAAATTCTATCCTGGACCTGAAAAAATAAAAAAAAAATCATTATGAAACTTTTATTGAAAGGATATACATTTCAGTGAAAAGCTTTAGTTTTATCAAGTCAGCATTTACAGATGAAAAAATGTTTTGTCAAAATTAGTCTCCCCAGATCTTCCTGAAAGAGACAAGATGACAACTTTCTGGTATTATTTAAAAGACACCTATTATTTTGCCTCTAATTTGGCATCAGAATCACCTTAGAAAAATGTGCATGATTCTGAAGCATTGGAAAGTATTGCAGTTTCCGAGAATGACATTTTAGTTTATGAGAAATCTCATAAAGAATGTTAGTTAAGTTGAAAAGTAGCTCATAAAGGAGCTAAGGTGGACAGACTACAATTAAACTAAAAGAAATGGATGCATTGACAGGCTTAGCTCTTGCCACATTAAGTCTGTAATTTGCTTTGCAATTAGGTGGAAAATCTAATGATTCAAAAGCTGTCTCTTAGAACCATATTGGAACTAAAACTGACAAGACAAAAAGAATGCTGTCTAGGGAAGCTTCATCCAGCACCATAGTTAATCATAAGGCAGGAGAAATCACCTATGAAGATATAATTGGAATGCCCTGTAAAAACAAACAAACAAACAAACAAACAAAAACCAAAAACACACACAAAAAAAGTTCCTTTATCTTCAATTTTTATCACTTCTAAAGTTTGAAGAACATGTAGATCACTCAAAATCTGCACAGCTCTCATACTCAAAGCTTCTTAAGATTTTTACTCAATCTTTTCTCAAAGCCACTTCTTCTTATGACTTGCTTAAAATATTGTATAGATCTGACATAAAGCACAGAGGTTTTTTTGTGAGAGGGCATTTTGGCTATAGTAGGTACTTTTGGGGGTGGCTGAGGGAACAGTTATGTACAATTTTAAGCAACACAGATACCTGAAAGTTTCTGTCACACCAGATGTCAAAACTTAGCATGTTTGAAAGAGAGCCTATGGATATAGAGACATTCACATCAGACTTGAAGTGTCATGTTAGTTTCATGAGATGTCCAGATAATAAACAAAGACATTATTAAGGTCCTTCCTGCCCATCAAAGATGGTTCACACAGCTGATGAGATTTAAAATTCAATGTGGAATGAGCATCAGAGAAGCCCCTAATGATGAGGGCTGGCAACTTGTCAAGGTATTCTACTGATTGCCTTAATTCATGATGACAGAGAAATGTGTTTGGGTTCCATTTTTATTGTCATGCTAACCTCAGTGCAAGAATAAAAATGAATTACCATATTCATTAATGGTCTTGTAAAAATGTATGTTGTTTCCTCATTATAAGCTAAATTATTTTTTTTAAATTTGCACTTTTTTTTTCAGTCTAGTACCTAGAATTGTATGAACAGACTGTGTGGCTGACCCTATTCTAAGCATAAAGCAGTTTTATTCAGCTGGAGATAATGTTGCAGGATATTGTCATGATGGAGGAAATGAAGCTCCATAGGGGAATAGCAAAGCGATGTCCCAGACACACAAAGTCAATATTCACAGCCATTCATTAATGTGCCCAACAGGAGGCAGGACCAAGATGCCCTCGGTATAAAGGCCTTTCTAGGGTGCCAATAAACCAGTTCTAGTAAGCCAAACACTTGGGGAGTTATCACTTATTGAAGTCTTGTGAAGGAAATGAGCACTGCATCCAGCCCTGGGGTCTTCAGCACAGGAAAGACATGGACCAGATGAAGAAGGTCCACTGCAAGGCCACAAAAATGATCAGAAGGCTCAAGCACCTCTCTCATGAGGAAAGACTAAGGGTTTTGGGGTTGTCAGTCTGAACAAGAAAATGCTCTGGGGAGACCTTAATGTGTTCTTTCAGTACTTGAAGGGGGCTTATAAGAAATATAGGGTCAAATGTTTTAGGAGGGCCTGTTGTAAGAGAACAAGGGTTAATAGTTTTAGACAGGATGATAGACTATATTTAAGGAAGAAAGTTTTTTTACAATAAGGGTGGGGAAACACTGGAAAAGATTTCCTAGAGTGGCAGATAACCCAGCCCTTCAAGCATTCAAGGTCAGGTTGAACAGGTCTTTGAGCAACCTGATCTAGTTGAAGACGTCCCTGCTCATTGTGGGAGGGTTAGACTATATGACCTTTAAATGTCTCTTCCAGCCCAAACTATTGTATGATTCTACGAAATATGTTTATGCCAAGTTAACATGCACAGCTGAGCCATTCTGGCTTCCTACTTACAGCGCTGTATATTCACGTTCGAATATGATACAAGATACCTTTTTATAATGAGGAAAGATAACACTATTAACTCTTCCCTTGGCAAGATTCACAAAGGGTAGTTTTCCACAGTTTCCTGCATCCAGACAGCTGGATGCCACCAGAACTTGCACAGGATCCATAGGCAGTTGACATTCCTTTCTGTCACCATGCCATGTCTCCAGCCCTTAGCTGCATCAAATCCTGCTCTGGAAACCACAGTGAGGCAGAAATAGGGGCGGGGCAGGGCGGGGCGGGGGGGGGAGGGGGGTGTTCCCATTACAGCTGGCACCATTGGTGCAGTGCCACAGGTGAGGCAAGGCAAAGCACATCCATGTCCCTGCTACCCACAGAGGCTCCAGTGTTAGGTATGGGTTCTGTGTAAACAGCAAGTGAAATTTATATGCAGAAGAGATAGGCCTAAACACTACATAATGTTTAATTTGGATTCCACTAATCTCAAACACAGTGAAGAAGCATCTGATTTCTCAT
Source organism: Dendrocincla tyrannina (assembly GCA_035047865.1). Taxonomy (NCBI): domain Eukaryota; kingdom Metazoa; phylum Chordata; class Aves; order Passeriformes; family Dendrocolaptidae; genus Dendrocincla; species Dendrocincla tyrannina. The sequence continues at coordinate 15,678,007 of JAWWMP010000041.1, forward strand.
TTTGCAACTTGTAGATTTTAAAGAGTTAAAAATGAAGGTGTAGAGGAGAAGGCAAACAAGTTTTGAAATACTTAAAATAGTTTTGTAAGTATTATTTCCTGTAACCTTACTTTCCTAATTGTTTATATGAATAAAAGAGAAACAGATTTAGTCTGGGTAGGATGAAGAAGAATATGAATCTAAAGAAAGGGAGTATTCAGAGGAGTGAATAACAATGTATTAACTGTAACATTTGTTTGATCTTGTCAGAAAAGATTGTTGTGAATACTAATATACAATTTTTTGTTTGTTTCTTCAATGAAAGCTGTCCTAGATGTAACTATTCAGGAAAATAGCTGTGTTGGTTGGAAACTGATGAAATATCACAAAGTCCATACTATGGTTTATCTCATTATTTGCAAATTTGATACCAAATTTGCGATGGAAGTTACATACTCACATGAGATATTCAATTTGCAAAGCATGGAAGCTAAGACCAAGTAAATAAAGTTTTCTGGTTTCAGTCTTCTTCATTGGCCTGTCTTTTTCATAATTAAGCACATTATACAGTCATTGTTAAAATGATATGAACACTCCTGGGATCTGGCAAGAAACGATTGGTCTCCTCTCAAGGTGAGTTCCCACATAAATAGTTAGCTACAGTTTCACTTTTATACTTTCTCCTTCTGCCCTGTAAATCTTGATTTATTACATGTATGGAAACATTTTTTCAACAAGGGGATTGTAAGTGCCCCATTACAGAACCACTGATTGATGCAGATTTGCCTATGGCAGAGAAGAGAACAGATCTGAGCTCCCATACATCCTGATCAACTGTTGTAATGACTAGGAGGCCTTGAGGACATGGTGTGGCATCTGTTCTATTGCCACCACTTTATTCTCCTCTAAACACAGTGCTTGGATAGGAGGAAGGATTATAGTTAACAGCCCTCAGGAGTAGGTTCCTTGACAAAGATTCAGGTGGATAAAAAAGCACTGAACGTCCTAATAAGAGGACAGGACCTTTGTCCTCAACATTTTGAGGAGGGTATGTGCTAGTTACTTCTTAGGCTGCACCATTTGCTGACTTTATGGTCAGATCCTGTGCTGAAGTACCCAGCACTCATCATGGAGTCTGAAAGCATAAATATTATTTAGTATCTTAGATAAGTCTCTTGAAAAGAAGCAAGACTATATAACCATTTATTTATTTAATTTTCATTTAACATTATTCAATTACTTTTTAAAGAACAGTTGAAGGTGGTAAAGACTTCTGGAATTTGTCTAGTCCTATCTTCATGCTCAAGCAGCCTAAATTACACCAAACTGTTCAGGACCCTACCCACACAGGTTTTGTATATTCCCAAGGATGAAGGCTGCACAATGTTGCCACACAAGTTATTTCAGTGTATGATCACCCTCAAAGTAAAAGTTTTTTTCTTAAGCTTAAATGGAATTTCTTCTACTTTAATTTGTACTTACTGTGTCATTTCCTTTCATTGTATAAGAAAAGTCCGTCTTCCGTTGTCAGGAGCCATTGATAAGACATACAACACACACACACCCCCACCCCCACCCCCTTTTCTTTTTGATGATAAACAATTCCAGCTCTCTCAGCCTACCCTTGTACAACGGATGCTCTAATTCCTTAATCAACCTCTCTGCCCTTTGCTGCACTGGAGAGAGATGGACATACCTCTCCTGTGCTCTCCTGTACTAACTCTTGTGGCAGTCCAGCATGGGACAAAACACTCCAGATGTGCCTCATCAGTGCTAACTAGAGGGGAAGGATTACCTCCCTCAACTCTGCCTAATGCAGCCCTAGAGGCTGTTGGCTTTCTTTGCTGCAAGATCACGTTGTTGGCTTATGGTCACCTTGATGTTCCCCAGGACTCTCATGTCCTTTTCTGCAAAGCTACTATCCAGGTCACTTGCCTCAGTCCATAGTGATTCATGGAGTTATTCCTCTACAGGTGCAGGACTTTGCAATTCCCAGTTTTGAACTTCATGAGCTTAGTGCTCTGTAAAAGCCAAACATTTTATCCAAAGTCATGTTTCAGCATGGACAAAATTTTGCAGGATGCACATGGAAGTGACACTTTTAGAGTCAAATATGTCCACTGCCTTATGAAAAAATAGTCCTTTCATAATTCAGCATTTACTGCCATCTCACCACCTCATGCCATGCCTTCCATTTTCCCCAAAATAATCCCAGCTAAGTCAAGAATCCCAAATTAAAAATTATTCTGCTAGCAAGATCCCTAGTAAATTGCTCCTATTTGTAATTTACTGTTATCCATTGTACCTTTTAGTACCCTTTCTTTTCTTACCTTACATTTAAAATCCTATTTTAGATAATAGAAACAGATTATATTTGATGATGAACTGAGCATTTGATGCCGAAGGGTTTCTTTGATTTTTGATTTTTCAGTTTTATAGATGTTAGAAATTATTGTAGATCTAATGTAC
>JAWWMP010000041.1:15688167-15700992 GCA_035047865.1 Dendrocincla tyrannina
TCGCCCTAGAGCGGCGGGAGGGACGAGGGAGGGAGGGGGAGGCCCCGCGTTGGCACCGCCGGGGCCGCACCCGCCTGCGGGGTCTGCCGCGGGCACGGGGGAGGCGGGGCAGAGGACAGCGAGCGGAACAACTTCTGCAAATTACAAAAAGGAAAGGAAAAAAAAATAAATAAAAAGAAGCTCGTTCGTGGGACATCTTCGAAGCTCAGCAGCACGCGAGGCATCCAAGCCGCAGTGAAACCCTCCACGCTAGTGAATCCCGCCACAGTGACAGGAGGAGAGCTGGCTGTGGGCACTGCGCCTGAGCCTCGCAGGCATTAGAGTCGCCTTGGCTTTCCGGCTGGAAGATGATTCCTGCAACAGGACCGTGTTGCTGATGATGAACTGCAGGGTCGTTGGAAGATGCCTTGCTTGAGGATTACACGTGGAGAAAGGCCATCCGTCAAGGGGAGAGCTGGCTGGTGAAACTGTCTGACTTTACCCCCATCGGGGAAGTGGCTTCAATGGCTCCATCTCCCAGGAGAAGCAGTAGGAAAGATGCCAACACCTTGCCAAGCATGTCCTCAACTTTCTGGGCTATCATGATCCTGGCCAGTCTCCTAATCGCTTACTGCAGTAAGTACATGTTTGTCCTGGTGCTTTCGCTGGGCATAAATCTACGCCCTTCCCACCTGAGGTAATGCTTGTGGCAAAGGCCAGGCTCTGAAGCTGGCAGACATAGGTTCTGTTCCTTAGACTTGCCGCTCAACACATCTCCCCCCACTCCCCTATGGTAAAGCAGGTAGACCAACATTGTAATACTGCTGCTTCTTAGGTGAATGACCGGTCCTTAGGTTGTAGATGTGTCATTTCCACTCCAAACAGTAACATCTCTTGGATTTTGGAAAGAAACTTTAGCGGTAGTAACTGTGACCCACTGTTCCCTGTTTATTATCAGGTGTTACCAGATTCCTCACAGACTGCTCTGTCCATGTACACACTCTTCTAACTCCATCCATCTTCCATGAAGAGGAGCTGTTTTGCTTGTGTTCATTCTTTTAGGAAGCATCTACTTAATCAAGTGACAGGTGCCTTAACATCCCTGGGATCCTGTGTGGTTCTCTGAAATTCCATTGGAATAAACGCTACCACTTTAACATATCCCCTGCGGTTTAGTTAGTTTTGTCAGTTTTAGAGCTGCATCTCAGGTTATCAGGTGTTTTGTGTATTCTTTTTCAGGCTCGATAGATTGTCCATTAAGCACATTGAGTTGCAGGTAATGCAGATAATTGCGAGAATCAAGTATCTGGATTATTAACACTTTTAAAGATCTGGTTTGTTTTCTTGAGGGTTTTTTTTGATTTTTTTTTTTCTTGGCAAGAATCGTTTTTGAGCAGTTATATAATGTAAATACAGTTAATGCCCATACTTCTGGGGAATGCAAGTTAGTCCATAGTATGAGAGTGGGAAACTTTCAAAGGGAATAGAAAAAACTGTTTCTACACAATAATAAAAAAATATGGAATTTATCAGGAGAGACCTGCACAGCTCTGCCAAAATGAATCTACACTGTGTTTTCCCAACCTAAGCTGAATGGGGTCTGTAATTTACCTGTGGTGCATATTCTTTTCATTAGCTGTAGCATTAAAAATTTTGCAGTAGGCTGGTGTTGTTCAGCTGTAATAGGTGTAGGTTATGATGAATAGGAAGTAGAAGCTTGTTTTCAAAAGCATGCCTGCTGCATTTCTTAACCTTCTATTCCATTCCCTCCAACTATATTATATTCACATTTCTCTGTGTGTTTTGTTTTCTGTTTTTTTTTTCTGAAACAAGATTGTAATTGGTTAGAGAACCTGTAATTCACTTTTATTTGCATATTACAAGGAATCTTCATACTGATGACAATGGAAGTGACTTATCCCAAAAAGAACTTTATTTTTTGTAATTTAGCACATTTTGCATTGCCCTTCTCATTAAAAAATCACATTAAACATGCCATGCTTTTAAATAATATAATTTTGTACATGATGCCATATTCAATGTGTTAATATAGAGGATATATTAAACAACATAGGTTTAAAAGAATTTGTTTATTCTGGGAATACATATTACAGGATATTATTAATAGGAAATATTTCATTAACTTTTTGCTAGAAATGCCTGGAAAGTCCCAGGCTTTTTATGAGAAGATATGAGTTCTTCTGTGCATATATTTTCTATCAGCTTGGCCTCAGAAAGAGTTAACTGTAAACTCTGACACTTCAAAAATATTTATGTTTGGCAACGAGAGGTTTGACAATGTTTTTTTCTAAGGAATGAATTTGTCTATTTGAATTGTTGCATATTGTTCATTGCTTATTTTTTTGCATTGTTTACTGAAGCTGAACAATGCATACTTTGGCTGATAATCTGAAGGCATTTTCTGGTATGCTTAAAGGACCAATTTCTAATTAGTTCTCTTAGCCAGGGTAGATGGCGTTCCTCAAACATGTAGTACGCTCTTCGTTTCATATAGCACTGAAAAGCACCATGCAGCTTAAAATATGCAGTGTCAAAACACTCCACCATTTATGTAATGCTTCACTGATTTGACAACTGCAATTCCACATGTTAATGAAGCATCGTGAACATTTTCTTTAGTGGTAGTATTTGAAACACTGCAAAAAAATGCTTTTTGCTCTGTGGAACGAGGGAAAGTGTTTAAAATAAAGATTAAAAAAATGAAGCTGTTTCTAGGTAAAGTAGCACTTAAGATTTTAAGAATTCTTTTAAAAATCAGCTAGAGTTTAATCAGTCTTTTTTCATCTGATTCCTTTTTTGAAGAAAAGCATAACTGGGTGTGGAGAGGAACATGATGACTTTTAAAAATAACAGGTTTGTCATATTTCTTAGAAAGTAAAAGGAAAGAGCTTGACTTTGTAAGGTGTTCTGTATTTTTCCACACACCTATTCAGGTATACTGAAATATGCCAATTTGAATTTCTGATCTCAAACAGCATTCTGTAAAAAACACCAAAGATGAATAAATTATCAAACTAATTACAGGAACCTCATATTGGATTACCTCTAACTGTATCATTTTAGTACAATCAAACCCTGCAGCTTCCAAAACAAAATCAGAACTTTTCTGTTTTTCCATTTCTTATAGCATTGTAAATACAATTTTTGATCTACCTTGTTTGTTTCCATTTCTAACCTGTTAGGCTGACAAAGCTTTTTCCTGAATCAGTTTTATGAACATTGCTTCTCCTTCTCCTAATTACTTCGTTAATCTTTGTTTTTGGAAGTGTATTTGTTGTACAATAGTTATCCCTATTACTGACAGCAACCAGTAAATACCCTACTCTGAGTTCCACTTCACAGATAAGCATATTTATAAAGCATGTTCCGGGTGTGCATGTACAGCCCATTAGGCTTTCATTTATACTTTAATTTCTGAAGCCCAATTATATTCCCATTGACATGGTAAAATGATAAGATGATAATTTTTTCTTTCTTAAATGTTTAGATTATATTTAGGGATAGTGGCTCCATCCTATGGTGGAAGAGAAACCTGCATCAAATCAATTTAGTTGCTATAGTGATAAATATAATGTAATATTCTCCAACCAAAGAAAATGGTCTGATGTGGTAGGCTCTCAACAGGAGAAGGCAAAAGTGAAGTAATAGAAATAGGCTGTTTATAGTCCTTGGTGTCATCAACAAGAAATTAATCAGTTTACTTGGCAGAAACATCAGTCAAAGTAAAAACACCCTCAGAAGGCTGTCCTGGTAGAGGGTGGCCATCTTCAATGGCAATTCAGAACTAAAAGAGTTGTGACATTTTTGGATCCCAGACATGCATTTTGCATAGTTGTTTAATGAACAGTAGCAGATCAGAGAGAAGTACCTACAGTGAATGCCTCACATTGTAAAGGTACAATCAATTATTTTTTTTCTTCTTTTTAACTGGAGCATGCCTTTTACCATGTTGGAAAGTTTGGTCAAATTAAGGAAATTTTCTGTGGTATCACAGCTGCCTGCTACATCAGGAGTCTAAATGACATACTTTTGATTCAGAACTACTTTTTAGTGCATTTATTCTGTTGACTTTGCTGTAAATACTGAGGAGCTTTTTATATGTAAATGGTAATTTTTTTAGCAACATATGATTCAGATTTTAGCAAAGTTGTGGCTGTTAGGAGCTTTTGATTTTTCTTTTTCTATACTGTTTTGTAAGCATAAGGAGTGGAACACTGCAGCCTTATGCTGTTCTGTTAAGGTAATACTTCTAAGGCTGAAAAAATGGGTTTTTTGAAGGGAACCACCAAAACTGAATGGTACTTGGAAAACTGACCTTCTTGTTTTAAATACTCTGTAAGGAAGATAGTAGTATGAAGCCCAGTGTTTATGCTGACTAAATGGTGGTAGTACTAGAAAAAAAGAAGGCCTTTTCTGCTTTTTGTACTGCCATGCTGGTGAGAGGATTGAGGGTGTGTGGGAGGTTGGGAGGAGTCGTATGGGACCACTGACTCCAACTGACCAAAGGGCATCATGCTCAGTATATAAAGTGAGGGGAAGAAGGAGGAAGAGGGGGGAGTTTTGGAGTGATGGCGTTTGTCTTCCCAACAACTTACGTATGATGGACTCCTGCTTTCCTGGGGATGGCTGAACACTTGCCTGCCCATGGGAATGGTGAATTAATTCTTTGTTTTGCTTTGCTTGCATGCATGGCTCTTGCTTTCCCTATTATACTGCCTTTATCCCAGCTCACGAGTTTTCTCACTTTTACCCTTCCGATTCTCTCCCTGATCCTGCTGGTGAGGGAGTGAGAGAGTGGTTGCGTGGGGCTTGACTGCTGGCTAGGGTTAAACCATGGCAAGGTCCCATGAAAAATATTCTATTGACCTTACCTTAGATTGAGATCCTGTTACACATTGGGTAGGTACTGCTCATTTGAGAAATACCTTTTCATTGTCCTGTTATGGAATTCCTTTCTGTCTGGAAGACACAGGCTACTATGGTGCCTAGGTCTTATTGTTCCCTTATACAATTTGGGACTGCCAGCAGGGATGGTAATTAACTGTGACTGTCACCTGGACAACTCTCCAACAGGAGCTTCCATATCATCATGCATAGGCTGCTAAACAGCTGCTGGATGGCAAATGGTCACTGCTCATTTACGCTGGATGCAAACAAGTCACGTCTGAATGAAAGCCTACAGCTCCTGTTACTGATATTGTATCATTCAGATCACTTTCTCTGTTTCCAAAAATGAAAACCACAGATTTTTTTGAATATTTTCAACTGGTCTGTAATTTTATTGTTTTCTGCAAGAATTGATGTATCTGTACTTTTCCCAAACTCTGCACGTGGAGTAAATGTGACATAGAGAGCAACTGTCATTAGTCAAACCTTTTTTTTTCCAGTTCAATTTGTGTATAGAAATGAAAAATAATTATTTTCTGACATTAAATAAGAAAAGCAAAATATTAAAATCCTGTTTCTTTATGTAACATCCTAGTTGCGTCTTTTGAAGTAGGTTCAATTTTTGAGATAAAAACCAGTGCTTTGAACTTAATGGTCTCTACCACATACTACCTGTCAAAGTGAGTACCAAACTGACACTGAGATTGTCTCACCAGTTGTGTTGTAGTCTGTCCAAATGATGTATTACATAGAAGTCATTGTCATCCATGTAAAAAATGTCTTCTTACTGCTTTTAATGTTGAATTAAACAGATAATGTTGAAGTGAACTGTGAGCATAAGTAAGCATCATTTACTATCTCACAAGTGAGTTTGAATGCTGGTAATTGTGAGGATAACCACTGCTATAGATGGATATAATGGGAAACAGGGAGGGGAAACTAGAAGGAAATGGATATTTTCAATTGAATATGTGACAGAAGGAGCATTTCTTGTCTTGGAGGAGGATCGATAGGAGAGAGATTTAGACCTCTTTGACTTGCGTTTTTTATGCTGTTTATGTAATGTTCTATATTGTTCTTACAATATACCAGTATTGGAAGCATGGAGTAGATCCCCACTGCTCCAGCTAAGTATGTAAACATGGGCTAGATTGAATTTTCTTTTACTGGGGTCCCATTAATCTTTTAGTCTTAGTGACTCCACTGAAGAAGTAGTAGTAAGTCCTTCACCGAAATTAGCCCTCATGAGGGGGTATTTTCCCACTTATGCTTCTCTGCTAGAAGCAGAGGATGAAACATCTCTAATTTTAAGATTTAATCTAGTGCTTTCTCATAGAGTGCTCTAACCATAAGGCTATTACCTGAAAACCCCACATTGACAGGTAGTCCAGCATCTGGCATGTCAAGTAATGTTTATTAGAGGTATGCCTTGAATCTTATTGATAAGTCAAAAATGCACTCGTATACTGAGCTATTTACAGAAGTGTTAGATATATAGGCAAATCCAGATAGCTTTGATTAATAACAGTCTTCCTGGTTTGTATATTCTTTGTTGCTAAATTCAAACCAGAATGTTTTCATGCTTAGGCTCACGTTTGATCAGGTGCCACTGTTGGGCTGGGGATCTGTTTATTTTTTTTTCTGTTTAAATCCAAGTTACGCTACTTTTTGCACAAATAGTTGGCAAATTTCTTATTGTAGGTGTTCTGGGAAGTCATCTCTTCATGGATATGCTTTTATGTTCAACCTGCAAATAGGAAAATGTTATACCTATGTGAAAATGTATGGAATAGTCCTCTGCCACATGCTTAATTGAAAATATCCATTTCCTTCTAATTTCCCCTTCCTACTTGTTTTTCATTATATCCATCTATATCAGTGGTTATACTCGCAATGGAAGTAAGAGTTACCAGAACTGAAAAGATATAAACTGTATTTAGACTGTGTTTTTCACTCTATATTTTTGATATAAAGGTCTCTTTCAAAGACTTTTTGCATATTTTTCAATAAAGGGACTTTGGCTAAAGTGCATGAATCACAAGTATAAGGATAGAGAGTTTTGCATTCATATGATGATCTTTTTATATCCTCAAAACTGTTTGGCCTGTGTATTATTTTGGTCTCTGAATGAACTGTTTCTTTGGACATCTTCAAACACTTGATTGCTCTCAGATAACAGGAAAGTATCTCATCTACCTCTGGGGTGAGGTGTATAACTGTCTATTTTTGAAGCAGTCTCTGAGCAGCAAGGTTCTCTCCTGAGTAACAGCTGGTTATTCAATATCATCTGTGGTTCTGCATGTCCTAACTTCTTTTCAGTGCCTGTGGCCCAGTGCAGCAATAAGGAAGTTGCCTCTTTAGAAGAAAATGTTATTTGTTTTGCCAAATGGTATTCTGCTGTTAGAGAAAACATGAGCTATATGTAAAGAAGCCTGTAGCTGTGATTTTTTTTGGTTGTTGTAATTCCCTTCAAGGCTGTAGGTTGTTGTTATTTTTGATATTTTTTATATATATATATATGTTTATTTTTTTATATTTCTCATAGAATCATAGAATGGTATGCATGGAAGGGATTCTGAATGGTCAGCTAGTTTCAAACCCCCTGCAATGGGCAGGGACACCTTCCAGTAGATTAGATTGCTCAAAACCTGGTTTTGAAGACTTCTGGGAGTGGTACATCTACAGCTTTTCTGAGCAATCTATTCCAGTGCCTCAACAGCCTCACAGTAAAGATTTCATCCTAATATCTAATCTAAACCTCCCCTCTTTCAGTTTGAACTCATTACCCCTTAAAAGCACTATCCCTTGTCTTAATGCTACATGCCCTTGTAAATGGTTCCTCTCCTAAACTGCCTCAGTCTCTTGCAGCCAGAGTTAACCTATGCCTTTATCTGACCCTTGTCCTTAGAGTCCAGCACCACTGGCACCTCCTGTTCTTCCAACAGGAGAGTGTCTTCCTTTACCTGCGACTAAAAGTAGCAATTTATGCTGTGGCCCCATTGTTTTTTTGATGTTTAGAAGGTCCGGAACTGGAACTGTCTCTGGTTTTATTTTGTTTTGATTATTTCCAGAACATAGTTAACAGAGGTGTTCTGTTTGTATTTTCTGTACTAAAAGCTGAATAAAAGCCCAGTACAGAATGCCTAGGAAATTGGTAATATTTCAAAGTGCCAGTTATGATGGGTGGATTAATTCCTGTTTTTAAATCCTTTATAGGGAAGAACTGTATTTAAGCATAGCTGTAGAACCTGCTGGTTCTGTTATGCATCATCTGAGAGAAGGGTCCTTAATTCTTACAGATATGAGAAATCAATACATATGAAAAAAAAATTTTGGGTTCTGACACCTAACAAAAAGTAAGTGGGAATTCTTGCTGTGTTCTTCTTAATCCTACAATAATTTATGGTGTCTTTTGCCTTTGCACTTGGAAGTCCTTTAATTTTTCTTTTTCCTGATTAGTTTAGAACTCTGATGTTGACAAATGTGTTCTAAGAGATGATACATTAACAAATTGAGATACTGTTAACCCTAAATACCTCTGTCCCTTTCTGTACTCTGAGATGTCAGTATTCCTTTTAGATATTTAATTTTACCATTGAACTAGACCAGTGCAAAGTTTAGTAGAACAGCTTAGCCAGATGACAGAAATGTTTAAGCTAATCTGTTGCTCTGCTCATTAAATGGTTTGATTGCAAGCAGAAATATCAAAATGCTGTAGGAACAGTGAGCTCTGGCACCACTTTTGGCAGACACAGAGGAAGCCCACAGAAGTGGTCAGAGGACTGGAGCACCTCTCTTGTGAAGACCAACAGAGAGACTTGGGGAAATTGAACCTGGAGAAGAGAAGGCTCTGGGAAAACCTTATTACAGCCTTGCAATGTGTGAAGAGGGCTTCTAAGAAAGATGGAGGGATATGTTTTACCAAAGCCTGTAGTGACACGACAAAGGGCAATGGTTTTAAACTGCAAGAGAGTAGATTCCCATTGGACATAAGGAAGAAATTTTTTACTGTTAAGGTGGTGAGGCCCTTGAACAGATTGCCCACAGAAGCTATGAATGACCCATCCCTGGAAGTGTTCAAGTCCAGGCCGAATGGGGCTCTGAGCAACCTGTTTCAGTGGAAGGTGTCTCTGCCCAAGGCAGGGGGATTGGACTAGATAGTCTTTAAATGTCCCTTCCAACCCAAACCAATCTATTTGGTTTAAATCTATTTGGTTTAAATCTATTTGGTTTAAATCTATTTGGTTTAAATCTATTTGGTCTAAATTTCTTGCTTTAAATTAAACTAAACACAAGTGTAACAGGCATGAGAGCTTACCTGTTACTGATAGCATTCTCTGGTGTTACTGAAAGGGTTCACCAGTTTCTCATTTTTTGAACTAAAATGAACCTTCTATCTAGTTATACCTTGGATAGAAGCTTTTCTTTTGTGCAACCTAAAAGAAGTGTGGCTCTTTCTATTATTTTTTTGTATACTGAACAAATTCCAAAGTAGTTCTATATGCTTTAATCATAGAAAGTATAAAAATCTGTTCTGAATGGAACTAATATGATAATCTGAGTTGATATTAAAAATAATTTTATTGAAAAATATCAGAAAGGTGCGCCAGAGCTTTCTAAGTACCTGCTGTCAGTAGTGTTTTATTGAACATTCATTTTTAGATGAACGTATATGTGGTTTTGTGTATATGTGTTCTCAGCATAAAACACAGCAATATTTAAAATAAAATTAAGAGGCTTTAAAATTTGTAATCACTGACTGTTTCTTAAAGGTAATAATTTCCCTGAAATTGCCTGCTATAAAGCATTTGACCTAACATCTTTGTATAGCCTAATATATGGAATAATGATTCTTTTAAGATACCATTTTTAGGGATTTCACAGATGTTTTCTTTGTTGAGTATATGTCAGATTGGACCACTTGGTAAAAATTTAACATATATGTTATCACATTATCCAGTCCCTCCTTACAGTATCTTTAGAATGTTGCTGATTTTATTTTCAAGGCCCACGCTTAATGTTTAAATGTTTAATGCCAAGTAACTGGTTCAGTGTTTCTGTAGGGAAGAAAAAACCTAGAAAAATGGGCTTGTGATACAGATTCATTAAGACCATATTTTAAGATACTGAACTACTGCAGCAAAGGATTTGTACAATTCAAGGGATGTAGTTGGCATAAATTACTGGGATCTTCTGAAAGCATCTTTGCAAGCAGTTTGTATCCCAAATATTTTTTGCAATGTGTTTTGTCTTACTGTAAAATCTCCAGTTTGTTTGCCAGTATTGTCAAACTCTGGGCACTCTAAAAATACTGTCTTTCCCCCAAAAGTTTGAAACTAGGTAAATTTTAGAGGAGTGTACAAAAAGTTATTAGCTTTACCATTCTTTTTTTCTCAGTTTTGAAGCCTCTTCTGTATGGAATGATATTGAACACGTTACTCGTGTAACCTCTTATAGTGAGTGTGATTAAAACATTTGAATCACCTTTATTTACTACTGATTTAGGGAAGAGAAAGTTTAAAGATGAACAGTGTGTATGTTTATATAAAGTGGCAAGGGCAGAGAAGACTAGAAATGCTTGGCGTGAATATAAAAGCAGATATGAAATGCATTGAGCATTGAAGTGCCACCCCCTCAACTTCTGCCCTTCCTTCTCCCTTACCTGGAAAATAAAAGCTATGTGTCAAAAAAGTTCATATTACGTAGTTAAATTTTGGGATGATATTGGGCTTTATGACTGGAGATACTCCTCCAATTCTACATTCTTCACTGTACTATTTTTACAGTTCTTTTTATCTGGAGAGATTTGTTGATTTCAATACCTCATTCTTTTATCAATATGTTTTTGTTTAAGAAATATATTACTTTTCACCTTTTTCCACAGTATGTATCTTTGTCTAAAAGCTGGCCAATTCTGGTTTTGCTTCCTGTGTTACTAGAAATCTCAGTTTTAATCCGATCTACAAATGTAATTTTCTTCTAATACAATCTTCTTTAGAATGCCTTCTGTATGGTGGTTTAGGGATGTTGTGGTTAGGGTTTAGGTATTCTCCAGTTTAGAACTCTCATTAAAAAGTAATCCACACTCTGCTCCCCCTTGTACCCTCTTCAACTGGAGGCACAAAAGGCAAAGATCATGGGTTGAGATAAGAACAATTTGCTGGAAACAGCATTGAAATTAGCAAATGAACAGTAGGAGCAACAAAAGCCTATGAAAGAGAGAGCGATTTGCATGCAGTAGTGCTCACCGCAGACCCTGCAGCAATAAACTATCCTCGGTGACTCCCCACCCCATGTTTTCTCAACCAGAAGAAACCCCTTCTCCCTGGAAGCAAGAGTCCTTTTCCCCTGTCTCAGCAATGGGATGAGTGGAATAGAATAACATCTGTGTCTTGGCACACCACCTCCTGGCTTCTGCAAAAAGGTTAACCTGTTGTGGCCAGAACCAGGACATTATTGAAGAGATGTTTTTAGCATTTATGGTGCTAGAAGAGCTTCCTTTCCCAATGTTTTTACAGAGTTCTGTGAAGTGCTGCTGTGAACTCTTAGGATGATAAGTTGCATGAACTCTCATAAATGGATTTCAGGTATTTTGGATATAATTTCTATGAATTAGTTAAAACCAATTTATAATACTTGAGTTGGTGACATTTCTAAAGCAATTCCTGTTGACCAGCTGAATGCTTATCTTTTTCCATTCTGACATTTGATGGCAATGTAGGTATACCAGTATATTCTTTGGCACAAATATTACACTGACTTTGTAACATTGGTATTGTATAGAGAATATGTAATGCTAAAAAACATTGTCTAATGTTTTCTCAGATAATTCATCTTTATATAGAGGAAAATTATGTCCTTTGGAATCCTCAGTTTCAGAGAATGAAAGTATAGTATTTTCCTCTTGGTATTTTAATACAAGGAATTACCTATATGTGTAATTTTTTTAGTTAATTCCCCCAAATTTATAGTTTGGTTTGTTTTTTTTTCCTTCTCCTTCATCCAAGACCAAATATGTGGAACTCAAGAAAACATCTCCTACATTATATTAGAGTGCATTACCAGTCTATTTCACTACCTTTCCTTTCACTGATAACCATTTATTTCCTGAGAGCTTCTTTTAGAATTTAGTGCTTGGTGTTGCCATACAGTCCCAATATTAATTTTCTATATTTCTATATTTTTCAGTTTTGCTTTCTTATTTTTCTTATCTGAGGTCAGGTGAATTGGCCTTACTGTTTGTCTTGCCGCTTTCCAAAGTGCTTTTCTGTTAGTTGGTATGACAGGTACAGCTATGTGAATCTCAGTTTGTCAGTGACTTCTCAGACAAATTAACTTGATATATGTGTAGAGACTTTTTCTCTCAACTTCTGGATCTTCAGAGATTTGAGAATTGGCTTTTTTTTTTTCATCAGTTTCTCTGAGCCCAATTATAAACTCTGTGATATAGCATAGTGTAGGCTTGAGTGTAAATACTTTATTAGAACTAGGTAAATTGTCAGTGTGCAGAGAATATAATGCATCTAAAATTAGAGTTTAAGTTTTCTTCTGCCATTTTCAATTATTTTGAAATTATATTAAGCAACAGATATGATTATGCGCAGAGGGTGAGAACTGAAGTGCTGGGAAAAAAAATATGTTTTCAGTTTCAGTGTATATAATTTGAACAAACCTTTTAAGTTGCCAAAATGCTGGAGAACCTTGGTGGATATGATGGTTATATATCATTTGTCATGTAGAGGGCATCTAAATTTCAGATGCATGTCAATATTACTGAGGTCCTACATGTTATGTGTGACAAAGTACACCTATCTTGAAAGTGGATGTAGGGAAACTAGAACTTAAATCAGAGCTTATTTGTTTTGGCCTTTGTCAAAAGTGATGAAAATGTAACATTTTTTCCTCACATTTCTAAATTTACCTTTTTTATCCCCCCCC
>JAWWMP010000041.1:15701091-15794677 GCA_035047865.1 Dendrocincla tyrannina
AAAGTTTTAAATTTACCTTTTTTGTCCCCCCCCCCCCCCCCCCCGGCTAATCATGAATACTGCCATGGGTTTGCTTTGGTTGGTGCTGCTGCTTTAATTTTTTAAAAGTTAACCTCAGTTAGAAGGAAAATAAATACATATTTGAAGAAATAATAGAGGAATAAAATTTTGAATTAAATCAGATACGTGTGACAGAGAACTGTCACAGAAAATTCTGTCTTTAAATAATGAAAGTTTGTGAATCCATACTAAAGCTTGTTTGCATGTTGGTTGCTTTGCCTCTTACTTACATCTCCCTCATTTTACGGATATCTCTTATTTTCCCCTTATGTTTTAATCTCCTGTTCTGTTCCACAGTCTTGCTGGCAGACTTGCACAGTTCATATAAAACTAAATAAGCAGAGGGATACACATATGAAATGTAAACAGAAGGATACACATATGAGAAGACCATATGATACTCTGAATCATCCATCTTACTTTTTATTCATTGGAAACAAATGTATCATATTGTTTAATTTATATCTTGCCTGGAATTTTTGAGAGGAATAATTTTTGGTTTTACTCAGAGGTAGTTTAATCGGTAAATAAATGTAATATTGTTTTCTTCTGTGGGTCTTTTCTGCAAAGTTATATAAAAACACTTAAATATTTAGTATAACAATTCTTTCTAGGTCTGTAAGATAAGTAGCTTTATTGTTTTATAGATTATGAGATTTGCCTAGGACTGCAAATCATTTAAAGAAAGCTGAGTTGAGTAGGGTTGAGTGCTTTCAGTTCTGGATTCTGTGCCCAGCCTTGTCTCTCTTTGTCTTTTCCACAGGGACCTGAGTCTGATACATTACTACTACTCAGGAAGCTGTACCTCCTGAGAGCATCCGCTTCTGTCTCTTTGCTTAATGCAAGAACTGCTGTAGTGGAGTAGTTAAAGTCGTTACAATCTGTCAAAATGTTAGTTCCTAGCTTCGGTAGTATTTTGCCTGACAGACAGGAAAATCAAGATCTTATGGAAAGTGTATTGGCAAACTCATTCAGTTGCTGTGTACACTTAACACGAATCTTGGCCACGAGGTTCATCTACTGCTGCAATGCTTAGCTCTATAAAACACAACAGTGATAACCGTAAAAATGTATTTTCTCCCACATTGAAAGTAGCTCTTGTTGGGACTGCACTCAGTCAAAATGAATGTTGCTTGATACATTTAAAACCTACATATGTCAACAGTTGATATTATTCCAGGAAAATTACCATAATGTTTAATTCTTGAGAACCAAGAATTTGAGCAGGTTTAAACACACAAGATGAGGAATGATTTATTGTCTGTAAACAGTTGAAAAGATTCCTTTTAAATCAGTTGCAGATAATGAAAGAGAATTAATGGTGAAAAGAATCTTTTTTTCCCTGAACTTGGATTTAATATTGAAACAACACATTGGAAGTTTGTAGGAGTGTCTCAGCCAGTGAAGCTAACAAGGGATGAAGAGCTTCCACATATACCAATGTCAATATTTCTTACATCTCTTGAGATTAAATATGCAGCTTTTTTTGAAACCAGCTAGATTTCTTAAGGTAGTTTTGAGGTATGACTGAAAATGTGCTAAAGTTTTCTGTTCAATTTAGTTTCTCCAAAACGCCCCCTTTTCATCTATATATGAAACATCTACAAATACTGGAAATTAGCATCTTTTGCTCCTATGTCCTGTTTTAGGGAGTGAGTCTGTCTGTACTGATTACAGTACACATATGCACAGCATAGTCCTCATTTTATAGTAGTTTTTTTCTCCATTACCTGACTAGATTCTGTACATACAGAAAAATAGATTTATGTAAGATGAATCTGTTTTCCATGAAGAATATTGATCTTACATTAACAATGTATTTCTAAACATCAATGCATTTTCTTAGTATGTTTTCAGTAACATTGAAAAACAGTGGTTGTGATGTGTGTTTTTGCAGGATAGGCATAATGCATCTGATATTTTTTCTTTTTATAAAAAACTTAACACTGCAATGGACTTAAATATTATTTTTTTTTTTAAGAGAAGGGAATAAAAATCCATGACACAAATTCTTGTGATGAGCAAATTTAGCTGGTAGATGAATCAGACAAGGGAAACTAGTCTTTTTTACACTTCAAGTATTGTAACTTCAAGTTACAGACTAATTTTTTGAAGCTTGAAAACAAGTGTCAAAGGGTTTTATGTGTCCCATTACCTTTCAGTTTCATAAAACACTACCAACAAGCAAGTCCCTCTCTACTTTGGAGAATAAATAGCTCAATTAATTTCTAGGAGTCTTTCCATTTTGTGTGTAAAAAAAGAAAATGAAGGTAAATTAATTTGTATAAATTGGGTTTGTATTTTATTCCATGAATCTTGTGGGAATTAGTATCACAATGATGTGAATACCATCATAAAATTTTTGTTTCTTACACTTAATTGTGAAGAATGACAGATATAATTGTTTTTTTGGAATGACGATGAGGTTAGAAGTTACTTTCATGGACCAGTGTAGGCCTTTGAAAGTTTGAATGGGACTTTGAACACATTTTTAATGCTTAGTTGATGCTTTTGAATTTTGTCTCATTTGAAGCTTCATTTCACGTGAAATCATAGTTCCCTCCTACTTTCATACATGCAGTAGAGGTCTGGAGAGATGAGTGGCACTTCAGCAGGACATGCCTGTAAAGCAGGTAAGTTCCAGTATGCCTCAGATGAAAGCCAGGGAGACATTTTTGCTTTCATGGTATCTGAGCCAAAGATTAGGAAGAGAACAAGTCTTTGAAGCTATGACCTGTTTTAGTGGCACAAACATATTTGTGAATGGAATCAATTCTAGGGAATGTTTTTTTGAGCACTTCTGTCAAACTTCAAGCATTATTTTGGTCTTCTGGATTCAGTTCTTACCACCTCCTCTTTGAACAGGAGCTTTTACAAAATTTATGTTCATGCTTGGCACATGGTAGAGTTGTACATTGTATGTGGCTTCTGCTGCTTGCACTGAGCAGATCTAGATCATGATAAGGAGTAAGTAGGAAGAGTGCGACCATTGTGAGATGGAAGAGAAAAGGAATGCCTGTACTATCCAGAGTTTGTTGTCTGATTAAAATGACCCAAGTAATTTCTGGCTGTTAACTGTTTGCCCTCTGCAGCTGCCTTTGGGATGAAACTAGGAGTATTTGGAGATAGCTTCATCAAAGGTGCCAGGTCTGTTAGAATTGATATGAGTGCTTTCCTTTTCCCTAGGATGCAGAGGTCATGAAGCAGCACCACAGGTGCTGTCTCAGACTGGTGGCCTGGGCTGAAGCCCAGCTGACAGGTGGTGTTAGACCAGGAGGGTTTTTTACTACCTTACTGACTATTTTGCTTCGAAAAAGATGATCAGAGTCTTGCCAGCAGCTGGGAACATGCCCAGCACTGGGGTATCAAACTGTTGCATGGTTTAGTACTTTTAGTGCCTGGCCAGCAATCATAACCAAACGAACAGTCTTTCTGAGCTAAATAAATGCGATGTACATTTCTGCACATGCACACTAAAACTCCAGATCTAGGTCTTGTAACTGCATTTACAGAAAAAATGTTACTTCACTAATTAGAAGATACTGTATCAGATTCTCTACAGGAAAATGATTGGTGTGACCCCTTTTCTAGAGAACAGCACACTTACTGAAATAGAAGAAAAGCTATCAATATTTTCTTTCACTGGATTGACATGGCAACTGAGAGAATAGAGTAAGGCCTAATCTTCACTGAATCCCAGTGCATCTTTTGTTCTTCAACTGTGTAATTCTTCACTTAGAAAAATGATGGTAAAAACCCATAATAATTTGGGGTATCTTGTTTCATTGATCAAGTTCTTAGAACTTGCAATATGAGGGAAAGAATGACAGAAAGGGATAAAGTGGTTACTTTCTGTTTATACTTCAAGGCTCCCCTTTGCAACAGCTTCCTGATACATTGAGGTAGCTGCTAGTTACAGCTACCAATGAGTGACTGGAGAATTTATTTTAGGATGGAGTTGTGTATTCGTGATGTGTAAACACACTAATGGTTGGTAATTGTGATTAATTTTCACATTGATAATTGCTTAAAAATTTACTGAATTTTACAACATTTTATTTCAATGCATTACTGGTTATTTTCTAACAACCTACTGGCAACAGCAGTTGTTCCCAAATTTGAATCCGTTTTTCACTAAAAATGGTGTGATTTTTTAAACAGCTATTTCTCCTCCTGTTTTCCGCATAGTAAAGTTAAGAGTACAGATGTTCCCTACTAAATGAAAAGTATTAACAATTTTCTTTTGCATATAAAGTCAAATAGCTGCTGCAGTAGTCTCTGTATATAGAACTTACTGTTTGGCTGGTTTCTCTGTTTTAGAACAAATGATTTAACCATGGCATTGTTTGCTACAATATGAGCCTGTGATATTTTGTATTGAAGTAAAGAGTCTAAATAATACCGAAGAATGCCTTGTGTTTATAGACCGCATTGTTGAGACTTCACTAGCAAAGCTATGTAGAATTCCTTTTATTCAGAAACTCGTACAAAACTAGGGAGACAAATTATTTGATATTCAGAAAAATGGAACGTCCACTCCAGAAATGAAGTTGAAAATTTCTTGGTTTATTTAGTTAACAGCTGAAAGTGGGATTTAATTGATTTAGAA
The DNA here is from genome assembly GCA_035047865.1 of Dendrocincla tyrannina. NCBI lineage: Eukaryota > Metazoa > Chordata > Aves > Passeriformes > Dendrocolaptidae > Dendrocincla > Dendrocincla tyrannina. The sequence continues at coordinate 15,705,761 of JAWWMP010000041.1, forward strand.
CCAAGATTTTAATACATAGAGGTCTGTGATACCAAGGCACTAGATTTGATGACTTGAAGAGATCCCTTCTTGACTTTTTTTTGCCTACTGATTCGTTTGGTTTTCAGACAGGTACCTTCCTTGAGTGCTATGGCTGGCATAAGGGTGTGTAGGATTGTGTGGCTGAGATTACTGTTTCTGATAAGTGATCACTAAATCATAGAATTACCTATGAATTAGTCTTCATCTCCTGATATGTCTTACAAGTTGATTAGCTCCTTTGAACTGTTTGATAAGGCTTTTTAAGTGCGTTTCAAATTACAGCTGAAATGAATTCCATTCATCAGTACTAAATGTTCTTATCCATAGGACTTCCCAAAATGAATCCTGGAAGAGATCCATGTCTTTTGCATAACATTTCTTCTGTTGAGAAAAAACCAATTTTGGTACCCCAAGCTGTCTTGATATAATTTATTTATCATTTTATGGGTGACAGTTGTATTTATTTCCTCTTTTTTATTTATACTGGAACACAGAAACAAATTTACTTGGTTTCATCAACAAGTCATTCAGCCCAATGCTCACAGCAGTAACTTTAAATGTATGCCTAGAGAAATCTAAGGACAGCACAAGGCTATAGGATACTTGTTTCTAAAGCCCTCCATACCCCACCTATTTTCTACTCAGGGAGTCCTGGGTTGGATGAGATTTAGGGGCATTTAATAAACAACAAATCGTTTCCGTTAACTCCATTTAGCATGGCTGCTGAGAAATGAAGTTAGTTTTTGCCTCTAGTATTTAATGGGGTCACCAGACACCACTGTAACTGGTGTAATTTAGAATAGAAATGCTGTGTCATGAGTTGTATCCAGCTGCAACAGGCAATAAAGCATAAGAATTGGGAAAACACTGATCTACCGTGATGTTAAAGTGATGTCATGTTTTGGTTTTTTTCAGTATGACTAATATCTGGTTTGTTAATTCATGATCATCATGTAACATCCTTTATTGCAAACATAGCTGAAATCTGGAATAGGGAATGACATGAAATACTAAATTTGAGAATGGAAGTATGCTATCATGATGAGACTATCAAGCACTTCCCTGCCAATAATGTAAAGATCTTCTGACTTTTTTTTTTGCTGAGTTGAGAATAGTATCTGTGTGTTTGTGTGTTTGATAAAGTGGTTCTTATAAATCTGTTAAGATGAAATTGTGTTTTAGAGCCCCTTTTTTTATTTTATCAGTTCAGAAACACCAAGGGAAAGAGGATTTTTTAGGACTGAAGGGAAATTGAGTTTTGAAAGAATTTGTAACATTTTTTTTTAATAATACTTTTGAAGATAAACAGCAAAAGTAATTTTTATCTAGGATTTCAAACAATAATTAGGCCTGTTGAAAGTCAGCAGGAGTGGAATGGTGAACTTTACTAGGGCTCCTTAAAGTTGGGATTATGCAAAACTGGTTGAAATCACTTTTCAACTCAAAGATGTTGAAGTGAATTCCTAAATCCCTGCCTTCCCTCTGGTATTACAATGAATAATGAACACTCCATATTTCACTTGCCTAGTTGATCAAAGCAGTGGATTTCAGAAGTCTCACTGGGCATATTTTCCTTTGCTGAAATGGGACTGAGATTGACTTTAGAATTTTGACTCTAATCAACCTGACTTTCATGAACTATGGTTTATTTCCTTTTAGTAGAAAATCCTGAAAGATCTTGTGTTTTTAATGTCATCATATCTTTTCAACAATTTTTACATCAAAATTTGACTAAAACTCTAAATTAAAGGAGCACTTCAGATTATGACTAAATTCTTTCACTTACTAAGCAGATTTGAGACAATCTAGAGGTGATGACTCTCAACTAACATCTGTCAAGTACTGGCACTAACATAATGCTTATGCAAAGCCTTATTACATTGACCTGATAGTCAATGGGTTTAAGAGAAACATCCTTGGTGAAAAATCACATCAGAAATGTTCTTTCTGATTGGCTTAACAATACTGTTACTATTAACTTTATGGTGTGCTACCTAAGGAATAATTAAACCAGATGGTGTGTTAAACCCAACTGAAAGAATAAAGACAGTTTTACTTTTAAGTTGATCAAAATTAGGTAAAACAACATATGTTCACATTCCTTGCGATTCCTTTAACTACATATTAACTGCTTTCCTTAATATTCTTCCTGGTAATTTGAGAGCTTGCCTTTTGGAAAAAAAAAAACAAAACAACAAAACCAAAACAAACAAAAAAACATGAAAAACCAAACTAACAAAAAACAATGAACTAATGAACAAACAAACAAACACCAAACAAAATTCCTCTTTGAATTTTTCCTTTTGGACTCTTTGGTCACTCATACCCCTGTGTTGCTTTGTGTTCTATGTGACTTAAATAAAAATGTTGCATACTGCTGAATCCTCAAATTATGTGAAACTGAAATGCAGGCTATTTTGGACCACATTCAAATGATACAAATTGGGGCAGGTATATTAAAAAAAAAAAAAAAGGATTCAGAGATTGCCTCTAAAGAAGCATAGCTTGCACAAATGAACAAATTACATTTTATGCAACAGATGTTGAGGAGGGAATTACAAATACTCTAGTTCCTATTATATTAGTCCTGACTTGCCACCATTTCTCTTTAGAAATGCAGGGCTAATAATACAGAATAACACAGCACACCACATACATTATGACTTAAGTTTCTCTGCTGCCCAAGAACTAGAGCTGTTATTTTTATTCCCCCAATAATTACCATGTTATTTTAATTCCCTGTTATTCCCCAAAGCATAAAAACACTATTATACTTACCCTTGTCATACCAGTAATTCTTTTCAAATACTGAGGGTATTTTCCACCTGAAAATTTTCTGATGAATAGAATGCAGCTCATGGAAATACATAGTGCGGTTCCTGAACTGATATAAAATTAAATAAGAGTGGAAACACCAAAATGAGATTTATGATCATAAAACATTATGGAATAATGTTTTATCTTCACAGCTTTTCCTTATCTGGTTGCTGTTAAAAGCACTGCAAAAGATAAATAAAATGAAGTTAACTGTGTCCTGATTTTGTGGAGGATTCTGAATAATGGGCTTTCATTAGCTTGATCATTTTATATGCTTCTGTCTTAGTGTAAATTACCCCTTAGTCACAACTACCTGTTCAATCAGCTTACAGAACATAGTGATAATAGTGAGTATATCTCACTAGACGTGCCTTACTTTTTTCTGGAAGATCTTCAGTTGGTTCAAATGGGAGTGAAAAATTATCTTAATATGTTATCTGTAATTGTCTATTATATTCCTCAGCTCTTAATTTCTGCTAGTTATAATGAAGTCCATAGCATCAGTATGAGTTGTCAACCAGTCTAATAATGTTAATATTATAAAATACAGAGATTAATTTAAACAAAAAGAGCCTTGATCTTTTGTTTGTGTCTAAATGGAGAAACAATGTGAAAAAAGTTAAATCAATGTAGTTCACAGGTGTAGCATTTTCCTATGAATATGCCAACCAGGACATTTATGTCAGTGTTTATTGCAAGGCATTTATATTAGCAGAGTTTGCAGAAAGATAGAGTATTAACAAACAAGTAAGTGTGTTGCTATTGGTACATGGCAAAGAACTTTATTTTATTCGATTTAATATTCATTTAAGTGGAGGATTAATAGAGTCAGCTAAGGCTAAGCCTGATGTAATTAAATGTTTCAGTTTGATGGAAGATGTTGCCACCTTATTTTGTATTCTTCTTTCAACACTTCTGTTAAATTCTGTGCCTTGACTTGTATTCAGTCATATATGACACAAGTCTACATTACAGAATCATAGACTTCCAGAACAGTTGATGTTGGAAGGGAGCTCTGAGGTCATCTGGCCCAACAGCCCTAATCAAGCAGGTTCACCTAGAGCTTATTGCACATGATTATGTCCAGATGTTTTTTTTGGTATTTCTGAGGATGAAGACTCCACCTGTGCCTGTGCTCAGTCACCCTCACAGTAAAAAAAAAATAAAATATGTTTCCTGATGTTCAGAGGAAGCATCCTGTATTTGCTTGTGCCCATTTTCTCTGGTCCTGTCACTGGGCACAACTGAAAGGACCCTGAGTCTGTCTTCTTTACACACTCCCAACAGGTATTTATATATGTTAATAGATCACCCTGAGGCTTCTTTTCTCCACCTGGAGCAGGCCCAGCTCTCTCAGCCTATTCTCTCCCTTTATCATCTTCATGGCCCTTTGTTGAACTCTCTCCAGTATGTCCAGGACTTATACTGAGGAGCCCACAACTGGACATAACACTCCAGGTGTGTCCTCACTAGGGCTGAGTAGAGGGGAAGAATCACCACTGCCACCCTGCTGTCCACAATCATCCTAATGCAGCCCAGGATACCATTAGCCCTCTGCTGCAAGAGTGCACTGCTCGTTTATGGTCAGGTTGTTGCCCAGCAGAATGCCCTGGCTCCTCTTCTGCCAAGCTGTTTTCCAGCTGACTGGTTTATAAGTGTGTAACATATACTGGCACACTTGTTCAGCTTCATGAAGTTCCTGTCAAGATGTTTCTCCAGACTTGAGGGCCTTCTGGATGGCAGCATGACCCTTTGACATATCAACCATCTGTAAACTTGTAAAAGGAACGCTCTGCCCCATCATCCAGGACATTAGGGGAGATGTTAAAAGAGACTGGACACGCTATTGACCCCTGAGGTACACCACTAGTTACTGTCATCCAAATAGGCTTTATGCCACCGATGATGACCCTCTGGGCTGGTCATTCATCTGTGTTTCAGTTCACCTTACTGCCTGCTCGTCCAGTCCATACTTCAAGGGCTTCTCTGTGATGATCTTTAGGGAGAAAGTGTTAAAAGCTTTATTGAAGTTAGAGTAGACAGTATCTATTGCTTTCCCCTTATCTACCAAGTCGGTCAGTAATTTTTGGTTAGAAAAGAGACCTGCTCCTTTCATTGGGCGTGAATTAATGTAGCTTAGAACAGTTTAGTAAAAATTTAGTACAACTTGGAGGTGAAACTTTGCTAGAGAAGGATGCAGAGTAAACTATAACAGGAAAGAAGACAATGCCAAATTCTGCCTGCCTAGAAATCGCTAAAAATAATATCAAGTAGAAATGCTCTGTAAATGTAATTTGAAGAAATTTATAGTTTTAGCCTACACAGGGTTTCATAGGACTTGTAAAAGACTGGATGGAAAATCTTTGCCCAAGTCCTCATTAAATTTGTCAATGATGACTGCTTTGAAAAAATTGGAAACATGTTGTAGAAACCTCTGAAATGAAGCAATTCTCAGGGAGTCTCCTACTCAAATGCTTTCCTTTGCAGCTTATGTCCTAAAGCACAAGTCATTTCTGCTTCAGATATGTGCAGCCATGTCAAAGATCATCTACCATTAGTGCATTTTCAAGCCAGTGTGTTAAAGAAATGAGAAATTTTTAAAAGAGCTACACAGAATAACAATTGCACAAAATCCCCCAAGATTACACTGAAGTACAAAGTTTGCATTTCTATCTATGTGCTTGAAATCAATCACCACATTTTGTTGAGAAGCCCTAGAAATGTTAGTAGAGGTAGAACTAATTAAAGCATTCAGAAATTATGTTAAAACAGTATTCAAATTCTTTCCTAATTCTATGTAACCCTCCTAGAATTCTGCATTAATATGAATCTATATTAGATTGAGCAAGACCTTTTCAGAAAAGTTTGACCTTATGGTACTGTTAAGCAAGAAATACTGCCTCTTTTTTAGTTATTAGCAAAAACCAAGGAGTCTTTAAGGGTTTTGAAATAAAATGCTCACATGGAAGATACAACACATATTCTATAGCATTAAGTGCTGCATAATTATGCCCTTTATACTGTCTCAAGGTAATTCAAATGTAAACCAGTAAAGTCAGCGCAAACTTGTTCTTTACAAATGAATCAACACTGATTTCAAGTAGACCCGACCTGATTGATGAAAAGCAAGGTCATTTTTAAAAAGATGATATAACAGATGTGTAAGCAAGAGAGAAAAAGTACTGCAAAGTAGCAGAATGAATCTTAGTGCATATAAGCAAATTTCATAGACAATTTAAGAAGTTATATCTATGCCAAGCCTGCTTTCTCACTGAAGGGGTCTTTATATCACTAGTTGTTTTTCATTAAGTAGTGGGGTAAAACATACTGATGTTACAAAAAACCAACCAAATAAATCCACAAATCGTAAGAAAACAACTGCTGCTATTAGTATAGATATGTCTTCTCTTTGAAATTTGGGTCTGGAACAAAGTAGGATTTTTCTTTTTGTGTGTGATTTCTTCTCAAGCTCCATTTTTGAAAGTCGAAATAGTGAGTGGATAATTGTTTGCTGCAGTGTGTTTCCCAGCAACTAGTACTGTCAAAAGTATACAGAAGTTTCCCACCTTGCAGAACAATGTGATAAAGAGAAGAAGAAATGCAGTGAAAACAGAAGGCTAGCATCAGAAGATGAGGAGGAATTAATACAACTTCCTATAGAGATATTTGATTCTTCCATTCTAGGTGTTCAGTCTTATGTATAAGATAAGGGAGAGGTGGCAAATAGAATGTTAAATGTGTCTGTTGTTGCTCTGGATTAGAAGGGCTGGGGACAGCAAATCCTTGAATGACAAGTATGCTCCATGACTTCCTGACATAGAAGTACTTCAATGAAAATTCTGCATAGAAGTCTTCCAGAAAAGAACTCACTAAGAATAAAAATTTCCTTTAGAATGGAAAGTTCCTACTATAGTTATCTTTAAATTCTCCAGATTTATCTCAGATGTTTGAAACATCATCAAACAATTCATTCAGTTCCTTCTTAGGCGCTGGAACTATGTGGTATAGAATGCCATAGAGTAGCCAAACCCAGAAGATAATGTTCTCATTTGAATACAACACTTGAAAATTGAACTAGAGTTAACAGTGTAAGAAATGCCCCTGACAGAGACCACGGTTCCAAATAGTCTACTATTCTGTCTCTGACAGTGGCAGGAGAATATGCAAGCCTGGACATTCACTGCAGTCTGGAGTCCATTAGCATGATTTATTTATCCTGAACATCTGTGTCCACAGATAGCATGAAAGTCAGAAAGCCCAAATACACAGGAAAAGCTATTGCCTTTAGAGCTGAATTCCATGCTATCTGAAGAGCACAGTATGATATTCTCCCATTTCTGTGATGGCAGGCTCAAACTCTAAATATAACAAAGAGCTTGTTTTGAGTTAAAATGGGATTTGAACACATATCTCTAAACATCTGCATAATAGCGCAAGTAGGAGAAAATGACCTGTTCTTGTATCCCATGAATATTCACCACAGAATCACAGAAACACAGACTATGCCAAGTTGGAAGGGACCCACAACAATCATCAAGCCCTGCTCCTGGCCCGCCCAGGACAATGTTCCTGAGACTGTCATCCAAACGCTTCTTGAACTCTGTCAGGCTTGGTACTGTGACCACTTTCCTGAGGAGCCTGTTTCAGTGCCCAGCCACCCTCTGGGTGAAGAACCTTTTCCTAATATCCAACCTAAACCTCCCCTGACACAACTTCAGGCCAGACTCTAGGGACCTGTCACTTCACACTGCAGAGAAGAGGTCAGTGTCTGCCCCTGCTCTGCCCCTCACAAGGAAGTTGTAGCCTCAGTGAGGTCTTTCCTCAGTTTCCTCCAGGCTGAATACACCAAGTGACCTCAGTTGCTCCTCACACAGCTTCCCCTCAAGGCCCTTCATCATCTTCATTGCCCTCCTTTGGATACGCTCTAATAGCTGAATATCTTTCCTATGTTGTGATGCCCAAAACTGCACACAATATTGAAGGTGAGGCTGCCCCAGTGCAGAGCAGAGTGAGACAGTCCCCTCCCTCGACCAGCTGGCAATGCTTTGCCTGATGCCCCGCAGGACACAGTTGGCCCTTGTGGCTGCTGGGGCACTGCTGACTCAGATTCAACTTGCCATTGACCAGGATCCCCACGTTCCTTTCTGTGGCTTTCCAGCATCTCATTCCCCACTCTACATACATCCAGGGTTGCCCCATCCCAGGTGCAGAATCCAGCACTTCCCTTTGTTGAACTTCATATGGTTGGTGATTGCCCATCTCCCTAATTTGTCAAGGTCTCTCTACAGGGCTTCCCTGCCTTCGAAGAAGTAAACAGATCCTCTGAGTTTTGTGTTGTCTGCAGACTTGCTTAGTCTGCATCCTCCAGTGCTGCATCCAAATCATTTAGTTATCCTCAAATCATTTAGTTATCAACGAAGCTGTTGAAGAGCACAGGGCCCAAGATGTTTCATTCAGTTTCTTAAGGTCTGATACTTTTACCTCTGAGACAAAGGTAACTCTTTAGCTCTTTCTTGAGCTATTCTTGAGTCATGTATCTGCCAACATTGTAACCTGAGCATTTTTTGGTTCCTCAACATTTAACTCAATTTTTACTGTTGATGAAGTTTAGAAAGTGAGAGAAACTTAGGTTTTTGGTGGACAAATGCAAGAAAATCTACTGGTGGAATGTTGTTGTTTGGTTTTAGTTTGTTTGAGGTTTTTTTGTGCACAATATTCTAATCAGGGCAGCTATAAAGTGCCTTTGATTGAAAAAGTCTATAGATATTCAAAAGTTTTTGAAAGCAACCGGCATTCCCACCCCCAACCTTGCTTCTGCAGGTTCTGGTAGTATTTGCAAAATCTGTTCTGATGAATAGCTGAACCACTTCAAAGACAATTTAGAAGTGCTTAGTCTTCAGGCTTTGTACTTCAGTATGGAAATATTGATACATATTACTAGAAACACAGTTATAGGCAGCTTTATATTATAGTAAATAAACTTTCTCTGCAGGAAGGATTGCTGGCTTTTTTCTTTACTCTTGATGTAAAATTTTCCTTTATAATAGCAATTGGTGTAATAAATGCAAGAGAGTTATGCATCAAGGTCCAGCATAGGAACTATGCCTATTGGTTAAACTCTGATAGAGAGGGGTAGTGGATGAACCTTTTTCCTGTGAATTTTACCTTTGAGGGTGAAATAAAATGTTACCTGTAGTCCATTTGCATTACTTTCAATAAGTCAATATTGCCATAAGCCATTGAGAATTGTGAAAAAAAATGAAATTCAGTCGGATTTCCAGGAGCATGTTAAAAACTTAAAAGTTTCCATCTCTGCTGTTACAAACAATACTTTAAAGTGTGTTCTAAATACATGACTACAGGTTACTTTAAATTTGAAAATTCACACTGGATCAAAAGAGACAGGGTAATTTTTCATTAAGCCTGAAGTGTTATTTAATTTCTGAACTGGTACCTAAATTGCTGATTATATGATGCCAAAAGGTAAATTATTTTAAGTTAGATTTAGTTTAAATTTCATTGCGTGTTTTGTTTGACATAGAGGCTTTGGCATGCATTTCTCTTCATTTTGAGGATATTTCACTTTTAATAATTGTGTTGCCTAATGCCCTAATTTGTTTATTACACTATAACTTAGCTTGAACAATGCTGCTTCTGTTCAAAATAAACAGATTTGGTATGTCTGTGAAATAGACTTATGTGTAGTAAGATGCTTTAGCATCTAGAAAAGCTCGGAGGTTTCTGAATGCTTAAGAAATTATAATGCCAGTAGATTTAGCATTTGTATATCTGCAGGCTCATGCTTATTCATTTGTATCGAGGCAGCTTAAGCTGATGTCTAATCTTCTTATGGAATACTTCTTTCTGTAACAACAGGATTGTGCATAACAAGCTTGAACAACTATTTGACTCTAACTGTTGTGTGAAAGGAAGGGAAGGAAGAGTTGCCTAACTTTTTGTTTATAAAAGGTCTAATTATCATTATCTTTGCTTATATAGGATAGCCTAAGTCTTACTGTGATACCATGTATTCAACTCATACAACCCAAGAAGTCATGAAGAAATCATTGAAATTTGTCCACCTTGATGCTCTCCTTTATGCCACTTTTCCATCAAAAGGGGAAACAGACAAAAGGCATTGAAAAATTATTTTCATACTATATTAATCTTAGGTATATATGACAATGGTAAAAAAAATAGATTAAATTTAGTTATCTGCATATTAGAAGGGTAAACAAGCCCAAAACTTTTAGCACTGTTTTCCTGAAAAATGACATTAAATACATACTCATATTATGTTTCTGATGAAAAACTGCTTCTGAAGCATGAAGTAGAAATCTAGATGGTATTATCTTATTGCAAATTGATACCTTTTAGGAAAAAGTGAATCAGTTGTATGCAGAGATTGTCTAGGTTCATTGCTCTTTGCTCAGCACTTTCTGTTGTGCTTTATTGGCACAATTCCCATAGGCTTCAAGGAAAAGTTTAGATCCTCTGTAGTGGAAATGATAAGCTAAAGGAGTTAATAACTAAAGGAGCAGGACGCACTGCAAAAATCTAGAAGGTGTTTCAAAAATCTAGAAGGTGTAGGGAGGAAATAGTGTGGGAAATTGTGTAGCTTTTGCTTTTTTTTGTAATATAAAAGACTGAATAAATCTCTCGTGTTTCATTGAGCTCATTGATGAGCTGAAACAGCATAACAGTTAAGATTAATCTACCTCTTGATCTACCTCCAGATATTTTTTTTCTCTTTAACAAGTAGTTTTAACTAAAAATATCAAAAGAGAAAACCAATAAGATAACTTTCCTCCTGATCAGGTTCATATCATCTTTCAGAGTACAATGACTGAATCTTGTCACTCTTGTTGCTCCGTATACAAACCCCGAGCTTTTTTTCCTGCCACTCTTTTCTAAACCCATATTCATTTTAACTGTACTGAAAGAATACTAAATAACTTTACTGTAGGAAGTTAAGTTATAAAACCATTGAATATCATACTGAAATTGAGAAACAAAAAGAGCATAGTATGAATTTTCATGGTTTTTTGTAAGCTGTACCACTGTGATGGGAAGTCATAGGCTTATGATAAAACTGGTTATTTCTCTTACTAATGAAAAATGTGTAACACAGTATATGATGAGTTTTCTGGTGTTAGAAAAGGGAAAGAAGGATCATGCTATTTATTAAGTAGCTTATATGCTTTTCCTTATTCAAAAATTTGAAAAATAAAATCAATTTTTTTTTTCTGTTTGGTTTATCTGTGGTAGGGATCCAAGAAATTTTATTTCCCTTTTTTCAGGGTTTTTTAGAACAAAAGGAAAATAATTTCATATAGTGCCTTAAAATGTACAATGTAGAAACTTCTGAATGTAGGATAACTTGTAAGAAAAATACTGACACTAAAAATAATTTATTTGATTGTTTAAATAGCGTGTTTTGCATGTGTCCTTCCTTATTCATAGTTTTTCTTCAAATTAAGATTTTGTTCTCTACCCAATGCATCTTTAGTGTAGCAAAACTATAAAAAAATAACAAAATTCAGAAAAGAAGTTTCTTGAAAGTAGACACTTAACATAAATTCAGTGTTCTCTTCATCTTACTGGAAACTAGTCAGACTTCACTTTGCCTTTAGAGTCCTCTTAATTTAGATAAAACACAATCACAATATGCAAAAGTTGCACATCATCTCCTTCACAATTATTGCTTCATAAAGGCAACTTGCTTTCAATAAAATATGACTTGGTTTTCTTTTAAAAATTAATTTTGATACACCAAGTTCCTTCAGACTTTTGTTTTGTTCATAACACAGTTGAGCATAAGGTGTTTCTGTACCCAGCTTAAAAGGCTGCTGGTTTATGGATAAGCTTTGGAATCATAGAATAACTGTGTTTTGGAGTGCCTATTGAAAAGCTCTTTTCAGGCTGCTTGATCTCTCATTCATGTAGCATTTCTGTATCTACCTCTTTTTCTTCCTTGTCTTCAGCTTTTGTTCCTTTATTTCAAACACCCTTAATAATATTTTATTCTCGTCACCAGATTGAAGGGAAAGGATAATAACAGATCCATTAGACTTCATTAAACTGAAGATAAAAGCCAGAAATTCTAAAGGACTATTTACAAGATGAATAAGTTTTATTTAAAAGTATGACTTCTTGCATCTGTCACATTCTAATACATCTTTAGAGCTGTAACTGAAAACCAGCAGCAAATGGTTCTAATCTATTAAATATGAAAGAAAAATATGACAGAGTATTAAAATTACAGTCAAATTCAGTCTATTTGTCATTAAAAAAAATCATTAATTGCTCCAGGGTGTTCATTGTTATTAGCAGTTGAGATCTTTTTATTTATTTGATTTTATAGTTTGTAACTCAGATATCTGTCTCAAATTGGATTCAATGGGATGAATTACAAATATTATTTTTTTTCTTGAGCTTCTAAAATACAACGAATGAGATCCTTGAATGTTTTGGTTCCTATTTTGTATTGGGTAAATGAAAATTTAGCATCCAAACAGAATAATAGTTGCATGTGTACTTTTGTGGATTCGTCATGTATTACATATAAGTAGAGACAAAAGGTGGGCAGGATATTGACCAAAGATGGACAGACTGTGCCATGGAGAGTTTAGGTGCTGGAAAGCACAACAATAATATAAAGATAACAACTTGGTGGTTTTGGTTTTCTTTTATAGAAGATCCATTGTAGCTTCCTCTCTCCTTGCCAATAATTAAAAAATGAATGAATCTTTAACAACTATGAAAAAACCTCTCAAAATTAATAAAACAACCCTTTTTTTTTAAATAGCACATGATGAACCGTTCAATTTCATTGCAACAAGGAATCAAGGATATAGAAAACTGGTTTAAATTGAAACTATGTATGTTTCTTTATATGGAAAATTTAAACATCGTTACTTCTGATAAAAACAAAAATAAAATTACACTTAGAAAACCTCTCAATTTACAAGATAAATCCATCCATAGCTTATGATGGCTATGGAGGGGCCTCCACATAGTGTGTTCTGTATGTGTTAGAAGCAGAATTTCCTCTTACAAAAACGTTAACCTGGCCACTGTCAGCAGCGTGGTGCTAGACTAGATGAATCACCTGCCTTATCTTGTCTCGTAACTTGCTTCTTGTGTTGCAAATAAGTGAGAGATGCTTTATAGAATTATTGGGAGATAATAAGATGATTTAGTGAGAAATCTTTTGAGGTGACAGAGGTCAGTTGGCTTAAATTTTCTCTCATCTCTTGGTGTTAACTGAATATATGGGATGCACATCGGAAAGTAGAACAGTGTCAGAAGAGAGAAGCAGATGTCAGATTATTGTTGAATTTCTGCTGAAGTTCTATGAAGTTTAGTTCTTGGAACCTTTTGAAGCCTTCCAGGGTTTGATTCAAATTACTGCAGTTGCAAATTCTATCACTTTTTATGTTGCTCTCTGCTATTTTGCCAAAGATCTGAATTTTTTTTTCCTTTCTTTCCTTCTTTTATATTTTTTTTTTATTAATATAATGTGTGAGTCCAAAGATCATTTCAGGGATGACATACGTATTTTAGTTTTGTAGACCTCCACATTTCCTAGCTTTCCTTTCCTCACAAGTTCCATCATGCTGACCTATTGTTCCCATTCACTTTAACTATATGTATGCTGTGCTTCTTAGCAGTGCACCAGAGATATAATGGTTAGTTTTTTCCTCATTTTTGCAAGGCACAGCTGAAAAATTGGACCCAACAGTATGCTGTCTCAAAAGCTTATAAAATCTCACCTCATTGTAAGTAATATAAAGAGACTTCTAGTATAATTCTGCATTTCAGTGAGGTTAATTCTAGTCTTTCATTAAACTGCCATTGTGATCTAAGCTTCTAATGGAAATTTAGTAATATTTCATCACCTACATATTTTCAGAACCATAACTATTAGACCAGAAGTGCTAGTTTCTTACACAGGCATGAAGAATTCTTTGAACATTTATGCTAATTGAAATCAAGTTTTGAATTTTTAAATTTGAACTATATAGTGTTTGCATTATATGTTTAGAAATGAGATTCCCCTCATCTTTTGCTCTCTAGAAAAGGAGACAAGTTCCTTAAAGAATCTTTCTTAACATGAAAGTAAACCTGACTAGAGTTAATGATACCCTGAGTTAGGAAATACCGTCAGGACTTTCAAATGGAGAAGGAACAAAAGGTTTAGAGGTATTTAGAATAGCAAAGAGAAGACATGAGAGGATACAGGATTTGTGACTAGAACAGAGAAGTGAGGATGCCCTTTGGAGTCAGATGTGAGGCCAATATGTGAAATTCTTGTGTAATTGGTTTATTTCGCTGAAGAGACATCATAATGCTGATAAGGAACAATTGCTCGAAACAGGACCCATAGCTGTGATGGCTTTCTGCTGCACTTCTATGAGGCTTAGTTTTTTAATTATTCTTTGCACCTTCTTGGGCAGATAGACTAAGTTGTTCCTGTTTGGCATTAGATTCTCTTGGGAGAGGAGGAAGGAATATGGAAGATGTGACTGCATGGAGTTTGAAGTTGCAGATCTGGGCAGGTGGGAAAATAAGCTTAGAGCAGTACACATTCCCACCTTTCCTAAGGCATTCATGGGGTATACTACAGTTAGATATAAATGGATGCTACTACTTTTTCAGGTCTCAGGTCCTGGGTTCTGCAGTGTGAATGCTGTGTAGCAAATCCTCAGCAAAAGAATATTCCTCATGAGGAAGGGATATGACAAACCTAAATACTGGTCCATTTATGCTGTGATCCAAATTGGCTGTAGCCTCATAGTCTTTTCAAAAATAATGGGGTTTTTTTTGAACAGACATGCCAAGAATTGTAATTTCTTTCCAAGTGTGCACTAAAAATCTACATAACATGGATGCAGAAAATACCAAAAAGAAGGCCAAGAATTTTGGCAAAGGTGAATGTTGTTCTTTTCAAATTGCATCAAATTCACACTTAAGCTCAGTTGTACTTCATGCCTCAAAAGGAGTCTCCAGTCTTGGTGACTGACAGAAGTCCAGTGACTGTGACAATCAAAAATGAGTTCTTAGGTTCAGCCCAGTTTCACTTAGGAAAAGCAATCCCTTCTTCTCTGGTGAAGTGGTGAGGGTTTTAATGAGCTCAGACATAGGGATGAGTTAGTGAACATTCCTTTACAATAGAGTCCAGTGGTTGTGATATAAATATTTTGGTGCTCGGAACATGCAGTTTTAATATGACTCTATTTAAGATATGGTCTCTGCTCCTTGCATGGTCAATGGAGTGATTCCAGGTAATTTCAAGGGCATTTAACTTACTCTAGACACTGTAGTACATTTCCAAGGGGAGAATTCAGGATATTTTGTGTTAAAACATACAAAATTAACAGTAGTTTAATAATTCTAGGAGAATGTATCTTTTAAAATTTCTTTCCAAATGATGGAGAATCTCTGTTTTAAAATGGTGGAAAAGTAACAAGTTCATACTTCTGTTACTAGACTGCCCTCATCAGGCAGTGCTTCATTTGTTTCATTTATGGCAAGATTCACAGATCTTCATGCATCGGAGTCTTAAGGGATCTGGCTGTGTTCTGTCAGTTGCTGTGTCTCAAGTTGTCATTGGTATAGTAAGAGATAAAATCACATTTTTGATGCTTTCTCCTAACATTAGCTTTAGCTGTGTAAAGATGATGTGAATCTGTTATATGTACCATTTGGGTAAGGTTTTGCTGAATTGCACTTGCTGCTTATACAGCAAAATAGCACATTAATAGTCATCATACATTATGTTCCCAAGCTAATCTATTCATAGGATTTGAGCTAAAGATCTCTTAGCTTCTCAGTCGGGCTTTAATGACTTCAGAGGCTTAAAAGGAATCTATGAATCTAATAATTCAGGGGGTTTGAAACTGGATTATTCAGGGATTATTGATTGTCTATGGTTACTTGTAATTAGCCACCTGATTTGGTCTTTTTCTCTCCCTAGGGTAGAGAACGTAGCTGTATTAATATAGCACAGGACTGAGACTCAAGAGTCCTGTTAGCTTAGCTCTCTAATTTGTGTATAGAGTATACTTTAAAAGGCACTTGACTTTTCTGTGACTAAGTTTCTCTGTTGCTAGCAATGGAGATCACAGTACTAAACTTTCTTTGTAAAACATATTGTAAGTATTGGTAAAAGCACTGCATAGGACTAAGTACTTTTCTTATTGTATCCAGTTAGCAGAAATAGATCAAGTGGGGGAAACAGTGAAATAGAGAAAATAAATACCATGATAAACTTGTTACATATAGTCTTGCAATATGACTTGATATGAAAGTCATATCAATGTTAATGAGGCCAATCTCTATTAAAGGGACAGTTACTGCCAAAAATATTTTTAGATGCTGTTCTGAGCTTATTTTCAATACCATCATACTATATAAGAATCGTAAATATCATGCATTAAATCAGTATTAGTAACAAATGTTATAAGACCCCACCATGTATAAGCCAGTACTGATGCTTTTGCATAGTCTATATTCATAATTTCACTGAACTACCAGCTCACTGCTGTAGTGAGGGCACTTCATGGAAGCTACATGGTTCAGTGGTTCTTTCTAAGATCATTTTAAGCAGAAGTACCTCAGCTCATGGGAGACACAGGCAAGGAAATGGGAAAGCTTATCCCACCTGAACTGATGGATGTACAGCAAAGTTCTCCTTAACCATGAGCGTGTCTGTTCACCTATTATTTGCTGCCCAACTGTCTTACAAACACATTGCCATTTTTTGTCTGCATAAGGTGTAAAAACATGTAAAGCTACCTGAGATCTTCTGAGGAATACATAAGCTTGGCTGACTTCTAGAAACTATTTAATTTTGTGTTTAGCATTTTTGAAATGACAAAGGATAGAGGATAGTCAATTAAATGAATGTAGCACTACAAGCCAAGCAGCCAATTATTTTCAGTGATTCAGGCTACCAGCTTGCCAAACTATAGAGTCATATAATCTTGTGACACAATTTCATTTTTTAAAATTAATCCTTTTTGTTCTTTCTTATGGTGTTAATCCTCTTTAGTTAGTTTAGCCTCGTCTTTCTCAGTGTCTATGCAGAATTTAATAAAACCGATAGATTACACAATGATAATATTCATCTTGTTATTATGTTTTCTGTATAGTTGTTAAGCATGTGCTACATGCATTTATTCTCCAAATAGCTCTCCTAATTTAATAGTATAATTCACTACAGATAGTGGCTTTTTTGTTTTATGGATAGAAATAATTATTAAGTTCATAGTAGCAGCGTAAAAGAAAAAAAAAACCCTGTCAAAATGGAATCATAGAATTGTAGCATCATAGTATATCTCAAGTAGGAAGGGACCCATAAGGATCACTGAGTCCAACTCCCTACTCCTTTCAGGACTGCCTAAAAGTAAACCATATGATGAAGAGTGTTGTCCAGACACTCCTTGAATTCTGTCAGTCTTGGTGACACAACTACTTTCCAAGGGAACCTGTTCCAGTGATCAGCCATCCTCTCAGTGAAGAACCTTTTCCTAATGTCCAACCTGAATTTTCCCTAATGTAGCTTTATTCAATTTCCTCATGTCCTGTCACTGGTAGCCTGAGAGATCAGCACCTCTCTGTCCACTTGCCCTCATGAGGAAGCTGTAGATTGTGATGAGGTCTCCCCTCAGTCTCCTCTTCTCCAGGCTAAACAAGCCAAGTGCCCTCAGCTGCTCCTCATATGGCTTCCCCTCCAGACCCTTCAACACCTAGTCCTTCTTTCGATGCTCTCTAATAGCTTTAGAATGTTTGTGGCACCTAAAACTGCACACAGAGCTTCAGGTGAGGCGGCCCTGGTGCAGAGCAGAGTGGGACAATTCCCTCCCTTGCTTGGCTGGCGATGCTTTGTTTGATGCCCCTCAGGACATGGTTGGCTCTCCTGGCTGCCAGGGCACTGCTGACTCAGATTCAGTTTGCCATCGACCAGGACCCCCTTGTTCCTTTCTGTGGGGCTGTTTTCTGGACTCTCATTCCCCAGTTTCTTTGTATAACCAGGATCCCAGGTGGAGAATCCTGGACTTGCTTTTGCTAAATTTTATACATTTATGTAAAATTGTTGGCAGTTCTAAAAGATTAGACTTTCAAAATTTAAACTGAGAATGGCTGTTACCTAAGACAAGATTTCACTCTCGATAGTCTACAGATGTTTTGTATGTGATATGATAACCATCTCTCTTGGGTCCCTAACCACCATGTGTTTTCAAACGAGTATTATATGAGAGAAACACTTTCTGTTCAAACACTAGAAATAAGCTAGTCTGTTACCTTTGTGTTGTGTCACCCCATAAGCCTAAACTTTAGCTCTCTTTATAATAAAACAAAAATAATGTTCATCTATTTTGTGTGCCAAAGTGACGAATGTGTCACTTAATGTAAAGATTCAAAAGTCTACCTTGTGCAACTGTGTTGCAGGCTTGGAACAGTCATGAAATAGGAACTTTATTTCATTTTAGGTACTGAACAAGTAGTTAATAAAGATATTTCCTTCCAGAGAATTTATAATTCAGCTGTAAGACTACAGATAAGAAAATAAATTCTGAGAGGACCAGAGGGAAATAACGTTAGCATGAAGAACGACAGTCACAGCATACCATGCAGATTGCTAAAGTGGAATATTTTCTTTATACAGACTGTTAATGTAAGAAAGGGGAATGACAGTGTAGGGACTTTTCCCATTTATGTCAGGGTATAATAGAAAGATTTGATACTGATTTATGAGTCCTACAGAGCTTGAAACTTGACTTCTCTGAAACTGCTCCTCCGAGGCAATGCAGTTAGCAGCTCTCTAAATGGAAGTA
Source organism: Dendrocincla tyrannina (assembly GCA_035047865.1). Lineage (NCBI taxonomy): Eukaryota > Metazoa > Chordata > Aves > Passeriformes > Dendrocolaptidae > Dendrocincla > Dendrocincla tyrannina. The sequence continues at coordinate 15,724,441 of JAWWMP010000041.1, forward strand.
GTAGCTCTGTGTATTTCACTGAAGGATGATAAAGACTAAAGATCCTGAATGCTAGATTAGCATCCTTTTCTCTGGTGCAATCAGAGACTCTCTGGGCTTTCAGGGCTTTGATGCAAAATGTCATCCTTTTTTTCAGGATTTTTATTCATGTGGTTAGAGGAGAGTTTTAGTTACATGGATCTTGATGGATGAATTATATCAGTAGTTTTGATATATCCATTATTCATATTAAAACTTGAGGCTACAAAATCTTTAATTTTATTGTTTTGAACAAATGGATTTTCAAAAAAAATTCAGTTCATATTCAAAATGAAAAGTAGGTGTGTTCTAGGTTCCCTTATGTGATGCGATAGAATAAACAGAAGGATTTAGATGAAACGTGGAAGTTCATAATCACCTTGCATACCAATCCTGCTAAGTGCCCTCACCTTAAAACGAATGATATGGAAGATGGGGAGACTCAGCATCAGTCTGGGTAAGGCTGTAAATGCTGTTTGTGTCCATTATCTCTCTATTCATTAATTTCATTTCCAACTTTAAGATCCTCACTTTTAGGAAATTCATCCATATAGGATAGTGAAGACAGTTTCTGTACTGCTTATTGTTACGTCTTTCCTGATCTTTACAAGATTAGACAATGTCTTGTAAATTCATTTAAATGTTGATTACACTGTCATTATGTGTGCTCTGGGGTTTTTTGCAGGAGAAGAATGAGATGATCAGCACGGTATACTGTGAATAGACTTAACTAGATTGCCACATGGCACTTTTATTGGAGGAGGAGATTTCATTTAAAAATATACTATCAAATGTATTTTCCCTAAATGCTGAACTGATGATTCCTTTTACTTTGCTTTTGTTTTTTGAATGTGTCATTTAGGAAGCTAACAGAGATCTGTTTCCTGGAACTTGGTTTGTCTGACGGTGAGCACTCAAGGCGTTGTAGTGATTTTTACATTCTGCAAATTTTCTTCCTTCTTTGGTTGATACTTCTGTATTTTGAGTGTCCATCTTTTATAAAACATCATTTTTATGAAAAGCAGTGAGTATCACATGCAGTAAAAGCAATTTGAACTGGATGGAAAAGTAGTTGTGAAAACACTTTGCATTAAATTTCCAGTCCAGCACTCCAGTCTCTCTCAGTTGTTCCCTAGATGCAGCTGCGACGTGTTGCCTTATAGCCAGGTTGTTGTTGTTGTTGTTGTTATAAGCCCTCTGATAGAACCTTGTGTAGTGCTTAATTACCATGAAGATGAGAGGAGAAACTTTCCATAATCGTATGTTTCCCTTAAGATAGGAGCATATATTTTTAAGCAGGTATGATAAAGAATAATAAGTATTAGTTATATCTGTTTATAGGGCAGGTAAAAATAAACAAAACGAAGCTAAACAAAACAGTGGGATTCACAGCTTCAGGGGAAAAAAATGTGCCAAAGACTTCTCCCAACGTCCAAGTCATTGCATATTTTAGAGAGGGTAGAAGTTACAGGAATTAATATTAGAGGGTTTTATGTCTTATTGCCTGATCTTTGTTTACTAGACATCTGGAGTATTTCCCTATAGTCTATGGCTTAGTCAGAATTTACAGAAATGTAAGAATTAAATTTGATTTTATAACTTTTGCATTCAAACCTTCTTAATTCTCTTAATTCTGCTCCTCCTAAATACACATGTATTTTTGGTTGCCAGGACTTGTGAACTACTTGAGAATAGGAGGTTAGTATGTAAGAATGTATATTTTTTATTATCTAATTAAGTAACTATGTTTGAAATGGCTTAAAGGAGAATATTGCACTGAGATATTTTCACCCTGATCTGGACTTCACTTTAAATGAGCTTTTGTATTAAATTTGGAATGACTTGGATTGGGAGTCTGTAATCCTTTTAGGCAAATGCTTCTGTTAACTATAGGTTAAAGCAGGTGAAGATTACAGCTGCTGGTCGTGTGAGTAAGTAAGAAATAGTGACACAAAGATTTTTCTATATTAGGTGTGAGGCTCTAAAAACAGTGCCGGAAACAAGGAAATATTGCGGGTGGTGTACTTTTAAAAAGCTGGACAGGTAGTTCACTCTTAAGGAGTTTTTTCAGTGTCATGGATGTTAGTAATGTGGACTGCATCTGAAACTTACTCAGAAAATTCTGCTTTCACCCTTCATTTTAGGACATATCTTAAATAATTTTCAAAACCCAAAATGATAGCTTTACAATGGTGTGTTCTGGGTAAAATATTTTTAACACCAGAAATGTTAGTAGAAATGGTTTTTATTTCAAAGTCCAAAGACTGGCATTTCAGCTGGAGCATGAGGCTTGGTTACTGTGTTGCAACTGGAAGTGATGGTTCATTATCACTGTAATAACAAGGGCACTCACACCCTGTAGAACACCACTTAAAATGCCATTTATTAGAGCTAAGACTGTAAAGAAGATCTTTTGAGATTTTACAGGATTCTCCTAAAAGAAAACAGTTCTATTAATAAATTCTACTGTCAAGAAAGAAAAGGGATGTTCACATGAGAACTTCTTGCTGCCTTTTTAGCTAAATGCAATCCCTGTACTGAGTGGGAGCTGCTCCTGTGTTACCCTGGGCGGGCTAAGGTTATCCTGCAACCAAGGGATATGCACTACACCGCACAGCACAGGTCCCATGGCACAGCTGTACATACATGTAGAAAAGAACTGCACAGGCATGTGCCTACCCAGGTTAACTGGTGTGTGAATCACTGACCCCTCAATTTACCGTGGTGTCCTAGTTATGGTCACTGCAGTTACAGTTCTGGAATTTTAGAGAACTCTCTTGGTGCAGTCAGAACGTAAAGAAATACTGTGTTACATTGTATTAATACTATTTTTTATGCTCAGTTTGAGATTGAGTTTCATTCTTTCTGATAAAGTCTGGACTGTAATACCTGCCTAACTCCTGTTCTGACTGAGGATGACTTTTTCATTAGTCCATTCTTAGACATGGAAACAAATGTCAGCATGATATATGGCAGTCTTCCTTTGTTTGTTTTTTTTTTTTTAATTTGTTGGGCTTTTATTGTTTCTTTGGTGAGCGGAGGACCATGATCTGCATATTTGAATTTATCTGATGGTTTTCAAAGTCTCAGGGCCCACACTTACTGCATGGTAACTTCTGAATTGGGAGCCATGGGCTTGCACATCTCAAACTACATGTAGTTGAAACACAGAGGTTATATTCACCCTTGTTTCTCTTTTGAAAAGGTAAAAAGTTGCCCAGGTTAGCGAGCCACAGCACTATGCAGCACCTAAAACTGGCTGTTAGGAGAAAGCTGTAGTGATTTCCCACCTCTTAAGGGTACTTGGAGACACAAACATTCAATTCCTTCCTATGCCTTGAAGCAAGAACTGGACCTGAAGTTCCTCCCTTTTAAGTGCCTCACCTGATTGTATATGCAGCCATTTACACTCTCCAGAATCTTACAAGATGAATTCTGGCCTGCCTTAGGTCAGAGGAAGAATGTATCGCTAGCCGGTGCAACTTTCTGCTTGGAGTACTCATCTATGAGAAATTGCTTATTTCCTGCTGCCAGGCACTAAGCCATGGCATGAACAGTGATCATTGCCATGGATATCCTCTTTGGCTTTTCTTGAAAGATAACCCTGTCCATTCTTTGAGCAAAAGGTCATGATCTCAGGAGATTCCAGCTGTGAATGAGGAATCTGTTTTTCATAATTTTCATCACTGTCTTAGTGTTTACCTTTATGCTGTTAATGTATAGGGTTTATACTGTTGATAAATAGTGTTTATAGTTACTGTTAGAATATTGTGTTTGTAGTGTTCATTGGTGTAACTCAGGTAGCTTTACTTTATTTTCCGTTATTCATTTCTTTTCTGGAAATCCTCACAGTTTTTGATTCTGAAAACAACCAAAGTATCAAACTGTAACTACTTTTATTGAATTAGGACAATTTGTAGACATCAAAAAATTTAAGTGTCTAATTTAAGCCATTTCCCTAGACCTTCTCCAGAGTTAATAAAAAAGAAGAGGCAGACACAGCTCTGATTCATCCTGTTATTTTGGGTACATATCTTATGATGAAATGAATAGTTTTTGGACGATGGTGGCCCCTGATTGGACCAAGATGACTAATGTCAAATAAATGTCTTTTACACTGCTGAAGTAGCTGCAGTTAAGTCTCAGCTAAACATTTTGCTGAAGGAAATTAAAATCCCTATGGCAAAGAAGGGATTGATAGTCTACATTCTTAACCATTTTACTACTAGCTCAGAAGAAAAAAAAAAAGGGTGTTTATCCAACCATCCTACTATTTTCAGATAGCTGAATTACAGTATATGATATGGATTATTTCACCTGTCTGTTCGTTTCACATTCTGTTAGTTTCTTTTTATATAATGAGAACTCCTTGGCCATGACCTCTCATGAGAAGAAGACTAATCACTTGAAGAATATTCTTTGAATGCTGGAAAAAACCTGCCATCAATGTGCATGACAAAGAATAATTAAATACATTTTGCAAAAAGAAGCAGAGAGAAGGACATATGCAATGAATTTGTGACTAATTGTTCTGGTTATTCTGTAAATGTATAGAAAATAAAATGTTTGGACTGTGCTGAAGTACTCAAGCAAAAGAATATTAATCTGACCAATAGATCTTTCAGGGAGACAACAAAATCATCTGTGTCTAAACAAAGGGGATGAATAATTCTTTAAAAACCAGAACAAAATAAGTAACTTTTGTTGGTATTGTCTCACTTTGCAGTTGATTCATTTTAGTGTTTTAAGTTAGTCAATCCTCGGATGATCCCCAGAATATACAGTTTGATTTGCATATAATTGTTTTGTAGACTGCTTTTTTCAGTTAAGCCTTTTATTCTTTTAGTCTGCATTGTGCAGCTTCTACAGATGTTTCTATGCTGGCCCAGTTCTAAAGCCTGTGAGGGAAAACATTCATATTGAAAACAAACTGAAAAACATAAGCTAATGGTGAGGCTAAGAAATTTTAGTTTGTGTGCCTGTTCTCATTTCATCAGTGTATATAGTGGCACTAATGATGCAAAAATATAATATTTTCAAATATATTTTTAGACTGCATCTTGTTTCATTGGCATATGGATATGGTTTAACATACAATTAGACATCCAAATACACTTACGTTATTTGATACTTCCTGACAACAGCAATGTTCTCCAAAATAAAGTTCTCCATGAATCTTCATAAATAATCTAAAGATCTGGAAGGTCAAGAGTCATCCAAGAAGCTCCTAAATCAGTTGTGTGAGTTAGAAGTTCGGTTATGCCTTAAATTTTGGTATCTTAACTTTTCCATCTCATATGAGATTATCTGTTATTAAAGATCTGCATATTCCTCCCACTGTGTCCATACTCTTTTGCTGATCAGAACGTTTGCTAGTTTGACCCATTAAGTTATCTGCAGTAGATCTCAGTCCTTATTTTCAGCGGTAATCAGAACTTTATCAGAGCAGAGGCTCTTTCAGGCCTGCTACATACCCACTAGTATCTTACGAGAGGAGTGTTTTACTATATGGTGGTATATTTGGAACAGCAAGTAAATCAGAGCCTGTGGGTCTGTCTTAATCATTTCAGACTGCAGTTGCAGAAGAGGAAAAGTTGACCCAAATGTGTTCTGTAAAGAAGATTTATTAAGTGTGAAATTCTGTATTTTTTTGCTCTGTTTCATTAGAAGTCACGCTTCTTTTCCATAGATGGAACACCAGAAGGGATTATTACAGTATCTAATCACTTCTCATGTTAAGTAGAATGTCACCCAATTGCCTGTGTACTGAACACAGTGTCTGTTTGCTGGGTTTTCCATAAAGCATTTTGCTGAAATCTGGTATCAGTAATCTGTCTAGCACATGACTGAGTGAGAAATTTTATTAACCTTGATGGCTGACTTACTTCCTTGTTCAAAGAAATAGGATAAACAAGTGTAACAACAGATGCTTTTTAAAAAAATGTTGTCTTGGTTTCAGTCAGTTACTGGATAATATACAAACACATCAGAAGTTGAGGATACATGATCTTCGAAAGAAAAATTTTGGAAAATAGTTCTGATTTTGTTTAAAAGAGAAATTGCTTTAAATATTACAGTAATATATGCTCCCCTAGATTTGTACTTTAAAGTATCCAAATAAACTGCCTTATAGAAAGTTTTATTTGAATATGATTTATTTGATTATAAGTTTTAACAGATTTGCCCTTAAAAAAAAAAAAACACTTTACGTCTAACAAGATTTTAAAATAAGCTTCCTGAATCCTCATCATTGTATTGAGTATCTGTGATGAAAAGGAAAGAATCTGTGATGATTACAAAATCTCAAAAATGAGTAATCAACCAAGAAAACCAAAGGATTAGTGAGGAGACAGGACAGGAAACAGGTAATCTGCAGAGAATTAAGTTACTTACAAGTTACTTTTACATGTGCCAATACAATGAATGTTATGAAATAAAATAATCAATCAAATTCATATAATTTCCCCAAATGTTCCAGCAAATAAGATCAGATGAAGTGGGAGTTTCGCTAATACTATATTTTTGATGCAGACAATACTAGTAGGCCAGCAGGAGGAGAAGATGCTGAGGTATCATAAATCTGCTAACTACATATTCATATAGGAAAGCTAAAGAAAAGTACTGCTGCGCTTAAGATGACTAGGGGGGAACAGTGTGGAGAATAAGGTAATGGAGACATCTAAAAACTACCTGCCATCTGCCTCAGACTATAACAGTGCCTGTTTCTCCTAATTTGTGGCCTTCTGCATTGCAGATACCTCGGCGGCTGGGAAGGGCGAAAGAAGAGCATTGAATCACCCTTTCTGGACTGTATTTCAAAGTGTTATTGGTGTAGTACAAAATACATAGATGAGAAAAAAACCTTAAAAGCTTTCCAACATAATTGAAACTTCTGAATCTGAAAGCTTTTTGAATACCCACAGTTGAATGTATCATTTGTGCCATGCAGAGCGGTGATAAGAAACCGCAATTCAATTTGGATAGCATTTAGTAGCCATCTTGCACAAGCAGAAATGAAACTGAAGCAGAGAGCAGTCAGACCTAAGTACTCTATTTATGTTTCGACATCTTCTTAAAGCCCAGTATAGGGATTTTATCAGCTGTTCATAGGGGAAATGTCTTAGTTTGGGTACAGAAAATGTAATGCTCCTCTAGATACAATTGGCAGGCACCACTGGACAAACCACAGATAGAAATTATGAAGACCAAACATTTCAGGAATTTGTAAAAATTATTTTTTCTTTTATTTTGAATTTTTTTTCCCATTCTGATTATTTTCAAAAGTTCTGAATGGCCCTGCCAGAAACCTATTGTCGAATGTTTTGATGTAGCCAACACTTTTTTGAACATCCAGAACATGGGTTTCCAATTGCAATTAGCTAATTACAGAGTTGCATCACCAAAAAATCTTTTCTGTTCCTCTCACCACCCCTGTGTAATTCTATGCATAAGCATCTCTTCAACAGCTGTCTAACCATGCTGTCACGTGAAACAATAAAATGGCTAACATTTGAATTTTATAGGACAGAACGATCATACCATGTGTAATATATGAAACTGAAGCATCAGATTAATACTTAGAAAAGTAGGGTATTTTTATTTAGGTGAAAAAACTTAAATACTTTTTTTAAGGAAATGTTTTACTAGTTGAAAGAAAAAGGAGGACACATTAATCCAGAAGCTTTTTCAAATTACATTTGATGAATTTTGCATAGAATGTAAGGGTTTAAAAAACTGACTAATATCTTAAGACTTTAGATTGAAAAAAATAATTCCATGGAAAAAAACACCCAAACAAACCAAATAAGGCATAGATAAATATTTTCAATGTGTAATAGCAATAGACTTCTTAAGAGAACACTGGTCTTAAGGACTTTTTCTAATCAATTGGAAGAATAAAATATATCTTTAGGGCAGCATGATCCCTAAAGTTTGGTTTTACTGTGTGTGTATGTATGTGTGCAAGACACACAGGTATGTTTGATAATTCTTTTTTCGCCACAGAGCTATGATTTTAAACTTAAGGAAAATGCTTAGACAGTCCAGAATATTTCTTATTATTGTATTCCTAATCATATATGTCAGTTTTTAAGTCACAGCCAACCAGTAGCTACCTGGCTACTTCTTAAACCTAAACAGGATCTTCCGTGATAAATGTTTGATGCACAAATGAGCATGAATCATGTGTAAAGGTGCTTCGGCATGTCATAATTTTTCCCCTCCTAGAAGCCACCTCAGTATATAATAATGACTATTCTCTGCCATCCTTATCAGATGTACAGGTCAGGTTCAGAAGAAAATTTTAAAAACTAGTTTGTTGAAGGTAAGGCTGAATTAATCTCTACACATCTCTAACAGGGCTTTCCTAAACTGCAGTTTATATAAGTACTTCTTCCATGGAAACTAGAACAAAGAGTTCCTTTGTATCCGGACATAATTTGCTAGGTGTTTCCTCACTAGTAATTGATTTCCCCCTCTCCAATGTGAGTACTTAAAGATGGATCACAACTTGTCTTTGAAGGGGCTTGGAAAAGGAGAAATCCTTAAACCACCAATCCTACTATGAAAATAAAATATATAGAAAATGTAAATAATGTAGATAAAAGCAGTTTATCTACATTAATGTAGCTTAGGAGGTTACCCAGTCCTTACTTACTGTTAATATAGAAGAGTGATCTTGGAGCTTGCAAATTACATTCCTTTCAAAAGGTATTCAGAAGATGTGGGACCAGGCTTGATACGGTCAGGTATATGCATTTTTCAGGTAGATTTAATATGGATCACATATTCAATACCACGTGTTTTGCAATACAGGGCTTCTATCAAACTATTCTATTTGCTGCGGTAGATCTCTCATCCTCTCTGATGGTGCACTTCCTCTATAACTCATCTGCTGGTGACACAGCTCCTCAACAGCAGCACGTTCTCTCAGGAGAGGGGAGCACCTTTCGAGCCTCAGGGAGAAGCCCCAGGCACTCCCTCCAGCCTGGGCCCCACTGCTTCTAAGTCAGCACCTAATTTGGGAGCATAAAATCTGAATGCTGTCATAAAACCATCTCTCTGAAACAGTGGGACAATAAGTCTTCTTCTTGTTTTGTATTTACTGTTGGATATTTAGTTTTCTAGGTGAAAAAATAAGATGGTGACATTTAAGTTATAACATGGATACCGCCTATATTTAGCTTGGCATCAAGTCAAGCATTTGGAATTGACAGAGTCAGCATTTTTATCCAGTACTAGATCATTGAACCAAAATGATTGAATAACTCATTCTCTTTGTGGTACTCATTTTCTACTGTTCTACTATTATTCCTTCCCTTTGGATAGGATATTTCCCATTTTCTCACCATGTTCTTAACTTCAAAGATGTCAGATAAGTGTGATTTTCCCTGACATCCAACAGATCCTCAGGGGAGGAAGGAGATGAAGAAGCAGGAGAGGGCAATAGCAGTGTTTTATTCGGTTGCAAGTGTGTAGCAAAATACAGCACATACTTCATCAAGGAATTCATTGTGGCTTGCCTTTTCTATGATGAGACAGTTGAAGTATAAAACATAAAACTGAGAAAAGAAAGAATATATATTTCAATTCTCTGAAGCATTTTTTGATAATGTAAAAAACATTGCCCCTATTATTCTAAGGTGAAAACTGAAGTTGTAGAGAATTAAATGACTTTTTCTGAAATCACACATTATTCAACGTAACATAAAATTAGGTCATCTTGTTCTGATTCTGGTGCATAGTTCAACACACCCCAGTGAGAATTCTGCCTCAGTAAGACTTGTGGAAAAGCACAGTCAGTAATTCAGGACATACCCAGTTTTTCTTCTATTTTAAGATAGTTTACACAGATTTCTTATGCATTTTGTTATACCGTCTAAATAATTCTATGCAACGCTGCCAATTTTCACGTCTTTCATGTTTTTACAGCAAATTATTGTTAAAACCAAAAAAATCTTAAGCAAAGATTGTTAGTAGTAACTATAATCTCACCAGAGGAGAAGATCTTCCCTAAAGTTTTTATTTTTCTAAGAAGAATGGAGGAAGAAGGCAAATAGAGCATGATTTGTCAGGAAGATTATGTGTTTAGCACTAAAGGGTTTTACGTGAATGTTTTCTGAAATGTTTTCCCAGAAGCGTTCACTTGCTGGTAAGAGCTTTATATGAGATCCCATGAAAATAGAGCTTTAATCTTTCAAGCTAATCTAAATAATTAAGACAAGTTTATTTACAGAAAGATTTTTGCAGAACATAGTAAAGATTCTGGAAACAGATTGCTTGTGGTCTCTTTTGGATTAGGCTAGATTTTGAAATGTCATTTTAAATATATGTCCTTTTCTGTTTTGTTTTGTTTTAGTGGAATGACTTCCCCTAGTCACTTGCTCATTTTATTCTGAAAAAAAATAGGTTGTTTCCTTTCAGGCATCTATTAATATTTTTTGCTTTTCTGAAACTCCTGTTTTGAAGAAAAAAGTGAATAAAGTGTTTTGGTGAAAATGAAGTTAAAGGAATGTGATGGATCTCCTGCTGGCAGCCAAGAGAATTAAATGACAGAGTTGTGTGAGCTTGTCTACTTTCTCTTGGGGCAAACCCTCTTGCTGTTCATTGATGTGGCATATCCTTTTTCTAAACATTCCCTGAGCACATATGTTCAGACCTTTGTACCTTACTTTTCTATATTTGGGGCCTGAAGCTTATTTTGCAAACACAGGAGAAGCAGAAGGTTTCACTTGTATGTCCCATTTTCAGAGTCACATGCAATCCAATTTCTAAGCAGTTATTATTGCTGCCATATTAGTCTCATAAATTACAATTTAAACAGGCTGTAAATTTTGTTTATCATCATTGCAAGATAACATTAATGAAGTTTCCAGTAAAGCCACTAAGAATGGCACTCTTTTCAAAAGGCTATGCACTAGAGGATACTCTTGTTATGACCCTGAAGATGGAGTAACTGAGGTTCTTTTTAATAAAAGATACTTTTGAGTGGATTAGAGTGAAATGACACTAAATGATCAATGTTTATAGATATATGTATGTATGTACATGGCAGATTTACTTCAGAACAGTTTGGTTGCAATGGAAAGGAGGTATGTAGTCATTTTGTTGAGTATCTGTAGAAATATAGCAATATAAAATCATGAAACACTTAAGAAAATGTATAAGGAAAATAAAGAAAGAAATCACTACTGATGAACAGCAATGAGACTTGATTGTTGCAATTTTGATGTCCCATGATTGAGGTGATGGTCATTGCCTTGATCTGTCTGAAGGGGGGAATCCCACAAAACACGAAGTTCAAGGTGGTAATACATGTTCAGGTTCAGGTGGGAATGCCCAGGTACCTCCCCTGGGTGGAGAGTTTTACAGTGTTTGATGTAACACTTTGATTCACATGCAGCCCTCTGCTGGAAGCCCTCAGAAATTAGTCTGGGGGTGTTTCAAGAATCTTAGATGATTTATGACACCTTCTAAGACATGACAGCTGCCTCTCATATCACTGTAGTTGAGCCAGTGATATGAGAGGCCCATCATACCTTCAGGGCTATGTGTGAATGTGAACATCATGATACCTCCCTCGAGCTCGGTGTGGGAGCTGGGACTTTTACACCTGAGCCAGTTGTGTAAGGGAGGAAATTGGCATGATAAAAAGCTCTATTCCACCTCTGCAGGATCTGCTTTTTATCAGCTTCTTCTCTTATTTAACTCAAGCTAAAGAAAGGTTGGTTTGCTGTGGTCATCCTGTGGTGTTCACCCCTCTGCACCTGGGCTGTTCTTATGCAGATCAGAGGTTTCGCCATCACACATGCAAAAATCCTCCTCCTCCCCTATGGTTGGAGTGTGCAAATCTGGCCTCAGCAAAACACCCCCTGCTTTTGCAAATGGCTGACTGAGTCCTTAAACTTTAACATTTCAGTCTCACAACTCTTCAGTTACAAGGTGCACATTCTATAACATTTGCTGCAATCTGGCTGTTTCCCCAGTTTCAGTGTTAATCATGAATTTAGCTTCTTGATGCTTTGCCTTCCCCATACATTCTTTTCGTATTAGTTTTCTTACTGATACCTAATGGCAGAAATAACTGAGCAAGCCAAATTCATTTCTGCTACAGAAAGATGGATGCAACATGCTGCTTTAAGGTTCTGCTTTCTTCTGACAATAGTAAGCCTGGACTGCTCTCTGGTTACTTTATTTATGTTTAAGATTTGACAATAAAGAAGTTTTTGGTGAGTTGTCTTCTATTATGTACCAACACAGTCTTCTGTGGTGTCCAAATTTTTAAAGGATGGAATAATATATGGTTTGTTTTAAATTTTAGCTATTTTGATTTATTTTTCCTAGGCCTGCACGTGTTTAGTACACTGATCACAATGGCTTAGCCATTTGTCCTTAGAAAACTGCCAAGTGGTCATAGTGCAAATATAAGCTGAATATCCTCTATGTCAACATACATTTTATTCATGCAGCAGGATAAGGTAATATCAATCTTATTTTTAGTGTTCTTAAATTATATTACAGGTCAAAACTTCAGTTGATGGCTCACCCAACTAAGCATCTAATCAAATTAACTTTCTTCTGAGAGAAAGAAAAATGCTCCAATCTGTCAGTCTTTCCAAATATGGGAAAATTCCAACATCATTAATTCATTTTTTTTCAGTTTCTAAAGAGTTAAGCTAGATGGCTGTGTAGCTGTGTAGAATAATCAGATTTTTATTTTTTTAAAAAGATCTTTTGACATTAATTTTAACCTCATTTTGTTTAGTACAATTTTTATGTTGTTCTACTGGTATTTTATTCCTTCATAAAGACAAGGTACATTTCAGGAACACTACATTTAAATGTTAAGCAGCCAAGCTAGCAAAAATGATCCTTCCTTCCTGGAGTAAAACATCTGCCTAAACTATTGAAGAGTCTATTTTCTCTTAATAATGTGATGCATATATTACTTTTATTGATTGAGTTACATGTACATTTGAAGAAAAAAAAATTCTAAGTAAATCTGAAGATATTTTTTCTGATGTAGCTTTGTGTGATTACAGATTTGGATAAAAATTACTAAGCAATTTGTCCATAGATTTCTATTATTATTACTTGTAAGTTTGACAGTACATGGACCCTGGGTTGGAAAGACATCATGGCTAGGCTTCACGAACGAAGATTTGGGAAGGGCTCTACCCGCGCATGCTACGAGCATGCTGGTTGGAACGAAAAGTATTGTTTAATGTCATTCATATTTAAGTGCAGGAGTCCTTTTAAGTTTTTCCCAAAGAGAATGATTGGTTGCACATCCTCTCTTAATGATTTGGATAGTATAATTTCTTTTTCTACTGTTCAGTTACAGTATCATGGTACTGTTCATGCCACTAGCCTTAGGGAAAGACAGTGATGAGAAATGGTGCTTTCTGCACTTAGGTCCTTTGCGTGGAGATCTACTGCATAGTGAAAGGCCATCCCACTTTTGGAGTATACTTGAAATCTGTTTCCCAGATTTTAAATACAACTACCAGGCTTGGGGCTAGACACAATCTTTCCCTCGTATGTTGTAAAATAAAATACTCCTGTATGGTATGCATTTAGCTTTGCAAATGAAAAAAAAAGAAGAGACATCTAAGATGTCTTTGACTCTGAAAGCATAAGGAATTTTAAGAATCACTATTTGCAATGGGCTGAATGGGCTTTTAATATATTTGTGCTTTAGGAAACTGTTTTTTCCTTATGAATTATCATAAAATGTTGATGTTCTGGAGATATTTCTGCCTCTGCGAACCCAGCAATACCCAATCAGAAATTACCTACTAATTTTGATTCTTTTTTCCCATCTGTAACAGAAAAAGGATGTATAATTTTTTAGTAGTTCTGCCAAATCCATAGTGGCAGAATTGTCTCCTCCATCTAGACCATTGCTGATTTCTTATAAGAGTAGACAATTAAATGATTATCTACTATTTTAAAGTTAACTGACTTTCAGTTCAAGCTGTTTCATCCTACATGTGATTCTGGAGATAATTGGACTTTGCTGAGACTGCACATTGTAGCTGTGTCCCTTACCAGACCTCATCTAACTATTGTCCATTTTGCTATGGCAGCCATTCATAACAGATCTGATGGGAGAATATTGTCCTTCTTGCAAGCATACTTATCTGGTCGACTTCATAGAGGAAACACAATTCATTTGAGCCAGGTTTAGAGAGCACTGAGAGCAGATGAAATATCTGAGCTAAGCAGAAGTCAATTAGTAATGGTGCTGGCAGGCAGTGTCTTTCTTTTTCTTTTTAAAATAACTAAATACTGGTATGTCCAAATGTGCAGGTGTTGGAATTTTTTTTTTTTTTTCTTCAAATTAGTCAGAGTTACAATTCATACAATAACTGCCTTTTGGGAAAAAGTGTGACTATCAGAAATTTGCACTGCTGGGAACATTAAAGTGAAAATTATTATGAATGGTTGTTAGTCTATATGCAAACAAGGACCTGAATTTAACTTCTATTTGAGCACTTGAGGGCCAGATGAACTTCTGTAAAACCCAAGTGGTACCTTTGTAAAAAATGACTGGATGTCTAAAATCTGAGTTGTATATGGGAACGTTGAAGTTTTTCTCCACTGTGCTGTCCAAGGAATTTGAGAAATTTCTGTTTTTGTACTACAGTGCAGTGTAGGCGTATGGCTTTGCTAAACCACAGAAGATGATGTGTTGTCAAAGATTCATGCCAGCACTTGTTTCCCCAAATAGTTTACTATGATGAGCAGGGAATCCAACCTGTTTATTCAAATTTGATGTTTTGAAGGAGCGTGAGAAATTTTAACTCTTAAGTTTCCATGACAACAGCTTTTCTCTTTTTTTCTAGTTGTCTTTATGATTTATCTTTGCCATTTGTCATGTGAAAGGGGAGTTTTTGTCAAACCCTTTGGTTTTGATCAGTCTGTCAGTGCCCCAGGAGTGTTGAGACCCTTGCCTGACTAATCTGTCAGCATCCCCTGGGGATGTATGGGGACTCTTCACAGAACAGTCCACAGGATTGGGGAGCGGGTTCAGCTTACTTTTTCAGGGTCACATGCAAACAGAAAGCCGTCCTCCTGGGTTTCAACAACTTTAATTGGCCTGTTGGTGCCTCAGGAAAAAAACAGGGACACGTGCCAACCACATAAGAAAGACCTGATCCTGGTCCTCCACAGTCAAGTAGGTTACCCACTGCTGGCAATTGTTAGTGCCCTTGAATGACTCACACTTAACAGCTCATGGAATAATACTCTTTGTTAATATAAGAGAAAATTGAGGCAGGTTAAGGTTTGAGGATTGCTGGTGATAGTATCTGGCTGTAAAAATATATTCAAAGCAATATACTAACAAACTCTAATCCCTAGCAAAAGCTAGCTCTGGATAATCATTCACTGTGCATAAAGTACAGTTCATACCCAGCAGGCATCCCTGTATGGGAGAGAAGACAGGTTTGGCCCATTGATGGATCCCAAAAGTTACGATGGAGTCTTCTCTACTTTCTCCTAATTTTTAACTTAGTTGCGCTTGAGCAACTCTGGTCATACATTGTGTTCCATGGCAGATGGTTGTACCTTGGAGGTGGGTAACAGTAGTATTACATCTGACCAAGCCTTTAGGATGGAGGTATACATCTTTGGTCTTGCCACAGTTCCTTGTTCAACAGCAAGAAATCTTTCTTCTCCCTTAGCTGACAGCTGCTTTCTGGCTTATTAGCCAAAGGTACCACTTATTTTCCCCTCTTGCAAGGATTTCAACAATGTTTGGCCACGGTGCCTCCACTCTGCTCCATCCTCCATTTAGTCCACTTTGCCATGTATTGTGTGTGGGAATTTGGCCATGCTGACTGCATCCCATCCAGGGAGTAGCAATTGTATTTCACCCTATAATTTCAGTACTGTTATAGCTTTCATTAGAACGTGAATATAACTTCCCAATTTTCTCTAATTTTACCCTCAGTCATTTTCCCATCATTCACAAAACTACAAAGTACACTGTTTTATACTTAATCATCACGAGACTTAGTTGCCTCATCTTCACTACAGAAAATGCGCATAACTGCAACTACTGCTTTGTGTAAATTGTATAGAACTTAAACTTCCTTGTATTACTGAGGCCAGAATATTTTTTTCTAATCAACCTGATTAAATGATAATCAGGCTTCAATGATACTTTATGTCATCAATTAGGTAAGTAAAGTTTTAAAGTAGGTGATACTAGAACAAGATTAAGAATACAGAGGTCAATTTTCTGTTCTTCACTGTGAAGATGTGAATAACTGTAAGCCAGAATGTTTGGTTCTTCTGAATGTCTCTGATTTTGGATGATTAGTTTCAGGTACTGAATAATTTTCATAGTGCTGAGCCACTTCAGGTCTCATTTAAAAGAATTTGAAAGTACAAACATATCATATCTGTTTTTCCTAATAAATAAGCCAGCTTCTTACCACTATCCTAGCAAGAGAAAATCACAGTAAAGTAACCAATCTTCTTCCAACTCACTAAAGAAAAAAAAAAAAAGAAATCTGAAAATGGAGAGAGAAAGTGTCATTTGTTCCCACCCTGTAGTTGCCTTAGGGCTCTGCCAGGCTTGCTACACTATCCCCTCTGCATGATAAGAAATCAGTTGTGTCTGTAGAACTGAATACATTGGCACCTGACTGAGTGCCTTGAGCAGGTGATACAGGCACAAGTGCATGCACTCCTATTGCCCCTGCCTAAAGACAAAGCATCACTTCCCATGTGTTCAGAAACTACTTTGTTTGTATTAGAATGAGAAATATTTTTCCTCTTTGGATTATGTGCACTTTGAATTGAAAATACCTGTTTACTCTTTCACTAGTGCTTTAGGATTTGGTTTCTCTGATGACAGTTAATAAAAGCACATGGAAAATGGTTCGTTCCATGAGAAGTGGAACTGACAACAATGGAGTTTCGTAGGGATCTGTATTCTATATCCCTAATCTTTCCTTCCTTCCTGCTGCAATAAGCATAGCTGTCTCTTATGGAAAAATCTCTAGGCAAGAGACAGTACATACTGTGGCTCATTTAGAGCTGTTCGTATATTGATCATCTGGCTAATGCACATATCTGATGGGACAGCTGGTAGCTGTCAGTGTGGGCTCTACTCTCCCTGCGTCTCACTTTTAGTAAGATTCTCTACCTAATGACCCACTATTACGAAAATTCTAGAAAAGCAATGGACTATGTTTGTCATATAGAAAGAAATAATCCAAAAGTTTAAAAAGTTAAGGACTACCAGATGGAAAGACAGACATTCAAAGCAATTATCTATGTTTTGTTCGTGTAAGAAATAAGCTAAAAATATACTTCATCAGTGTTGTTCATGTCTCAATGTCAACTACTCAGAAATTAGATGATAAGAAAATTAAGGTTGTCTCTCTAATGCGATTTTAACCACATTGTGAATATGCTTTATTTTTTAGAGCTGTAACCATTTGATAAGATACTGTATTTTTGGTCTTTTATCTATGTAATTTTATCTTTATTAATGTAATTGTTGAAACTTGTTGAAATATGTTTTACATATTTCTCTGAGATTTTACACACAGAGTCCCAAATTCAGGTCCTTGCAGTTACCTGTGCATGTGTGTACACACACACACAACCACACACATTCTTGCATAAAAAAAGTCTTGCCAGTGTTTTGTTTTAAAGTACCAGTACTTCTTGCAGAGATATTTAAAATTAGTAGCTATTGATTGGGCTTGTTTCTGATTTAATTGGTGTAAACAGGGGTTACTCTAACTTAAATCAATAGGGAGCACTGACCTATGTTAGGTTTGTTTTACATAGAGTTTAAACACAGGATGCTGATTTTTTTTATAATTTCCGTGTGAATGGCAATATGTTTCACAGTAGTAAGTGGATATAGGCTGTTGGAATATAAAGTTTGCAAATCCTGTGATTAGTTCTGATGTTGCTGAGGTCGTTGGGAGACAAATGATATAAATGGCAGCTGTCTTTGCATGTAGGCCAATTTTACATGCCACTTCAGTAATTCTTCTAAAAAAGCATCATCTTGGGGATGAAGTTTATCATTTGCTATTGCTTAATTTTAAGTAAATAACAATTATATATGTTTAAGATCCCATCTCTAGGTTAAATGGAGTTTTCAAGCAAAGATCTTCACAAACACGTTAGACTGTTTTAAAGCAACTGTAGAATTTTGAATTTGATACAACTCTACCATGACATCTAAGCCATTGCTTTAATTTAGCTGATCTAAGGGGGAAATACATCTTGCCTCATCTCTTCTGAGCCCTCCATCATGTAATCTGGTTGATTTTGGCACCTAACAAGTGTAATGTCCAATATTTCACTGAGGTCTTCAAGATGGATGCAGGCAATGATTTGACAATCTGTTTCCTACTAATGTATGTTAAAAAAAATAATAGTTTCTTGAAGCAAATATGATTTCTTTTCCTTCCATAAAAATGACATTCACCCATTCTTTGTTCTATTTTTCCCTTAAAATAGGTAAGAGGGATGATCGCATTTATGTTCCAAATTGACAGTGAAGAATGTAGTGCATGTATATTCTGTGCAGAGATGATTTCATATTTAGGAAAAAAAATGAGGGGTGTTAAGGGGTAAAGTCATGTCTTGTTCTTAAATGAAGAGATGTTTTGAAACTTTCTCTAGTGGATGATTATAGTTTGATGAATGGAACCTCTAAGTCTAGAGACAACAAATGTTAGTAACCCAAGGCCATTTTATAGGTTTAACATATGAAGGCAGTGAGAACACAATGAGTTTGAGTCTCATCTTTCACTTGGGGAAAATTGAGAGTAGTTCTTCTGAAATCTGTAGAATTACAATAAAACAAAGTTTTGTCTATAGAAGGGAAGTAGACAAGAATAAGTTTTCTGCTGTAATTATTTCCATATAATTCCCATATGGATCTTACATTCTGGAAAAAGTGTCATGAAGAGTAATTCTAGTAATTTTTTCATGTAAGGTAGTCATAATGCCCTGATATCAGGATTTTTTAATCTGTGGAGATCAGGTGGTTTAAATGTTAGCACTGTGATACACAGATTTGGATACCAAGTTACTGATTTAATTCTAAATTATATTCTGTTAATTAGGAGCTTAATGTTTACTCATTTGTAGACTCAATCCATCATCATTTCTTTTGTCACAAATGCTTCATATTTAGTATCCTACTTGGCTGTTGTGGTAGAATAATAAAAGACTTGTTTGTTATTCATCACTGAAGTATATGCTGCAGTATAATTACAGATACTAGCTAACCGTAAAATTTTGATAGATGCAAAGTCATGTCCTTTCCCCCCCCCCCCACTGTTTTATAAACATGGGGTCAAACACATAGTTGAAACTTTATTTTTATAGAGACATATCTATGAGAGGCAAAATTTATTGCCTAGAGAGGGAAAAAAACGCTGTAAGGAAGCTGTTTCTATCCCTTCCTACTTATAACCTCTTAAAACCTTGGGCTGTCAATATTGGTTGTCAAGTTATGGACTCTCCTCACACTTCTCCAGGGACTGACTGGTTTCGAGAATATGTCTATATGGAAAGCCTTATCTGACTCTTTAGCAGGCATTATTAAAACTGTCTTTTGCGGTACCTGCTTGGCAAAACAGTCCTTAATGTGGCAATGTGACTCTGGCCTCTTTAGGCAATTCGAGACACATGATCTACAGATGAGCTTCACCCCACCTAGCACAACAATCACAGTGTACACATTTAAATCTGGGCTAGTTCTCTTAAGTTTTCTCTATAATTAATCAAAGGAAACAGGAACTTCCGAGGGTAAATTCACAGTCTTTCCCAGACATGCCTTATGAGAAGCGACAAGTTGCATTTTCAGAAAGATTAATTTCTCTCCATTGGCAATCACTTGAATCTAGGCAGGTAAGATATTTAAATATCTATATCATGGAAGTCTCAATTTCAGTGGGAAAACTTAATTTCATCCTTAAGATCCTCCTCTCTTGCTTTATAAGTGAGCTGATGACTTAAGAGACATCCAGAAGCAAAGGTGCAAGGCAGATCGTGCAGAGGAACAGTCAGATGTGCATGGTGGGCTGAAAGCCATGCTGAGAACTGTTCATGCACAGCAGCACTGGTGAAGGCAGCAGGTCGTGTATAGGCAGGAAGGATGCCTCTGTCCTGGCAGGTACTGTCCCTGTGCATTAAGTAATTCTGTTACTGTGCTAATCTTTTCCATTGGTTAACATGGTTGTGGACAGGTATCAATTTATTTACTAACTCTAATCAGGGAAAAAGGAGCCTTTATAGAAGTTACATGCATTTTGTATAGACCTGGCTGCAAAGAATGAAATTGCCCTTCATGACTGACTAACTGCCAGCATTTGTCTTCTGCCTTCCTTTGTCTACATGGTTGAAGACCTGAACATGTCAGAAATCAGAAAACGTATCTGATTTTCCAGCTGATCAGTTTGCTACTGACTTATTATCATTAAAGTAAATGATACTTGCAAAATTAGCCCTACAACCTGCATAAAAGGGTATTTCAGTATTGAGCTGTGTTATCTGCTATGTTTTAGATGTTTGATGGGACAAGGATACAACTATATTCTACCTAGTACCCTGCTCTTAAAATGTGTTTTGCAATTCATAGAAGAAGGATCAATCTAGTGGAGTTGAAACACTACCTTTCATGATGACAGTGAAACAACTCTTCTGGGTGGATGGGATACTGAAGGGGCCAACAGGATGATATACAGATAATAAAAAAGTAGTGCTGTAGTTAAATCATTTGTTTGATGAGTTTAAAGATTATTTTGGACATTAGCACATTAGCTTGAAATAGAGTGAAATGGCTTCTATAAGAAACTAGTCAAGCTGTGAAGGGAGGAAGTTTACATGTTAGACCCGCATTTGTTGGGGTGGTGAGATTTGTTAGTGTTGATCTGTTCATTTTAGGAAATGAATATGACTCACTAAGGATGTTTTATATGTCTTGCAGAAGATAGCTTTAAATTTAGCTGTAAGAGTATTTCTTTGTATGTAAGATGGAAGTGTATTTCACTTTAAAACCTTTGCTCTAAATAATACATTATAAAAGATCTGATATGAAAAACTAGTGGAAGTAGTCCAGTGAGTAATGAACTCATTTACAGCTTGACTATACTGATGTTTAAGAAATGTACTTTTATACATCCATGCCAACTAGACTTGGCATGAAAGAAAAATAAATATATAAATAACTATAGATTAGGTATTAAAGATGACCAAATTACATTTCAGTACCTTTTCTTTTTCCTTCATTATTTTCAACTTTTTAATTGCAAACCTCTTCATGTTACAGATATAGTTAGAACACTACTGTAGCAGAATACAGTCAAAACCTGCTTTAATTATCTAGGTAAAATCAGTCCAAATCTGTGTTAATCTGGGCCATACTTCCTTGGATATTAATGTAATCTGTGGAAAAGGGCTACCTCTTGAGCAATAGAAGGTGAGAACATAAATTATGTATTTTTTAATTTTTTATACATGTAGCAATTAATTTATGTAATTCAGAAATTCCTTTGCCACATAATTGGCAAGTGATTCTCACCAAGAGGGTGGAATCAGTGCTTGCTTGTCAAGGTCTGTTCTCCACTGATGTCTGTCCTGACAACACATGTTCATCTTGGCAAGGTTTGGAGGCAGTGTGGTAGTAATGCTTTCTGTCCCAAAGTTGCAAATGGTGCTGCAATTGATGCATTGTTAACTTTGATGACAGTCATAGACTACCATTGTGGTGTTATTCTTCTAGCTGTATTTTCCAGGATGAAGAAGCTTGATGTTATATAAATCTATAAGTATGTCTCTCTATGTTTACTTCTTATCTTTTGGCACACAACTGTGTTTGAAGCATGCATATGGGCAGCTCAGTTCCATTTACCTCTGGTGAGCATTCTGTCATTGGCAGCCGATATGAAGAAGCCACAGGGACACATCTCCATACAAATGTGATTTTAAAAAGGCAGTTTTCTTTTTTTATGGTGGCTTTAAAGAGTTTTCACAAAATTTAATGTGCAGATGACTTGCTGCAGCATATTGAAATTCAAAAGGCCTCATTCAACTTTTGTGTTTAACAGATTACATGATGTCTCAAAATTAAAATAGCTGCAATTATAAAATATTATATGGGGTTAGAGACAGTGGACTTCTTTGCAGAGTTTGTATTTAATCATGCAAGATACTCAGCTGCTCTGAAGAAAAAAAATTAGGCAGATATTAAAAACAATCAGTATAATTGCTATTTAAATGCAGGTTTGAGGTTTTAATGCTTTTGAATTGTATTCCATTATCTTACCAGTGAGAGAAGCCTGTAGATATTGCAGGAAATATTGAGAATGTTTGTTAATGTAGTTATTACTGGGTTTTAGTACTGTTGCTCTGCTAAGCAGTGCTTGAGTACAATGTTCAGTTAACACCATCTCAGGAGAGGGGAGACCCCTCCATGGGCCAAGGGAATGGCCCCTTTGCCTGTGGTGTGCTGGGCTGGGCATAAATTGAGATAATCTTCCAGTTTTTAATACAATTACTGGCAGGAGAGGCAAAACTCCCATCTAGCACTAAGGGGGCTCTGGGCCAGTGGAAAAGAGATCCTCGTGCTTAGTTTTGTCCATTTCTGTAATATCCATTCCGTGTATCTTGCAGGATAGCAGGTGAAACCAAAGTATGTATTTGTCCCATAGATAATCATATAGACTGTACTGATTTATTATTAATAAAAACTGACTGAAAAAAATAGAGACATGAAAATTATCATGTGTTAAAATATTTATAAATTCATTTTCAAACTCTTCCTTTGGTTAACTGAGCTATATGTAGCTACAAAGTCTGAATAGTCTGTGAATTTATACAGTTAGCTGACATGAGGAATTTACTCTTTAAAAATTTCATGTGCTCTCACTCTTCTTAACCCTGCAACATATCCAAAACAGTAAATCCTTGACACTCCTCATACTAGAGAATTCTTAGCTTTGCAAACACCTTACGCTTGACCTAATGCTTGATAATTATTTTATTGGCTTAAATGATAACAGTAATAGAAGAAACAAAGCAATCAGTCATAGATATTTCTGGAATTACTCATTAAAAGAAAGATTCTATGAAAATGGAATACATGACATCACAAACAATAAGTGAAATGGTAGAATGAAATAATGTTCAATTCTTCTGTAAATGATGGAAAACATCTGTCTTTGGGATTTTTTGAATGATGAGTAAGTTTTCTTAAGTCAAATAAATTGTAAATAGTTTTCCAGTAAAAATGACTCTTAGTAGGACCATAAGTATGCTATTTCTGAATTGTACAGTTCACATCAGTTATTTTAAAATACCAATATGCCTTATGTTTCATTTTGAGCAACTTATAGGATCCATTATAAACGTTTTGTTATTAACTTTTCATTTACTGTTTTTCTTTCTAAGTAGTTAAACAGCTACAGACCCTTACTGGGGATTCATGTTCACTGGCATCAACATGACTCTTTCCTCTGAGTTGTGTAAACATTCATATCATTCCAATCAAACCTTGACAATTCCAGGGACTAAATGATTTTGACATAATGGGAATAGTTACATGTGGTACTTTTGTATAGACAAAAAAAAACCTTATCATAAATGATGCTCACTTGTATAGGAGCATCTAATTAAATGGGAAGGCATCAAGGACTTTTTTTTCTAAAATCATTTCCTATATTTTTTCGAGATAAAATGTATAACAAAATTATCCCCAGGAATCATAAAATTATCTTACTTGCAGGCATGTTTATTTCTTACATTAATTGTGTTTGGTATGTAGTTCTTCTCCACATCTGTTTGAAAGAGCGTTTTACTACAAGGCATATTGGATTCATTTGCCTTGTTTTGAAAACCTTGCTACACCCACCAAATTGTTTCCTCTCCCATTTTAAATATTTTTAAGTCTGTCACTTGTTCGTATAAATATTGGCTCTGGACAAATTTAGATCTTATTTAGATGAGTCAGCTTCAGAGAAAATTATTCAGTAAACAGATTCCCCTGGGAACTGGATATCTGAAAGATTTTTCAGACCTTTTTCCTTGGTCTGGCAAATCAGTGAATTGGAAAATAAGTGAAAATAAATCAGTGGAAATCATCTCTTTATAGTGACATTTCAAATTTTATTGGAAAAGAATGACACTGAGCATTCTGTAGTTGGGACATTCTAGTACCAATTCTGCTGGTCACCTACTGCACAATAGCCAAGTCACTTATCTTAGATTTTCCATCTGAAAATGGAGGTATTGATCCTGCTGTCCATACTAGAGGGTGAGATCTAGAGATATACAGTCATAGTGTCCTAGAACATCCCAGGCTGGAGGGGACCTTAGAAGATCCTCTGGTCCAGCCTTTCATGGAAAAGGGAGTCTAGATGAGATTACCTAGCACTCAGTCTAAGTAACACCTGGAAAACCTTGAGTAATGGGGACTCTAACATGTCCATGGGGAAGTTGTTGCAGTAAATGATTGTTTTCATCATGAAAAATGTATTGCTTACATTGAGATGAAACCTCTCCCGGTGCAGCTTTCGCCTGTCACCCCTTGTCCTCTCCATATGGCTCCTTGTGAAGTGAGAGCCTCTGTCTTCTTTGTAGCCGCTGACACTGTAATTGTTAATAATTAACTAGTATTGCAAATTCACTGTATTGTGAATTGCAAATTCACTGTATTGTGAATTATCTGATGTACAGAAAACTTGCTGACAAGACTTACAGAACATAGATCAAATGGAAATGTGACTAATCTTTCAAATTTCAGAAAAGTAAAATTCCATCATCTCCAAGTTACTGAAGGACTTGCTATGAATACATGACAAAAAATGATGGAATACTGAATAATATTTGAGCCAGGCCTCTTATATTTTACAGTGTCATTACCAGTGGATCAAAGATGTGAAGAGAGTATTATTGTGACATACATAACACATAAATTTAGCATTAGTTTAAGCAAGCTGTTTGGATTATTGTTTTATTAACCTCTACATGGATTATAATTACAAAGTGCAGCTAAATTTCTCCATATTGAGAAAAGGTATTGGGAAAAACTGGTCATATTCTGTCACATCTCATTTTATATTTAATTATATTTTTTTCTTTTAGGATTTCTGCCATTTATTTTCAATTTATGTCACACAAATTTGTATGATAATCTGTAATTCATAGTTTTCAATATGGATTTATCTGGAGCCACAATAGGATCATGTTGTCTTATTTGCTTATAAATTACATGGTCTTTAAAATATCCTCTACCATTATCATGTAACAGCATTTTAAAGGAATATTATTAAAATAATAAAATACTGTCATGGACCATGCCTTATTCATTTTAGTCATTAATTTTTAATTTTTTCCAGGAGCATAATTCAGTTTCTTGTCATGGCTTTACTTTTCACATCTGGATTTTTTTTTTTTCTTCCTTTTTTTTTTTTGGTCCTCTTGACTATTATTAAATTGCAATACTTTTAGTTTTATTCCTGATCAATAATAGTAATGCAGTTTGTTCCAAGTGGCCAACATTAAAATTTCTTTGTAAGGCTTCTGTAAGCTTGACAGGCTTTCTTCCAAATCTTCAGTGAACGTAGGTTCATTTGCATCTATTTCAATGCAAACTGTTCTTGAGTTAAGGGATTGTTACATTTTTGAAACAGGAATGAAATGAAACATTGGATTTACAGTAATAATCTGGATTGTTTTGTTGTAAAAATATAGAAATTAAAAGAACAGAACCAATCTAAGTTTTCAGGGTCAGTACCCTGTAATTTTAGCCAGTAATGCCATAAAAATTTATTGAGGAGGGTCAATGAAAGCTCATGCAGAGTTTAGAATAGTTTCCCAACACATTGTAATGAACTTTAGACATGGTAAATGATGAAGCATCACAGTAACAAGAACTGAGGAGGAAGAATTTGGGTACTTCAAATGCTGTCAGTCTCTAAAGGTACAGTTTTATACTGGTGTGTAAAACATTTTTGTTAGGTGAACTGCTCAAATAAGAAGTCAAAATACAGACAAAGGAGTAGCCAATGTTTTCTGCCCACTTGACAAAAAGAAAACCTTTTCCTAATTGAGAGTCCTGTGTCTGATTAAGCCCTGAACATGTAAGACACAAGTACTTTAGAGAATGCCTGCCAAAGTACCAGCATAATCTACCTTACCTTGTCCGTCTTGGTAATCAATGACCACTGGTTCAAGGGAAAGCAGGCTATAACAAACACATCATGTACCAAGCAAAAATATAATTTTTAACCCCTGCAAGTAGAAGAAACACAAAAATATGTGGTTCATAAGATATAAACAGAGTAAAGAATCACAAAAATAGCAATCAGTATTGCTTCTTTCATGTGCCTGATTTATTTTTTGTTTGTTCGTATGTAGAATCCAACAGGAGAAAGTTCACTTGTTACTGTGATGTTCAGATATCTTAAGGGGTAAGTGAGGTCTCAAAGGTTAAAAGATGGTGAGGCATTTAGGAGAAGAAAATGTTGTATCAAGGTATACTATGTGCATATTACCTGTCATGAAGTGATATGAATTCCAAAGAAAGGACCAGAGACAAAACTGTGATTTCAAAAGCACCTATGATTGTGTCCCACTAAATATTAGTGGTTAGCAGAATTATGCCATTATTAAGTGCTGTGGAGAACACTGTACCAGATGCACTGTGTAACTGATGTTATTCTTTTTCATATTTTTGTTAATTTAATGACAAGCAGTGCCCTATTGCTGTTTTGATTGCTTTTTAACATATAACTGCACTAGTATGCTTCTTTAGAAATATTCAGTTCTTCATTTCTCTGAAGTGTACTTCTCTGAGTTGTTTTATTGCTTACAAAGAGAAACTATTTGAACCTGACTTCATGTTCGAGTGTGAAGTAAAGGAAATGGAGTTACTTTCCTTTAAAGTTAACTTACATTGGAATACAGAAAAACAAATGTCCATAATTTTCATGAACAGCAATAGGGGTCAGGTTCGGTTCTGTTTTGCAGCCTGAATAGCCCAGCCCTCTTTTTACTTATCAGCATCCAGCAGTACTCTGAAGTATCAACCGACCTACCTTGCCACATAATGATTTTACTGCTTGTTCCTCTGTTCCTTTTTAATTAAGTCATTGTTTTCTACGTACTATGCAAATAGAAGAACTGTTAGCTAATTGTGATGACTGGGACAGTATCATTTTTCAGCAGTTAAAATTACAAAGTGATACAAAATAGGTTTAATGATATTGGTTATTGGTGTCTGACTTCAGACACTATGGTCATGCACTTCATTTTACCTCTGTTCCTGGACATGAAAAGCAGAGAGGCAGCAGCTCAGTTGATCTTGCCTTTGGTTTAGCACCAAACACTTAGGTTACACTTCTAAAAACACGAACTCCGAGATTATCCCAGACAACATTATCCCATTCCACCCACCCCCAAGATCCAGCTCCTCAAAGGGAAAAATGTCTGGTGTGAAGATGGTTAGATCTTTATTCCCTGGTCATCCTATAAACACTACCCAGAAATTTCCAGCTGTTCTAGAACAATTTCACAATAGCCCTCAACATTTTAGGAGTTGAACAGCTGTTTTCAGTTCCTTAAGGAATAATGTGAAAAACACCATCTAAACCACATATTTAATATGTGAATTGTAAACAATTTTAGTATCTATCACCATCATTTCGCAAAGAATTGTGAAAAACTCACAGTCCTGATGGCTTTTGCACCGTTCCATCTGAAAGTGGAATTTGATTCTGCAGACAGCGTGCAATGAAAACATTTCAGCAATCAAAAATCAGTTGTGAGGCTTCAAAAGAAGCCTAAAAGAGGTTAGTTTTCTGTCTTAAGATCACTTAGTAAAGACAAAAGTTGTCTTATTAGGATGTGAAAATCATTATGGTGACTTGATTAATTCAGACTGACTTTTTTTTTCTTTCCTCCACATCTCTCCTAATACAGAAAAGTAGAAAACTGAAAAATTGTTAATTGTTTATTTTTAAAATACTTTGAGTTAGAATATTTTCACTAATGGTTTCTGCAGATTTCCCCTCAATTTTTCATTGACTTTTTAGCAAAGTGCTGTGGTACTGTAATGAATTAAATTAAACATGCTTTTTTTTTTTCCAGCAAGAATTAGATTGGAATGGGAAAGTGTTTCACTTTGATTATTTTTTAACAAAGTAGAGTTACTGTAGCTTTGTTGACATTAAGAAATACGAAAAACAGCCAAATGCTGTACACAGTTCTTAAAAAACTCATTTTTTTTTCTATATGAAAACATTCCATGTATTTGGAATATACTATTTAGAAATTTCAACATAGACCATCAGTATTGCCTCTAAGGCTGAGGGCAATATAGTATATGGTTAGGAGAATATTCATACTGTTTTTCATCTGAAACTGTTATTAAGACACTTACCGTTTGGAGGGGCTTTTTGTCATCTTTAAACATGTCATATAGGCTGGAATTAGTGTTGATCTTTTATAACTTTCTAGGTGTATATATATATTTATGCATACAGATGAGTTCTTTTAACATAATACATGAAGTTTTTTTAATAACTTCTAATGAATTTGCTTAGTTATTTGAGAATAGAATGGGTTTTAATACTTTCATTTCATATTTACTGTATCCATCACAGCAGTGCTGCAGGTTGTGCTTTTATAAAGTGGGAATTTTTAATAATATACTTTCATCACTAAATAAATGGTCTCTGTAATATTGTTGAAAATTCCAACCTTTTAAATTCCTCTAAAATGACTCATTTAATCATTTTATTGGACAACACTAAGTTCTTCATGTAGGTAAATCTATTTCCAAAGAGGCAAGGAAGGCTCCTTTTCTTTTGCTTTGGTGGTTGTAGACTTTTACTGGCATTTGCAAAACTGCCAAACTTTTCCGTGTTCCTACTGGAGATTTATTTATTTTAAGATTCTTGTGTGTATTCAGTAGTGCATTCATCAATAGCTATGTCAACTGTGACACCATCTTTTCTGATAATTTTACCTTCTCTTTAGTGCACATATTTTTAAATCACCCCTTGTCTTGGTCAGTATTTTTCACACACACTCAAGTATTAAAGCTACTACTTTCAGCAGGATATTATTATAGCTAGGGTTGCAGATCATAATAAAAGCCTTCCTTGGTGTTCAGACCAATAAATAAATTAGAAGAAGGGCTTTAAGCTCTGTATGATAAAATGAACTGAAAGTAGGGCAGAGAAAGAACAACCTTTGTAAGGAGCCTAGCCTGGGGCTAAAAGTTCATTGTGTATTTCAGAACATAGTGCAACAACAGTATGAAGAGTTAGTGACTGAGATTTTTCACTGCCTCAGGATACTGGTGATTCAGCTGTATATAATGATAGGGAATGCTAAGAATGCATTAAATAAATCCCGTGTCCATAACGTGTAATTTCATACTGGAGCTATGAGCAGGATGAAAGGCCTGACAAGGGTTCATAGTCAGGAGAATGCAGTATGGATCTGGTTGTGGTACTTATTTGTTTACTGGGGAACAGAGTGTATTTTATTAGTGTGATTATATAAAAAGATGAAATAAAACTGCAAGAAAAATAAGGAATGAATTGATGGCATATAAAATATTTACTGATGGAGTAAGAAAAGCACCAACTTTGTAAATGGTAGCATGTCCTCCTGAAAATCAGAGGTGTTTAAACCACCTCTCAGTTGAGAAGCCTCAGACTTCAGGGTTCTGCTTATTTCTGAGGTGTATTTCAAGATGTCCCACCAGATCCTTCTTTCTCCTGTGTAGGTTTTACTTGTGAAACTGTGGTAAATGGAATGCATGTGTCTGCATAAAACCATTGGAAAAACTATGGACCTGTTAATTTTTATTTATCCGCTTGCAATTTTCAACAAAACTAAGAAGTTTGCAGTACTGCATTAGGACTAGATTTTTAATCTGAACTATTGCATTAAGATTTTACTAGGACATAATTTTTCATCCTTTTCTGTTTTTGAAATTTCTCAGGTCTTGGTTTTCTCCTACTTTCTTGAACCTCTCCAACTAGTAATTGTTGTATCAAAAAGGTTGTTGCAAGGTTAAAATATGGGAATATTTAACATATAAATACTGCTTTGAACAATGGATATCTGAACTACAGTATTTTGAATAGTGAGTGTGTGGAATTTCCTCTCTCACTAATGTGATCTCTGTAGAAAAATACCAACCACTTAGAAACAGAGGAGTTCCCTGTATGTAATTCACAGTAGTGACTGTGTTAATGCTGTTCATGATGATTTTTGCTAGAGGCTGAGGGAAAGTAGCCTGCAAGGGTGTATGGGTATAATTTAGTGACATATCTGAAAAAAACATAAACTGCTCTGCCTGCCCAATGCCCTAGCAGCAAAATTTCCCCATGATGATGTTCATTTAAAATGAAAAGGATCCTTCTGGTTCCATTATTGTAAAGAACTGATTTATTTAAATGGAGTTGCTGTTTATTTCTCTTCCTATTCCAGTAATTCCCATCTCAGCTTCCTTAACATGAAATCTGTAGCACCATTTCACCTAGAAATGTAAAACTCGGCCATGTGAAGTGCTCTTTCTAACCTGCTGCTACACTTTTGCACAAATGTCAATCAACTTTTTAAAGCAGATTCCTTGTGGCAGTCAGCTTTGGGCAGGCAGGCTACTTAGGCTAGCCAGGTAAACTAAAGAATTAAGCTGGCATGAAGAAAAGCGTATTAATGTGGGAGAAAATCTTTGTTAGATCTTTAAACTTCCAAATGTAGTGGCTCCTGATAAGAAATGCTATAGTTTGAAAGTCATCTGAGTCCTTAAGGAGGTGGAGGAAAAGTTCTTATGTTCTGTGGTGTAACTATACTCACACAGCTACTGGTGTCAGGACTACAAATACTCCCAGCAAATGGGTGAAAATGAGGTTTTTAACAGAGCTGTGTGGAGATGAAAGGCACTGGGACAGAGGTGAGCATTGCACAGTGGTGACACTCTGCACTTGTGTGCCACTCTAAACCTTTGCCCAAGCCTGTAGCCTGTCTATTCAGCTATGTGGGCATCATAGTTCTATTCCTTTAAATGAAAACTTGGTAGTTTGGATATGAATTTGTATACTTGCAAGGAGGTTTTTGGTCCAAATAATATATGCTTTATTTCTTAAATACTTTGTGTGAGATGTGTACTCTCCAGTTGCGTTCATTCTCCTCCTCTGTCTTGGAAGAGAGCTTTTAAGCCCACCTAAAACTGCTCCAAACAGTGGCCCTGTAAAGTGGGCTTCATGGAAGAGAAGAGGGATGAACCATTTGACCTCTACTGGGGTAACAATGTCCCTGTGCGAAACAGGGTTACAGAGTCTTTGGAATAGAAAAGAAGCTGGTGAAAGACAGATTCTGTCCTTGCTCCAAGTTTTGTCTGTCCAGGGCCTGTGACATGTAGGATGTATAACCATATCACTGAATATCCTAACACAGAAGGTTCTGCATATTTTCCTATGGTTACATCTAGGTAAAAAACCCTAGCTCTAAACTGCCTAAGAGGAGGTCTTTTAGTGGGTTTGCTATGACTATATGTGTCCTGGAGCAGACTCCAGATTCTGATCCTTATCTGCTTTGTAGCTTATGCTGAGGTCTGGCTTCTGAAACTGTGTTAATTGTACCATGCTTAAAGTTGTCTGGGTTACGTCCTTGTGAGCTGTTCAGTAATTAAAATGCAGGAAGTATCCTAGATCAATTCTGAAAATGAGATTTATCCTGTGTCACTTTGGTACTTCCTAATAGAGTTTCTCTCAAGTTCTTCATCAAACATCTTCCTATTTCCAGTTAACTTAATACTCAATTTTTCTTCTTTAACTTTGGACTGATCCTGAGTTGATGCAGATTTAGTTTTGAGATAAATTAGCTATAATCATATTGTATTTTGGATGGTAATTCTTAAATAACTTGTGACATTTCATTTTATAATGCTGCTTTATCTATTAGAAGAACTTCATCAATAGAAATTATGCTTATAAGTGCTAATTTCCTTTATTAATGTCCATAAAGAGCAAAAATATAAATCACAGAAAGCAAAATGCAAAAAGCAAATTTCAACAACATTATCATAATGTGCTGAGATGAAAAGCCCCTTATAGATGTTTCTAAAAAAATGACAAGATAAAAAACTGAGAGGGGAAACGTTTCCATTACAATCAGAAGGAGACATGGATTTGTGTGTTTACATTTACAAGATATAGTGTTTATTAAATATGGAGCTTAATGCTAAACAGTTTACCAACCTTCTTCATTATATTAATTTCTCAGCAAGCTATTAATGTTTTGATTCATGTTTGTGATTTTTAGAACTGGTAGGTCAGCAGAGAGCTCTTGAATGGCTGGCCTCCTATACTGCTGTGTGAAGTAGGAAGGTACTGGTTGCCTTTCTTCTCATAGTTTCAGTAACCATCCTTCCCCAAGTTTTAGACCTGGTGAGTCACTGCTGCCTCGATCATGGTCAAAGAGGGGCCATTTTCTAAGTTACGATGGGGAAATGCCATTGCTGCCAGGAATTTGTCCTCTTTCACTGAGCTCACTTTTAAGCAGCTTTGCAACATTTCTATTCTAAGGCCAGAAAGGCACAATAGTTATTTTGTGCCTCATTTACCTCCAATATCCCCTAATTGTTGCTGGAGGGTTCTAAAATAGATACATGGCAATAAAGGAATGCACATAACTTTTTGTGGTTCTGGTAATAATAATAATATATTTAGTATTTATTGCATTAATGTCTGGTAATGGATAACTCAATTAGTTCAGACTGCGTTTATTAGGACACAATTCAAATGGGTAACTCAAACAGCTCATAACTTAAAAGATTAGAAGATGACAAATAACATATAAAGCTAAAAGAAAGGAGAGTGGATAACAAAGATAATTAGAGGGTTTAGCACAAACAAGGAGTGTGAAATACTTGGTTGTTAAGCTTTTTATTACTAATTTTCTGCCTGTGTGTATGCCAGCAGGAGAAATTTAAGAGGGGAGGAGATGCTAGTATCATAGATTCTGACTGGGAATTCTTTACATATGGAATAATTTGATTTTTTTACTGAGTGTGACTGGCAGCCAAAACATAGAGGCTGGCCTTGCAGAAAGCTAATATGATAGGGAAAGTACAATTAATTTTTTGAGAGCTTTGCAATTTTAGGGCAAGAATTAGTGGGTTCAAAAGGTAGAAGTGAGGTCCAATGAAGGTAAAGAAAATTAAAAAAATATAGTAGTAAGTGCTGATATAGAAAGTTATTTTACTTACCAGCATTTTAAAATTACTAGAATAGGAATGATCAGAGAGTATGTTAAGCAGTCAAGGCATCGAGGTCAGTAAGAAATTGATGACTAACTATTAGATGCAAAATAAAATAAATTAGGGAGAAGTTGTGAGATTTGAACAGTTAGGATTCTTTTCTGCAGAATGCAGTAGTGCATTTAGTAGTATTTTACCCTGTTGCTAATTAATAGCCTACATGAAATTATTGTAGCTAATTATCTGCTCATTAATATTCCACAAAGAAGGATGCTTGGTTTCAGTACACAAACTGCTGCAAAGAAAGATTCCAGTTTGATTACAATGAACACTAAAGCAAGAAAGAGAAATTGTTAATTATACTTTACAACACGTGAATTCTTTCCTATCTTTCCGCAGAGAGACATGTCATATTGGGGTTTATTATCATGGGCAGCAGCAATATTGGTTTTATACTGCTCGAGGCATCTTTTCTTTCCGCTTTTGGAACAACCTTTTAATATTTTGTAGGTTCTCTTGCTTTAAAGCATTTGGTAACTAACCAAGTTTTTATAATTTAAAAAATAATAAACATAACTACAATGCCACTACTTAAAATTTTCATTGCAACTAAAAAGGAAAAATGGGCTTTAGTAATGTTGTAGAATTAAGTCTTGCTTAAGAATTACATTAGGATATTCACTTTAAGATTAGATGAGAGATCAACGCTGAATCATGTCCAAAACTTGTATACAGACTAGTTACTACTGGAATCTTTTGTGTTGTTTTTAAGAGAATTCTATCAACTTGGCTTGAAAATAAGTATGTACAAAACATGCACAGAAGCAAAACTGAAGGGATGAATTCATTAGACAAATTTCATGTTCTTAATTATTTCTACTTTCCCCTATTTGATTTAAGATTCCAATGACTATCTTATCCTGTAAGGTTTGTATATCATGCACAGGCATTATTTTAATGCCTACTCAGTTATGTATCTTGCCTCTTGATTGACAATTAAATAAACAAGGAAGGCATCTTCCAAATGATAAAATAGTACATTCATCCCTAGAGTGCATAAAGTTTAGTAATAAATCAGAACTGATATTTTTAAACTGTATTTCCTGTGATTTGTTTTCTAAGTTTTTATAACATATGAGCTGTGCATAAACATTCTATATTAAAAAGAAAAAAAAAAGGCGTGCCTGTAGTATTTTGTGTTTTTCCTGACTAAACTGTCTTCTGAACCATTAAAAACTTGGCACCAATGTAAAAATACATAAAATCAAGAAAATATTAAAGTATGTTGGGTAATCATTAAATACAGTTGGATGATTCTATTTACTGGCAATACAGATGTAGTCTGTAAAAATAGTACTTTACAAGGTTTTAGATTTTTTATTTCATGGCATGGGGGCTAATTTATTCACATAGTCATCACTATTTATTATTGAAAGGGATTTATCACTCTATTTATTACTCAGAGTAGTATTAATCTTCTCCCAAGTAATCTTTGACTCTAAAAAAGTGCTGACATGAGATCAATTTCCCCAATTTCCTCAGTGCACTACTACTTCTACTCCCTTTGGCTTTGGTTTAAGTAAAATTCAGTATAAAAGAGAGGTAATTGGACGCAAGCTTAAAAAAGTGGCTGTGTCTCAGTCATTGATCTGGCAAGACCAGATCCCTCAGAATGCCTGGTACACTGTACTCTCATTAAAATACTTGAACCATAGAGTATATTCAGCTGCAAAGCTCTTAGCAATATAAGGTTTCCAACTCACTTGACTCACCAAGATTGCTGGGATATCAGTAAGTGTGCAATCTATCTCGTGCTTTAACTTTAAAATAGGAAAGAAAAGGAGTTCTTAAAGATGAACCGCTTGACTAAAAATGTTCTCCAATAAATATACCCCATTCATTTTCTAATGTTGTATAGATATTCTCTGCATCTATTGTGACCAGATTCCATCTGAATATTTGAATGTAATTATTTTCTTAGTTGTTATTGAAGAATTATTGCCTGCAAACCTGTATGTCTGAAGAAGTCCTTGCTTTAGTCCTCATTCTGCTGTTTACAAACATAATTTTCATATAATATTTTTGCCACTAGCAGCTTTAACCATGTAAATATAATTAATAGCTACAAAACCTAACAAAATTATAGAATGCAAAGATCTCCAAAAATGTAATTTAGTGCTGCAGTTATGCATAACTTTTCTGTGTATGTGTACACTTTTCTGTACTGTTAAAGCATTGTATTCATATTTGACGAAGAATTCTTATACTGAACTACTCAAAATATATGATTGTAGTACTGTGGAATATCAGGATATTGCAGTATGTGTAATCGGTTTATTTTTAAATGAAGACTTTCTGAAATAGAAATATTAGGATATGCAAAAACTAGAAATTATATAGTTTCTCCAGTGTGCAAACTCCTGTAGGTGCATCTCTTAACCTATTAAACTTAATTATAATAAGAAAATAATTCAGAATGGAAATGACACAAGCTATTTAGGAATACTGCAGCCTAAACTAAATGGCATAATACCCCATACATCGTTACAACAGCTATAGAATAGTGATGTAATATTAGTTGAAGTGTTCATTTCTTTCTCCTGTTAGTACTGACACTAATTAGTACTATTAACCTCAGGCAATGTAAATTATTTATGACGTAGAGAAGAATGGAGTTCTGCTCAGTGTTATACCTGGGTACATACTAAGAAGACACACAGACAGGCCCTTTTTCCCACCTCAAAAAAGCATGAGACTGAGGGGGTTGAAGTATTGCTTAACCTTCATGAAAACTATTATGTTCTAAACAACTGCTGGTTAGAAGACACATCTTATTTCTTCTTTTTAATTACAGAAGGTGAGTTATCCTCCTTGACAACATCTTGTATCCTGATGACTACAAGGAGCAAAACATCCATTTTTTAAAAAAATAAATTGTTATCCATGTAGTGGTCCAGTGCATTTTGTGGCTCATACAAGTTTTTTTTTAAGTAAATAAGAGCATGATAGGAAAAAAAAAAGTGCGTCAGAGTAACAGCTACACAGAGATCCTTCTTCCCCTCTCCCTTTCCCTCCCTCCCTCCCCGCTCCCCCTCCTTGTTAAAAACCAAACAAACCCTGGTTGTCAAGTGTTTCAAGGAAGCTAAAGGCAAAAAGGGAAACCCTGGTTGTCAAGTGTTTCAAGGAAGCTAAAGGCAAAAAGGGAAAAATAGCCTACAGCACCCTTCGTTTGCTTGGAATATGACGTGATGAAGGGTGGTTAGCAGCTTTGAATGTACTCAAAATAACCAGATTTTTTTAAAAAAAGCTCTTATATATATATGTGTATATATGTATGTATGTATGTATATGTGTATATGTGTATATATTTAAAAGTTAAACATTTTTTATCAGATCAGTTAATTGCTGTTGAGAAATACTTTATAAAGACTTGAGTAGAATGGTATTACGCATTTGAAAAGATGAGACAGAAACCCAGCTTTAATGAGAATGCAAATGAGAATTACTAAGGTTCAGTGAAGGTCATAGCAGCTTAATCATCAATTTATGTCAGCAACTTCTCACAAGTAACAAATGAGTTTTAATAAAAACTGTTGTCTTAATGGATTAAACCACAAAATTATGATTGCTCTAGAATTTGAACAGCTGTCCTCACAGACATGCAGTTGTATGTGTTTAAGTTGGCTCTTTTGTCTACAGATTTAAGAAAATCTATGTAGAGATTGTTTCTATTTTTTTTAATGAACATTTTTCATGACTTTATATGGTCTTCTAAAAGGAGCTCTAAAAGCATGCTTTAGTTGTGCCTAAAGTGTAATTTTTTTCCTGGAAAAAAAAATAGCATTCTCTGATGCAACTGTAAACTATTTATTTCAATTAGAAATAGATGGGTTGCATGGTTATACTTCTATTAAGTTGAAAAAAATCCTGAAGTTCCTAAGGCAAAATCACTTCACTGGAATTTAATTTGAATCTCTTTCTATCCTGTAAATACCTGCCTAAAACTATATAATTTTCAAGAACAGAGCGTAATGATGAGAAGGAAAACAGCAAAATAATCTTCTTTGTATTCAAAGCACTTATGAAACCCAAACAGAACAACTCAAAAAAGCAAACTTTGCTTTAGCTCTTTTTGTTTGCTTAAGTGGCTATTTTGACAGTTTGAATACATTGACTGTTCAACGAATAATCTTGCTTTGATGGAAATAAATGCAAGTTTAAAATAATATAGTTAGGAACGACTGATTTTAGTAGATAAATACATGTATTGGATTTGCATTTCAGTAGTGTGGGCTTCTGCTTGGGTGGCTTTTGTGAGAAGCTGCTGTAAGCTTCTCCAGTGTGTGATGGAGCCAATGCCAGCCAGCTCCAAGACAAATCTGCTGCTTGACAAGGCTGAGCCCATCAGTGGCAGGGGTAGCAACTGTGGGATAACAGTAAAGAAGGACAAGAATTTACTGCACAAGAGCAAATTGCAGCTGGAGAGAGGAGTGAGAATATGGGTGAGAAACAGCCCTGCAGACACCAAGGTCAGTGAAGAAAAAGGAGTAGAGGGTGCTTCAGGTGCTGGAGCAGAGGTTCCCCCTGCAGCCCATGGTGTGGCAGCTGTGCCCCTGCAGCCTGTCGAGGTCCACAGCTGAGCAGAGATCTGCCTGATGCCTTTGGAGGACCCCATGCTGGAGCAGGTGGATGCCTGAAGGAGGCTGTGATCATATGGGAAGGGCGCTGGATCAGGCTCCTGTCAGGACCTGTGGACAGAGGAGCGAGCCCACTCGAGAGCAGGTTTGCTGGCAGGACTTGCGATCCAACAGAGTACCCATTGTGGAGCAGCCTGAAAGACTGCACCCTGTGGAAGGGGGCCATTCTGGAGCCGTTCATAACTGCAGCCCACGGGAAGGACCCACATTGGAGAAGTTTTCAGGGAGGACTGTCTCCCATGGGAGAGACCCCTCGTTGGGGCAGGGGAAGAGTGTGAGGAGTCCTCCCCTTGCAGAGGAAGGAGTGGCAGAGACAACATGTAATGAACCGACAGCAATCCCTATTCTCACTGGGAGAAGGAAGAAGAAAAATCATAAGCAAAGTTAGGCCCAGGGAGAAGGGAGGGGTGGGTGGAATGTGTTTTAAGGTTTAGTTTTTATTTTTCATTACTCTACTCTGACTTGATTGGTAATAAGTTAATTTCCCTGAGTTGCATCTGTGTTACCTGTGATCTCTCCCTGTCCTTATCTTGACCCGTGAGCCTTCCATTATATTTTCTGTCCAGATGAGAAGGGGAATGACGGAGTGGTTTTGGCGGGCACCTGGTGTCCAGCCACAGTCAGCCAACCATAATGAGTGAATATTTAGCCACTAAGGATTTGGCCAGTTATTGCTGTAAGCAATTTCAATTTTAAGGAAAGCGTCCTGATCTTAAAATAAGGTAATCATGTCACAGTTCCCATAATTGATACTCTTTTGTGTATCTAGAGAACAAGGTAAGAGGAAGGAGTCAGTAGGACAGCACAGTTCTCTGCAAACATACTTTAAGGGTAGGCTGTACTTATGAGCTACTTTCTGCACCAAACTGTTTAGACAAGCCCACAAAATCATGCACAAACAAACAAATTAAGAAAATATTTAATTTTTCTTGAGAAAGATTCTAGTATGAGACAATCATGCTCAAGTATCTCTTGCTATATTAAAAATTGAGAACAAGTAATACTGGTATTGGTATGAGGCAAAAAATCTCCAAACACTTTTTCCTTCTAATATCCAGATCTGGAATCTAAATCGAGAATGTTTACTTCATAATGCATGAAACCTTCCTATAGGTAGGACTAAATAATAAAATTTGAATTTTAGGAGAAGATGACTTCAAACTGTGAAAATGATGAAAAATCTAAAAAAGTATAGAACGCATTACTGCTAAGCATTTACCAAAAAGATTGAATTAAGAAATTAAAAAAAAATTCTTTCAATATTACTGATTTTAGTTCAGTGTTAAGAACAGAACAGGAGAAATCTTCATTGTGTAAAAAGATGCATTTCTCAAAAGTGTGGATACCACATATTGCATTAGAGAACATGTAGCAACATCTGATCTGTCAAACAAATTGTATAGTGTGGAAGCAGTTTTATGTGTGTATGTGCACAGCGGTGCAAGACAGAAAGCAGATCTGATCTCTGTGTTCTGTGGTCCAATTTGTACAGCTACATTACTGAGCAAACCTTGCTTCAGTATTCATTACAGTCTGGATTGGAAGCTTGTGTAGGTGAGGATATTGCAATCATCTCTCCACCTCATTACCACCACATGGACCTTTATTTCTTATAATTGGCTAGGGAATTTATTGCTGTGCTGTCTTTTCTCACTGTCCAAGTACTGCAGTTGGTGCTCCTTTAATCTTCATATCTGTGTACCTTAAGCAGCAGCATGCTGTTGTTGTTTTTCAGACTGAGGTTTTATTATATATATATATATCTGTAACTACAGAAGTTTGTCTTCTTTGCAAGGTGCTTTGAAGTTCCATACCAGTGTGCTTACTCAGCATGACTCATCTCATCTTTAGCTGCTTCCAGCAGGGATCTAGCTGTAGCTGAAGAATGCGTGAAGACAGAAGCATGGTAACACCAACCAAATGCAATACTAACTGTGCAATACTAACAGTCTAGACAAGTGAATCTGTGCTTCATCCATGTTCTTAGAGTACTGTAGGTACAGCAACACAGCTAAACATCTAGGCTTCACTTAAACCTTGAGGACAGACGTAGTTGTGTTCATGTAGGAGTGATAGAGTGAAACCATCTGTGGTGCCCCCTCCCCTCTAAGGGTAGAAGGAGTCTAGATGAGCCACTGAAACTAGGCGTCTATGTTTTTCAAAGCTCTAAAGTTCAGTGAGATTAATCTTGTTTGTACCAGTTTTAATCTGAGTTGAATAGTAAAAAACCATTATGCTTTGCATTATATCTCTTGTACATCAGCTGTCCTGAAGTTTATGAAGTTCGTTTCTAGAAGTGATCTAACTGTAAAATAGAATGTTAAGACAGGTTCTCTAATTGCATCTCTCAATTTATAATTTTTTTCACTGTATCTTATTATAATTTCATACTTCACATCAAATGTGATTATCATTTGCTTATACCACTTGTTTCGTACTAACTCCAGATTAGATCAGTAATCGCTGAAACACCCTACACTGCTGCTAGAACCATCATAATGTGTATATAAAGCCAGTTCCTTCAATCAGTCATTTTAATAGTCATTTACCAGGGTTATGTATGTCAACCATGCATAAACTCATGGTTGAGTGCTTAGATAATCATGAACTTATGTTAAATTTTGTGCTTACTTTTAAAATAATAGAAATATTTCCCATTTAAGACAATGATAAGAGCACTTGTGGGATTTCCACCTTATATAGTAACATTGCTTTTAATTATTTTATCCTACCTCTCTTAGGAGTTTGCATTTTTTTTTTTTAAAAAGAGCTTTAGTATTGAATCACATTATAGGATACTATCCATGCTTTACTTCCAGTGAATTTTTATTTGGTGTATTTAAATGTGGCTACTATATTAGCAGTTAGTCTACTTTGGCTGAATAGAAATACACCTCTGGTGGCATTAGTAACTGAATTAATACTGTTTTCATCAAACTACATTTGCTGTTGAAAATGGTCAATTGAGTGCAATACTCTGTATTAAAAAAAAAAAAAATAATCTTGAATACTAGAATTCCACATCTGATTTCAGTATTATTTCTAATCTATCCGTCTTCTGTATCACTGATTTTATTCTAATTAAATGTAACTTATTTAGTTGTTCTTTTAGTTATTACCCCATTCATTATTTCTAATAATCTTAATTGAATTACTTGGAAACCAAATCACCTTGTTAGTTTTCATGGTGTCTTCTAATATGTGAAAAAAAGAAAATGACTGAATGTGGGATCATTCCCTGATTTAATGTTAAAAAAAATCCCAGTGGTTATCAGTAACATCAGAGAGTAGCACGAATGGGCTGCTCCCCAAGGAAAAACAAACTGGGTGCTGAGAATGAAGCAAGGTGGGCAGCAGTGCACTCCCCAGCAAGGGCCCAGTCTTACAATACTCAAACAAGGTGAGCAAGGCAGGTCTGGTTGCATTAACTAGAGTCAAAGGAGAGTGCAAAATTGAAGTGATGAGGAATGTCCCAGGTCAAGCTGAGAAGTCAAGTCAGCACTCCAGGATCGGGTCCAACGACAGTATCCAAGCTCAGTCCCTCTGCAGTGATCCCAGGCAGGTCTGGGGTGAGAAGGCAGGTCGAGTCTTTGAAATGCAAACCAGGAAGTCAAGTCCCCAGGTCTGGATCAGCAGGATACATTACCAGGCACAGACGTGGTAGTACTGTAGTTCCGTTAGCAGCCGAGGGCAAGAACCTGAGCCCTTGGTTCTTTCCTGCAGGAAAGGAACTTGGAGGCCTCTGCTTTTCATAGCAGTCAGTCTGATCTGAGGTTCTGCAGGACTCATACCTG
This sequence comes from Dendrocincla tyrannina, assembly GCA_035047865.1. Lineage (NCBI taxonomy): Eukaryota > Metazoa > Chordata > Aves > Passeriformes > Dendrocolaptidae > Dendrocincla > Dendrocincla tyrannina. The sequence goes on from JAWWMP010000041.1 coordinate 15,766,215, forward strand.
GCCTCAATTTCAGCACAGATGATTGAACCCCAGGAGGCAAAAGTGTACTCAGGACCCTGAGAAAATCACAATTAAGTGCAAATACGTGTGTTGTATTTTGCTGTTTTATCTCTGAGCTGGTCATATGGAAAACAGATATTGATTTTATTTAACGAATAGCTGAGAGAAGTAATTAATTTTGACAACTTAATTTCTTTCTTGTGTTGTTTTTAACTTGTTAAGTGCTTGAAACTTAACACTTAGAAAGACGACCTATTATCATCTCATAAGTGTATTTGCAATTCATGACTTGTAGGTTATATTTAAAATCAGCTATGGGTTTATTTCTTAATGTCTTTGTCTTTCATGATGTTTTCCCTATTTAAATAAATGAGATTGAACTTAACAAATCCCTTTCCACTTTCTGTGTTCATACATACATTTGTACTTATTAAACAACCTGAATCCATTGCAATCAATACCTCTAGAAGATGTCATAATGTAAAACAAATTAATTACACTTTCAAAATTTGTAGACAGATTTTGTATTTTTCTCAGAGAACTCCCTTTCCACTGTGTATCCAGAAGGCAATTTAGTTCATTCTTGTAGAATCATAGAATCTTTCAGGTTGGATAAAACCTCTATGTTCATTGATTCTAAATGTTAACCCATCGCTGCCAAGTCCACGACTAAAACATATTCCTAAGTGCCACATCAACCTCCAGGGATGGTGAGTCAACCATCTCCATAGGCAGCCTGTTCCAATCCTTGGCAACCTTTTCTGTGATGAAATTTTTCCTAATATCCTATCTAAACCTCCCCTGGTGATACCTGAGGCCATTTCCTGTTGTCCTGTTGCTTGTTACCTGGGAGTAGTTGCCAACACCCACCTGGCTACAATATCCTTTCAGGTAGTTGTAGAGTGATAAGTTCTCCCCTGAGTTTCCTTTTCTCCAGGCTAAACAGCTACAGCTCCCGCAGCTGCTCCTCATCAGATTTGTGCTGCAGACCCTTTGCCCGCTCCATTGTCCTCCTCTGGATATGCTCTGGCACCTCAGTGTCTTTCTTGTTGTGATGGGCCCAAAACTGAACACAGGATCTGAGGCATAGTCTTACCAGTGCCAAGTGTGTGTGTTGTGCAATCACTTCCTTAGTTATGCTGGCCACATTCTTGCTAATACAAGGATTGCCATTGACCTTCTTGCCACCTCGGCACACTGTTGGCTCATGTTCAGCCAGCTGTCAACCAGCACCACCAGGTGCTTTCCTGCCAGGCGGCTTTCCAGCCACACGTCCCCAAGGTTTTTCTTCATGTCCAGAAGAAAACAACAGAAATGTCTTCCCATACACTGAAGATCCCATCTGCCTACTTTTTTGGGGACTGATTGTACTTACAACATTAATCTTCTATTTAATAGCTAATTATTAAAATAATCTGTTAGGTAAAAAGACATTACATTTAATTTTCTGCATTTCTGACAAGTGGTGTAATAATCAGGCTGCAGGTGCCACAGATAAGAGTACTCAAACTGATTATTCTAGAAGTTGAACCTGTATGCTGACACAGGATGCAATAGCTGGGACAGAAGGTAGTAAATATCTCATTTTACTCTGGTATGAGCAATGAGTTTGCATGAGCTATACATTTGGTTCTGAATACAGGTTCTTGAATGCATATCCATTTCCTCTTAGACAGTAAACAAATAAAATAATTTCTGCTTTTAGTTACTGAATCAGTACTACTTGCTCTCCTGGTTACACAGTGGCCTAGTTACAAGTAATCACACAAGGTGATTATTATGGATGTCTTGTGAGACAGGGATTTAGTATTTCTGAGTTCAGATGGAAATCCACCTCACAATACCAGTATGAATAATGTGAACACAAAGAAGGTTTACAAGACAACAAAAACATACTTTATACTAAGTCTAATACTTTATTCTTCAGAGTGACACAGGCAGTGTTGTACCTAAGCCAGGATAGCAATGGATGTAAATGAATCTATTGCACTACAAATATGGGTGTGAGAAAATATCCTAATGAGGTTAGATTACAGTATACCTTACTAAATATAATTCGATTTAGTTAAATTTTAGAAGTTGAAATCTTATTGTAGGGACAATTCTGAATCCTTTTTCTAGCTCACTCTGTGTAAATGAGTCAAATACAACTATAAAAAAAAAAGTGGTTTTAAATGAATGCTTATTCATTATGAGCCATAGAGGAGAGATATATATGATCTGTTTTAAAAATAAAATTATTTGAATAGGTACCATTTGAGACATGGTACTCCCAAATGAACTTGTTGCAAAACTGTTTCCTTATACTAAAATTTCCCTCTATTGTACCATGAAATTCTAATGTTCCTAATTTAATTAGTTTCACCAAAGAAGAAGGATTCCCAAATGTCTTCAACAAACTTTAAATCACAGCAATTTTTGAAACACTTAACATTTATAATTAGCATTATTAGGCATATCTAACAATGTATTTTCAGATATCTACCTTTCTTCTCTATCTGGGGGTTGTATCTCCAGGGAAAATACAAAATCTAGGTCAGTTTATTTATTTAAATTTATTTATAATTTTGTTAACTTTTAGAAAATACCTATTTGAACTTATTCATGTTATCCAAAGTATAGGATCCATGCATAAAAATATTCTAAATATCAGATGACCTTTTCTTTTTAATAACAAATGTTGACATTTTGTGAAAGAAAATTCTTTATGTGTATTTACTGTAAGTGTATGACATAAAACATAACTTTGTTCTGATTTCCATAAATTCTGCTTACATTATTTTTACAACTTTGAAGCATTTACCTTATATATGAGTTAACAACATAACATACTAATGCTTTAACTGTTATAATACATCACTTTTGTTGAAATCAGAATTGTATTTTCTCTTTAAGAACAATCTACAAGTATAGTTAATGCTTTGAAAGTGAAGTATAAGTTTCACAAATTCTCTTTGAAGTACTGTAAACAAGTCAGCCATGAAAATGATCTGTTGAATTTGAGGACACAGGAGTGAACTGAAACTGCTTAATAGACCTTTGACTAATCACAAACCCATTCTGTATTTCTCAGGATTATTAAAAAGAAAAAAATCTTGGAATTTAGGATGGAAATGTAATAGTAAAAAAAAAAAGTTATATCTTACACAGTGGTGAAGAAATAAATATCAGTTTTGGTAACAGCACAACCTCAATTCATCAATAGCTAAAAATATGGAAAGTAGATAATCGGACAGTCTAAATGCAAAAAAACACCCATGTTTTAAAAGCCCCTCCACAGAAGGAACTTCTTCATTCAAATCAAAACCAGCAAAGAGTTAAATGAGAGAATGGATATCAGCAATGTTAGTTATTTCCAATAATACAAAATTAGATGCCTCAAATTTCAGTAAATTATTTATCTGTGCCCTGAAAAACTGACTTACACCCTTTGTGCACCACCCTGGAACTTTCCTTGCGTTCGTAATGAGAGGAAAAATTTATGATGTATACCATAAGCCAAGATCTGATCTTGGACTACAGCTACTCTAAGGTCTCTGTTTTTTTTAATTTATCAAAGATGATTGAATGTGGCAGTAAAAAAATGGCTTAGATTTTAAATGCCAAGAATTATTTTTAGTGTGGTGCTTACTGCAAAAAGCCACAAAAGGATATGATGTAGTGTTCTAGTATGAAATCTCAATTGGCTTCCATGCTGCTGTACCTTTATGGCAATAGGACATTCCCCATGGGGGCATCAGAGACATATTTAAAATATATAGTAAGAAGAAAAGTATGGAAGTATGTCAGTGACTTGCAACATAGATCATGAAGAGACCAATCATATTTTCGATAAAAGTAAAAATGCACTGGCAAAAGTCATGGCCTTCCTAATCCTATAATAATAAGCAGGAGTACTTTAAATGAAGTTTCCTGAATAGACTAAAAAAGAGCACATTCTTTACTATGTAAAGGTACTCTTTATATTAAAAGGGTAATTTGCAAGCTGGGCTGGTTTTGGCAGGGGTAATTTTCTTCATTCTAACTAGTATGGAGCTGTTGCTTGGTTTTGTGCTGGAAATGGTGTTGATAATATAGAGATGTTTTCATCATGGCTGAACAGTGCTTACACAGCATCAAGGACAGCGTCAAGGCCTTTTCTGCTTCTTGTGAGAAGGCCGAGTGTGCACAAGGATTTGGGAGGGGACATAGTTGGAACTGGTGACCCAACGGACCCAAGAGATATTCTATACCATATGGCATCATAAAAATTGGGAGAAACTGGGTGAAGAAGAAGAAAGTGGGGGACACTTGGAATGATGACCTTTGTCTTCCCCAGTAACCTATATGCATGATGGAGCCCTGCTTTCCCAGGGACAGCTGAACACCTGCCAGCCCATGGGAATTGGGAATGATTTCCTTGTTTGTCTTTGCTTGTGTGCACAGCTTTTGCTTTACCTATTAAACTGTATTTATCTCATTCTATGAATTTTCTCACTTTTACTCTTCTGATTCTATCTCCCATCCCTCTGGGTGGGGATTGAGTGGCTATGTGGGGCTTGGTTACCAGTTGGGCTTAAGCCACAGCATAAGTGCAAAGTGTTAAGGAAAATATTGTAGGGTTTTATTTCATTCCCTTATTTATTGTAAAGAAAATAGAAGATTTGAAAAAATGTTAAGAATGTGAGAACCTAAGAATGACCATAGGTGTTCAGATCAATGGTCTGTCTCCTCTCCTGTCTCGAACAGCACTCATAGGTTGGTGCTCAGGAGGAGTGAAAACATGACAAGCATATATGGTATGGCTGAGTACAATCCTTTCAGCTTTTTCCAGATTAGGAGTTTTTCTGACTCTCAGTGACACTTTCTTCTGCATATTTGCCCTATCTTTTGAATCTATCCATAACATCACAAGGTGTTCAATGTCTACTGGTTTTGAGAATCATGTACTTTTGTTTCCCTAGAGCATAACTGCTCATAGCTTTGTTTGGTACTCCCAAGTTCTTGCACCAGAAGAGACAAAAAATACCTGGTCCCTATCTATTTTTCCCAATTCACTGTGATTTTGTCAATCACCATCATATCCTCAAATGTTCCCTGATGTAAGCTGAAAATCCTTATCACTCATTAATGTTGCTTTTCAGGACTTGACAATGTTCCCTGTTTTTATGGTTATGTTAATATGTTTTTTAATTTCTACGAGTCCCAAAACATTAGGCAATGGTATCCAGGCTAATAATAACCCCCTATATAATTTGTCAAGATATTTTCTGTTATTTTTTTCTTGCTTTCCAGATTATCTATAAATTGGTGGGGTAGAGGAATTGATGATATAATCAGAAATTGCTTTTAAAAACTACTGATATTTGCCTAGTTGGTATTTACTTGATAAACATTATTGATAGGGCCTTACTGACTACTGTGCCTTACAAATGTACTCTCAGCCAGTGTTGGAGCCTAGAGGTTAATGGCAAGAAATATTTATGAGAAAGATGTCAATTAATAGTATTTGTAGTGTTGTAACCTATGCTAGAGTTATTCTGGTACTGACCTAGAGCTGAGTACATTTCTCACATCACCATGTTTGTATGACTTTCCTCAGAAGACTTTGTATTCTGAGTTCTATAGTTCAGGCCTCAGTGAGCTTTCTATCTTTAGTACTGTTTGAGTGAGCCTGCCACTTCCTATTTTAAGATGTGAAAACCTCAATTGCCTTTCTGTAATTTAGCTGAATGGTTAAGAGCTGTATATCTTATTCAGAGAAATTTGACTTTCCTGTAATTTCTTATCTGAATATGTGAAATAGGAGTGTCTGTCTAAAGTTTGGTTTGGGTTCTTTGTTTTTTGTTTGTTTGTGTTGGGTTTTTTCTGGTTTTGGGTTTTTTTGTTGTTTCGATTTTTTTTTTCATTAAAGGGCTCTTTTAAATAATAAGAATATATAAAAGTCATATAAAGGCAAGGAAGTTATGTTCCATTATTTTTCTGTTGTCGCCTATTGATAGTTCACTGATCTACAATATTCTACATTTTCCTCTGTGTTACACCTTAATGCTGTGTTTTTGTAGTGGATATTTTCGGTGATGACTATTGGACATCAACACAATGTCACTGATATTAAAGCAGTGTGGAAAATTTTGAGGTTTTTTTTTAAACTATTGAAATGTGAACAAAGCATTGCCTATGACCTTTTTATGAGTACGTATATTTTGAGTAATGCTGTTTTCTATTAGCATGATTTCCTTTGGATTTTGCATTTCCAAAGAGAATTGTAACATTTTCTTGTGCAGAATTCTGCTTTGGCACATTGCTAACAGCATTGGATACTCGGTACTGTCTATTATTACCCTGCCTCTGCCAACAACTACAAATGGAATGTTTGTATCTGCTTTGAGCCACACACCAAATTGGAAAGAGTTGTCGTGCTTATATTGTGCCTTCACAATTGACTGATGACAACTACCCTTCAGAGTATAGGAGCTTTTCTATGCCTAATTATTTTTACTGCAGCACTGGGAACTTAAGAAAATCCTGTGAACAAATCTTGGATAACTTGAAGTCAGGAATAATAGGGTAGTGAGAAGGATGAAAAAATAGCAGAAATTTGTCTGAAGTCAGAAGACAGCTTTTTAGAAGTACATTGATCCTTTCACTTGGAATATTGTAAATGTTTGAGAGGGTCTCTAGTTGCTGATTTTTATTTTCATTTCCTTTGTAATTACTCTATATGCAGCAGACAGTACTACACTTTCCTATGACATTTTCAAATGACATTTTCGGGTACCTCCTCCTCCTCCTTTCCTGGAAGAAAAAGGTTTTCTGTGCATTATATTTGGCTTTTTGGAACTATGCTTAGTAATTTTCTACCAAAAAGAAAGCATTATAGTTTGTACTGGCACATTTTTCTCCTATGAATTCTTTTACTTTAACAAAACCAGTAAGAAAAAGAAAAAATATTTTTTCTTTACGTATTTACCTTTCTTTAAAAAATATATCTCAGTTCATGTATCTATAACATATATCAGAAACCAGACATGGTAAGACTAAATGAGATTTTCTGCAAAATAAATGGTAAAGCTTTTAATCATAAATTATACTATTTGCAATCAAACTATGATATTTAAAACCAATTATTGTGTTCTTAATTTATTTCAACATTGAACTACTAAATTAACAAATTATCTGATCATCATATTTGGATTCAGTTTGTACTTAATTTGGGTTGCTTTTAAACAAACTTGAAGTTTTTTGTAAAGAAAACTTTATGTGTTCCTATATAATATAGATATAAATAAAATTCAAAAATACTTTAAAAAATGCAGTCATAGTTAACCTGTGTGTTGGTTTCTGTGACTGCTCTTATAAGTCTAAATAAAGGCACTCTACAGGATCAGTCATTTGCAAGTTGTCATCCATAAGCAGGCTTACTGCTTCTTGGAAATGAGATCATGCCCAATTAAGAAGTTGGTCAGGTGAGATACCATGAAAAAGCATGAGAGTTTCTAGGGTTTAAATGAAGCTGCTTTAGAAATAGTAGTCTAAGGTTTTGCTGCGTTTTGTTGCCTGTATATTTTACAGAAGGGAAGTGTACCTGTGGCTGTAGCCATATATATATAGAAGAAATATTTGATAAATAGGAAAAAGTTTGGTCTTTGGAAAATGAACATCATTTATGAAGTGCTACATATATTCTAACAAATTTTGCATGTATATGCTTGCTAATATTAACAAGTGTTGGACTTAAATTCTCATCAGTGTGAACAGTTCTCCTGATTACCTGCGAATGGTGAATAACCATGCACAAATAACCTGTGTATTGACATAGCTAATTGTTCAAAGTTGTGGACTTGCTTTGTCATTCACGGTAGTTCGCCACAGAATATACAGATTCTGGCATAGATATTACTTAAAAACTTTAGTAGGCAATGATATTTATGATCACTGAGAAAGCCATATAGTTTTTCTATAAACTTTTTTTACTAAAAAGCAAAAGTGTTATGCATTGCATCGGAAACACTATGTGGAATTTATTGTACAAGTCTTACTGAGATCCTTTCCTTATACATTTGCTTTTTAGAATTTGTTAATTTATTTTGTTCAAGAATCAAATGTTCTGCTTACAGCACATTTTTTTTGTTTGTTTTATTTAGTTTTGTAGGGGTTTGCTTTCAATTTTCAGTGGAATTTCTACTGTAAAGTATATTTTTGTAAACTACTTCTATTTTTTTTCCTAATGCAAGGGATTTTCAGTAACACTGGCTAATGGTGCTAAGTAAGGCACAAATGGTGGCTTTGCAAAACAGGGTACCTTCTTGCAGTCAGCAAGTGGCAGTACCAGAGCAGGTGCAAAACTTGGGGTCAGCACAGGAGAAGGTGCCTAGACACTGCTCAGCCTTGGCCCTTGGCAGATGAGTGGAATCCCTGAGAAACTGAAAAAAAGTCTTGCTGGGTTGTAGAAAATCTATAATTACAGACAGTCCATATCCAATTAACAGCAATGAAAGCAAGCACTGATATGAACTCTGATTATTGTATCATGTAGGAATTTGGCTGTGATAAAGGCATGTAGGCTAAGTTTGTTGAAAAAAAGAATTTCTGACATAAAAAATAAGCCCTAAGCTATTGCCAGTGGATTCCCTCTCTATAACTCATTGTATAATAAAAATTGTAATAAAACATTAAGTGCTGTCACAGACAGAGTGCATATATAAACCATCCTTAAAAGTGGGTATTTGAAATACTGAAACAAAAATAATACATTTACCAGTTATGTAAAGCCATCTGAGCCAAGAAAGGTAATAACCCACTGTAGGGCTTTACTTGCTATTCTCTACTACCAGAGAGAATGCAGCATAAAAAGTAGAAAAGTTACAAGGTAAATGATTAATTTTGAACTTGTAAATTCTGAAAATAAGATAGAGAAATATCAAAATCCCAAAGGAAAGTTCTGTCTACTATGCTGTTGTGAGGAAAGCTCTGTGGGCTGGCCAGCAGTAGGAACCTGAGTGTAGTAGAGAGAGGGAGGCTCATTGCTGTGGAAAAGATGGGACTGAGAGGAGATCTAGGAAACTTTTTATTGCCCTGTTAACCAGAGCACATAAAAGTGCAAATTTACGGATTTGGAGTTTGAAGAAATGTTGGTATGATGTGCTTTTCTGCTTGCCCATTTTGCCTAATGTCTATTATGTTTCAATAATTCATACATTGAGCTCAATTTTAATTCAGCTGCCTCAAGGTAGGGTGCATTGGCCATTATGGAAACCAAAGGAAGTTAAGAAACATATTTCTTTCCTTCCACTAAAATCTTTATTTTCTTACAGAATACTGCTGCAGTTGCATGCATAACTTAGGCAGGCCTTCATTCTGCTTTCTTTGTGCAGCACAAAATAATGGTAGCAAAATTTCATTAAGAGGCAAAAATTAATGAAAGCTTACTGTTCTTTATAGATGTTTTGTAGATTTGATTCTTTGGTGGGTAAAACTTTTATTCTGTCACGACCTGAATGTTTATAATTGTATGGATCTCTTGTAAGTAAGCTATTTATTGTTTTTCCTATTACTTTCATGTCAGGATAGAAATGTATCAGTGTGCTTGTGCATTGTATATTAGGGTTATGTAGATTTGTTTTTAGCACTGGATTAATTTTAAAGAGTCTATTCACGTGATGTTTCATGAGGTTATATTCCAAGGACAGGCATGAACTCATTTATGAAAAGGGTTTGGTCCTTGTTTTTTAAGCTTTACACAATGGTCTTCTGAAATCATAGATACTCTAGGGGTGCACAGTGCTTGCCTCCAGACATTGTTTTTAGTGTGAGGTGTTAGGGGACAGTGCTCTCTGATGTGCAGTAAACACAGGAAGGCTTTTTTAGCATAGAATGACAGAATAGAATCATGGAATATACTGAGTTTTAAGGGACCAATCAGGATCATCAAGGCTAACTCTTGGCCCTGTGCAGGACACCCCAAGAATCACACCATGTGCCTGAAAGCATTGTTCAAATGCTTTTTGAGCTCAGGCAGAGTGTCTTTATTTTGCTAACAGTATCCTCCTTCTGCAGGAGACTCCTGATGGTGTGTAAAGGCTTAGAAATGCATACAAAAGAATAGTTAATGATGTCTTCTCCTTCAGTTTGTATGCAATGATATGCAGAGCTATTCATATCTCTTGCAACACACTGGTACTTCCAGTAATAAACGAATATCTGACCAGAAGTGAGGGTTTGCTGCTTACACTGAAAAGCAGAGGATCCCTGGCAGGCAAGATTCATTTTTTCTTTTTTTAACCTTAAACATGTGTGTGACTGAAGAGGTTCAAGTAGTGGCCTCTTCCTCAGGAAAAGACTTTTATTTGAATTGTAATGATTTTTCCATGCAAAATAATTAGTTAAACTAATAGTGTAAGCAAACAGACAAACCAAACAGTATTACTGGATAAATTTGTAGTATTTTGGTTTATTTTTTTAATAACTGAGCTAATTCAATTTGTTTTCTACAAGGATATATCAGCAGTAGAGCACAATTCTTGGCAGTATAATGAAAGGAGACATGGATCTCCAAAATCCATTGTGCTTAACCAAAAATAAACAAACAGATAAATCAGAACCTCTGCAGAATTGTAGGAATTTGACATATTAGCTTGCTCGACCAACTTGTCACCCTTAAACCTCCTATTCTATAGTATTGTATAAAGAAAAATTAAACCACCACCACAACATTTTTTTTTATTTTTTCCCTTTTTAGTTTTTTTCCCCAGCATGGGAATAAAATGACACTGCCTAGAACTTTTTTATTTACACACATATGCACTTTTCTGTGTGTTAGTCTGATTCTATGATAATTTTGGTTTGAGGCTTAGATCCTCTGTTGCGTTCACATTGTTTTAGTAATAAAAAGGATAGATATTTTGCTAGAAGAGTATTTGCTTTTTATGTAGAAACACTGAGTGATGGAATTTGTGTTGTTGATTATCTGCTATTTATTGCATAATGTTTTTATTTATTTCAAGTTTTTATTTATTTATTGCATGGAAGATGATCAGTCTAGATTTCCTTAAACAATTCAAATCCAGCAGAATGCTTGGCATTTATTGCTGGAAGAAAGCTAAAGAATCACTCCTAGGATGATCTCTGTAAACATAAGTATATGCTAACTTTCAGTCATTTGACTTGACAGAAAAAGTGAAGCAGTGATGGAAGCCTGTCTAACTTCGCAGTGAATATTACAAACCTTGTTGTTCTGGAAATTGGTTCCCAAGATAAAGAAAACATTATATAGTTTTGCTTTGCCCCATATCTTAAGTGAATTTTAGAGGTTCTTCAAATAAACCTCAATAGAAATCATTCACCATAGTTCAAACCTGAATTTCTCCTGCTTTCACTGATTACATCTCAGTGTTCCTTTTTGTTTTCCCAGTTGTTTTCAACATAAAGTTAAAATTATCACCACAAGGTGGAGTTCTGAACCTTCCGGTATGAGCAATCTCTTCATCACATCAACAGGGAGCATATGTTATTTCTTCTTAACTATCATCTGTCAATTACATCTGAAATTTGCAAAATTGTTAATAGGTATAAACATTCAATAGAAGACAACGACTTTGGAAATACTTATGTGGTCTCTCCAGAGTCTTAATGTGGAGTTAGCGCTGGGTTTAAGCCTGCACTTTTTAATCCCATGTTGTCATGTATGTGCATAGTTGACAGTCTATGAATATTTTTTTCCATTTTTTTTTGTATTGACTAAGAACCACAGTTTGCATCACATCAAAGACATTGCTTCAGATGATCTTTTTAGTGCTTACAGAGAAGGAATTTTCTGTCACATAGATGTTTAAATGTTTTGGAAGGAAAATCTACACTTATCACCTATATAAACAATGAATTTTTATAATGTGGAGCTCGGTAAAATTAGTTGGCCATTGAAAGCGATTCTATTATACATGCTCAGTTGTTAAGAAGAATTTATCTTGCTTTGCAGCTCTGACAGCATTTTGAAATGCATAGAAATTTATCAAATACTTAGTTTTGAAGGAATTTCCTTGTCTTTTACAAAGAAAAAAAAAAACAACAGCGGTTTATAAAATTATCAGTGTTTCTAGTTCATTCTAAATGACTACTTTTACATATGTAAAGAACTCAGAACTCAGTCTGAATAGTTTAAATGTCTTTTAAACATATATCTCTAGAGTCTGAATAAGATGGTATCCCTCTTGTTTCAAGAGATGAGTAACTGCTGGAATTAATGGGTGGGGGTTAAGTAGTACAACAGCTGCTGTGGTGGGTTGTGGTGCTGAAGGGACAGCTCATGGCAGTGCGAGGCAGCAGTGCTGCAACCGGGAGCATAGGACAAGGGGCATAGAAGGCATTAGCATATAGTTACTATATAGAAATGATCAGATAAGAGCTTTTGAAAGTGCTTTTATAATGAATAGTATTGATTAGAAACAATTATTTGCAATGGTATTCTTCCTTCCATGGAAGACACTACATTCTCGGGGATCATGGAAATCTTTAGGAGGGTTGTGATAAAGTCCTTCCTCTAAACGTTTCTGCTTTAATGTTTGAGAGAGAAATCAACCTAAGGTATTGCTTTGTTTTATTTGTTTATCTTTCCCTTTATTTTTTCTTTTGTTTTTCATAAATTTACAGCATGATGTAATATTGTCTCTCAGCTTCCCTGCAAATCCTTTGGGAATGTGATTTTACTCTCTTCTTACTCTCTAATGATCAAAAGTTCAAACTATTAGTCTTTAATTGAACCAAATAAAATCAGAAGAATTTTAAAGATTCAATTAACACTTTGCTCTAGTTTTCCTTAACCTGTTGCCTCAGTCATTAGGAATTTAATCTCTGATATTCTGAGAAAACTTGAAAATCATATTGTTATTTGCATTTTCATATACTGTGGGCATGTTCCACATGGGATTTTAAATGTTCCTTTAAACCTTCAGTTTTAGCAATAATTACTCTTAGCTGCCTTAGTTTACAATTTTGGCAGTGTTTGTAAGATTTCTGTTTCTTAATCAGGTAGGTGTCATTTTCATGCTAAGTGTGTAACATAAATAATATATAAAGTTTTGGATCAAGAACACATTATCCATATAGCTTATTGCCAGGACTCATGTGGAGTTGACTGCAGTATAATTTCTGTGGACATGGAAACCCATGGAAGAAATGTCTTTGCTGTAATGACCCGTAGACAACATCTGTTAGCTAGTATTGCATGCTACTATTAAGCTGAGCAACAACAGCTTCTGTCACCCTCTTCTCTTCAAAACTCTTTCCTTTGATTTCTTCAATTTTGTTTAAGTTTTGCCTAAATTATTATGATGATACCAGAGACAATGGGCATAAATTGAAATACAAGAAATTTAACTTTTAGGTTTTTTTACTTGTAAGGGTGATTGAACCCTGAAACAGGATGTTCATCAGGTTGTGGTGATCTGCATCCTCACAAAGAAACAGTTCTGAGTGACCTGCATCACCAGTTAACCCTATTCTGAGCAGGGAGATATGACTAGAGGATCTCCAGAAGTTCCTTCTAACTTCAACTGCTCTGTGATTCTGTGACTCCATGAAATTAGGTATCTGTATTAGTTTCCCAGTGAAATGAAGCTACTTGAGACAGACTCATGTTTTCACTTTGAGATTCTATGTGGTATCTAGCAGTGAGTCCTCACATTTTTCTCACTCATTGGACTGTTGTTTTCTGTGCAAAAACAGAAAGACTGTGGGCTTTTGACAGTCAAGCACTGAAATAGAACAAACCAAAAAAATCCAAAAGTTACGGAAAATCACCCCACAACTAGATTTCTGAATGTCTTTTGGAATTGTCTTGCCATATAAAAGATTATGAATGCAAGTAATGAACGGTACCCCTTTCACTTGGGAGAGTGGATTTGCTTCACTTGTACCATTATCTAAGATCTGTATGTTGTTGACAATCTGTTAGCTCCTGGTAAAATTAGCATGATGCTATCATGATCAAATGTCAAGTGAAATTTTATGGGGTTTTTGTTCATTAAGTCATCATAAATCCCTTTGCTGGCTATGTCAATAGTGGTTGTTTTAAGTGAAGCCATCCATTTTAGCTGACACTCACAGTTCTGAGACTACTTTCATTGATATGATCATTTCTGTCAGGAATGAAGAGTGCTATTATCTAAACCATCACAACTAGCTGGGACTCTTACAGCTTGCCTAGCTCCATATGTTCATATTTAACAGCTTAACTTTCAGTTTCCAGTATGGGATTCCTGTGGCTTTCTTCATTAGTGTTTGGCCAGGCGTTCCACAAACTTCACAGCAGAGGGCCTTTGCTAACATCTTCTAAGTGGGCTCTCTGGTACCCACTTTAACTTCAGTAGTCTTGCTTTCCAGATTGTCTGAAAAGCATCCTGCAGGTTCCTGCACATTCTAGGCAAAGGCTGATTTTCTCCTCAAGTGAGGACTTTGCTCCATGTGTGTCCTTCTGGACTTGCCATACAATGCAGGTCTTTAATTAATCCTTTATACTGTCACTTCTAAACTGCACATAAATACAGTCACTCTAATAACCCATACTCCAAGTGAAAATGAATTTTCTGTGTAAGGCACCATACTCCTTCTTAGCGGCAGATATGTAGGGTGCTATTTCAAAAAGTCAAAATACATTTTTTGATAATAATATGGCTTTTGTGTAATTTCAGATAACTGAATAGTTTCTCTCAGTCAGCTCTATATCTCTGTATATCCCCAGAGGGGATTATATCTCCAAGAGGGTGCTCCAAGTTTAAAATTTTCTTTTAGTCCTTTGTTAGAAACAGTTCCTTCACTCCTGTTTGACTACATTTCATCTGGAACTAGGAACTATTTAATTGTATTATTCTTTTGTTTGAGTGCACTTCCAGTTATCTCCATCCAGTCCCTATTTCAGTAGTCTCCAAAGAAATGAGATGAAGTGATGGCGCAGGTCACCAGTTTTTTTTCTTGCATGCGATATTGTTTTTTATGAAATAGAATGATCCATACACAACAGATTAAATTAGAGCAGGTTTTTTGCATGTGCAAATACAAACAGGTAGCTGTGAGAGTAGTGAGCAGGCAAGAATATCTTGCCCTGTACTTGAGAGAACCAGAGAAAACAAAAAGCTATTCCAGCAACCTAACTGAGCACCTAAGCTCTTTAATAGCAAGTCTCTTTTTCTCTAATCTGATAATTTTGCTAATGTACAGTCTATCTTCCTAATTTTTCTATTACTCTGGTAATAAAAATGATAATAAAAATTACCCAGGAGTACCCACTCATTGCAGTTTTCTGGTCCTGTAGTGAGAGTATGAGGAGCTTAAATCATATTTTATCTAATTTTGGATCTTTATGTAGTGTGTAGGGAACAGCTATCTGGTTTCTAAGAATAGAATGTTGCTTAACGTGCTAAGGTTGCTAAAGGGAGACACATCAGGAATTTCCAGTCCAAGTAGGGATGTGTGATTTTGAAAGCATACAGAAGGAACAGAGGCAGGGCTGAAAGAGAGACCTGATGGAGAAAGAAGGGAAGGAGAAGAAAGAAAAGAGGAAAGAGAAAGTAATAGGGATGGGGGAGAAAGAATAAAAGATTCTACAATAGGGATTCTTGGACAATAAGTGATCTGAATAAGTGTTTCCACTGTTTTTGCTTAGATTAAATATATGTGTTAGGCTGAAATGGATCTGAGGACCAGTCTAATCTATCCTCTTACGTGAATTAGGATCACCCCAATGGTTATTTATTTAACTTAAACGTGTTGAAATGGGGATTTCCTATCAATGATAAACAGCTCCATCATTTAACTGTCCTGATAGCTGGGCTGTTTTCAGTTAGCATCTACTATAAATCCCCTTTCCTATACTGGTAGGTTGAATTAAAACCAGGTCTAATTTATCTACCTTTTTCTTAAAAGAGGAAACCACAAATAGGAATGTGCTGTTGTTAGAACTTAGACACTACTTACCTTGTTTTTTGTTTCTGCCAATGAATTCCACTTTGCTACAACAGTAGAGTACTTTTTGGATTATTATTCACTTTGTGATCCACTATACCTTCATACCTTTTTCCATTATTTATGCAGTTGTCCTCTATTGTCTCCTTTTTTAATTGTCTAGCACTTGAGGAAAAATGGAATGCCTGTGCTTCCCCTCTGCCAAAATAAAGACTGTGTTCCTGAATAAGAAGAATACTGTTATAATTTGTTCAGATCTCTGAATTTATTAAAATGAATCTAAATGACTGCAAAAACTATCTATCTATCTATCTATCTATCTATCTATCTATCTATCTATCTATCTATCTATCTATCTATCTATCATCTATCTATCTATCTATCTATCTATCCATCCATCCATCCATCCATCCATCAGCCCACCCACCCACCTACCTACCTATCTAATAGCTTTACATAATTATAATATTAAATATATAAGCCAAATTCTGTTCTCTTATATTCAGATATAAATACACTTACTGCAGTTGTCCCTCCACATCTGACCTCAATAAAACTGTAAATACTGTGTGTGTCTTATTATTGAAGAAATAGTTTATCCAAAAGGAACTATTCAGGGAATACAGCTAGCCTTTCTTTTTCTTTCTTTTTTTTCTTCCCTTTATTCTCAAAACAAGACTTCCCTGTATAATGCAACATTTTACATTATCTGAAAAAAAAATATTTTGGTATCAAGTCATGTTCTGGATATGATGCCTTCTGTTCTGAATGTGATGATGAGGGAATTCTTTTTCACTGCTCTCATATATCAGTACCAGTTATGGTCCATATAACTGTCATTGTTTCAGTAACCTGCAAATTTGTTGCTGTAATGAAGCTTCCTGATAAACAAAGTTATTTTTCTTTATTAAGTCAGTGGTTGGATCTACAGCTGAACAGAAAGGCTTATTGTGTAAAGATCTGAGGTTATATGTAACATATTTTGAAATGCTGTATATGGACAGGAGAATATAGTCATGGTTACAGCAGTGGGCAGGAAATCACAGTTTTGAGTCTTGGCTGTGCCACAGACTTTCTGTGTGACTTTGGACAAGCTACTCTTTGTGCATTAGCTAATAATACTATCTCTATCTCCCAGGGGTGTTGTGAGAATATATTCATTAATGTTTGTAAGGAGCTTAGATACTATAGTGATGGGACCATATAAGCACTTAGAGAAACAATCCATTTTTGCAACAATGTGTATCTCCCTGACTAAGGACTTTTTTTGCTGGAAGTTTTTCATAGATGCTTGTTATGAATAAATCTATTTTATAATGATACAGTGAGGTTAAACTGCCTTTTGGAGTGCAGTTTCACTTTAGTATTCAGAACAGGTGTAAACAGTCGTAAGTTTCAAAGCTGTTCCCAAAGAAAGAGAATACCATTTCATAGTCAGACATTTGAATAGAAAAGATACCTCTCCTGATTCATCTACCTCAAAACATGGAGGATTATTTACATCTGTATCTGTCTTACAAATGGTTTATACTGTTTTAAGTACTTCTCATTACACTGTCTAAACTACCTCCTCAGGCAAGTAATTTCATTGCCTAATTGGCTTTAAAGGTAAACAGTTTGCTCAAATGTCTACCCTACTTTCTCCTTGTAGAGAAAGCAGGGTAGACATTAGACATAGGCTGCTCTTTCAGTCTGTCCTTTCTTTCTGAAATAACCTTCGCTCACATGTGTTTGAGTCAGACACACTGCACAATTACCACAGGCTAACCAAGTATTGCTTTAGTGCTGATGGGAGGTAAATTAGTAAGCCACTCTAACTTGATTTGATAATTGCCTGGCTGAGTGCTGGTCAGTGTTAAAATCTGAATATGGGGCTCAGGGCATTAGCACCAAGGAGCAGGAAAAGAGTATTCAGTATTTCCAAGGCTGTTAGAGAGGACTTGGTGAGAGATTTCCAGCCTAGGGGAAAAGGTGCTGAAAAGACTTCATAGAAGATTGTGTTTTGATATAACTTTTTTTAAATTTTTATTGTTATTATTTTTATTTTTTAAATTTTATTTGTAGACATTAGTGGCAGCAGAAAAGCTGTGCAAGTAAGAGATCTGGAATAGTGTGAGCAGTCAGTGAGGACAATGAAGAGGCCTCTGCAGCTCTGGAGACTCAGAAACCAAGATATCTGTTGTGCTTCCATGTAAAGCTTTTTAATTTGAGGGCTGAGTTCAACCAAAATGTTTATGAAAGCAAGAGATCATTAGAAAATAGAGACCCTCTAAATGTCCCAATGGTGGGAACAAATATTATGTCCTTTCCTACTCTATTAAATGTAGAGAATTGATGTGGTCTTAAAGAATATCCAGCGGTAGGAAATCAGTTAATTTCAGCTAATTACAAGACGTAAATACACAGAAGATCAGGCCTCATTTGTTCTGGGGTTCATGAGATTGCTTGTTTGCCATGAAGTCCATCCCTCCATTATTGTTTGAATATGTACTGAATAGAATTGCTTTTAATAATGTTCCTATATGAGTGACAGTGTAAATGCTTCTCAAGATTACTATTATTTTAAGCTATGGTTAAGATTTTCCTCACAATGCAGAAGAAGAGAGCTTTGTAATTATTATTTTTTTTTTAATTTTATTTCTCTCTATGAATATTGGGGATTGAATGGGGTTTATATCCCCTATTATACACATACATAACATATACTACTCCGGACAGAAGGACTAAAAATGAAAGAAAGACATAAGGTATACTATTGCAGTATTGTAAAATCTTATTACAAAATTGGCCCACAAGCACTGACTCCCAATCTTCACTTGAATTCACAACTGTCGGGCTGCTCCCAACTTCATGGATTGCCGTTTTCTGTATTTATCTAAAGACTCAGTACAGCCATCTTTTCTTTCAGTTTTTCAGTAAATGCAGGACCTGTTTTAGAGGATTCTTAATCAGAATTCCAGGTTTTGTAGTATAACTTGATGCAGGATTGTATCAAAAAGTATCAGTGAAGTCAAGGAGAGGAAGCTTCATTTCCCAATTGTTAGTGAACCAATATTTTGCCTCAGTTGTTGTATACCCTAACATATATTTTCAATTTTTAGTTTATGTTTCTGTTTATTGAGCATTATTTTAGTAAAATCCTTTTTTACCAAAATTTCCTGTACAAATACATCCTTATAGTGCAGCAACTCTAAAACTTCTACCGAAATATTGAGGAAAAATGTAACTTGAAGGATTACTTTTATCTTCTTAAAAATTTGGAATTTTTTATATTTTGTGTCAAACTAATCCTTTTTAAGACACTGTATGCATCACACACACACACAAAAAAAAAATTGGGATGATAAATATTCCTGTAGTTTGGAAAAAAAAAAAATCATAAGAAAAAGATACCTGTTTACAAAATTTGGTTCTGACAGTCAGAAACAGTAGAAAATTCAAATTTCTGTTAAAGAATTTTTGTCCTATGTTGTGTCTGTCAAAAAGAAGATTCCACATATTTTGTTAGTATACCTGAAAAGGAAAATAAGACAGTTAAACATACTGAAGCTGTTACAGTTGCATTACTTTCTTTTTGTGACTGCCCTCTCAAGAATTCTTTTCTATATAAGAAGCAGAAGGGTACATAATATCAAAAGGGTAAGGCCTTTTTCTTATAGCAAAGTAAATTGCAGCTATTTCTCACACTAAGAGATCATTGGTCATATACTGATCCTTTCCATTTTGATAGGACAACATGATAAACATCTTTGTACCTATATATGTCCTTAAGATTGATACCAGTTGCACATTTATTTCAACAAAATAACTTCTCCCTTGCTGATACCTCAGGCAATATGTAATATACAATACTTAATATACTAATACTTAATATTAGATGTTATCTTGCTCATACTATTTGGTATTTCAGTTCACTACATAAAGTACATACCTGCTTCTCATATTGTCCCTTATATTGTTCTGAAGCGATTATGAAAACAAAATATTTTAAGACCCAATGGAAGAAAAAAAAAATCTGTTACATGTAGGTAAAGAAAAACAATACAAAATGTGATTGTCATTCAAAATAAATCTAAGATCTCTTTTTTAAGGATAGCAATTATTCCAGTAATTATACTGCTTGCTGCTAGACACTCATTTCTAAAAGTAATTGTCATGTGTTTTGGAAATTTTATTTTTTTCTGATTTTATAGAATTCCATTAGTTTTCTGTGAAAAAAAAAAATCTGGAACTGTTTCTTCATAAAGTTAAAAAATAAAAAAAAAAGCGGTATATGGATTCAGTATTTTGAGGTATTAGACTTTAAGTTCTTATTTACGATGGTTTTACTATGAAGGCTATAAGTAGGTAAGTGCTATGTACTATACTATAACTCTTTTATAGAGAAGATATGAACACTTAACCTCTTTCGAAGAAAAGAGGAGAAAGGGTGGGGAGAGAAACTCCTTTACCTAGTTTCAGTTATGTCAGATGCAACTGAATGTTTGGTTAACTTTGCATCTGAAATGATGCAAAATAAGTGTTCTAAAATCAGTGAGTTCATTTTTTGAGTATTGTTCTCAGCACCTTAAAGTAGCTGTTACATACAGTAGGATGACTGTAAAGGGAAACACCAAAGTCTTCAATTCTAAATCTTAAGGTGTGCACACTGTTAGACCCACTGATGTTATAGTTTGTTCTGTGTTCGTTTCCTTTTGCATTTTCAGATGTGATTTCAATTGAATCATTTATGGTTCTTCCATTCAGATTTTAACAGCTATTTTGGAGCGGATAACCCTCAATGGCTGTATATGAGACATTGCCCGGGGTGCTTCCAAGATGCTTTTGAGCTGGGTAAGGAAATCACTGAGTGTTGACACATTCTCAAAGCACTATGGCATGGATTGAGAGCATATAGTTTATAAACTCTGTTATTGACTTATTATTCTGTGATTTACTGACAAAATAGACTATACCAGTTTCCTCTGAAATGCTAAAAATAAAAAAGCCAAATAAACATTTTTCTGGTATAAACAAAACCAAAGAAAAGGTAACAAGTATTTTTTTATATTTTTTTTTAAATAAATACAGTATCTCATCTGTATGTGGTAGTTCATACATAAAAACTTCATCGTTATCCACTTCTGATATATCTACTTCTATTATAGTAGCCATTCAATGTATAATATTATACCAATCTAGTGTCACGTTAGCACTATATTTGTAGATAGGTGAGGTAAATCATACTCGGATTTTTACTGTGGCTGTAGGGTCAAAGCTGTTTCTGCAGGCATGGCTTAACCAATATGCCAGCTAAGACTTATACTGGCATTCAAGCTGTAATGGCTATATCATCTTCACTATCTACATATTACCTTACACATTCCTGTTCCATTCCAGGAACAATTAGTTATCATGAGTCATCTCAACTTTCATTTATATCCACAGGCAACTGAAAACATATGCGCTGATGAACTTGAGCTTGTGCAGGAAGGACAGTGCAAACACGGGCTGTTCATGTGGGGCTTTCACTGAGTGTGTACTAAGTGAAGAAATCAGAGAAAGCTTTCTATCTCTTGTTCAATAGCCTGCTGATGAGTGTGATGATTGGGACAGTCCAGCACAGGTGTGACGCTAAAACCTCCCAGGACCTGGCACTGCACTCCTTCTCTATTTAAGGTTAATCAGTGTCCAGAGAGAGTGTATATTCTGCTGGAGAGAAGGGTATTCTATTTCTTACAATGTTTGTTTAATGCTCTTTTCAATGTCTTTTTATCCAGCTGAAATCCAGCTGAATCAGCTACAATATCTCCAAGATTTTTATAGAAGTTAGTTCAGGCTGTGCACTGTCACTCCCCAGTGCCAGGGCTCCTATTTTAATATCTGGCTTTTTTGTTAAATGCCAAAATCTTAGGTGTTCAATTTCATGTTGTAATTAAAGCTTTCTACTTTAAAACAGTGTAAGCATGCCAAAAAATTAGATTGTAAAAAAACATTAAATGTTTATATTAGAACAGCATAATTTAAAACAAAACCAATCAGGTTGTTTCCCTCTTACAATATGCTTTTCACAAAAGTTTTGTGAAAAGGTGCTATGTGGCAGCTACTTCATTAACTGTAGTAAGTTATAGGCCTCCTGAGGTGTCTGGTAAATAGAAGAAATAAGCTTCCTACAAAAACAAACAGACAAGCAAATAATGAAGAGGTTGTGTATGCAAGGGAAGGTTATATTAATCTGCAGCTCCTGCCATTATCACACACAGGTGTACATAGATGGGCCTCCAGTTTGTTAATTCCACAGAGGCCAGTAATGAATCTCAGATTAGGTTTCAGTAATCCATTTTCATCCTACTGAAAAAAAAATTGTCTTATACTATTTAGTATTAACTAGCTATATTTAATAATAGCTACAGACTTGGTAATATTTTTCCTTACTATTTAGAACTACTGGACTATATTATACATGAATGGCTTATAGAATTATTGTTATATATTTCAGAGTGACCAACAAGTTTGTGTTCTCAGATTAAAGATTTAAATTTAAAAACCATTTCACCTTTACTTTTTCCTGATTACAGACCCAGAAGAAACTTAACACATAAAATTTTGAGTCTCTTTTGATGTCAATCTGATGCAGGTGTAGATCCTTGAAAACATGAGTTTTCAGGTTAAAAAAAAAAAGTGCCATAGTGGTAAACCAATTTTAATTTACACTTAAAATGTAATAATTGTTAATTTTGTGCATGTAACAATTTTCAACTGTTAATATTTGAGGGTTTGAATGATTTTTAAAGCATCTGCACTTTACGTTTGTCTGAAAAATATTTGTTTCCCCTCTTTTAGCTTAATAGCAACCAAAGATTACTTTTTCCCTCAATAATATCACCCAGTGCGCTCAAACATTACATAGGCAGTCGTTGTCTCTTCCACGTATGTTCAGAACCTGTTCTAACTTACTGTGGAGATACCTGGTTTGTTCTGGATATGCTCCACTTTTGTTGCAGCTCCCTTTCCTACATATGGCAGTAAGAACTGCTAATGGAAAAAATAAAAAGTGGCCATTATGGCCTGACTTCAGCTTCTGATCAATTTCTGTGATATCCAGGTTTTGAGGTGGAAAATCAAACACTAAACAAATTTATCACAGAGTCACAGAATGGTTTGGGTTGGAAGGGACTCTTAAAGGTCATCTAGTCTAAGCTCTCTGCCATGTCAGGGACATCTTTCAGTAGATCAGGTTGTTCAAAGCCCCATCCAACCTGGCCTTGAACATTTTTGTATCATTTCAAAACAATCTTACAAGTGGAGGCAGGTAGAAAAGCCCCTAAGACATTGTACAACCTCTCTTTGAGATTAGTAGTTCTGCTTTTGATGTAAATTCCTAACTATTCAGGTCTTTTTTGCTGAATGAAGCCATATTTTGAAGGCAAGAATAGTTGAAGGCCACAGACAAACCAGAAAAAAACCTGTTAGTAGGAAAGGGTGAGCAGACAGACACTGCAGTAATATAAGTTCTCCATTAAGACATGTGTGGTTCTTTAAAATAAATTCCGAGTTTCTTTTTCCTCTCAAATATAAAGTTATCCATAGGCAGCCATATCATATGTAATCATGTATCATAGAAATTAAATCACATCATTTATCTGTCTCTTTCTTCAGACATTAGAATATTTCTTCCTGAACAGGTTGTGTGAAAACTTGGTACATCTTGTATTTTTTATATATATATATATATATAAAATTTATTTATATATATGTATATATATATAAAATAAAAATTCATAGCCTGAAAGGCTAGAATGAGTTTCAGCACTGCAGATTCTTCAGAGAGGATATGCTGCCTGGCTCCCTCCTCATTGGTAGTTCATTCATAACAGCTCATGTATTTTCTCATATGCATACTGGCACTGTAGTTCCTTGGGATCTGTACTGGTTGCAAATACCATCAGTGTAGAAGCTGGATTTTTTTAAGGCTCTACATTTTTTAATCCCAGATGCACTGAGATTTTTCTATGTAGACAATTCCCCAGGTCATAATGCTGTCATTGTTCTCAGTAGGAAACCTTAATTGCAGAGCTAGTTGGATAACAGTTGGATTAGCTGGCAGTGTTGTCTGGAAAATCTTTCAGCTGTGCAATGTTATCACTTCCCCTATGTCCCCCCACCCCCATCCCTGAGGATTCCTAGCCTACTGCATTTGGTGAGATACATATGTTTTCCCCAGCTACAGGAGCTGTGAAGGGTTCCTCTGGGATATCTAAGTATAAATACCCAAGTGTGTCTTCAGTTGCTAGGTTATTTTTAGTCAACGGGTGGTTACCAAGTCATCTATAATTGTGCTGTTAAATGTGTCAGAGCAGCTACTGCAAATCGAGGTGCTCCCTGTAACAGGTTGAGTGTATAAAGTAAAATGAAAGAAGACAAAAGCAACATTTCAGAATTGAGCTGTTTAAAGATTTGAATTATATAAGGTGAGATTGCTTGGTGGGCAGATAGGAGAAGAATGATACATGAGTACAACATGGATAGGGGAACATGGTAACATGGTAGCATAGTTTTATGCTACACATACTACCTGTGACTGACATATTGTGTCCTTTCAGACATGTGTTGTGGGAGAATTTCACAGTGGTTCACGGGATCAGAGTGGTCTTACAGAACCTTTCACTTCTTAGGCAGGCCCTATACAGCCTTTGTCTGTAATGGCCAAAAGCTGTTGCCAACAAGTGCCTGCTATGTGGGAGAAAGTGCAATGAATTCCCAGTGGTCAACTGTCTTCCTAGCAGGAACTACTGGCACAGTTCTTTCTCTACAAGTAGAAAAGAGAAAGAAAATCATACCTGAATAGAAAGCCAGTAAGATGGTAGGAAGAAGACAAGAAAAACAAAATAATGCAACTGAAAAGCAAAAATGAAACAAAACAAAAAAGCACCATAAACCATCAAATATTCCAAGTAAACACACGTAGCAAGGAAATTGCACGTTAAGTTATTCTAAATTACCTAGGCGGTGCTATCCCTTTTATGAATCCGCCACTAGGAAAAAGAACAGGAAGAAGGTTTGGTCTGTCAAAAAATATTAAAGACATATGCATGTATCACCTAATTTGATAAGTGAAGGAAAAACAGGTGAAAATTTTAGATGTTCATGGAAGGATATGGTCAAATAGACGTGTATTTGTGGTTCCTGCGGTAGTTGCATCATGTTTCAAACCACAGATGCATCTCTTTAGATATTAATTTCTATTTGTGACACTTGCCCAGCATCACCTGAAGATCAGGGATAAAATTTGGAAGACTGTTCTAGTTCTGACTAGTTCAGAAGCAATGAAATGCCAGCCATTGGTATGCAGAGAACAGAGTGGGGAAAAAAAGACTTCAAGGCTGCATTAACTAATTGGTGGAAATGTATCCATCGGTATTAATTTCTGTACATTCAGTATATCATCTATTTTGGTTAGATTCAAAATGGAAAAAGTATGCCACTTCATTCATATGTGAAAGATGAACTGGGTGAATTTCAACAAAATAAAATGTTAAAGTTAGCATCAGGAGAAACATTCCAGCTGAGAGAACCACTGGGCTGGAATAATCACCTCAAGTGACTGGTGACAGACTATTGCCTGAGTAACTCAAAAGTAACAAAAATGAAATCCAGTGGGCATTGGCACAGGTTTGATCTAGATAACTTAATAATAACTATTGTCCACTCTATTTTTTTCCACAGCCAGTAGTAGTTTCCAAATTCATTACTGAGAATGGGCTAACTTCCTATCTTGTGCTCCTGCATTTAGATCTGCATTGGCCATGCATAATTTGGGGGTCTATTGCATGAACAGGAATAAAATAATTATTCAAAAGGCATTCAACACATATGAAAATACTAGGCCCATACTTACCAGTATGTGGAATACAATCTGAATGTGATTGTTTTCCAGGATTTTTAGCATATTTTTATTTATAAAATATATCAGTAGTGAAGAATGAATCTTACAAAGTTTGATAGAATCTTTTCACAGAAATATCTATGCAGAGCATAGATAATTTTTAAAAATGTTTAGACTTGAGCAAAGGCTGCTCTCTTTGCTACACAGTTCCAGTTTTAGTAATTCTGTAGAACTCATTGAACTTTTGGTAAAAAGGACAAATGCGCTGTGCTTCCAAAAAAACCTCACGCATTTGGAAATTATGCATTTTGGTTTTGTGCTGCTTTTCTGTAAGATCTCAGAAGAACTTCTATCTCTTACTCATTTGCTCTTGCTCCTTGATCATCAGGAAAATGCATTCCTCACTACTTTTCCCAGCTGCAAATGCCTTCTGTATCGGAAACGTCTTCCAGTACCAGCACCATCCTTTACCAGCCTTCAGTTGCTCAGTATTGCTCCTTTAACGTTAAAACTCAACCAGAGAAGCTCCCATGGTGTGTTCCCTAGTAGGGTCAAAGCCTTTTGCCCCTCTGTATTGCTGGAGATGGATGGAGTTGAAGCTCTGGACAAAACCTGAAAATTCACAGTGAGATAGGTTTGTGATCTGTCACGGCCTAAGTAGCGTAGGTGTTTGACAGGTGTTATTGCATTAGCTGGGGATGCAAATCTTAATAAACTAAAAGATAAGGGGGAATTTTTATCAGTATTTTTTTCAGAAAATTCTTCCAAAGAAGTTCTACACTGGTAACTTGAGATATCTTTAATATTTTATAAATATTATGCAGCTGACGAGTAAAGAAATTGAAGATGGATATTTTTGAATAGGACTCACTCTATTTGAAAAGTCCAAAGCTATTTAGAAAACCCAAAACCAGAGTGAACCATATGTAGTACAGCAAGTGGCGGCGTTGCCAGGTACCACTGTCCTCTCGAATGGGAAGTCTTCTGGAATTCCTTGTTGCTATGAGACTAAATATCTCTGTACAGTGTGAGCACTGAACCAGATTTTGCTCCCACTTACACTAGTGTGCATGTAGAGTGACTCCCCTGCAGCCAGGGAGCTCAGTGCCACGTTCTGTTGTCTTGCTTATGAAAGGATCTTATCCAACGACCACAGAAACCCAAGAGTATTTGTCTAATTCAGAAGCTCAAAGAAGTGAGACTAGTTTAAAATGAGAGAAGGACTACAATCCTGCACAGAAGGAGCAAGGAGCAAATGATTTGGAGATTTTGGCACATTGACATTAGGTCTTCATGTGCTTTTAGTCCAAAAGAAAAGTAATGGGTAAAATTTTTCAGAGGATTTCTCTCTAAGCACGTTCACACTGAAAGATACATATTGCTTGGGCTGTGTGAACTCTTAAGTCTAACACTTCTAAAAGCCATTTATCTGTGGACTAGCTGCTATGTTGGGGGGTGGAGGGTTGCGGGGGGTGGGGATTGGAAAGAAATGGATGTGTTTGCTTAATTATAAAACGTGTGGATTTTCTTTAACTACTTGACACCTTTTTCTTTCACCCAGAAGACAAGTAAACAAACAAAATCCAACTTGAACTGTGCCCAAGCATGGCCAATTTCTCACCAAAGTGAGAATGAAAGATTTACAGTGCAATTTCTCTAGTGTAGCTATGACATTGCTTTAACATTGCATTGCTGTAATCTTCAAATATAGTAAATGCAATATATGGGTTTATAGGGATTTGTGTGAAATTTAAAATTCAAAAGATGGTTGTTTTAAATGTTTCTCTGTGCTATCTCTGAAAAACCAAAAAGCACAGGGATGAATTTAACAGACATCAGCAGCAGCAACGGAGATGTCTGACCAATGAAAATGCTGATCTTTTATTAATCTGCTCTTTCAAGCACCCGGAAACCCTCTCGGTTTCTTAAAATTATGAAAATATTTCAGCATTACAAAACAAACAAACAAAACCCCATAATAAATGCAGACGTGTAACCAAGATTCTATGAAAGCAAAGCTCTCAGCGCCCAAGTATTTCCTTACTTGGTTTAAATCCTCAAAACTATCGATGTTTATCCCGGAGAAACCGGGGTAGGAAATCGGCCGTCGGTGCGTTACCGTCATTGCCAGCGTTGGCCAGTGCATCTGCAGCCAGCCCGAGTAGCACCGCAACTTCCAGCGTGTCGCGGGTCTGCACGGCGGGGAGGACGCGCCGCTGTACCGGGCCGGGCCGTGCGGCGCCGCTCTGGCGGCCCGGCGCTCTGCCCGCAGCTTCCCGCGGTGCCGCGAACCGCACCTGCCCCTGGCGCTGCCCGCGCCTTCTCCGCTTCGCCTCCGCTCCCCGCACTGCTCGCCCGCCGCTCGCACCCCCGACACCCGCCCCGACGCCGCTCTGCGCTCCGCCCCGCGGGGCCCGCAGTCGCCGCGCAGGTTGCGCGGGGCAGCGGCGGGGTTTGAACGGGGGAGGCGCGGAGCCTTGATGGGCAGAGGGCGCCGGCCGGGAGCGCGATCGGGCAGCCCCTTCTGTGCGGCCGGCCGTACTTCTGTGCGCCGCTCTTAGCCCTGTCCCGCACTGCCGAGCCGCCGGTGCGGCACCGGAGCGCGGTGCTCGCGTAGCCCCGTCCGTCGGGGCGGCCCCGGGGTGCGGAGCGCCGCGACCCG
>JAWWMP010000041.1:15805531-15817255 GCA_035047865.1 Dendrocincla tyrannina
CCATGCTGCTGAAAACGCAGCTGCGCTGGGCAGGGCACGTCTCCAGGATGGGGGATCACCACCTCCCTAAGATTGTGGTCTATGGGGAACTCGCCACCGGCTGCCACAAGAGAGGAGCCCCAAAGAGAAGATACAAGGACTCCCTGAAACAGTACCTCGACCTTGGCCATATTGACCACCATCAATGGTCCACCCTGGCCTCCAATCAGGAGAAACGGAGACACACCATCCATAACGCTGCTGCTTCCTTTGAGAACACATGCAGAATCAGTCTGGAGGAATAAAGGCAACACAGGAAGAACCGTGCCTTGCCAGTAGCGCCGATGGAGACTTTCTGCTGTGCCTTTTGCAATCGGACTTGCCTATCTGGCATTGGCCTTTTTAGCCATCAGCACACTTGCAACAAGCATGGGTAGAGCCCTTGCAACTCTTCGTTCGCGAAGCCCAGCCATGATGATCACACATTCTCTGGTGCTCCTTCCTCTTCATACTCTTCCATGGTGTCCCTCCCATGGGAGTTCTCCTCCACAAACTTTTTTAATGTGCGTCTTTCTATGGACTGAAGTTCTTCCTGAACTGCTCCAGCATGAGTTCTGTCCATGGGGTCAGTCCTTCAGGAACGGACTGCATCAGCATGGACTCTTCTCTCCACGGGCCCACAGGACCTGCCAGGAGCCTGCTTCATTGCAGGCTTCCCATGATGTCACATGCCTTTGGGCATCCATCTGCTCCAGTGTGGGATGCTCCATAGGCTGCAAGTGCACCTGTGCTCCACTGTGGATCCTCATGGACAACACAGGGACAGCCTGTCGTCTTCCCCATGGTCTTCACGGGAATCTCTGCTCTGGCTTCTGGACCACTTTCTCCCTCTCTTCTTCACTGATCTTGGTGTCTGCAGAGCTGTTTCTCTTACATATTCTCACTCCTCTTTTTTGAATGCTGCTGGTGTTGCATAGGTTTTTTTCTCCCTTCTTAAATATGTTGTTGTCCTACCACCATTGCTGATAGACACTTCTTTAGCATGCAGTTGGTCCATCTTGGAACTAGTTGGCATTGGCTTCACTGGACACAGAGGAAGCAGCTTCCAGCAGCTTCTCAAAGAAGACACCCCTATAACCCTTCATTTCTCCCCAAACCTTGCCATGCCAACCAAATATATTCATAGTCCACAACTTGTGCTCGAAGCAGGTTCTACGTGAAATTTTTTTCTTGTCTATAGAACAGTGACTCATGACAAAGTTGTTCTACTTAGAAGTGTAGAAGACCTGGATACTAGTTATTGTTTTGTTGAACAGCACTAACATTTCTTAAAAGACAGGAAACAAAGTTTTTAGAAGTGAGTGTATTTCAGTTAAAATTTCTTTACCCCTTTACACGAGTTTTTCCAAAAACACTTGTATTTTACTTGATTCTGTGGTGACTGCTAACCAATCCTAGCTAAGTGATGTTGTGCAATATCTTTTGGAATCCGCTACTCTTTTATTGTACTAAATTGCATAGTTTTCTGCATAATTCCTTCAATACAAATTTATGGCTTTAAGGAAGAAGGAAAACCAAAGCACTGCTCCATTATTCAGAGTTATACACATTTTAGACATGTGCATTGTAAATCTGGGAATAGATTTAGCCTCCAGAGAATCAAACAGTTGTTTGAAATGGTCACTGCTTGAGTATCAACTTGCTTACAGCTATGAACTAATTGAGATTAAACTAAAATAGTTGTGAGATGCTCTTTCTTCCTGTGCATCGGCAGTTCCCACTATCTGATAATACTTTAAAAGTATTATTTAGTCATTAGGAAAAAAAAAAGGGTGTGCTTTTTTCTTTTGCTCTAGATTTTGCCTTTGTTTTTCTAAATACATGCTGGTAGATGAGATAAAGAATCTTCAACTTCATTTATTGTGAGAAGATCTTGTAACTGTTTTAAGCATTTTTGTATACTCAGCTATAAAACTATATAAGTTGTACCAGATGCTGCCTTATCTTATTTTATAGAATTATAATGGATGTTGATGAGTTTTAGAGGCAAGCCTTTAAAGATAAAAATCACTTTGCTGTGTGTTATTTTCTTTGGTAGTATATAGTAGCATCTCCATTTCGTTGAATCTTTCCACCATTCCATTGTTTTGATTAACATTTTAGTTATACTTTTTGTATTTTAATATTCTAAGAAGTTCTATGTCTTCTCTAAAGACTATTAAAACATCAAATATGTATTTTACCTGTTATTTAGCTAATCGTGACATGATTTTCAAGTGGGCTGAAGACCTGAGAATTCACATTACCTCCAGTTAGAGATTGTATGATAAGACAGATGGGTTGAGCATTTTCTTGGCCATGTCCAGTTATTAATTTCATGCCAAGGATCAACAAGTTTATTGTAAATACTGGTTAATTCATAACCAGACAAATATCCATTTGTTGTGATATATAGACATCACTTGTAGTGTTAAGTATTTATAAAAAAGGCATTGTAAGTTTGGTATATATATTACCATCATTTTTTTCCTTTTCGTTGAACTTTTCATAAGCCCAAGTGTTTTGCAAGCCACACATGGCTTTTCACTTCTAAATAAACTGTCTCTGGCAACAGTCTTAAGAAAGTAATATGTAAGGTAAGAATTTTTAAGGAAGCAATATGATTAGAGAAAATGAGTTCACTATTTGAGGTTAAGAATCAATTCTTGTCTCCATTGAAATGGATGGTGAACTTCATGCTGTTTTCACTGATGCTCCTGTGTTAGCTGTGCTGGCCAGCATCGAGGCTCTGCTTCAGAATAATTTTGCCTTGGTTTATTGACTTAGGAAAGCATTCTTTCCTATCTTTAAGATATGTGAGGTGAATGACTTTGAAAAATAATTCGCACTGAAACTTTGTTCAAATGAACTGATTAAAGCATGTGTTTCACTGGGCAGGTTTTGCTTCACACTACAATGTCTTCTTCCGTACTTGGGCAGTCCAGCTCCTGGTGACATTGTCTTCTACTAGTAAAATGAGGTCATTTTCCTTGTTCCATAGATGCTAAAAATTATGTCTGTTCTGTAACTGCATACTCCAATGCAGTGAATTATTAGTGTTAGTAGTATGTGCTTCTGCTTAATTATGCACTTAGGCCTTACCTAGAGCCAGAGCCATACCCTTGCAGTCACTTAACAAATCTAGAGATGCTTGCTGCTCACAGAAGAAGTGCAAGAAAAAGATTGTTGAATTATACATAAGCAAGTGGTTAAAATAAGAAAAGTTATGAAATATCATTTCTCCTCAGTGTCTCTTCACAGGCTTAATGCTTTTCTTCAACTAGAAGCCAAGCTTGCCAAATTTCTTCAGTGACCCTTGTCCACCTCCAACACCCTCTTTCTGCTTTGTTTTGCATGCTCTCCCAAGAGAATGCAGCTTCATTCTACGCACATATGGGCACATGGGAAAAAAAAGAGATGGTCAAAGGATCTGTTATCATTCTGAACATTGGGCTCTTCTTCCCTAGTTTTCAGGCTGTCTTAAAAACCATGTTAGCTTTGCCTGTGTGCTTGTGTAATTATATGTATAGCCTTGACTGTCCCTCTATTTACTATAAAATTCTTCCAGTCTGATTTTTAGGTTAGAATATGTCTGACTGTGTGATCCAGTTCACTGGGCATTAGGGTGTTGTGTATTAGCTAATGAATTACCAGTATTCTGATTTAGTTTTGTTACAGCGTAGTCTGAAAATTTTCTTTTCCGATGCTGACATAGAACTAAGATGAACAAGGACTTTGTGCCCTTTTTACAATTACTTCCTCTTTCCTACATGGGAATTTTTTACTGGATGACATAGTTGCAAACTTCCACACAACTGGTCCCTTGGGAAGACAGTACAGATCACAGAATCATAGGGTGGTTTGCGTTGGAAGGGACCTTAAAGACCATCTAGTTCCAACCCCCTTTCCACTATACCAGGTTGCTTAGATGCCCATGCTGGGGAGACCAAGTCTATATGTAATTAAGCTCTTATATTTTCACATACATTTTATTGTATTGTCATATTTTTAAGTTTTCTTCACTTTTGTGAGCTCTATTATAGTGAGAGGCAAAATGCTTTAAATTTATAGTAATTCTCAATATTAAACCTAGTTCATGGGAATTATGTAAGTTTAGCAATTTGTAATATTGTGTAAAATTAATTGAAAGTCTCTGTTTGTTACGGATATATTAATGAGTAGTTGAAAATTATTCTCAGTTCACAAAATGAGATTTGCAAGCCTCCCTTTTTTAGCAGATGAGATAGGAGTCAAATTAAAAGGAGTAGCTTTTCTCTCAGATTCATTCTAATGCTATGACTCTGCCATGATGATGATATTAGATCTGTCTCTAGAATGGTGTAATTCCCGTTCACTCCAGCAGGAACTGCTAACACCTTTGCATCTTTGGCAGGCAGGTTCTTGAATTCAGTAAATTTGTCCAGGACTAGAGTGACACATCAAAACAAAATTTTCTTTATAAGAAAATGGAGCAATCATAGGTTTGTTTTTTCTTAAAGACAACAAATTTTTTTGTTGTCTTTAAGAAAAAAAGGAAAAAAGCAACCCCACAGTAAAATTTCAATGGAATTAGCATTAGTAAAAAGAGCAAGAAAAGAACTGAAATGTCCAGCATAGTTTCATTTTCTAATAGTTTATAATTGTAAAAGCCGAACAGAGAAACCTTTGCCATAGACCTACTCATTTTTTTGGATGGCTTTTGCCTGCACTTATTTTCATTACAGTTTAAAAGTCAAGGTTAAGGAAAGATGTGCTTTAAGCCTGACTTCTCACTGTAGCTTCGTCTTTCAAGATAAACTGTAGCCATTTAAAAAAAGAGCTATTCTGAGTCCATATATGAGAAAAGATTATGTACAAACACAAAAGAAATACCGAGTTTGTAATGAAGCCTCAATGTTAATTTACATTTTGAAAAACAAAAAGTTTTCATAGTAACGTGTAAGTTGCAAGAATTTTCTAGATCTGATGTATTAGACTGAGGAAACTCTTAACTTTTGTGACATGTTTCTCAAGTTTTGTGAACAAGAAAGCATAAATCTGTGCATTTGTGGGGTTGGCCTCAAATAGTTTATATTTTTGCCAAACATGATAAAATATATAGGCATTGGTAAATTATGCAAACTGAATCTTTTCTAATCAACTTCCTAATTATGTTGTTCCTAAGATAAGTACTGTTTCTTTTTTTTATCCTAAAAAAATCTAAAATACATAGGTGTATTTCAGTGAAAATAATTTGTTATAGCTCTGTTGCTATTCAGCAGCTGTGCATTTAATATTGATGATTTTTAAACATGTGGTGCGGTAAATTCTGTTCCCATAAAGTTCTTTTTAATTCTGTTTTATTCAGCAAGGTTTGTTTTTCTTTTTTTGAGAACAAAGTTACCAGTAGTATTTTCTGTATGAAACAGAGCTTTGGTGAAGAGACCAAAAGGTAGAGTTTAATAGTGAGATCCATCTTTGCTACTTTAAAATGCCAGTTTTAGTATTGTGCACTATGAGTATTGCAAACTCTATTTTGAGTTCCGCAGGCTGCTCTGTTAGCTTTCTACCTCTACATGCCAACTGAGCAAGATAGTTGCATGAAGCAATTTACACAGTCAGTTATTTAACTAGTTAATTTACTGCATGTCTCAAGTCTCAGCAAACACCCAGTTTTTATTTTCAGTGCTGCTTATGTCTCTTATACTGATTAAGCATTCTGTAAGAAATAATGTTTGCACCCAGTCATCTAATGCTTTCTAAATACTGCTGTGTTGGATCTAGCTCCTGGCCAGTGATCTTTTGACTCATGGGAGGTCTGAAGCATTTAACTTTCTAAGGTGAAGTTTTTGCTGATGTCTGATTCAGTTGAGTGTTATAACTTGGATAATTCTTTCATAATGGTATGTTAGGTTTAAAAATAGATTTCATTTTTACATATGTTAAATGTAATAACAGCAAGTACTTATGACTAGATAGCATTAAGGTATACCACCATTACCATTTTTCAGCTGCAGTTCTATTGCAAAGTCTTCTTTTTCATTATAAATTATTAGTATCTGGTTTGGTTTTTTTTTTTAAGTAGCATTTATTCTTTCCTATAGAGTCGTAAAAAAATAAGTTGAAAGCACACAGATCTGGACATTGCTCTGCTTTCAGTCCTCTCATGATGGGGATTCTACAGCTTTCCCAGATTTTCATGCTGCACTCATCTGTTATGTCTGCATTTACTCTGAGTGGTTGCTGTGGTATCAATCATTTTGTCATGTGGGGAGGCTGGAGCAGAAAGCACACACACACATACAGAGCTCTTTGAAATCCTAACATACTTAACTCAATTAAATCATAAAGATAGTACTGTATTTATGATTACTGGATTGCAGTTGCAGAATGTGGTGAACAGCAAATGCAAAAGCAGTGTTCAGTCCCTGCCGGGGAGGGCACCCACAATCAGTGGTGAGGTATGTCATTCCTAACTGAAGAGGCAGTAGTGGGACAATCCTTTTATTATTCCTTGGCCTCTGCCCTCGAGGGAGCTGCAGCCATTTTTCTATGACAAATTTTTGCCATCTTTTTGTTTGCACCTCATACAAGAATGTTCTATGCAAGTGAAATGCATGTTCCTTGATTTTCCTTGTTGTGCTGGTTCTACAGAACTCCCAAAGTTACATTCCTTCAGTAACCAGTAACTGACCATGACTTATGTTTATACGACTGCCTCTGCCATCATCCTGATATTACACCCTGGGAGACCCCTACTTCACATCACACAGCATCAAAATGTCTTCTTGTACTGCCCTGAGTGCTCTTTCTCTGCTTTTTGAAAATATCCTATGTCAACAGACCACTAGTGTTTCTAGAGTTTGCCAAGAGTTGCTATTTAATGATATTTCAAGAGTTTTTAAATGCAGAGTCCATGCATGTTGCTGTTTAGGAGTAGCATCCATAAAGCTCTTGACTACCTACTGTGGTTGTCTAAGACTTGCAACAAGTCTTGAGAGCACAGTTCATAACAATGCATTTGATATTGTGGCTAATGTCTTTCTTGTGTTGCCTTGCTTCACATGCAAAGGTAAATGTCTAAGAGACAATTTTATAGACTTTTGTCCCTCTTTTAAAAACACATGAGTTCCTCTTCATTTGAGGTAAAGAAGGTGTTCAAAGCAGCACATCTTGCTCTGCAGTAGTATAATTTCTGACAGTTTTGAAGGAGGTCACTAGCAAATCTCTGTCCAATGGGATAATAAAAAGTCATGTTTTAAATCCAATTTTATGTAAACATTTAGTTCTTGGGAGTATTTAGGACATGCAGTTGCTACTGCTGACAATCTGGAATATTTTTGAAAATCCTCCATCTCTAATTGCTGCTTTGTGAAGTCTGACTTTGTGTTTCTGTTTTCCAAGTCTTGGCAAATTATTTCCTGGCAGATTATGTCCTTATGACAGAGATGGTAAGTAAATTTTCTGTTAGAGGGGAAATTCTATGAGGAAATATTTCTTGAATGTGCTTAACTAACATCCATCTCCTGTGGTTTTGAATGTTAGGGTGCTGCGAAGCCAGCTGGAGTTGAGGTGCAGGGGGCATTGGGGCTCCCCAGGAGACCTGGCCAGGCATTGCCTGGCAGCCAGGGCCTGTGCTGTCCCAGCCAGGACCCAGGAAGCTGGGGCCACAGAGACAGTCCCAGGCACCAGTCATCTGCCTGGTAACAGGGACAGGCCAGACAGGGCCCATGGCAGGGCTGGGTTGTGGGAGGCTGGAGATGAGCCCTGCTGTGGCAACTCTGGGTTGGGGTCTGATGGCCTTGGGGGCTGGAATGAGTTCCTGGGCTGCAGGCAGGGTGTGCCGAGCAGGGACATTGGTACCTTCAGGGCCCTGATGTTGTATCTGCTTGTATAGCTGATCCAGTAAGAAAGTCATTTAAACATGCTATAAATTCAGGAGGAGAACACCAGCATTTATCAACACACTGCATTTTGCATTTTTGCATATTATGTGCCAGACATAGACTTGTCTTCTAAAGACCATGCACGTTGCTTTATGGATGTGGTAATGGGCCCTGAAGAAGCTTGATCTGGACTGGCAGCTGAACAGAACTTGGGTCCTGTGCTTGGGGTGATTGATATATTGCTGTGTGATGTCTGTACTTCAAGGAAGTAGGATCTGTCCTTCTGGAAATGTCACTTCTTCAGTAGGATAGAAAAGGACACAGGAGAGGAGAGGTAATTGAACTGTATTGGATTTTCTTTAAATCATCACTTGTGTTATCAGTTAGGTAGGTCTTTCTTCTCTAAACTGTGTACAATGAAAGGTTTTCTGTTTGAATAGTCTTAGAAAGTCTTAGAAAGGCACTAAATTGTCTTCCATGGATCTGACTTTGTGAAGTATCTTGGTATGCAGCATCTACTGCAGGAGACTTTTATACTGGTACTTTTATCTCCATTCCATTTTCTTTTGTTCAGCTGATACTTCAGACATTGAATAGCATTTAATATGGTGCAGCATAGTTCATCTACAGCAATGCACTGTTGCCATGACATAAAGTTTAGGAGTTATTGTAGCATCACATAGAAGTGATAGAACGCTTAAAAGTAGTCAAAACATGTAGTTTTACATTGCAATCTTAAATTTTACAAATTAAAAGCAGACTGCACATGATTAAATTGTTTTTTCCTCTCTCCATAATGCTTATTGTGATGTTACAAATAAGATCTGCATTCCCTCAAGTAAGGTAAGACTTGACTGTATTTGTGATTGTGTTAGAGTAACTCTTATTTCAGATGTCATGCTTAAATCATATGTAAACATATTGATTCATTTAAACTGCAGTAATACAAAGTGGCCTTTGTATTCCTGTATGCAAAAGACAGGCTGCAATGTCATTGAGAGCCACATTGTCCTTCTGCGCGATAATTGCCATAGTTTGCAATTATGATTTCTCAAAGGACATTTGATAGCGCTATGCTGTGCAGGTAAATCAGTAACCAGAACTCTTAGAAGCTCATTCAGCTTGAACAGTGTGTACTCTTTAAATTTTGCAAGTCTCTCAGACGATATCTCTGTGCAAGGAATGTGCAATGTACAGTGTAGGTTTGGTGGTGAAACCGTCATCCCTCTCTACGAAGGCTTTACTTTGTATATCAGTTGTATCACAGTCCCAGCTGCCCTGGAAGTTTATGTAGAGTGTCGAGGCTTGACAGGCTTAAATGCATATTTGTGGATAGTGCTTTGACCAAATTTTAGTTTAGCTGCAAGAGCCTGCAGCAGTGAGGACGTGCTGTACTTGTAAGAGAGCTTGCTTACATGTTTATTTGCATCTCAGTTTATGGAGCATGGTCTTGATTTTCATTTGTATATAATGACTGCAGTTTGGATTTTGAGTGAATACAGGACATGTTTTGACTGCATAAATGGTGTTCTTATTGGATCTTTAGCTCAAGCAAGTGATGAAAGCTTTACTTATATTTGGGACCCATCCTTTTCATATTCTGCACAGGCAAAAACATTCTTATTTATATATCCTTAATGCTCAGTATCATGAAAATTGAGTTAACCTGTTTAAAGTGCATGTTTGTGTTCTGTGAATATGAAGGTGAAAAATATTTCATAAATGTAGTAGTCAAGGGAATTGAATATTATGACTAAATGCTTATTAGTATATGTCATTAGTTTTAAGGAACTTGCCTTTTCAAAGGTTTTTAACAAGAAGTGGAAGATGGAGAATAATTATACACCTGCCAGCTAGTCAAAGACAATTGCTGCCTATCAGTTAGTAATGGTAATTTCTGAACTTGCACACTGAACCATTTGTTGGCAAAAAGCTGCTTCAGCACTAACTATAAGTGTAATGTTTCCTTATAAATGTAAAGTTAGTAGTCTTAAACACGATAGGTCCCCATCTCTCTGTTGATCAGCTCTACAACTATTCCATTGCTCAAGTCCTTTTATATCTTTTGCCCTTTCACAACTGTTATTCACCTAATTAAATTTTTCAAGTTAAGCACCAGTTCTGCATAGATCATAACAGTCAACCGCATTATATTTGGTCTATAAACTGAGCTTGTTAGATATTTTTTCACCCCTTGCTCCTATCATGGGCTGTTTCAGATCTTCATCACTTTTATTACTGGAAATCAAGGGGGGGGGTTTCAGCCTTAATTTATTTGCAGCATGTATGCATTTGTGGAGCACTGGTGCTAATACTCGACTACCTCTTTTTAACGGTACCCCTCCCATTCCCATTTGTTAGGATAGCAGTTGTCCTTTTCATAGCCTCATAACAGTGATAGTGTAACATTAATTTGTCATCAGTTCATCGTTTAAGTCCTTTTTCTCCTTTGTAATTTCCAACCAGTAAATTCACAAAATTTTCATACAAATTATTTTTAGTTCCTGCCTACTTGGCTTTCAATTTCATTGTTCTCATCCCACTTCTGTTAAATCCATCATCAGAAAGGCATTCAGTTCTTCCTATGTTGTATTTTAAGCTTTTTCTGTATTAACAATGCCTCTAAAATTTGTGTCTCAGAATTCTTTTGAGCTTCTAATTAGATGTACAATAAAAAGAATTCAGTAACCACATTTGCAGTAACATTTTATTTTGCACATAAAAAAGCACTGGGGCAAAAACCAAGATTTAAGATCTGATAAAGGTTTAAACTGGCATTTATAGGTTAGATTTCCAAATTAAAACTGGTGTCTACATCTCTGAAAACTGGATCAAATGTAGTATAAGCTTGTATTACTAGCTCATTCTTTTAGGACCTTTATCTTATAAAATAACATTCCAGGGTTTCATAATAAAATTAGGAAAGCATGTTTTGTTTTGGTTATTTTTTTTGGTACAGAGCGGAACTCATAGTGGTTAGTTTAGCTATGGCTATTAATATTGAATTAATTACCTCTAATTTTATACTCTGTATTTTTTCTTCCTGCTTGTAGCTATAAAACCACTCAAAATGTGTAATAGTTTTCACTTAGTTGGTTTGGGAAAAGATACGAGCCGAAGAATTAGTGGAGTTATTTCTTCTCTAGCAGTTGCACAACAATATTTTCCTTTATTTTTTTGATACCTGCTGTTTCAGAAATTTAGTTTGGAATTGTTATGGCTTTTATGTCTACAAAGAAAAGCTTAGTGTGTTGTGATTTTTACTGCATATTTCCTGGTGTATTAGGGACACAGGCTTTCCAAGTTGGTTTTATATTTTTAAGTATTTTTACTGCAAACAAATGATCAGGGTATAGGAGAAGAAGGAGAGAATAAATTTCAGAGTTTCTCATTTTTGTGTGGGTTTTTTTTTTTTAATTAAGAGGTTCTTTAAATTTAAGAGCCTGAAAAGACCCTACCGAATGAAGTGGAAACTGTTAAATATAAATTGTGACAGAAAAGCTTTGGATTTTGGTAATCAAAGATCTGTCTTGATTTAAAACAAAACAAAAAAGCCCAAAGAAACCCAAAACATACTCCCACAACATTGAGCAATTGAGTAGGTGAAATTAGATTCCCAAATACATATTATTTCCTAGGGATGACTGTTTCACATTGCTTGCCTCTTTCATCTTTGAAGGAATATCTCAACTATTTTTTTTTTCAGACCAGCATAAGTGACTGCAAATACTAACATTTTACTGGCTTTGAACTGGAAGATTAGTGCAGTTACATGGTATGAAACTCTAGTTTCCCTTTTTTTTTTTTTTTTTTTTTTTTTAACAAAAAGCACTTGCCCGAC
>JAWWMP010000041.1:15817355-15948164 GCA_035047865.1 Dendrocincla tyrannina
GGGGAGGAAACTCTAGTTTCCCTTTTTTTTTTTTTTTTTTTTTTTTTAATAAAAAGCACTTGCCTGACTTAATTTCACTGGAAGGTTAACACAAGTTCATGATTCTTTAAGGTGAACGATGACTCAGCTTTGAACCAAACCACACATCAAGGACAGGTTTCTGATTTCATTCAACACCAGCATAAATTGAAAGGTCTGAGATCCTGAGATGTCTAATCCTGAAATTAACTACAAAATTTAGTGTATGAACTCACATGAACTACACTAAGGAAAATAAAAACATTGTTTTCCTGTAAGCTGTTTTACATCTCTGATTCTCTCATGCAGTATGTCCTTTATCCTGTGGACCTATCTCAAAATTCTGTCCTGGTCCCGTGTGTCAGAGAGAGTGATGAACGTGTTACCTCCTGCTGGCCCTTCTGTTGTATCATTTGCCCTCAGGAGGATTTTGGAGGCTTGTGCTTTATAAATGGCATCTTCTGTCTTCTTTTGAAAATTGTTAATACACTTTTAAAAGTAACAGACTTAACACATTTACAGCACCCTCTGAACTATAGACTTGATTTATTTAGAAGTACATATTTGACTGGAGAAGGCAGTTGTTTTTTTTTTCTTTTTTTTTTTCTTTTTTTTTAATTACAAACTCAAGTAGAATTGTGGTTTTCTGAAAATGGAGTATTTTGGCTGAGTTCTGTGACCTCTTTTCATCTGTAAATACATCAGGATTTATGTTGCCTCACAGTAATTGCTGATTAAGGGTTTCTATTTTAGGCTGTGATTTTTTACTGTAATGTATGTTTCTCAAATACTGCAGCAAAAGCTGTAGATACCTTTATGCCTTTCAAATGTGGGCTTTTTTCTGTTGAAACTTCTGAAGGGGGAAAAAAAAAGTAAAACTTACAGAATTTAAACCTGCAAGTGTGATTTGTATATGCTATGACTTTTTCATTATTTACTAACTTGAGATGCTATAAATCTTATCTTCGGAATCAAAATATTCTGCTCAATGGCTGCAGCAGTAGCAATGCTTAGACAGCAAGTAGCGAGTTCAGCTGACAAGATTCTGGCTTGTGTTTCTCTAACACAAACATGGCTCATAGAAAATGGATACACAGACTAATTCTGGCACAAGTAGCAAGAGCTCTCACAGGAAGAAGTTCTGTGCAGGTTGGAGAGCTGTGCAACTGATCTAAACACTGCTCATCTGAGTCACCGAACAGGCTGGGTTAAAATTCCTCAAATGTAAATAAGATTTATCAGTTTCAGCAAGCAAACCTGCAGAATTTGATAAATGTCTACAAAAGACATCTTAAAAGATAGCTAGAAAGCTTTCTTGGCCTGAAATTCAACCAGCTTTGAACTTATCTATATACTGTTTAATTAATGTCTTTGTGGAGCAACATTAAAATAATACTGTGCTCTAATCCTCTAAGAAATAAGGCTGCCTCAGAACTGCAGCTGAACTACATGCTGCATAAATTAAAATTTGCAGTGCACAGTATCTTTCTGGAGCTTTATTAGGTGGTGTGATTATGCAAAAATAAAAAAGTTTGAAAATGGACATTTCCAAAAAATCATTGCTGTTCTGCTATCTTCCTTTTTTTTTTTTCACATTTATGCCCTTTTCCACTTGGAATTAGTGTATCTTCATCCAATTATTTCATCTATTAGTGTTAAGAAAAGCATGCCCCACAGTTTGTTTTGCACATCTGTTTTTTTTTTTTTTTTCCTAAATTCGACGTGCCTAATAGTGGAAGAAGCAGCCATTTATTTCAACATGTCATTAATTTTTTCAATTTATTCTGTTTCTTGCTCAATAGAATAGGCCTTTCAATGCAGTGTAAACTAATTCCAGTCAGAAGAAAGTGATATTAACACAAATGACATGGTTTTAAATAAGAAATATTACCTAATACTCAGTGTATTTAGTCTGCACAGGACTAGGCTTTGAATAAGTCTGGAATATAACTGGCGTATTAACACTGCTTGTCAAGCAGAAAGAGGGAAATGCTCTCTTCAGAGATAGGGGTTAATTTAATCTAAACTGCCTGATGATCTTCAGTTTGGCAGCTCCATTTTGCCTGACAGACGAACAGAGGTGAGCCATCACCTGTCCCCTGCCCATCCCTGCTTCAGCACGGATGGGTTCAGGGGAGGCTGGCTTGCACTGCCACGGTGCCCCCAGTGAATTCAGCAGCCAGAGGGAAGGGCTGCTGCTGAGGGTCTTGGTGACACCTGTGCTGCAGTGCCAATAGTCTGTAGCAAAACACCAGCAGGTGGAAAAAGTCCTTGTAAATTAGCTTCATTGCTATGAAATCAATAGGATTAGAGAGTTGTCTCCCTGGAGAGTTTCTTTTGTTTAATGGTAAACAATGAAAACTGACTCCAGGATATTAAACTGAGATTATCCTCCTTCTTCATTTAACTGTCATTGAAAAGCTGACTTCAGCCTCAGTGAAGCCAAGTATCCGGAGTCTTCCACACTGGGGACAGGGACCCTGATTACTGCTCTAGTACACGGAGGTCGATTTCCATGGCCTTTGTGCTCCTTCTGCCAGGGATTGAGCCTGGCAAGGCAACTGCTAAGATGTAAGCAAAGAAACAAACAATTGCCTGGAAAACCTGAAAGAATTGCTGGCAACTCAGGTTCTTCCACACTACATGGGAAGAATGATGCTTATGGGGAAGCATCTTTCTATATGGAGATCTGCTATTGAATAAGCTGAGAATGGTACCTATTTACTCTTCATGTAATTAAAAAAAATATATTCACAGAGGGCAGTATCAGGCAAAGAAAGATACTTTGATGTTACTTTTGCCACTTTGTGCTATTTTATTTTGCTGTTTTGGGTTTGGAAAGTATGTACTAATAGATACGGTTATGTGAATGTAGTAGTAGGAAGGCATGAGTCTTTGCATGTGTTTCTAAGAGTCCAGCTGTGCACACACTGACACTGTGATTCATATGCTGACCTTAATTCATATTACAGTGCCCCTTGACAGTGTGCCAGCTGTGAACATGCACATGAAGTATAACAGGTTTCATCCTTGTGTGTTGTCATGAAAATATGAAGCTTGTCAGCCTTCTCTTAGTTACCTTTGCCTTGTCAGATACTATAAACAAGGATATTCAATGTCATGAAGTATATGGAAGATACCAATACTTCCTGTCAGGAAGATGTAATTGGTTAATGTTGAATGGGAATACTAATTGCATATAATGCAGTCAGTTGGAGAAAGTGAGACAGTTTGTCATTATCTTTTTAGACTACACCTCATAGACAATTTCACTGTCTACAAATGAAATGGTAGTTATCTATTCATTAGATGGAAATAACATTAGACGTGTTTGGAATGGAGTGTTGCCTGAGTTTTCACCTTCTTGTTTTACCATTGGTATTCAGTCTAAGAAATGAGGAAGCCCTGCTGTTTCTAAACTGTTTAAAAAACCGATTTCCAGTAAAAAATTCCAGATGAAAATGCTCACTAACCAAATTAAACCAGCATATAATCTTTTTGCACCTGTTTGATTTTAATGGAAGGTAAAGATGTAGGGTTTTAGATAAATGGCCCATTTGGAGAAGAGAGTTTTGTGATTTGGAATGGAATATTTTCTGAACTTGAAAAAAAGGTATAAGTAATATCACAAATCACTGCAATTTTTTCATTACTAAAGAGCAGAAATTTTTGTCCAAAACTTAGTAATTGCTCGTCCTTTCCTTCTCTTGAAAAACATTGCAGGAAACATTCTCTGGTGGATATATGGGAACAACAACCCCCTTTCTGAATGAGTTTGATGTAGGGACAGTGCCTTGTCCAGCTTTGAGCTTAAAATAGCCAGTATAATGCAGCAAAATGGTTAGTTTATCATTTGACATGGCTGTGCGTCTGTATAGGGAAGCTTCTTGTTTGGGCTGTGTATGCTGCCCTGCAGCACTCCATAACTTTAGATCAAGGGCAGCCCTGCTTTGAGAGTGTATCTTCAGGGCCTCATGCAGTCCCATTCCAAAGTAAGAGCGTGAAATTTGGTAAAAATACTGTTTTCAGTTTTTTTGAGAGATGGGTGCAGTTTATGTTGCTTAAAGTAGGGATTTATATCTGAGAAGGCAGCACAGTGGCATCCAGCATGCTGTTATTTGTTTCATGAAGCACCATTTCTCATGAACATAGGCTTGTGAGGAAGATGAGGTAATAAGAAAAGGTCCTCTGCTTCTCAGAGCTTTAGCAATGTTACTACTGAATTCTCAAGGTTGTGTCATCTTATGCAAAAATTACTTTGAAACTCTTCCTGTATTGCAAGGACATGCATCAATTCTTCAGTTCCTGCTTCTGTGCTTAGTTGAGCTATATCTGGTATGTAGAAACTGCTTCTTTTTAATTTTTGTGTTGCATTGACACTGAAAATATATCTAGAAAAATCCATTTGGTCACATGAGTAAGTGCTGAATTCCAGGCTTGTCATAGCTATCCTTCCCAGATATCCTTCCCATGTTTAACATGATCATGATGTTTTACATTAGTTATGGTCTGTGGATTGATAGGAACAGTGCTTCTGTCATCAAAGGCTCTGCCCTAAAAATAGCCAAACACATCACACTAAAAGAAAGACACAGGCAAGGCATGGACAGGTCAGTTAAACTGTTACTGTCATAGATATCTGAATAAAGAGGGCAGAAAGAGCAAAGAAAAGGAAGCATCTGTATTCCAAAAGGTGATATATATTCTATGTTTAAAAAGCAAAAGAGTGCATTTTGTATTTCATCACTGATGATTCCTAGTTGAAATACTAGATCAGT
The DNA here is from genome assembly GCA_035047865.1 of Dendrocincla tyrannina. Taxonomy (NCBI): domain Eukaryota; kingdom Metazoa; phylum Chordata; class Aves; order Passeriformes; family Dendrocolaptidae; genus Dendrocincla; species Dendrocincla tyrannina. Next base: position 15,822,152 of record JAWWMP010000041.1, read on the forward strand.
TTGTCACTAAAATAGTTTGTTTGTAGGGTCAGTTCCTCGTTGTTCAAAAGGGGGAAGAGACTTAGTCTTCCAAATATTGCAAAATCAAACCAAACCAGACCCAAAAATAGATGAGACCTGATATGTTCTTTAAATTAGCTGAGAGCCCTTTCACTGAAAATACGTGTTGGCTGGCTGAGTAAATAGCATATAATTTTTTCCTAATTAATTTAACTCCACTGTAGATAGAAAATCTCCATTTTTCAATTAACTAAATCTCTCTGTTGTTTCTTTAGTCCCCCAGGACTAGAGCTAAAGGGTTGAGGGCTTAAAGCATTGTTGTAGTCCACCTGATTATTTTCATATTATATGCACTTACGGATTTTTTTTCAGCAGCTTATGAAACAGAACAACTGCACCTTGTGCTTACTTTGTAGTTTCAGCGAAGCATGTACAAGAAGAATCAGACAGATTGGTACAGTCTTGCTATTAGCAAGAAATAGCGTTATCTCATACATAGGTTTATAATACTGTGTTGGTTTGTTGTTTTGTTTTGTTTTCTTTTAAATCCATGATCCTTTATTAAGCATGTTTTGAGACACAGTCTTGGGTTCAGGGGAATGAGCCTTGAATATATTAACGTTGCTTGTTTTACGAGTTTAAGCTGTATTGGTTATGCACAAAGTATAAAGCATTTGGACCCCCTGCTGAGAAGCTTATAAATGTTTCACGTATGGCACCATGAGACCTTGTGTATGAGAGAACTCAGAGATTGCTCTGTTTCACACAGGCTTCTTGGAAGAATGGGTTAGGTCAGTGAGTACCAACATTACATACTGTGCTTTGTGCTTCCTTTCTTCTGAGTTATCTAGTGTTGAAGGAGAACTTAGATTGGACTGGGTCTAGGGTTTCCCTTGTGTAAGCAGAAAGAATAATTAAAAAGGCTCAGTTAATTAGTATTTTTGAGCTGTTCAGACCTTACAATCTTAAGGTCCATAAAAAGATGAAGATATAAAAATTATTTACTTGAAGGCCATAATCCTCTATGCCCTTTGTCAACATCTGTCCTGTGTAGACTGTTACGGTTTCACAGCAGTATAATATCTTTCTGCATAATTTCGCTTTTGAAAAATTCATTATACTTTATAATTAATGAACTAATTATCACAATACCTTTTGAGGTTGGTGGATTTTTTTTTATTGTAATGCTTTTAGAGCTTAAATTACAATATATGGCAAGGTAGTTGTCCATTGGAGTTCTATGAAGAGCTAATAATAGAACACCAGTCTGTTGAAACTGTTGGCCTCTGATTTTACTCTTTTGCTTTGACTTGTGAGGAAGAAATTATTGGTATAGGATAGTATCTAACAGAGTCTAAGGAGCACTGGAGCATAAGAAAAGCATGTGCAGTTAGAGCTTTTAGGTTTAGAGTTCACCTAGAATTTGTCGCTGTGCTTGACTTGCTTACTTAGAACTCTAACCTCTGATGCTAATGGTAGTGTCTCATTCCGGAGTGTTTGTTCATTATTCACACTCATAGGTTCTTGTAGAACGGTTCAGATATGTGTTTACTAGAAGTCAGACTGATGCTTTCAGGGATGATACCTGTCTGACATAAGTATAAGCCTTGCTCAGCTGTGCTGTTCTTGATCTACCTCTACTCTGCACAACCCTTGAGACCTTATAGAGCTCTCAGGAGATCTGATTACTGCCTCAGCTTGGCATAATTTTTTTTATTACAACCATAGTATAAACAAATCTGGTGTTAGCAATGGAAGAAAAGGGCTAGAAGTGGAGCAGGAGTCAGGCCCACCAGCTGGCTGTCTGTGCTGCTCTCTGCCCACTTTATCTCATGGGTCATTGCAATGGGTTTGTGTGGCAAGGTTTCTGTCGTGGAGGGTTCTGCTTGGGTGGCTTTTGTGAGAAGCTGCTAAAAGCTTCTCCAATATCCAATGGAGTCAGTGCCAGCTACCTCCAAGAGGGACCTGCTACTGGTCAAGGCTGAGCCTGTCAGTGATGTTGGTAGCTCCTCTGGGATAATATAGTTAAGGAGGGGGAAAAGGTATTGTGCAGAACTAAATTGCAGCCAGAGAAGAGAGGAATGAGAATATGTGAGAGAAACAGCCCTGCAAACACCCATGTCAGTGAAGAAGGGGAAGGAGGTGCTCCAGGCACCAGAGAGGCGATTTGCTTTCAGCTGTAGCAGGTAGCTGCTTGAAGGAAGCAGTGACCCTGTGGGAAGCCTGTGCTAGAGCAGGCTCCTGGGAGGACCTGGGAACCTATGGAGAGAGGAGTCCAGGCTGGAGCAGGTTTGCTGGCAAGACCTGTGACCCCGCAGGGGAGCCATGCTGGAGCAGGCTGTTCCTGAAGGACTGCGCCATTTGGAAAGGACCTGTCCTTGAGTTTGTGAAGAACTGCAGCCTGTGGCAAGGACTTGCATTGGAGAAGTTTATGGAGAACCATTTTCTGTAGGAGTGTTCCTACACTGGAGCAGGGGAAGAGTGTGAGGAGTCCTCTGTCATAGGAGGAAGTGCAGCAGAGGCAATTTGGGATGAACTGACCACAGCCCCTATCCCCATCTCCCTGCACCACTGAGGGGGAGAAAGTAGAGAAAATGGGGAATAAAGTTAAGCCCAAAAAGAAGGGAGGGGTGAGGGGAAGCTGTTTTAAAGATGTGGTTTAATTTCTCATTTTCCTACTCTGATTTGATTGACAATAAATCCAATTAATTTTCCCCAAGACAATTCCTTGTTGCATGTGAAAGTAACTGCATAGTGATCTCTCCGTGTCCTTATCTCAACCCATGAGCCTTTTCTTTTTATTTTATCTCCCCTGTCTAGTTGAGAAAGGGAGTGACAGAGCAGCTTTGGCCAGTACCTGGCATCCAGCCAAGGTCAACCCACCACAACCATACTGATCTCTCAAGAGTCATCCTCAGAATTATAAAACTTTATGTTACAGGCTGTCCATATTTCTGGTAAACCCTTTGGGATCAGACATCAGATAACCACCCACTGACCGATAATTTTCAAACGTGCAAGATAACCTTCGTGGTTCTTTCTGATGAATTGCCCTTGACATGAGGGAGGTTGCATATTTGTTTCTAGTTCTGAATCAGAGCCCAGAAGCAGAAAGGAATTGTGCTCTGGAAACTCGCCATAACCAGGCTCGTGCCAGTCTGTAGCACAGCAGTTCTGCAGTAAGTCTGCATGGTTATTGTCATTACAGCTCATCCTCTACATAACACTTTTTCCCCTGGTTGGTGTCTCAGGAATCATGACAGCCTTGCTGGAGCTATATCAGAAACATCTTTGACAATCCTATGTCCACTCCATTACCTTATTGATCACTGGCAGTGTCTTCTACCTGTCTGAGGTTTTCCCAGAATTTTAGTTGGCTTTTTCTTTTTTTTCCCCTGGGACATAGTTGAATTGAACATGTCATATACATGCATGTATATGTATATATGTACATACCTGCTTTGCTGATGTTGCTGATCCAAAAAAATTCTCATGAATTGCAGTGTTCACAAGGCCTTGAACTGTATCTTCAGCTCTTACTGGGTGCTGAGAGGCTGAGCCTCTGATAGCTGAAAATTTGCTTTGTAAATAAACTGTTCAGCCCATTCTGCCCTGAGTAGATATTGACCCTTTTATTACAGTTAACAAAACTGTCATTTTCCAAGAGCCTCCCAAGCAAATGCTTCCTGTCCTTTCCCACTGCTGCTACTTTGACTATTTTAGTTACTGACAATCCAAGGAACTTATTTGGTTTCTTGTTTGCTCACTTTCCTTCTCCCATAGACCCTGGATATGCCAGCCTGTGAATGTGTATTGGCAGCAGCGAGAAGAAATAAAAATCACTGTGGCCCAAGCAGAATGTGGACATGGAGACAGTGAAGCTCCCCTCAGTGCTTGGCTACCCTGTGTTGGCTCACTGCAAATGCTGGAGTATTCCCAACTGCTCCTTAGATGGACACTGCCATTTCTGTAACTGTGACCTACCTCAGTGCTCTTTCTCTAGTTAGTTCTCAGTGGCCTAGTGGAAGTACTCCTAGTTCTCTTCATATCAGGCAGGTTCTGTGCATTTTGATGGCATCTCATCCTGGGTGGTTTTCCAGTGCAGAGACAGACAGCAATGGCAGAATGGTCTGTGCTCATCCTAGTCTTCCATCTGAAAAAATTGCCTATAGGGACACCTGGTGCAGGATTGGCTTTCCTGGGTGTGTTCACTCATGTGCTTTGATTGTCTGGTAGGTTCTGCCATGCTTACGTTCACATTTTTTTGCTGGATCAGTATAGCTTGCCTGACCAAAAACTGTTAGTTGCACATGCTGTAGTGGAGAGCATGTTGTGGTGTCCTCTCCAGGGCTTTAAGGATGTGTTAGTTGGAAACAGGGCTGAATCTTGGAGCTGAGCAGTCTCCTGCAGATGCACTGCAGCTATGCAGTATGAACAGTGGGAGACTTGCTCTTTGGTTGCCTCCGAAGGTGCTTCCAGAGAGTAGTTGTATATGCTGGCCATAGAGCTAAGTATGCGTTAAGTGGAGGGCTGAACAAAGAAGTGAAGGGGATATTAGTGCATAAGAATGGATGTAAAGAAGAATAAGAGGAAGATTATGCCATTGTTTGAGATTGATTTAGTTAAGCCTTTTTATATTAGACGTTTATTTCTGTGGCCCTCAAGAGTTAAAGGATACCATAATTCATGTACAATGCAGTCTGCTTTACAACTGACACTTAAATTTTTTATGAGGCAGCCACTATTTTCAAAGTATGTCACATTTTCATAGAGTTACATGGGATTGCATATGAATCACTAAAAAATTCTTAATTAAATTAGTAAGTGTGTGTTAGGGAGCCTGTGTTGCCAACATCTGTAGATGTTCATGCTTTTGAATCTGTCCCAGACTACCATGGTCTCTAAAGTAATGATGTAAAATAGCTGCTGCACTGTACATCCACCAAGAAATTGCATCCATGCAGGATATTGTGGGGGTTTTGTCTGGTTTAGAGATGTATTACCCTCTATGGGAAGTAGGATCCATACTGGAAAAAGGCATAAAAGGTTCCAGAGGTTGAAATTATGTGTTATGCCTGGGACCTTTGTTTCTAGAAGCAAATCAGAGAAATAAATTATCTTGACACTGAATTTGGGATTACACTTTAGACCCAGTGAATATTGCCTTTATTTCTTCTTGGATTAGTGTTTGTATGTAAATGTCTTTTCATGGTTTATTGTCATTTATTTTGGGATGGCATGGTATTACTGAGATAATTTGCATCATAAACACAGGAACACAGTTCTGTTAGATGGCATGTATTTGGTATGTTTGCACTGTTGTAATAGCAAATAAAAGTTTTGAATAATCAGTCAAGATTTAAGAACGTTATTTTTTTTCATTAAGGGCATTTTACTACCTCCCATTTCCCTCTCAAACAGGGAGTTATTTTTAAAACTAAAAGGACAACATGTGGTGATGCAAAATACATTTTTTTTCCACGTAATTGGAATATTCAGTTTTGAGTGTAATTAATATATTGCCAATTTTTTTTTGTTTGTGTGTTTCATTAATCTATAAAGAGTTTTTGATAAAGCTGGATGTGGTTTTCTAAATAGAACCTTGGCAGATTTCCACTGCAAGCTAGTTTTTACTGCTATTCATTAGCTGACTTATCAAAATAGTGTAATCAATGCCTGTCATAACATAAATACATGACCCTTTTGAATACCCCAAGTGGCTATATTTGCTTCTCTCTGAAAGGAGTGTATATTCCTAAGGGAAACAGAAGGTCAAATTAACATTGGCAAACTTAGCTTCTATGAGTTTGTCTATAAGGTTTAAAATATTGAATTTTTTTAGAAGCTCATTTTTCATGAATTTCCTTGTATGTCATCTGGGGACATTTTTTATTCTGCCCCCTCCCCCCCCCATGATATATTACTGAAAATTCTTGGATTCTGCTAAGACAAAGGTACAGCAGGTCATATTAACACATGGCAATCAGTGGATGCTATTGAATAAGATTTGTTACAGAAATTTGAAATAATCTTATTAGGTATCGTATGTGCCTGGACAAATTGAAAGAAGTTGCAGTTCTGCAAAGAGTTGTGTAACATTAAAACAATGAAGAGGATGCTGAGTTGTTATTAAATAAGATCCTGGAAGATATTTTATTTTGATTTGAATTGTAGGATGACAGGGAAATGAACTGGATTCTTCATAAGGTTTTTGTATCTGATCTGTGATTTCTGTGGTCTGTTTTATTTTTGACAATATTGCTTGCTTCTGAATTTTGGGGGGTAATTTGCCTATAATAGGAAGGACGCTTTTATATTGTTTTGTTTTAAACTGCCAAATAAAATTTGTTTTTACTAATATATTTATGTAATATATTTTATCTGAAATACAAATCTAGGAAGCTAATTTCTGATTATTTTGCTAGTTTTAGTGCATTTTTGGGTAGATTTGATGGACATAAATAGACTTTTTTAAAGGTACATATTTTTAATACAAATCTTCTGAGGTGATTAGTAGTGTAACGTCAGTAATTTTAGTTCAGCCTTGGTATTTGAAATTTTCTTTTGATTATATGTATCATCTGATGGTATAAAGAATGTTTCTCTTTCCTTGTGAAAAATTAACTCCTCAGCTATAAAGCTGTTTTATGAGAACTACTTTCTGTAAATGTGTGAGGGGACTCTCAGAGGCATTTTAAAGCATGAGGTACCTAATAAATCTTTAGAGGGTTTTGGCGGGAAAGACTGGTGTTAAACTTTTTTAAATAAAACACCAGACTCTTTCTAATGTTGGTTTTTTTTTGGTTGGTTGGTGTTGTTTTGTTTTGTTTGTTTGTTTGTTTTTGTTTTGCTAGTTGAATGTTAGGGTTGCTTTTGGAAAGAGAATTGTTCTCTGATATTTTTCATCCTTAGACTGTTCAGTGAATAATGCTAGACCACTACTACATGAATTAAATATTGTAGAAACTGTAGCTTTATCAGTAATATCTATAGTAACAGACATTTCAGCATTTTACTGATCTTGGATTGGTTTTGTTTGTTTGGTTTTGGTTTTTGTCTGCTGAAAAGCAAAATCAAAAAAACGTTACCCTGTGAATTTTCCAGGTATTTCAAAGACTTACAAATATGTAGTCAAAAAAGATGGAAATTGTATTTTATATATAGTTGTGTTTAGTGCATATCTAAAGCGCATACAGAAAATTCCAAAAGTATTAACCAACAGCAGAAACTACAAACCATGGAAAACACAGATTATACCATGGGATTCCCACCTCCCCCGCCCCCCCCCCCCCCGAAGTTTTAAATTGGTATCTGATATACCAGAAACCAATACATATTGGTAAAAAGGAAGCAAAGTGTGTGTCAGCAGCAGCATGGAACATGTCCTCAAAATCACACCCAAGGATCTAAAAGTGAATAAATCTGACGAGACTATCGTTTAGGTGTAGCATTTATTCTTTCACTTTTTTCTTTATGGAGCTAAGTATTTTTTTAACTACTGAAAAACATGCTGTCTTGTTTGTTTGTTTCTTTCTTTTGTTCCCATTGGCATAATCAGAGCAAACTTAATTTCTTTTAATAGCCTGACAATTCTGCGTCTAACTTGCTGCCTCTTTCTCAGCCTATCATCCCTATAGTGGGACAAGGCAGTTTACTTTAACAAATTCTTATTTTATTACTTCTCTTATATATTTTGTTGCTGTTATGCACAGTGGCATAAAATAGCAGATCAAATTGTGTTGAATAACATCACAAAATTGAAATTTAGTGGCTTTCACAGTATGAAACCAATAAAGAGCTGTAATATTGCTGTTCACATGACTGCACTACTACTGAGTTTTTGGGAACCTTCTTATATATCTATTAGTATGCTTCATTTGGAGTAGGAACTTGTTACTGGGTTTTGTGATATCTACAATTAAAGTTTCAGTGTGATATAAGTGCATGATTATCTCATTTATCTTAATTGCATAGGCATTACTTTGCCAAAATAAAACATGCATTTATAAAGTCAGAATACATTCCTGAGGGCTTGTTAGAATATTCAATAATTTATTATATCTGTACTTTGCTAACAGAGAGTTTATGGCACGCACATAAAATGTTTATTTTTTACATTGTTAGCATGAGGGCAGTTCGTACTATAAGAATATATCCCCAGAAATCATAGAAGATAGACATAATACTGAAAGTTTTAGGATGTTATCCATAAGAAGTTCCGGGTTTCCTCTCTGAACATTGCTCTAAGGATATGATTTGACTTTAACTGATCTTTTTATGCACCACATCTATTTCAGACGAAGCTGATGTAGCTATAAGGTTCTGTTCGCAATTTGAGACTGGGACATTAGTTAGGTCTTGAAATTTTATTGAAAGAAATGGACTTTAGTAAGGAAACAAGAAAGGCTGTAGCAATGTAATGAAAAATAGAAAACTCTTTACCTTAATTTCTTTCTTTAGCTAGTAAGAAGTAGAGAAATTCAGTGGGCCATCATGAAAAGCTGTGTGTGTTAAATCTGCCTTTTAGAATTCATTAGTTCATTGCATAGAAAAAAAATTAAGCAAAAAGCATAACCTGGGATTTTTTTTACATTAAGATAAATATTGGCATTTCCCACCTTGCTCAGCAAAAAGATAAGTAATGGTACACGTGGCAGTGGGAGGTGATAGTCAGATACCACTGACATTTCCTGACTTCAAAATTTGCTGCTCATGCCAAACACCTAAAAAGGTCTAAATGCATGTTCCAGGGGTGTATTTCTACTGTTTTCTGCCCTCCTTTGCCAAACTGCATCTATAAGTGACACAAAAAGCAGCAGTTTGTGGGGTTTTTTAAGATTTGTTTTTGTTTTTTTTAATTGGGAATTGCCATTTGTCGGGGCTTGAACATTTAGGTTCAACAAAGAAATATCCTCGAGCTTCTGTTAGAGATGCGAAATGTATATGAACTCTTAGCACTGTGTCTTCTCTAGTTTGAAGATGTGCAGATCCTGTTTTAATGCTGCACCTCCTATCTTTGCCAATGCGCACAGGAGTGAAATTATTGCCTTTGTTTAATTTTTGTTTTTTCTTTGCTATTTTGAAATCTCTCTCCAAAACAGAAACTTCCAAGTTTCACATATGCTATTGGAATTCCTGTGTAGTAACTGGAGTTATTTATAGAGCAGGAAGATCTGAGATGGAAAAAGCAATGGTAAAAGCTACATTGAAGTAAAGTATTTGGAGACCTCTTACCTCCTTATCTTCTACCTATGTTTAATGTCTGTAGAAGAAGTGAAATGTTCCCTCACTTCTGTGGAAATAAAAACAGTTAGGTGAGATGTGCAGAGTTAGGTGCATGTAAGGGAAGTCTGAGAGTGAGTTAGGATCTGAGAAACATCCCCTTAGCTGAACTCCCAGTACTCCTCCTCATTCACAGCTCAAAAGGGAATAGAGATTTCAGGCATAACGTTTGGGATTCTCATTTATGGCAACTTTATGGGAACTTTGCTCCTAGCTTAACTCTTTTACTATGCTTCAGGGGTTGCCACTTGACTGACAGAGTAAGACATCTCAGGTATTGACTTGTAACTCTCTTTATGTCTATGGAACTGTTTTAAAATACCAGCCTGGTTTTGGTCACCTTAATCCATAAATTTAATCTTACCCTGAATATCCAGTACATTTTCAGTGTTGGCAAATTGAAGACAATCCGGAATCAACGAGAAGATGGTTCAAAAAAAGAAATAATAAGACCCTCTTTAGGCCTTAGCGTCTGCAGAAGAGGTGACAGGTAATTTAGGCAAGCTAGATTTACTAGGATTTCTATACACTTGTTGGTAAAAGTGACTAAGTGGTTGTGTCAATTGATCAAGCCTCAGTAGAGGTGACCAGAAGAGAAGAGGAGAAGAGTAAGCATAGGCTGTATGTCAAGCATCTCTCTTTTTTTTAATACGAGTGCTGGAGTACTTGCCTGAGATCCACGAGAAGACCTTTGAGTAGCCCCTGGAGGAAGGATTTCTGTCTCTCTACACGTTAGCTTAGACCAACTTCTGAGCTGCGAAGAAGTGACTAAACCCCTAAAAGCACCCCTTGTGCATGCCAAAATTAAACCCCAGTGGAACCAGGGATTGAGGGATTTTTAAAACAGAAAAAGCCTGTATAAGGGTTACTATATTTCAGACTCGTAATCAAAGCAGTCTTTTGAAGAGGCTGAAATCAACTTTGGTCCTTGATCCTTTGGTGTTAATGTGCAATGTATCAATCATTGCATAAACACAGAGGTTGCCAGTTGTCCAGGGACTAGTTCTGATGAGAGACTGGAGAATTTGTATCTGTGGGTAGATGGAACACATAAAGAGTATGCATCGTTTGATATTTTCCTATTGATTAGTCATTTCAGTTAATAGAAATCTTAATATTTACATTCCAAGTTTATACATATTGGATAGTAATATCTTTCTTTGTTAAAACAGACGCAGTACATATCTTACATGTCATGAAAATAAAAGTATTGTGACAGAAACTTTTGTTACTACTTAGATGAGAGATAAGTAGCTAAATTACCTAGGATTAATATTTAAAGTTATGGAAAAGCAGCCCAGAGGAAAATTGGTGTACTCCACTGAATGACCAAACCAACTTTTGGCTAAACTAAGTGCAGCCCATTGGAATTGAAAACTGTTGTTTTCCTGTTACTGTCATACTGAACACTGCTCTTATGGAAACATGCAGTTTCCCTCTGTCATCCATAGTATTCCTTTAATTTTTAATATGGTTCAAAAAACAGATGTCTAACAGCAAAGCTAGTTTTTCATTATTTATGTGTGCTCATATCTTTAGCATATACAGTCCAATAAAACATCCACATGCTTTTCTGTCACTTTTCATTTCTACATGCTAAATGAGAATTAGTTACACATGGTAGTTCTGTACAAATGTGGTCATTGTGTCACAGTAGATTCTTCACACTAGTTCCTTCTTTTTAGGGGCATGACTATATCTAGTACTTATGAACGTAAGGTCTGTACAGTTTCACCAGAAATATGAGAATTTTTGGTCATTCCTTCCTTCTCACTGTCAAATACAGAACCTTACTCGCTCAAGGTTAAGGGAAAAGTAGTTTTGTGCTTATGGTAAATGAATGCTTTGCTTAGAGGACAGATTCATTGAAAGCTTTCCCAAACTCATTTTGTTTCAGTTTGTACTGTGTATGTGGTCTTGTAGGTTTGTTACTGCTGCTGTTGTCATTCTACTTAGGATTTCCTTTTTCTTTCCGTATAGCTGTATCTTAACCCAGAGACTTTAAAAATGCTATTTCCTATGTGTATTATAAATGTTATTTATTTCATCAGAGGTTTGTTTTTGTTTTGTTTTGGTTTTTTTTTTTTTTATTTGGTTGGTTGGTTGGGTTTTTGTTTTGGTTTTGATTTTTTATATTTTTTCTTTTTCTGTTGTACTGAAAATAAATAGATGACATCTTACAGTCAAAATATTATTCTGGGCAAAAGGAGACATGCTATAACATAAACCCAAGAATTTACTACTTCTCTATTTAAATCTTAGCAATATAATAAATAAGACAACAAGCAGGTTCAAAAATATGGGTCTAAATTAATACAGCCAAAGTAATTTTAGTCAAAATACTCTTAAAATTATTAAAAAATATTGGAAGAAATATTGGCCTTTTTCTCAGGTGGTGTGCTCACCTTTCCAGCATCCCTCTGCGTACCTTCATCAGCATTAGGTTTGACAAGAAAGAAACTGAGTCTACACTGAAAGGGTCAGTGAGAAATGTGTTTTCAGTTCAGTGTGATTAGTATGGCACGTAGTAGGAATAAAGTAAGCCAGACTAACCTAAATTTAACTAGGTTGATACTCTGGTCAGTTTTTTGTGTCATCTGGCTTCCAAATCTGTATTAGTTATTTTTGGAGTAGTTTGTAGTTCAGGAACTTGAACACTGGGTAGCAGAAGAAAAGGCACAGATAAAAAAAGGGAGACAGTCATGTGAAGAAAAGTCAGGAAAGAAGTTTGCTAAGGTGTTGTACTCTTTGTCTGTTTATTGCCCAGAAGGACACACATTATCTGAAAAATGAAGAATTTTGTGTACTTTATATCTTAACAGTCTAATCAAAGAATTCTTCTTTAGCTCAGATCTGTTTGTTACAGAAGACTAAAAGAGGAAATAGGAGAAAGAATACTAGTAAAGGGAAGAAAAATCAATTATTACATATATACACTTTCTACTATCTACTAATTTCAATGGTGTTTCATTCATCTGTCCCATGCTTTTCTGCATCCTAAGCCCACTGGCTTCAGTTGCGGTGAGTAACCACCATCATGAGTGCATTGCTGATGCACTCTATTTTGGGAGTTCCTTTGTTCTCTGCCAGGAGGACTGTGATGTTGATATAGATGGTTTCTTCTTCCTCAGTCTAGTGCTCACTTGGGACTATTGCATGTTCCTTATCATACCTTGGGTTTACTCTTCAGTCTGTAAATTCATAGTACAGTCAAATCTATTACAGAGCATCTAACACACAGGTACTATTCTTTATGCTCTTTGTTACACCAGCATCTGGTTTTGCCCAATTTCCAGGTTTGCATTCCTTTAATTCACTATTGGTGGGCTTTTTTTGCAGTCCTGGGGTCTTCAAGGATCCGCTTGCTTATTGTCTCATGCATTTACCTCAGTACAGTACACTGTGTCCCCACCCGTGAGGCCTCTGTGATCATTGCATGCCTGTGTTTATGTTACACCATTACTCTAGGACTAATATTTCCTTCTTCAGAAAATGAACTGTTACTCCTTTCTGTAAAAATTATGATTATACCACACTATTCAAACAAAAATCTAATATGCAGCTTATAAAATTAATTTGTTTTTCAAAAAAAAAAAAAAAAAAAAAAGCTCCAGGCAGACCAAGACAAGTCCGGTCAAAGGGAATCTGACTGGTGTCAGCCCCAAGGCCTTGCAAAGATAGTTTCAAAGACAGTGTGGCTTATTACTAGCAGCAGCAATATGGTGTTTGTGGGCTACAGGGCTGCAGTTTACAGGGAGGGATAAGTCTGTAAAGGATGACAAAGAGATGTGACACTTGAAAAGCGTCTACTCTTTCCAGTGTAGGAATAAGCTCTTGAGTACTCATATCCTGACTTTTACCCTTTTAGAGTGTTTTTTTGTTTGACCGGCAGTCTGTTGTTTAAAAGGTGGTAGTAAAATATCTTCACTGAAACAAATACAGTCACCGCTGACTCTATTGAACTCAGTTTAGTGATCACTCTGGCTGCAGTTATGCATGCTTTCTGTCATACAGCAGGGCAATTTACTAAAAAATGTTCCCAATAATTTTGACAGAAAAATGTTCTCCAAATTTATCATGCAATACATGAGCTAGAAATTTTATAGTGTATTGGATTTCAGTAATTTTTTAGAGAATACAAGAATCTATTTAAAACTAGTCTTTTCGATTTTTCTTATGGTAGTTATGCACAAATGCCTACATGAAAGAAATGGTAAAAAAATAAGTAGTAACTTTGATATTTAACTTACTCAGTTCTAGAGTATTAACTCTTACAATGTATTCCAATGGTAATTTGTGGGTTTTGTATGTCTTTTATTTCTTCAGCAAAATATAATGGAACCCATTGAGATAGATCTTAGTTAAAAGCATAAAAGAAAGTTTTTGTATTGAACAGTTTCAAGTATGACCAGACAAAAGATGTAAAAAATTGGCAGAATAGGAATGTTAATAATCTCATTTTACAACTGAGGGAGAACTATGTTATAATTGGATACAGGAAAGTTGTCAAGCTTCACTTAATTTCATTGTTTTTGGAAAAACATCTTGGCTTTTTTGGAATAACATCTTGGCTTTTCCATACTCAAAGCTTTTTCTCTTTCTGAGATGTTTCTTTAAAGCGTGTTTGTCGTCATATATTATGAGTCTGGGACAGTTGCCTGTGATTATATGATTGCTCATGAATACTCTGCTAATGGTATTTTTCCTGAAGAAAAATATTGACTCATTTGTTTTGAACTCCTACTCCACCCACATGTGGTAGTGTAGAATTATGTAAATTTTGTAAATGAGAAAAGTAAAGTTCTACCAAGTCTAATGGCATTTATCTAAATGGGGGTATCTCATTTCACTGTGTTTTAAGTGACTGTTATGGAAGTTCTGTTGCATCACATGTGAAGATCTAGGTTTTTATATTGTATCCTTAAAAATATTGTCCTATAAGAAATTGTAACATAACAGAATATTCCCAGTAGGTCTCTTGGTACTAATTAAGCAAACTAAGTCTTACTTCTATTTATCAAATTTATTTGCTGTGTTTATTCAGTTAAAGGTTTTCATTTTGCTATGATTTTATAAAAATAACAACCCTTAAAAAAAAAAAAGAAAAAAAAAAGTCTGTATTTTTATCAAATCAAGACCAGCAAAATTAAGAAAGATTTTCTGTTAGATTTGGCCTCTTCTGGCATACTTTGTTCTGATGAAGTTCCTATGCTTTTGCTTGGTAAGAATAGCAGTTCACTCTAAGTACATTAAACATATCCTGGCTGTTTTAAGCCATCCCTCCATTTGTTTCAAACTCCTTATGGATAAGAAGGACTTTATATTACAATTTATTTAAGGCATACCTTTTTAAAAAAGGCATTGAAGAATTGAAAGTGCTTTATTGCACAAGAAACTCTCTGATAATAACATTGTAAGGAATTCAGCAAAAGAAGGTGGTGGTGTCCTCTTTTAGGATATCCTGCATTTTTATTGTAAAATCTACATTGATTTAACTGTCTTTTTGTATTATTACTGTTTTTTTTTCCTTTTCATAGCAGATATGCTTATGAAAAACTGGAAACTTGGCTACAAAGGATTGATTGCAGTATATGCTATTCCAGAAGTACAGTGTGTATATGTATATATATATATATATATATACAATGCTTAAATGACTATATATTAACTAGGACCAAGTTTTATCATGGCAATATTTGAAAAATCCCTGAATTCTCCTGAACAGACTATGTATATGTGGAACTAACAAATAGAATGAAGAAATAGCAAAGATATCTTTTGTTCTGAAATTTGTTTGGTTTTCTCATTGCTGAATTTTTCCTGTTTTTCATTGGCAAGTTAGGGTTGGAATTCTTGGTTTTTGACATTTATATTCTTGGAAGTCATGATTTTTGGTGCTCCTGACCTTTGGTTTTCAATGAAGAACTAGCAAGTCAATGGAAAAACAGTTTGAAGACATCTTGTTTTAGAAGCCAAAAATCTTTTCAAGTTGAATTGCAGACTTTTTCAGAGCATTGACTTTCTCTAGAATGTAGGATTTGTGATGTTTTGTTTGAAACTTTCAAGGATAGAATTTTGGAATAAAAGTCTCCTTGATTGAACTCTTATGTAGTTTAAAAGTTTACTTTTATCTTAGGAAATGTCTTTCTGATATATGGCTTTAGTGCCTAAAGGGAATCAGCAGGTATGAATCACACCAGGTGATAGAGGTATGATGGAGAAGATTGAAACTGTGATTAGGGTTCTTAATTAGCAAGAATCTACAGGCTATAAATTAGTGCCAGCAGAAGTAATTAAACTACTTTATTTGAATTTGGCAAAAAGCATACTTAGCATTAGGAGGCAAACTTAGTGTGAAAATTAAAAGAAAAAAAGTACTTGTTTGTGTGGTGCAATACAGGTGTGTTTCAAACACATTTGAAACAAACATGACCAACTCATTTTTTTCTGCTGTTATTAGAAGCTCGTGTTTGTTATTTAAGTGATTTTTTTCCTATCCTGTTTCTTTTCTATATGTGTACTCTATTTGTCTTTTTGGGTTTGGGTTTTTTTTTTTGGGGGGGGGGGCAGCGGTGGTGTTTGGGGTTTTTTTCATATTTTTGGTTTTTTTTATGAGGGCAGTTCTAAACTGTTTGGAGTCAGACATGTAAGGAATAACACCTTTTCCTGGTGTAACTGCTTTTGCACTCACTTTATATGCAAATATCTCCTGGGTTCAGAAAAGCAAAGTATTCTTTGAAGGTGTCCCTGGTGAGAGAACTCTGTGAGTTTTCAAAGTTCTTTTGTGTGTCTGTGTCTGTTACACCAGTCTGCTCTGACTGAATATGAAGCTACTGGACAATACACAGTTTGCAAATAGACTATGCCCTGATCTTGAGCAAATGTTTGGACATTAGGGATCTCCAAGACCTTCAATGTTTTTTTAATTACTTTAAATGTGATCATTATCATTCTGATTCTCTCTGCAGCACTGTTATAGGAAACAGAGTGCTGTTGTGGTGTGGTATGGCCAACAGACATTTTGCTTTTATTTTTTCTGACTAGTAAACTCTCTGCATTCCTCCCACCCATTTTTCCCTCCTTTCTTTAGGAATATAAATAATAATTTTTAATAGCTTCCCTTTTTGCCTTTTGTTTTGTTTTGTTTTGAAAATGTACTGTAGTCGTACTGTCTTGTTTATATGAGATGGAAAGCTATATTAACTGTATGATCCCTAATCACATCAAAATGACCTCTCTTAGTATCATAGACTGATGCTTTTAGTGACCTTTCATCCAGCCTAGTTCTGATTCCTCATTCATCATCCATGTGGCTAAGTCTGTTGTTCATATATTTGATTATAGTCTTCTGGATGGATAACATATCAAGAGTTTGTTGAATCTGACTCTCAAGATGAGTCAGTTTTACTCCTCCTCCCTCTCCTACTCCTCCTGACATTTCTGCATCAGAAGGAGTAATATTCTGAGTCATTTTTTTTTAGAGATCAAAGGGAATTCAATCTGAGGAAGCCATATCCACACGCATCAAACAGGAAACTTTCAGAATATTGGTGCAACCTATTGAACATTTTTGTGATCCCTTACTTTCTGGCTTCTGACAGCTTCCTTGAAAGTTTTTTTCCCCTCCTTATCTTTTCGGTTCAAGAATCAGTAGATCTGAAAAGCAGAGTGCTAAGGAGACTGTTCCCTTTGATTAATAAGTGAATATATTTGCTGTAGAGCAAGAATGGAACATCTTGTAGCTGTTGGCAGCATTACTAAAAGAATAAGTATCCTCATGGAAGAGGCAGAGCATAACGAGGGTTTTGATATGAGAAAGAAACCGTGTCTTAGAATGGCTTTCAATACTTGTTGCATTACTGCAAAAAACTATCTGTTTTATTCTGGACATGGTCCAGTGACTGCAGGAACCAAAGAAGTCATTTTCAGGCACATATGATTCGGGAACAGGACATTTTTTTTGCTATTTGACTTCCTTTCTTCTTTTCTGTCAGAGGCGGTCTGGCTTTGAATGTCACTTTCTGATGTCAGAAAGTGGCATTCATATTTTTTTAGCTCAGGAGGTTGCCACTGCAAATCTACATGAGATGACTCATTTTCTGTTATGAAGTGCTCATACATGTACTGCTAAAGAAAACTAGAGTGTATCATATAAGGCATTTAGGGAAGTTGTTTTGGTCAGTTCATCCCAGGATAAGCAGTGAGAATGGAAGTCCCCATTTCAACATGTCCCATTCAGGGGAGATGATATGCACAGGATAGTCCCCTGTTTTAACTTCTCTAGTGGCTCTAGTCATATGCTAGTTCTCCTTCTCTGCTACTACTCCTATAAAGGAGATGCCAGGGAAGTAGCTGGAGCACAGCATCCTCTGGCTGTCTCCCTAGCTGTGTTTTGACTGGATATTGTTCCTGACTGTGACAATGTTGAAGTGTTTCCTTGTTTAGGACTTGTATTCTCTGAGCCTGGGACAGAAAACACTTCTGTTTGCATCCCATCATGGATCTGCTGCATCCAGCAGATTTTTGATGCTGTAGAAAATTTAGCAGTCTGTGTAGATCACAGATTTCACAATCTGCTCCTAAGAGCCAAAGACTACCATGCATGAAGGAAGCTTTACTCTTGAAAAAACCATTTGTTCAGGATCTACCTCATTTCAACAGTTTCAGCCATTTTATTCCCCTCCCAAAAAAAGAGAAGACAAAGGTACAAGAACACAAATATTCTGCTCACAGTCTACATTGAATTCAGTAGATTATTTAGGTTCTGACTACAGAATTTGTCCCTTGGACACAGCAGCGTCTTTTGAGTCACGGACATCAATGGAATGTGTATAAAACACAATTTTGGTCCTCACAGGCAGTAGTAGAATACATTTGTTGGACCATGGTCCCCCTGTTTATCAGGGGGATTCTAGAGCTTGTACACAAGTTTGGGTGAACATGAAGGAAATTCATTAATTTCTGCTTTTCTGGCTGATTTGAAAAACAGTGAGTACAATGCAAAGCAAAGTTCTCCATGGTACTTAGGGATGTCCAAACTGATTCTGTGTGTTAGAAGGGAGTGTATGTATTATAGTCTATATGTCTGTACATGCATGTACTTATGCATCTTTCAGGATCTGGGCAAAATTAATTTCTCATAGATTCTGCTATTTTAATAACTGAATGTTATTGTAAGGTTGCTTTCTAGACTGGTAGACGGGATTACCAAAGGAGTGATGCTCAGTCTGCCACTGGGTGATTCAAAGGAAGATTTTGTACAGCAGTTCATGACAAGATATCTTCCCACATAATAAACAGAATATTTGGGAAGAGGAAACTTCATTAACTATTAAAAAAAAAAATCAAAATCCATGCAGCAGAAACTTTTAATAAGATATCAGAATTCCAGAAAGGGGTTTCTTGTTTTTGGAATAGATACACAATAATTGAAAAATCACACACACACACACACACACACACACACACACACATATATATATATACATATGTGTATATATATATATGCAAATTATAATTATTATAAATTATATAACCATAAAATCAACCATATAATTATATATAATTTATAGAATATATATACAGTAGTGTATAAAATTTTACATTTATATATATGTGTACAAATAGAAACATAAGGAATGTTTCTAAGTCTTTCTTTAATCATCTTACTAAAAAGTTTTTCTTGCATTGTTGTCTAAGTTTTATACCTTCTGAAAACTTTTCTGTGTAAGGATACATCTTAAATATTAATTTTGCTTGATGTGTAATGGTGTATGGCAAAAGAAAAGGTTATTTGATTCTTTCTGTTGTATAAGAATATTTGGATATCATGCACATGGAGGATTATTAGTATGCTAAAGTGAGCTACATTATTGGTCTTATAACCTTAGTCTGAAGACAAGTGATGATTCAGAGATCAGGACTTTAAGCATGTGAGAACTTTATTAAAATTGTGAGACTGTGAGGAATTTGGCCCCATGAACACTAACATTCCACTGTCAAGGAATTGCCTGGTGTGATAACTCCAAGCATTGCTGGAGGCTGTTTCCACTGGGCCATGAGGGCTCCTGCCCCTGGGCCGTTGCAGACCTGTTGCTTTCAGTTTGGCAACTGCATCTCCTCAGCTGCTGGGACCAGGCTGCTGCTGGGCCTTTTGGAGGTAGCGAGGGCTGCGGGGATGCTGCCAGAGCTGCATGTTCTCCTCTGGTTGGTTTGAAGGGTTTAGGTTCTTGGAGGATGTGACTTCTCCTTCCTCACAAGAAGCAAAGATCCAGTTTCTGCATTGGCAGGAGCACAGTGTCTTGGAGTTGGGGTATTTTGCTTCCTACTTGGTGCAGAACTTCTGTGTCCTTTGGCAGATATGAAAGGCAAGGGATCTGCTTCCCTAAGTGGCAGAACATCAATGTGTCTCCTGGTTGACAGTCCAAGACATTATTCTTACTGGCTTTGAGGAAGGGAGAAAAGTTGAAGGAAAGCTTTTAGTGTCTGAATTCACACTGAGGTACTTTGTAGGGAGATATCTGGCAGTTCCTTTTTCCTGTAAAATAATGTCCAATACTGATAAAACATTATTAATTTCAGTTGAAAGTGTCTTAGCTTCCCCAAAAGCCTGACAGGAAAATTAAAAGCTGTCTAATATATGTTTTCAGCAAACATTCTCATTTTGTTCATCATCTTCTGTAAACAGATCTTTTGATGTGATTTTATCATCAAATTTTATCATAAATTTTATTAGTTACCATTTTCCTTTCATACTGTTAGCTATTCATAGGGTGTCTAAAACATTGCTGTGTAACAAAATTAAAAATTTGTGAAAAGCACCCACCAGCAATAACAATAATAATAAATTCCTCATATCTGCTTAGGGAGTTGACTACGTATTTGAAAATTTAGACTTGTCCTTGTAGCAAATGATGGCTGTGAATTGTTTCGGCATATTATCTTCCATGGTCATACCATGTCATTAGTTTAATATTTATTACGCTTCATTAACTATATACAAGTTGCTAAATGATTTAATTTTCATAAATGGAAGCTATCTTTGCATAATTCTAATAATTAGGATGTTTTACTTAGAACTTTTCTCTGTTTCAATGTCAGGGAGAAGAAATTGCGTGTTAATGAGAAAACCTGCTACTATTGGAGACATATTTAAGATAGTTTAGTATTTTTCTTGGGGCCCAAGCAGATGTTGAAGCAAGTGAAAATAATAAGATTTTATACTTTGTAAATACTAATGCTGCTTATTTTGGGCAAACTAAGCAAATTCTTATGTTTCAAAACTATTTTGTGTCAGCAGTCTTGTTTCCTTCAGTTAGGACATGCCGCCTTCTCACAATACTTCAGGTTGCAAACACGCATGTTACAATAAACAGAGCATAAGCTCTGATGTTTAAATAGAGTGTTACATTCTCTGCTGTTAAATGAGTAATATAAGTTGTCATGAAATACTGAGATTTCTCTACATGAATAAAAGTACTCGTAATTCGGTAAACTATCAGTAGCTTAAATTATGATTGAAAACAGGTCTATTCTTGGCTCTCTTAAACGTAGTTTCTATTAACTATGTTTCACTAGTCGACACATGATAAGCAACCTGACATATATCTTCTTAATAAGTACAGCAAATAGCTGTACAGAAATTTTGAGTCTTCAATCCTGCCTAGGTCTGTTTTCTTGTAGAGCAGATCAAGAGTTGTTTGGAATCACAGTGGTTAGTGAAGCTGCAAAGGGACACTATCACCTTGAGTCAGATGTCAGTAAGGAGTTTCTGTGTATAAAAGAATTAGAAAATATCAGTTATAATTGAGGAATATATTTTAGTTTGTTTTAATATTTCAACTGTTAAAAATGGCTAGTATCTGATGGACAAAATAAAAAAAACTAATATAAAATAAAAAGAAAGTGGCTAGGTAAGCCATACTATTAAAGCTGAATATATAATGCAAAAAATATAATAATCATTAATATGAAAAAAAATGACTTTTATGGTGGTTTCAGTAATTCAGAAAAATGGTAACATGGAAACAAATCTTTTAAAAATGAGTGATTTTTGATTTACTATTTCTGTTTAAAACATTGTTTATTTCTGCTAGCCTCCAGCTGAGTTACAGACCAAGGAGGATAAGCACCAAGGACTCCAATTGTACAAAATGTCCTTGCTGAGATACTCTTTCATCTCTTTTACATCAGGCTGTATTCATACTTGAGCTCAAATAACCCTAAAAAACTTCTACTCTGAAATCAACAATGGTAAAGTCATTGTTTTCTCATATTTTACTACATGTAATTTTCTACTCATTATTGAACTATACTGAGATACATTTTAAATTTGTGGGTTTGGAACTTTTCCCGTTTAGTTGATATATGCTCTTTTTTCTCTCATCATTTTTTACGTTAGAACAAACAAAACTATTTTCACAAAAGGTTGAATATTTTCCTTGCTCACTATTTTACAGTGTGGGCTTGTCAGTGATAGGCTCATTTTCTGGACAAAATGGAATAGGCAAAACATCCACACTGGTACTTGGAAGAGGACCAGAACAGAGGTCCAGATGCAGAGGAGCAATGCTTGCAAAGCATTTTGGTATCACTGACATTTAAATATGAATCTGTGCAGAAGTCACAATATTTTTCTTCTGAATTTGTAAACTTAGGTTGGTTTAATAGTTATTCTGGTTTACTGTTTCAATAACTATGCTGTAAAAAATATTCTCCCTTAGGAATAAAATGTTTAATTAGCTCCCTTTAGGTGATGAAAAATAGAAATTATTTTAAGCAAAGGAAATCAAAGAATGAGTTAATGGAAAAATGAAACTGTCATCAGCACATCTCAGCCCTCAGACCTTCTAAAATATCAAGACCACTTTGAAAAAAAAGGCCCGAGGGTCAGCCTTATCCTTCCCATTAGAGTATTTATTATATGGAACTGAATTATTTCTTTTTTCCTTGATTTTTTTTTTCTTTAACATGAATTACTTGATGTAATTTTCCTAGAGGGACCCCTTGACGTTTGTGGTAGGCTACTGATTTCTTGGAATTTACTCCTTTCTGTACTCTGTTGAAATTGTAGCTGACCTTATTACATCTTCCATTAAGTAGTTTTAATGTATTTTCCCTTGTGTAGACAATTGTAAGTGTGGAAGCAAATCCTTTTTCCATTCCCATTATGTTGAGCTTGGTGATGGCTCTTAGTTTCTTCCTTTCCTGTGCTGTGAGCTTCCTTCACCAAATTCACTTTACAAGATCCTCTAATTCCTTATTTATTTCCCTTCTGGTAAAAAGCAAATTCAGCTGGTCCAGTATGTTACTTAAAGATTTCATATATTTCCCTTTATGTAGTTTTTTTCCACAATGTGGTGTTTTTTAAAGAAAAATATGAACCTTTTTTAATTAGAAACTGAATTCTAAAATTCAAGTTCCTTCCTCACATTTTTCCCTTGCTCCAGAATGCATCCTTCTCGTAGTCTGTAGTCTTTCAGAATAAACTTATTCCAACGTAGAGTCTCTGTGGGCCACAGTTCCTTAAGGAATAGCCACTTGCTCTGACATGGGACTGTGGTGTGGATATCTGTTCCACTGTGGTCCTCTCCTTGGGCTGCTGAGTGGCAACTGGTTCCACTGGGGTCCTTTCCAGGTACTGCGTGGGAATCTCTGCCCTGTTTCTTGTAGCACCTTCTCCCCGTTCTTCAATGGCCTTGGTGTCTGTAGGACTGTTCCTCACACTTTTAACTTGTCTCTCTTCACTGGTGTCTGATGGTTTTGCCCTTTCTTAAATACGTTTTGCCAGAGGTGCTGCCATCATGGCCAAGGGACTTGGCTGTACCCTGTGGTAGGTGGGTTGGAGCCGTCTGGAACTGGCCATGTCCAGCCCAGGGCAGTCCCATCCTCCCCTCACAGACCCCTCCAGCAGCCCCCAGGGCTGTGCACCAACACTTTGTTCAGTGAATCAGAATTGATTTTGCTGTGGTAAGTGACTCGTAATCTTTCCTTCTTCCCTTTCCTTTGTTCCTGGTGCACGTTTGTAGGCAGTTGCTGGAGCAAAAAGCAGGAGAGTGCCTTGCATGTGAGGAGTGCCAGTTTACGCACTGCTGGAGGTGACAGTGGCCCTTGGTTCAACCACCACAGTGATGGGAGCCTAGTGTTACATATGAACCTCCACAGAGTACAGTAGAGTCTTCGTTTGATTCTACATTTTTTTGGTGAAAGAAGTTATCCTGAAAGGCCCTGGAGATACCACCCTCTCAAGAGCAGTGCTGCCTTGGAAACAGCTGAGCTCTCCTGCCTCTCACAGGGGCGTAATAGGTTGCCAGTGACTGAGCATCCTGATTCATAAAGAGTTTCCAGCCCTGACATCTCTGAAGACAACTAATGAAATAAAATTTCATGTTGCTTTTTTATTGAAATGCAAACAAGGCATTGGCAGAAGAGGGGGAACAAAAAAATCAAACCCAACCCAACCAACCAAGAAAACCTCCTCAGTCCTTGAAGTACCAATTTGATCCAGTCAAATATTTCTGCTTTCTGTAAGAATTGACCTTTTTCTTACATGGAAGGACATAAGCTTGACGTAAGATGGTCAGACTCAGGCTGATAAATTCCTAGCACATTTCGTTCAGAGCCTGTATGACTATGTTATATTTGTATGCAAATATAATAAAAGTTGGGACTAAAATGAGGGTGAGTAAGCACTGGAAATTGAATCTGATCATAGGGAGGTGATAAAAGTTTATCTACAATTGAGTTAGCAGACTAGACCTCTATTTAGCAGTTAATTGGGACTGACATTTTGTGTACATTCTTGTTAATTTTATTCTGGATTTGGTATCTAAGCCTCATGTAGTTGAAGATATACCAATCTGATTTTTTTTTTTTTTAACAGAGTGAGTAATATGTACCCTTATTTTGTAGACAGAGGATGGAATTGAAAAGCATTTGTGTGTTTTTTTTTAATTTTTTTTTTTTTTTTTTTTTTTTGTGTGTGTCAGTTTTCTCTGGTAATCTCTTTTTCCACATCTCTCAAGGCCCTCAACCTCAGGGCAGGGATTGGGGGAATGAAGTTCCTCACATTGTAGTGGAAGATCACGTTTGAATCCACCTTGTACATACATAAGTCTGTGGGACCCAATGAGATTCATCCCAGAGTCCTGAGGGAACTGGCTGATATATAAACAACTCTTAATCGCATTTCAAAAATTGTGGCAGTCACTGGAGTTGTAAACAAGCCTGTATCTTAAAAAGGAAACACTACACTTAAAAGGTATTTTTTGGTGACTCCAAAATAATACATGAATAAATGCACTCCTATAGGTGATAATTTTGGGAAAGAAAAGGAAAAAGCACTTAACCCTGGTCTTTTACCTACTTAAAGCATTGATTCTGTACTCTCTTTTTCTGTACCCTTTCTTTGTCCCTGTTACCTTTCAATGTGGAAGGAATTTCTTTAATGAGTAATGCTCTGAAAATGGTGGCTCAAAAAAAAAGGATTGTCTTTATGCATCTGTATCACAACAACCCAGATTTGCAGATAGCTTTGTATCTGTGTGCATGCTACAACAGACAGATTTCAGTTAAAAACTTGAACACATCTTTTATTGTGATTTATTTAGCAACAGAATTAAAATAATAACTTCCCTCTAGCATGAAGTGTCAATAGAGTAGTTGCTTTCTGCAAACTGCAAAGTCAATCTTACGTCAAATATAAACCACTTCTCTCTCCCTTTGCTTTCCCTTTTGAATGTTATTGCTAGAAACCAACAAAAGACATCTTTAATAAATATACACATTAATTAAAAAGAAAATGAGAAATTTATTACTTAAATTTGGCATTAGAATTAAAGTTCAAACTCAGTTTTAATTACAATATTTCTTTAGCATTCTTTTCCACTTATTTACTTTGCTTATATGTATGCCTAATGTAGAATTGAAATAATAATTAAAAAAATAAAAGAAGGGACAATTCCTTTGTACTACTTAGAAATCTAACCTGGTTGATCTTACCATAAAATATATTGATAAAGGAATAGTATCATTATTCATGTTTCAGTAAGACTCAGTGATTTCTAAAATTCAGTAACCATGGAAACACAACTGGGTAACATAAGGAAGAAAGTGAAGGGGTAAATTTACAATTAGTCTTTTAATCAAAAGTTATTATGTGGATTCTGTTTTTACAGTATACTTGAGCTCATTTTTATATCTAATCTCTTACCAGTGTAAGTGTGCAGTATGTTGTATATATGTATATGCATACACATATGAAACATATTTATGGAACATATTTAGTTGAAATAAAAGGTTTATTTATTTTTTCTTTCCATTGTTTTTATTGCTTTGTGTCAGGTTTGTTTGTTCGTTTGTTTTTGCATTTTTTTTTTATTATTCAGTAAGTTCTAGCCAGCAAGCTTACCAGCTTCTCCACCTTCATTTTTGTTTCATAGAACTTTTTTTTTTCCCCCAAGTGAGAGTTTGAGTAATCTTCCTGAGTTATAAATTAATTTTAAAAAGCAAATTTATAAAGCATTGCAGTAGAATACTCTAGTAAGAGCATTAGAAGGATCACAGATGGATTATTGGACCAAACTGTAATAAAAATGTTACAAATGTAAGGTAAAGCCAGTTTCTTGTTACTGTATAAAGCATGTGCTGTTTTTAATGTGACAAATTGCAGAACTCGTAGGGTTTTGTCTAGAACTTGGCACACATTCTGGTGCCTATCTTTTACATTGCTTGTGAATGTGGACTGAAAATATGTATTCGCTTTATTAGAAAATATTCCCCAGGTATTTCTGGACTGTGTTATTCATATAATGACCTGGGTTATGTTTTCTGTATCACTGTGAACCTCAACCTGCTATCTTTTCTTAACATTTCTAATCTACCTGAGGACATACTGGTTTGTACGTTGGAAAATATGTTGACTTCTGTAGTGCTAATAGCAGCAATTTTTGAAATTATTCTTGCTTTCTCTCAGTATCTGGAAACCTTAAGATGAAATATGTTAAGTGAGAAGGTCAATGATATTTTGAGATTTTGTACTTTAAACTTTTGAGATTTGTAGTTTGTGACTTTCTTTAGGATAAGCGTCTTTCTGCCTAAATTCAGCAGTTGTTGGGAGGGGAGTCTTTTTTCCTGAATCTCTTTTTTTGCCCACATTTCCTGCACTTGTCTTCTATCACATGGAGGAAGCCAAATATGAAGCTAAGTCCCAACATGTATTTGCTTGGTTCTGATGCAACCTCTAAAATGCATCAAATGTCAAGCTATGCCCACTGTGAGCAATTCATGAAGAAATTGCCTGAACATTTTGATCATAATCAGGCTTTTATTATGAAAGTAACTGGCATAGAAAGACACCTCTAGAAGTGTGAAAACAAGCAACACAATGAAGTAAAAATGATAAAATTGAGCACAGCACTGGCACAGTACAGCTGCTGTCCCTGGCAGTGACTGCAGCCTTCAACAATAGTCTGTGACTGCCAGGAAAACCCATTTCCCCAACTATGGGGAAGTAATTTCTCTTGGTTAATGTTCATTTTAATATCAATGAAGAGTTTGAGCCAGAATCCCATCTGTGAAAAACTCCAAACTTTGGTAGACTGTGTGTGTTCATGAAATGGTCTTATGAAACCCCTTTATTTTTAAGATTTACCTAAAGGAACACTTTACCCCATCTAACTCCATAAGTAATTTTCTGTATATTTTAAATTCAATGTTGGTGACCAAGCTTTGCAATCAAAAGAATATATTTGGTAAATATATTTATTTATATAAATGTATAAAAGTAAAGGATAAAAAAAAGTGAGGTAAAAAGAAGTTTAAAAACAAAAAAACAAGAAAACATATGTAGGGGAAAAAAAAATGATCATGGAAATAATTTGCACTGTAGGAAGTGAAATCACTTCTTCCTTCCCTGAAATCCGTATGGTAGAGGAGACACCTCATTTTCAGTGGAACAGTGTGTAGTATGGCAATACAAAAACACAGGTACTGTCTGTTTTTCTATCAGGGGTTTTTACAATTTTACCTTGCAGAGGTGAGGACCAAAGAAACACTCATTAAAAATAGTCTTAAAATGTTTATAAAGATGGTTTTAGAAAAAAAAGCTACCTACCCTAGTGTCTTTTCTCTGGTCCTGTGCTCATCCTTCCAGGCTACTCTTGGGTCCTCAGGTTGAGGGTTGATGGCTTCTTCTTGTCCACAGTGAGTACAGTTGTACAATCACTGTCCTGATGTCGTTGCTGGGTGGGCTGTGATGTTCATGGTGGGAGTCCCCACCTCTTCTATCCTGGAACCTCCTTGGGTTTCTTTTCATGTGTTTCTCTACCCTTGGCTGCTACCTTATGGGAGCTTTCAGTTCAGGGCACAGCTTGTTGGCCTTTACTAGGAATGACAGAAGTTGTTACTGGCCTACAATTTATTTTAAAAGTAGTTTTGGATGGAGCCAGCCACATTGATTTTGGCGAGAATGGATATACATCGTCAAGCTAAACATCTGTCCAGTTGGTTCAGAGAACCAGGTTTATATTTCTAAGACATCTTGGATTATTTGTTCCAGGTATCAAGGTCTGTCTCACCATTCCATCCAAATATGAGGTATTTACAGTGGAATTAGCTGAGCAGTTTTAATTTATGGCAGCAGCTTATTTCCTGTAAGTGCAAGAGCTGTCTTCTGAGAGGTGCATAGCAAGTGACAGCAGCAATGTGTCGGTGGCTGGCATGACATGGATTTAGGTTTGGAAAAGGGAGGGACCAAGATCAGTGATACAAATATGGCAATAATATTGAAATCTCAGAGATTCTCAAAATTAGAAGTCTCTCCCTAAGTTTGCTTTAGTTCTGCACTGAGCAGTAGCAGTACCTTTCTCAGCCTAAGTTTCCAAGGGTAAATTAATATGAAGAAACATTCTTCTGGAAGCAGTCTGTTATGCTCTCACCACACAGGCAGAATACCAGAAATCGTATTCTACCAGTCTGACTCTGCACATATATTTTTATTTATTTTTTCAACCGAGAGAGGGGAAAGTTTATCAGAATCCCAGAATAGGTTTGAGAGAGAGAGGTGTAGCATATCTCAATCCATCCTTACTCCGAGAAACAACAGCTTCAAAAACAAAATAGTGGCAACTTTCATTTGCTACACTGCACTGCAGTATCAGTTCCTTTCCAAGCAACAGCTGATCACTGCACCCTGCTCAGCGCGTGGTAGCAGTGAAAAAATCCATGTGCTTGTGTAGGTGTAAACGTGTGTCAGCCTATCGTGCCAGTATCCAATTCTAATAGTAATAGATGGGGCTTTACTGCTCATTTATTAGTAAGTGCTGAGTTATGGGGAAGTATTAAGAATCAATGACCCATCAAATGTAGGACCTTAGTTTTCTAGAAAACTGTGAGTTTGCTTACTGCTTATTCAACTGGATAGGTTTTCCTGCATTCATATATTTCTGTGTATTAACTGCTTTATGGCTCCCTGTGGTGAAATAAATTTTTTACTTCTCAACTTGTGAAATGCTTGAATTGCTAATTCCAGAACTGTTTCATTCAGTGGTTACAGAATGCATCATTTATAGTCATTTTGAAGTGCTTAACATAGAAACCTTTCAATCCTTCTCTTCTTTGAATTAGCAAGTAAACAAATTTGCTATTGGAGGAAGGATTTGAAGGTGACTGCCAAAGATCAGTGTGGATGAACTGTTCTTAAGCAATTAATTCTACTGTTGATTGAGTTGACTTACATTTTAGCATGAATATGAGCTGGGGTGTTTGGTATCGATTTGGCTTGGGCGTAGTAAAACTGGCAGAACATATATGCATCTATTTTTGATACTGCCAAGCTTCAGTTATCCACCTATAAAAGCATTTTATCATTAGGTCTTTTATTCCAAAAGAGGTGTATTGTATTACTCTGTTTGCATTCCTAGTGGCACAGTTGAGGGCACATCATGAAAACAGAATATTCTGCTCTAAGTATTGCTGTTAGAGCCAGTCTTCAGAAAATACTTGGAAAAGTGTAGAGGAAAGATGATATTATAGATGATGAAGAGAGTTGGGATTTGAAATAGTTTCATTATGCCACAGTCATTGTATGAGACTGGAAAAGGGACACTGTCTATTAATCCATTTGTACAAACTATAGTTACCTTCAACAGATTAAATAAAGATAAGTGATTCATATTTGAATGGTGTTTTGGGAGATTTGAACAAAAAATGTTATCATTTACTCTAAGTGTTGCATAGGATTTAGAGTGGAGGAATGTTTACTGCATTCACAGGGAAAACAGAATTTTGGGGTACTTATATGCATTCTTTTGTTATTTGATCTACTTACCTGTTCTCCGTCCTTGCCCTGTGCAGTTCAAAAATCTTTTAACATACTGTTTTATGTAGCTAAATTTCTTTCTTCAGTTGTTACACCTCCACTTTTTCCTGCTGACCTTCCTGGATCAACATTCCTGTACTTGGAGATTAAGTGGTTGACAGTTGTCTCTTTTGATTTATTTCTTTCTGTCCCTATCTCCTCTTCTGTCCTTCCACTGCCTGAAAATGTAACATTATGAAACTCAAGGCTGTGCAAAATTATCATGTACTCATTTTTTTCTTTTTAAAATTTGTTTTTCCTCAATATGAAAAGCTTATCTAGCTCAATAGATAGGTTTTTTTCCCCAGAAATTATGTACTGACTAGTTCCTATCTATGTACTTTTAAATATTTATTTGAAAACTTAAAAGTAGTACAGAATTTTCAAAAAATCTGCTTTGGAGGTTGCATTGGCCTGTAATTGTGGATTTGGTAACAGATTTGTGGAATTTCCTGTAGATATGTCCTGGTTTGGTTTTGTATTGGATAGTGGGGGTTTTTGTTTGTTTTTTCTGTGGACGTTTGTCTTTATCAGGGATTATTTGTCAGTTTTTGATGTTTAGTGTTTTTCCATATTGTGGAAAGGCATAGGTTTCTTTTCTATGCCATAATCTGTGCTTTCTGAGTTAGTTTTTTTTCTTCTCCTTTACAAACTTTTTTTCTTTTTATATAAGATCCAGTGATCCACGAGTATAATAAGATGCAGCTAGAGAATGGTAAAAAAATCCCTTTCAGTAGAAAACATTTTTATAGTTTTGTGGGTAGCATGAAGATGCTAAGAGTATAAGCAGTTCTTAGTGTCAGATCAAAATAAGTGATAAATTGGAGGAATGTTTTTCAGTCAATAAGATGAAGATCAATAAAGACAAATGCTAACTACTACAACTTAGAAATGAGGAATCAAATGTTTATGTACAAAATAGGAAATCAATGTGTAGGCAGCAGTAGTGTATAAATATATCTGAGTGTTAGAAAAGAGCACAAATTGAAATTAATTAATGATGTGATTTTCTTGCATAAAAAAAAGAGCAAATAGCCCTGGGACACACAGACAGGAATGTCATCTGCAACACATGGGAGTTGCTGCTGAGCTTTTTTTCAGTGAGTGGGGTATCACAGAAGTATTTTGCATGGTCTTGGGCATTAGGCTTAAAGAAAGAATCAGATGAATTGGACAGCCTCCAGAGGAGACAAACAATAACCAGCACCAGATATTAGAAGGACAAAAGAACGTCTCTTAGTCCTGAATAAAAAGGTTGAAAGGTGTATATGTCAATAATATTGCAAAAGAGGTTTGTCTTCTAATGTAGGAAAGATTACTATGAGCAGTGATGGTTCTGTTTTCCAAATGAAAACAAATAGAGCAAAAATAATCAGCATATTCCATAATGCTGAGAATATGGGATAAGAAAAATCTTTATATATAACACAGCTGAATACTTGGAAAAACTGTAGGATAACTGGGACTCTGAATGCTGTGATGCAAATCTGTATCAAGAATATTCTAAGAGTATGGTGTCCTGTCCCAGGGAAAGAGGGATGGATGGGGTGTGGTGTGCTGACTCTCTCTGGATGGCAGGTACCCACCAAAGCCAAACTATGAGGGGGAGAGAAAATACAACAAAAGGTTCATGATTTGATTAAAGGCCAGGGAAAGATCTCTAACCAGTTATCGTCACTGTCATTTATTACCAGTCAAAATCAGAGCAGGATAATGAGAAGTAAAACAAGTAAAACTTTGCCCTCACCCCTTCCTCCTTCTTGGTCACCACCTCCTCCCCTCCAGAGTCACAGGGAGATGGGAAATGGGGGTTACGGTCAGTTCACCACAGGTTGTTTCTGTGGCTGCTCAGGGCGAGCAGTCCCTCCTCTCTCTGGCGTGGGGTCCCTCTCAGAGGACACAGTCTGTGACAAACTTCTACATTGTGGATCCTTCCCAGAGGCAGCAGTTCTTCATGGGTCCCTTTCCACAGGGTGCAGTCCTTCAAGCCTTCTTCAGTGTGAGTCCTCCGCAGGGTCCTGAGTCCAGGAAACCTGCTCTAGCATGGACTTCCCTCTCCATGGGTCAGCAGATCCCTGCAAGGACCGTGCTTCAGCACAGGCTTCCCAAGACGTCACAGCATTCTTTCAGGCTGCTTCTTTCAGCTGCTCTGACATGGGTTTCCTTCATGGTATGCAGGTGGAACTCTGCACCCAGCTGGATCTCCATGGTCTGCAGGGGCACACCCAGCCTCACTATGGGCTTCACCATGGGCTGCAGGGAAGTCTCTGTTCTGGTGCCTGGAGCACCTTCTCCCTGTCCTTCTGCATTGATTTTGGTGTCTGCAGAGTTGTTCCTCTTACATGGTCTCACTCTTCGTTTCTCTGAGTGCAATCACGTCTGCACAATAACTTTTCCTTCTTAAATGTGTTATCACAGACATGTTACCACCATCTCTGATTGCCTCGGCCTTGACCAGTGGATCATCTGTCTTGGAGCTGGCTGGCATTGGCTCTGCCAGAGATAGGGAAAGCTTCTAGCAGCTTTTCACAGAAACCACCCCTGTAGCCCTTCCCCTGCTACCAAAACCTGGCCACAAAAATGCAATACAAAGAGATGAGGCCATTATTATTCACAGTTCTAATTTTTTAATGATTTTTTTATCTTTTGTGGCCTATTTAAACCAGTATGTGTTTCTGAGGTGTGATAATATAAGCTTTGGAAATATTTCAATGGGTTTGTATGGCAAGATTTTTATGAAGATGTATTAAGAAGTTTTAAAAATACATAAATATGTATGTACATATATACATTATAATGTGCAAATATATATTTGTAAGTCTTTATATATGGGGGGTGTGTGCCTTTGAGTTTTGTAAGCAGGTATGTTGAAAAATTAAGCCAGTTACTGGGTACAAATCCATCTCTTCAGAACTGAAATAAAAAACTCCATGGTGAAAGTAGTTGCTTTGTTTAATTTAATTATGTTCATTTAATATACAGTTTGAGAAACAATAGTTGAGCGTTTTTTCACCTGTGGGACAGTAGAAGCTGAGAACAAGGCTGGAGGTATTCAAGTTGTTAGCTCTGTGGGATGAAGAGTCAGATAATTATTACCTGTGGAACATGGAAAAGTTATTAAGGGAGAGGATGAGTGAAATAATAATGTGTCATTTTAGGCCCATGATTTTTAGTATATGGCAAACCTATAAGTTTTAGTCCCAAGCTTATCTTTTCAAAGTATTTGGTATGTCTCTGTTGCGAAAAAGATTGAGTGATTAGAAATTTAATAAATGCTTTGTGGAAACTTTTCTTCCATTAAGTGCATGTCTTGTCTTTTACTGTTTCATATGAGTTCTTCTGGTATTGGAAGGTCTGTTCACTTTGCCCTACTTAGTTTTATAACAGCATTTGGTACTTTACATATGTGTGCATGCACAGGATCCATGTGGTTGGCTCAGTTATGTCAGGTGTTTATCCCAGTTGTGGACTGGCACATTTAATATTTTTCATTCTAGTGAAGATTTGTTTACTGCAGCATATGTTGATAGTAATTTCAATGATACGCTAGGATTGTTTTAAAATTAGGCACATGTGAGGAGGTTTGGGTTCCTGATTAGTTACAGTGAACCTTGTACACTGAGGAATTCTTTCAGTTTTTGAAAATTATACCTTAGGTTCTTAGGTACAAAATCTTTAAAGCAAAATAAGTTGTTATTGAAAGTACTAATGCATCATGATTATTGCAACAGGTTAGTAGCAGGAGTGGTTTAAGTATTCTCATCTTCTGAACATTTTTTTGCAATAGTAAATAGTAGCTTTTACACATATTTCAATAGAGCGAAAATAAAAGCAATCCTAGCCTAAAGATAAATATATATATAAAGTAAATTGCTAATTCATGATTTCAAACTGTAGGTATAATCTGTTGCAGAAGGTCTTTTATGCACTTTCAGTTGAAGAACACAGAAGTTGTGATTATTTGCTTTTGTAGTCATAATAAATGGAAAAGAATTTCTGGCTAAATGGCAGAAGAATATTGCTTTCAAAACAGTATAAGTCACTGTAATGTTAATGGGAGAAAGACAGTGTACAAATATGATTGGTCCTATAATAGCTTTCTGTATGAACATTGGAAAATGTTTGTCAGTTCTGAGAATAGGTATGTTGCGTGTCTGGAAATGAAGGATGGAGACAGAAAAGGGAGTTGCTGTATGCTCTGCTGCAAGGACAAGAGCTACCATGGTGAGTTGTAAATGCTACAGCAGTTCCGCTGTCAGTCAAAGGGAATGACCTACTCAGGCCTTGTTGGATTTCCTGATGGAAAACCACTTTGAGACAAAAAAAGGACTTTGTGTCTCAGGCCAGTAATAGTAGCCATTGCTGTATATAAAAAGTGGGCTCTGCTTTGGGAAGGATTGGCCTTTTGGAAAACCTTGGAGTGAGCAAATAATCTCCAGTGATACTTTCGACAGAAATTCTAAGTGAATAGTTTGTATTGCCATAACTCAAAAGGAAAGTCTATATAAAATAGGCTGTATTGAATTGTAAGATTAACAAGCTTAATAAACATGTAGGCTTTTTTGTTATTTTAAACTAATTTTCTGTAATATTTTGTTTGATTTGCCAAAGACAGGCTTCTAGATTCATTTGCTGACTTTTAAAAAGGCTACTTGTCTGTGTCATGACCACCTGAAGGAGAAGAAGCATTTGCACTTAAACCTTCATGGCAATGTGTGCTTTGATAGACAAGCTAAAGTAAATGTGTCTACAGCCTTGTAAAATGTTATAACTCCCTGGCAATTAACAGATTTCTTTTGGAAGTTGCTGGTCATTTTATCAAAACCAGCACTGCAGAACACAAAGCAATCACACCAGTGCTGTATTTCAACTATGCCAGCAACTTCCTTGGCATTTTACCTTGAAACAACAAACAGAAGGTAGGTTTGCAGGTTGTGCTCTGGAAGGGTGGGCATGTCCCCCTACATGTTCTGAATCTGTTGTGGCCAGCATACCTGCTGGCAGGATAGGCTGGATGCAATCCTGTACTGCTGCAGCAAAACTTCCAAGTGTTTAAATGTGCAAACTGTAAAAACTGGCTTAAGTGCAAGTAAGGCAGTTACCTGTCTGCACTGCCACATGCAATTTAAATGTCATGCTAAGCACATCTTAAAGACAAGCTTAAGTATGACATCCACACTAGTGCTGCACTCATGGTTAGGTTGTTGAATTTTGGGATTTGTAGCCACTAGTTCATACCCCCAAAAATCTTGCTGGAATTTGATAGCCTCTCAAGGCATGGACAGGGATTTGCAGGGAAAAAAATTACTACTAATTTACATGTTAATCAACCTTTTGTGAAAGTCTGCCCATACCCCAGAATGGGCTGCTAGGACTAGGTCTTTTACTATATTTGGCCCAGGTACTGTTGGATGAGTACAAACAACTCTGGCAATGCAGCTGACCAGCAGAAGATTTACCTCTGCAATGGAAATAAACCCTAAGAATTACAGATTTGAAAAACAAATACAAAGGAAGAAGGATGGGAACAGAGTCTTGAAATGCTAACACAGGGAGTGAAAATATGGACATGTGACTTACCAATTAACAGTTTCAGTGGAAGATTATTCTGCAGTTATGTAGTCATTACTCTTCCATGAGTTTCTATTTCTGATAACTGATTTTGGCATTGTATTTATATGTAGGTTTGCACACAAACAAACATTGCAAAATTTTTAAAAAAAATCATAAATAGACAGTTTTGGTGAGTTTGTGTTTTCGTCCTTCATAGATATATATGATACAAATCTGAATGTAACCCGCATACTGTGCATATGACAACTACATTTTTGATCTCAAAATTTATGAAAGAAGTGAAGGAAGAATGGCTGACTTAGCCTGTACTGTACCATGACTCACAGGAGTCTTCCTATTTGCCTTAGTGAATGTCTGTAGGGAGAGGATGCTGGCTGCATCTTTTAAATTGCAGAGCCAAGTATTGGAAGAGAGGATCATTTCTAGAGCTGCTCATGCCTGTGAGTCTTTAGAGACAGCTGCTTAAAAAGCAAAACAAAACGAAAAATACTGGCAGCATGAAATGTAAGGAGTCAGAAAAGAGATTTCCTAGTGTTCAGTTTGATAATAAGTGGCATCAATTTCGAATGTTCACAGGATTATGTTTGGTGTCTCTAAAATTAAAAAGAAAATAAGAAAAAAGCATCATAGAACATTAGCATAATTGTCATAGTGTAAAGGCTGTGCATGCAGTCTATTCGTATTTTCCTATCTGTCTGACTTGTGTTAATTAGCAAAAGAGCAATTTCTACAAGATTGCTTAGATAAGTGCTGCATTTCAAACCCCATATTTGTAGAAATAAGGCCAGAGGTTCTTCAGCTCATGAAAGGAGACAAACTCTTTTGAATATTCTATAATATGAGTACATGAGTGAAAGTAGTTATTAGTGAAAGATAACAAATTGATTTGAGAGGTACAGAAAGGGACAACTAGTATGATGATGATCTTGGAATCATAAAATTGTAGAATCATTTAGGTTGGATATAACCTTTAAGATCATTGAGTTCAACTGTGAACCCAACACTGTCAAGTTCACCACCAACCCATGTCCCTAAGCCCCACATCTACATGTCTTTTAAGTGCTTCCAGGGATGCTGACTCAACTACTTCCGTGAGCAACCTGTTCCAGTGCTTGACCACCAGTGAAGAAATTTTTCCCAATGTCCGATCTGCACACACTCTCCCCCAGCAAAGTTGAGGCCATTTCCTCTTGTCCTATTTCTTCTGACTTGGGAGAAGAGATTGATCCCCACTTGGCTACAACCTCCTTTCAAGTATTTGTAGAGAATTATAAGGTCATCCCTGAGCCTCCTTTTCTCCAGGATAAGCAATCCCAGATCCCTCAGCTGCTCCTTGGGAGACTTGTGCTCCAGACCCTTCACCACTGGCGTTCTCTGGACATGTTCCAGCACTTCAATGTCTTTCTTGTAGTGAGGGGCCCAAAACTGAACACAGGATTTTTTTTAGGTGCAGCCTCATCAGTGCCAAGTACAGGAGAATGATCACTGCCCTGGTCCTGCTGGACACACCATTCTTAAAACAAGTTGGGATGCCATTGGCCTTCTTGGTCACCTGGACACACTGTAGGCTCATGTCCAGCCAGCTGTTGAACAACAGACTCAAATCCTTTTTAACTGGGTTGCTTTCCAGTGAGTCTTCCCCTAGCCTATGGTGCTGCATAGGGTTGTTGTGACACAAGTGCAGGTTCTGGCACTTGGTCTAGTTGAATCTCATGCTTTGGCCCATCAATCCAGCCTGTCCAGATCCCTCTGCAAAGCCTTCCTACTGTCCAGCAGAGCAACACTCCCACTCAACTTGGTGTCACCTGCAAATTGACTGAGGAGGCACTTGATCCCCTTGCCCAGATCATGATACCGATGAGGTACTAAGGCCTGTCAAATACTATGCTCAAACTAATTTAAGCTAGCTGATATTAGTACTGATAAAATTATAACTACAGGAAAAGGCTTAAAAATATTCATCTGAACCTAAAATTTTTGAAGCCTGTGCTGGACCTCCCCTTGCATTAGCTCTCATACTATGTTTTTGAGTTTGGTAGTATCAACACTGCCTGATTCTGTCTACGGGAACTGTAATGTCTCAGGGACTGTTACAGCTGGATACTGGAGCATCCAAAATAAATGAGGGCACAGACAGTACTAATCTGAAAATATACTTCCCACTGGGTCATTTTCTAAACTGCAAATTTGGACTCTGTTTTAGGCTTGTCCCAAAGATATCTATTGATCTTATAACACTGTCACATGTTATGCATCTTTGGCTACACCCCCTCTATACAGACAGATGAAAATCACTATGTTTGGGTATTTTGATACTTTTTCTTTGTAATGTCATTTTGTTGATCTCTAAAATATTTTTATTTACATTACAAAACCAAACATTATGATCCAGTTAGGACAGAGAGACTGTAAATATAGAGAGACGATGTCAGCATGCATTGTTGGCTTCAACACCCCAGCACAGTGTCATTAAATCTCATTTCTGTTGGAGAGGATTCCCATTCAGCTGTTGTGCAGTGCAGTCAGAATGAGTTCAGTGTCTGTTCACATCTGTGTAGATATTCGAATTGCCAAAAAAGTGTAGAAGAAAAGGAAGGCAGAGAAGGAGGAGGAGAGAAATATGTTTAAGGTTACACACTGGATTACCAGTGAAGCTACTGTGTTAGTTTAGTCTAGTCCTTGCTCAGTGATGGCACATTACTTTACCTTCTACTGGTTTTTATCTCTCCTGACCTTTACAGAAAATTCAGTCCCTTCAACTCATTGATTGTTTTGGTAGCTCCAATTCCTCTCTCTTTTTTTTTTTCTTTTTTTTTCTTTTTTTTTTTTTTTTTTAATTTAATGGAGCTCAGGTACCCAAAATTACTGCCATAGTTTAAATTAAATTACACTGATTATTATGCCACAGACAGGCTATCACATTGGAGGCGTATGATGGGGTACCCTTAGGAGTTGTTAGCTCTTTGCTATATTCTGTTATACAGCTCTACTGTGCTCACTGTTTACTAGCACCTCTAGTTTTTTATTGCAGTATTGCAGTTGCTTTGTAGGACAAAATCACTTGTAAATTAGCCTTCCAGCTGTATTCCATTTTACTTTTGTAGTTTTAATTTCCTTATGTTGCCCAGGTTTGTTTATTGCTTAATACAATGTTCTTCAATAATTTTGACAGTATAATCAAAAAATTATCATAGTTTCTATTCTTTTGTTTTTACTCATTTAGATAGTATATTTCTTCTGGAAAAAGTACTTTAAAAGTCATATTTAAAGACAAATAGTTACTGTTTTCAAGTCTGCCAAGTATAGACTATGTTGCTATGTGCATGGACATGTTTATTGCACAGATAATATAATGGTAATCTAATAAATTCTAATAAATCTAATCTAATAAATGTAATCAACCAAACTTGACTGGATGATTTCTTCTGAACAATAAATTTCTTGTATCCGTAGTAGGAAATGTATGTATATCAATACATATTTCTATAATATTATACTTCAGCTCAATACTAATATATATTTCTATAAAATCATACATCAGCTCAAACTCACAAAATATATGTTATTCCTGAATATTTGTAATGCCATATTCATAGTGCCCAGACTTGGACTTAAATCTCTTTGTGCTGTGCAAAACAACTCCTGTCCCAAAGAGTTTACAGTGGAATGCCTGAGCAGAGGAGAGAAGAGTTGAAGGAGGCAGCATGGTGCTACTCTGTGCAACATGCTGTGGTTATAGCTCACTGGCATCTTATGCACTCGTGTTTGGGTACTTTGTTGAAAGAAGAAAAAGTATCTCTTACTAGAATAACTGATACACTTGGAAAAATCCTCCATAATTTCACATGCTTCACAGGTCTGAAACAGACTTGAAATACATGCTGAAATTGCTCTGCAGTTGACTAATTCATCTGATGATTTGAGATGCAACAGCAGGCATTTCTGTTGAGCACTGTTTTACATTAGAAAAAGGAAGAGACGGCATCTTAACAAGAATGTTTTAAAACCAAATTTCAAGAGCATAATGAAGTTTTGGAAGGAGAGTTCCTACCAGTTGGTGTCACAGTAGCAAAGGCGTATGCTTGAATCTTTGAGCTTGTCCAAGGCATGGCAAACAGCCATAGTTCCTATTTTAATTAGAAAACTTGGTTTTACCATCACTTTGAGAGTGCCTGATATTTGCAAAATAGTATGTGAATAGTTACAGTAAGCATTCTGGAATGTTTTGGAGGGTTTTATGGGCTATTTAGGAGATACTTTGATCTGAGGCAGGTGGCATGTGGCCTCCTGTGCTTTCAGAAGCCAGTAGAATTGTTTCTGTATAGGTTGAGGTTGGATTATGTTAAGAGAACAGAATTTTCTATGGTTTGATTATGCTATATAATTGCTTATAATTGCCTATCTCTTCATTTCTAGTTTCTATAAAATATTTTTAGCTGTGGATTTGGTGGGGTTTTTTTGTTTGTTTGTTTTTGTTTGTTTGTTTGTTTATTTGTTTATTTTACTAAATTATTCTGTTGAGTGTTGTTGGAATCGTGGATGTAGTTTCATATCCATGTTAAGCTTTTAACTTTGTTTTTTTACCACCTCAGATTATAGACAAATTTTTTATAGACAAAAGACAAATTTTTTGCCTGTCTGAATGGCTGCCGTAGCTGCTTCCTAGGCTGCCTAGAAGTGTTGGTGCGTGGGAGTAGCGTAAGTGTCCATGTTGTTGGCCAAGGGCTGGTTGCCTAAAAGAAGAGCTGGCCAAATCTGCAGATAGGTGATTCAGGAACAGTCAGCTGTGACTTAGTTCAACATGTATTTGCTGAGGAGGCAAACAGTCTTGTTGAAGGTTTGGCTGTTCTTCTTCCTTAGTGAGCCAGAAACCTTAGGTGCTGTGCTCCATATCAGTACTCTTGGGCAGCCTTGTGCAGAGAAAGGAAGCACTGGACAGACAGACCAGTTGCCAGCAATACTGGTGGAAATAGTCCTGGTACTGGCCTTAAACTTTATAATATAAATAGATTTGTTTAGAAGATCTTACGTATATTGAATCATCATTCTTTGCTGGAAAAAGGCTCACGCAAAAGATTAGTGGATTCAGTTAGAATAAAAAATCACAGTCATTTCCATCTCTCTTTAGAATATGGAGAAATGATAAAATACTGCATTTGCTGAGGGAGTCAATAAGGATTTGATATTATTGTTTATTTTTTTTGTGCAACTGTTTCTCTTTATTTCATGTTCATGATAATTATTTTCTCTTGTGTTTCTACTGTATGTCTAGTGTACCTACATTTTTTGCTAAGAATGAAAGTATCCTTATTTTACCTTATTTTCATTTTAATGTCTGTAGAGCACCTCTGTGAGTATGCATATACACTAAAATAGACTAGCCATTCCATGTTGCCATTTGTTTGTTTGTTTGTTTGTTTGTTTGTTGCTGATACGGAATGCATGGAAATCCCTAGTTACAACACAGAGGGGTTAAGTGTTGTTGTTTCAGTTTCCTATGGTCTTATTCTTGCCTTGAGTATCAGGAAATGCCCAATTTAGTGGATTGAGAATTCCAAAAGTAGCCAGGGAATCAGGTTTTATATCATAAAGTGCTCTAGGATCTCTGTGGGTTCCCATATTTCTCGTAGAAATGCCCAAACCATAAGAATGTTATAATATTAAGATTTCTTTTTAATCACTTCTGAAGGGTTTTGAAATTTTATATTGATCTTTTGAAAGTTAAAAGAAACTCAGCATTAAATATTTTCTGAAGAGCAACACCTAACTTTTGTCTGACATGCTGATTCAAGTAAATAAGACTTCATGTTAATAGAACTACTATTTGCTGATATTTTCACATTGTATATATATATATATTATATATTATATATATAATATATTATATATATGTAATATATATATAAATATATATATAAAGAACAGAAATAAGATAGGACAGCCTATAATATTGAAGATGTACTAAATAATCAGCAATCATAGATTTGTAATGTTGGAAAAGGCCTTTAAGATCATGAAGTCCAACCATCAACCCATCACCACCACAATGTTTACCAGAAAACCATGTCATCAAGTTCCAATAAGTGATTTGGAAAAAAATGAACCTAACTATGCTATATTTGGAGTTGAAATATATATATATGAGTTGTTCATGGAGTGAGTTTAGCAAGTAGTCTTTTGGCGTGAATAGTACATATTTGAGTAAGACTCAAATATTTCTTCTGAGCAACTAATTCAATGACATTTAATTAAATTATTCAAAACATGCTGTCTTTGGATAACAACAACAAAAAAATGTTACTTATGAGTGTTCATCATATCTCAGTGAAATCCACTGATATGTTTTAAATCTGGCTATGAGTGTTCACATACTATAACTCACTGCATAATTCTATGTGTTCCATAAATAGAATGAATATTTTAAAGTGGTACATGTGTGGATTTGGAAGAAAAACGGAGCTGTCACTAATGGAAAATTTATGCTGGCAACTGTGATAAAGGATCACATTGAAAAGGATTTGGGGGGGGGGGGCTGTTTTTTTATTTTGACTTAGAGATTGTGTGGCAATGAGAACCATTGAAGCATATTGTACTGATTAAATGTAGTACTTGGGAGTCTCAAATGTCACAAAACATATGGAATACTAGGAACATTCATCACTGTTTGAAGGGACTGTCTAAAGCCTTGATAGCCTGGTCTAACAATAGTGCCAGTAAAATAGTCAGCAGATGAAAAAAAAAATAAAAATCTGGTAGGATGAAAACAAGTGAAATAATGTTGGAACCAAGAGCGTTAGACTTCTACAGAATTCCAGTTTCTTCTTCCTCCTGCTTATCTTCCTCCTACTCTTTTGAAGGAAGAACTACGATTGCAGTTAGGAAAAGCCATACTGATGCTATTAGTCTTAACCTAGCAATAGACAGACATTGAATCTGCATAAATGTTTAGGATTTAAAAAGAAAAAAAAAAAAAAAAGAAAAAAAAAAAAACCAAAAAAAACCAAAAAAAACCCCCTTTGAATGCAAGAGGCCACAGACTTTATTTCAGTGAGAGCACACTTGAGCATGTGAATATTGCTCTTGCTAAATCAGATGTGATTTTTTCTCAGTAAGTGGTAATAGTGATCATTCTAATTTTGGTGGAGAAGGGAAA
Source organism: Dendrocincla tyrannina (assembly GCA_035047865.1). NCBI lineage: Eukaryota > Metazoa > Chordata > Aves > Passeriformes > Dendrocolaptidae > Dendrocincla > Dendrocincla tyrannina. The sequence continues at coordinate 15,864,517 of JAWWMP010000041.1, forward strand.
GACTGTTATGACAACCTAATTTTTAAAATGTCTGTAAAATAGTGTTTAGAAAGAGGGAGAAGGTAGCTTCCTGGAAACAGTCCACAAGTATAAATAGGTTGTTTCCTCACTTATGAGACCACATTTTACATACATTTTAGATAAAAAGGAAATTGAGTGGTTATTAATTGTCAAATGTTTGAAATCCATACAGGAATCAGTTTCCTAAAATTGTCTTTATTCCTCTTCCTTCTAGTATCTCACGTTGAAGCTTTATGTGACGTATAGGCAGAAGTTGTGTTCTATGGGACAGACCTAGACTTACTATTTTGCATAAAACATAACTTTTTTTGAAAAGAGAACATATAAGAAACTTTCACTGTTACAAGATAACATATGAAGAATTTTAAAAATAATGTAACTAGCAAACTGCAGTGCTTAATCATATCATGTTTCTCAGAGCTATCTGACAAAGAGGCAGGGCTCCGTCAGGTGTTGAGGGTTACTTGAGAAGACAAGTGCTGGAAGTGTCCAAATCTTCCCACTCCCTCCTCCTTCTTCCACCAGCTTTTGTTGCTGAACACAAATGCCATATGGTATGAAGTATCCATTTGGTCAGCTGGGGCCAGCTATCCTGGCTGTCTTCCATCTCATCTTCTTGTGCACCCCCAGCCTCCTCACTGGCAGGACATTCTGAGAAGCAGGAAAGGCTTTGATGGTCTGTGAGCCCTGCCCAGCAATAACTAAATCATCGCTGTGTTATCAGCACTGTTCATTGCAAATCTAAACCATAGCCACATATCAGCTACTGTGAAGAAACTGACCCAGCCAAAGTCAGTAGGGCTTTTATTTATTCTCTGTGATTTACAGATTCAAAATTCTGTGCAGGAATACTGCAATGGTTCAACAGAAATATATATGTGTCTTTAGCAATTCCACTGTTCCATCAGACAATGCTACATTATCTTTTCATGGTGAAATTTCTGTTTAAAACAAGCTCTTTAGACTAAGTAGTCTTAGCTTTAGCATGCGCAAAGAAGCAAACTTGCATTTTGATTACTGAAATGTCAGGAATACCAGGAAACATAGCATGTCAGTTCCGTAACAAACATAAATAAATAGTAAGAATACCTGTAGTTTTAAGACATTTAATTCAGATGGAAATTAAGCACCTTTATGAGTTAAAATTATGTTTTGATCAAGAATAACACATAATTGCCTATTTTTGTTTTCCTGTATTATATAGATGTAGCACAAAACTTTTTATATTTACTTATAAACTGTTCGAAATGTAAATTACAGTTCAAAGATAGTTCATAAAAGTAGAAAAGTGCATTTTGCATTAAAATAATTTCTACCCTAACATGCAATTTAACAACAACAACAAAAAATAAAACATATGCATACATAATGGAAACCTCTGTAACTTTCCCATAAAGAAGCCAATTTTCTGCCTTTTTGTCAAGAAATGTCTTTTAAATTTTTCTGTATCTGGAACTAGTTAATGTTTCTTTAAGTTGTTGAGGAGTAGAAGTCAGAAAATAGTGTTTTACACAATCATTAAGCAATTTAGAAAAAAAGATTGCCAATTACATGACTGTGTTAGGTATGTATAACATTATTTAAGGATCTAGTTGTAGTTCTTGAATATTTGCAGATTCAAAGCAGTGTTCTGATTTAGGTAACAAATTATTGTCATCTACCCTTTGAATATGTCAAAACACCAAGAGATATGCTGATGACTTTGAGCCTTATAATCAAGTCTTGTTTACACACTGAATCTGTTGCAAAATAAGCTGCCATATGAAATTTAAACATGGTAAGTATTCTGTGCTGTCTTCAGTTAAATTCTGAAGTGAACTAAATTACCTGAACATAGAAATTTTAGGACTAATGGAATAAGAGTGTCTGTAGGAAAAGCTATTATAGGTTGTTTTCCCTGGGTAGATAAGCCCAGAGTCAGTAGAGGACTGAGTTGAATCTGGGTCATCTGACTCCTGCTTGTGTAGTCAGTTCTCCCCACTAAAAGCCTCTTCTTGTGGAATTACATGGTGATGTTTTCTACATTTGCACTGTGTTGTTAAAGATTATTATGGGATATCTGTTGTTATGATTTTATAGTGTCCTACTGAGACATCTACTGAGTGTGTAAGTTGCAGTTGCTAAAAAATACATTGCTGTCCTACTGTTACTTTGTGCCTTTAGTGATACATGTTTTGTATTTTTATTATTTGGCATAGGCAAAGAACTTTCATATTTTCTAGCATTTTTATTATCATTTGGAGTAAAACAAGTAATTTGCACATTTTCTTTTTGGAAACTGGGTAACAATCCTATTTTGTGGCAGTTCTTGACTGAACAGATGATGTAGACATCAGGAGACAAAATCCACTAGTCTAGTGGAAGAAGAAGATCTTGCTACAGATTTTGGACATGACAGCTGCCAGGTAAATTAAAATCAAAAAAAAAAAAAAAAAGGTAAAGTGAAATTCACAGTTCACTGTTAGTGAATACCAATTCCAAGGTACAGAAAGCAGTTTTGGTAGCTAAATACAGAAACCATTACAATTTCTTGGCTCCTTGTATGTTTTTGGGGAAAAATAGGTGCCTTGAAATGAACTTTAAAGGACAAATGGATAACTACCTGCCTAGTCTGCGTGGAACTACTTGCAAGAGGCCCATAAGGAATGATAAGCACAGCTGCTTTGCCTGAAACCCCTCTTCTCCCTGGAAATCACTTCTTTTTTTCAGATTATCACAGTATATTCAGGATGGCAGTTCCCTCCATTTGCCATCTGCAACTGATAGGTACAACAGTACTTCCTCTGAAACCCTGATTAATTCTTATTGTTGGTCTCAAACAGCTGGGGAAAGAGGAGATATGTGTGTATGTTAATATGAGAGGGTGGGTGGCACCTACATTTTCTGTCTCAGAGATTATGGATTTTACTGGTCTCAGCTTCTTTCTCACCTTGATGGGGTTGAGTTGCAGCTCGGGACAGAGACTGGCACCTCTCTATGGTGTATACTGTAGTGGGAAGCCCCAGCGCCTGTGCAGCTCTGTGAAGTCAGTTGCTCCTTTGCGTAGCCAAGAACTACCAATTTGTGGAGCAGAGGGGTGAGAAGCAGCATGAATCAGTGTCTGCTGATTAAGGTTTTCATGGGCTGTGAGGAGAGTGGGCTTCAATTCCTGTTCCAGCAGGTGTAGTCTCTGGAGAAATTCATTTAAGGATAGAAACATTCTGACTGAAGCAGCAGTAGAAACAAGGGAGAAAACTCCAGGTGTCCACAGCTCATGAGATAATGATAGACATGATATGTGACTAGAGAGCATTACACTGAAAAATAAGGCTGAGGCTTATAGAGTCTTTTGACATGTACATTTGGACACCAAATTCCTGATCTAGTACCCAGTTTAATTGTATTCTTGTATCAAATATTTTTTAAAATGATATATATAAAAACCTTTTTTTAATGACTAGTTAGTTCTGCCAAAATCATTTCCTTGGTCACTCAGGATTATTGAATTTAGACAGGCATCTAGGAGTTCTGAGCTTTTGTTACTCATTCTTGTCTTTCTTCCAAGTTTGTTTTTTGGTTTGTTTTTTTTTTTTTTTTAATCAGAAGGGCCAGATATTGCAAATAAATGAAAACAAATGCACCCATTGTTCCTTAAGATCTCTACTGAGTCACTCTAAGTGCTTTCTGTGAAGCGTTCATTTTGCTATATGCTATGTCATTATATGAAATACAAAGACTTTGTTCTTTTGAGCTTACTGCAAACAATATGATAAAATACATGGACATTCACATTAATTTTAACAGAAAAAAGAATAATTTTAAAAGCACAATTATCAACAAGAGAAAAAAAAAAAGTGAAGAAAGTAGTTACACGACTCAGCTATGAAACAGCAATATTATCTGGGAGTCCATAAGGTGGTATATAACTTTCAAGTTTGTTATATATTGCCTTTTAGAGTTGTTTGAGATTACAAGCCATAACATATTTTGTATAACTACTTACAGTGCTGACTTTATACATTAAAATAATCCTCCGCCTGGCTTACAGGGGGTCTTTGCAGCTCTCCGTCTGTGTCTACCAGCTCAGGAGGGCAGTTGTCCTGAGAATGGCCTGTCTTATTTTTGAAAACCAAGGCAAAGAATGTGCTAAGAACCTCAGCCTTTTCCTCATCTTTCATAACTATAATTTTTTTTCCTCCTTGTATCTAATTGGAACTTTCCAAGTCTATTGGCTCTCATCCCATTGCTGTGCACTTTTTATTTCCTGTATCCTCCAAACTTGTAGCTGTAGACTCCTGAGCCTTCTCTTACCAGGCTGAACAGATGCAGTTCTCCGCCTCTCCTGGAAGTTCTGTCTTCTATGACCACCTTAGTGACCCCTGGTGGATTCATTCCAGTATGTCTGTTTCTTTGTTGTACTGTGGAACCCAAAACTCAGCTGAACACACCAGATGGAGTCTTACAAGTGGTAAATAGGGTCGAAGGATCATTTTCTTTTACCTGCTGACTATACTCTTGCTAATACAGCTTGGGACACTGCTGGCCTTCTTTGCTCCTAGGGCACACTGCTGACTCATGTTCATTTTGTTGTCCATCAGGACTCTGCATCTTTTTTTACAGAGTTGCTTACTAGGCAATCACCCCTTCACCTATGATGCTGTATGGAGTTTTTTATGCCTAGGTAAAGGACGTTTGCCTAGGCCCTGTGTCAAGGAATTGTAAAATAGTTTGGGTTGGAAGAGACCTTTAAAGGCCATCTAGTCCAGTCCTCCTGCAATGAGCAGGGACATCTTCAACCAGATCAGGTTTTCAGAGCCCTGTCCAACTTGACCGTAAATGTTTCCAGGAATGGAGCATGTACCAGTTCTCTGGGCAACCTGTTTCAGTCTTTCACAATCCTTATCATTAAAAAAAAAAAATCTTAATATCTGGTCCAAATCTACCCTCTTTTAGTTTGAAACCATTAACCCTTGTTCTGTTGACAACAAACCCTGCAAAAAGTCTGCCCCCATTTTTCTTATAAGAGCCCTTGAAGTGTTGAAAAGTCGCAGTAAAATCTCCCCAGAGCTTTCTCTTCTCAAGGCTGAATAACCTCAACTCTCAGCTTGTCTTCAGAAAAGAGGTGCTCCAGCCCTTTCATTATTTTTGTGACTCTCTTGTGGATTCAGTCCAGGAAGTCTGTGTTTTCCCCGTGCTGAGTACTCCTGAGCTGGATACCTCACTCCAGGTAGAATATTGTGGCAGCTGAGGAGCAGAATCATCTCCCTCAACCTCCTGGACACGTTCCTTATGATGCAGCCTTATGATTTGCTTTCTGGGCTGTGAGTGCACACTACCAGGTCATGTCCAGCTTTTCATCCAGCAGCACTCCTAAGTCCTTCTCAGCAGGGAAGCTCTGAATCCCTCCTTCCTCCAGCCCCTATTGATACCAGAGATTGCCCCCATCCCAGTGCAGCACTTTGCACTTGGCCTTGTTGAACGTCTTGAGATTCACATGAGCCCACTTCTTCAGCTTGTAGAGCAGCTTGTGATTTCAAAGTAATGCTGCTGACAGATAAACCTGTTTGTGTCTTAAAAACCCATCAACACTTGGTTTTTATATGGTAAGTGATAGCACAAAGAGTGTTCTCTGGACATCGTTTGCAAAGAAAATTAGGTTAATTGCCTCTTTTTGCTTCTGTGTTTATTGCACTCATTAAAGCTTGCGGGATGCCCACAATATTCTATAGTTAGCAAATTAGTAGTGCCCTATCAGAATCTTATTTTGAGGACAGGTTCATGGTGACAGTTTTCTGCTTTCAGTGGCTGTAGTTTTCCAGAGAAAGTAATGCTTTTGAGCTCAGGAAAACAACGACTTGGAATTAAAATCACTTGAAAACTTTACAAACATTCAGTCGACAGAATTAGGATAGTCCTCAAATACCTGTGTTCCCTAACTGCTTATTTTGTTTGAAAAGAAAAGAAAATAAAGAGACATTTTATTATCTTAGACTTACAAAGAGGATAGACATTTTTCATGACAGGCTTTCCGAAGAAATGCTGTTTACATCAAGTGTTATAGAAAATAATTTTATTTTGGCTATTTATTGACTTATATGACAGAGATTTGGTTTTGTCTATTGCTTAGCAAATTGAAGCAATTGAAAACTACATTGAATTTGACTTTGAATAGACCACTTTCTTAAGTAACCTCAGATGCCTACGATTGCCTTCTTCATGACAGGTTTTAACATACGGTATTCTGGGTACCCACTTCTAGTAACACAATTGGTTATTGTGTAGCAATGCAGAAGATGCCTGAGATCTTTTTATAATATGCATGTTAAATAGAAAAAGAGAACCCAAGCAATTTTTTTTTTAATTTACATTTTCTTTCATACTATAAAGAAAGTTTTCAGACCACAACTGATTTCACACTATTTCTCTGCTAGTAAATCCTGCAGTGTAGTATAGACTAAAGTCACTCACCAAATTTTTATATAGGTTTGCCCCTGTACAATAGGAAACAGTGCTATAATTCCAAATGTATTTGGCCAGCATTGCTGGGAATAAAGAGGTAGTTGTTCGCTGCCTGGTACTATATGGAGGAGCAGGAGAGCACTGATAAAGGTGGGCTCTCCTCAGGTATTTTGCATGCATCCTGTGGTTGGAAAACAAATTATTTTTCTACATGAGTTTGGATTTCCATCGACTTAGATGTTTATTGGCAAATTTTTCATGGGTTTGGTATTTTTCATAATTGTGGGCCAAAAATGCTACATCGCTTTTTTTCACTGGAGGACAAACAACATGTGTAATCATGGCTTTGATTATTCAGTAGATTCATTGAATGACTTCCTAGCTCTGCTGAGCCTTAGTTTGCAGAATGTTCCTGAGGTCAGTGGTTCTGCTGCAGCTTCAAGACACAGCCTGGATGCGCAATACGTGAAGGCATCTTACAGTGGCCAAGGTTTTGTGTCACTGTGATTTTTGTTATCTCATTGCTTTTAGGTAGTACCTTATAAAGCTATAAAGGTGTCCTTATTGTTTTCACAAGCTTGTAACCTTTAAAATATTTAGCTTTATTATTGAAAATATTTGTAGATTTTTTTTTATCTTTTCTTCACAAGGTTTTCTCACTGAACATATAGCTTATTCTTGAACTGTTTAAAAATGTTTCTTTCTGCTTTCTTTCCTAATGAAAGAAAGCATGTGTTATTGTCTGCTTGTGTGTGTGCCTGCAGGTTTGTGTGCTAAAAAGAGGAGCAAAATGTCTGATGTCTATTACAATCTGAAATTGGATACAGCTTGCTGGATTTAAGAAAAATGTTTCAAGCAGTTAAGAGTCACTCCTGGGGATTCTTGGTAAATATAGTACTTTGGGTTGTAGCTTCCCACTAAGATCAGTGTTTCCTTCTTGCATTTCCTACCTCAATTAGAAAATTATGTCATTGAGGCAGAGCATGAATCATTGTCATTCTCTTAGTTGAGGCTACTTGCATACCTCAAAAGCTTTCACTTTTTCTGTGTTGGTGTGTTGATCCCTAGTACAGCTTTGCCAGGAGGTATTTCACTGTGAGGACACCTTTGTTTTGCAGAGAGGTCTTAACCAGTATCAGTATTTCTTTCTTGGAATTCTATTTATGCCAGGAAACCGTTGAGTGAGCATTTAGTTTCTGGATGAGAGGGCTAGCACATATTTACTAATCCTTCTTGCAGAACAATAGAAGACTGAAGTTTATAAAATGTTGAATCATTTAAATGTTAGCATGTGTTTGAGACTTGTTTCATTTGACAGCACTGGCTACATTCTGAACTTGTAATGGAAAAACAAAAATAACTATTCCCTATGTAATGGTAAGGGGAAGTGGCATCTGCTGTTTGGGTAGGCCAGATTTGGAGAACATAGTACAAAACAAAGTATCAACAGAAGGGAAAAATCTCTTCAGTTTCATTTACCATGACAAGATTCAGCATTGGAAGGTGAATCAAACCTGTTTAAATGTTTGTCATTAGGCAAAAGAAATGTATCCATTTCTTTTTATAGAAGAAAGAGAAGGAGAAAATTAGCACAGAGGTAATACAAAGGTTAAAGAAAAAAATCAATTTCTCATTGATTTAAGACTTTTGTAGCACTTACAGGCATTCAGGACATATGTCTAAAGGAAGAATTTTATTTGTGGGGTACATATGTAAACCAACCCCTTTTTTTTTTTCTCCTTTTTTTTTTTCCCCCCTTCTCCCCAGTGAATACAACAAAAAATACATTGAGAAAATGCTGTCAGAGCACACATTTGCAGTCTTTTCTGCAGCTTTTAAAAAATGTGTTTTTCTTGTTGAGGCTTTTCGTGTATTTCAAATGATTAACCTTTAACTCTTTCACAGCCTGAGGCACACTCAGTTGGAAAATAGATTTTCAAGTCTCTGTGACCACATGTTGCTGTTACTTTGCTCTTCAAAGCAGGAGAGGTGCTGAGTATGCAAGATCCAGCTTTTCTAAATTCTTCAACAACCTGAATTCTTGTGCATTTTTATGTTTTGCTTACTGAGATCTGTCTTAAGTGACTAGAATTCTACAGTGATAATAAAATTGTCATGCATAGATCCAGGCTGCAATCAGTCTAAGCAAGCTCTTTCTGTACCTCATCACCTAGGGTCAGGTGAGGATGAGGTGGGAAGAATTTCGTTGCTGTTTTACTTACTAGTTTGAGGGAATTAATAGTTTCTTGATTTTCCCTCCCTGGATCTTAAACTGTTAAAATTAGACAGGTTATCTGTTAATTCTAGCACTTCGATAATGTCTTCTTATGAATATTGGAACTGTTTCTCTTGGAGTATTATTCCCTGCATTCCTGTAAAAATAACAATTAGAACATATTTATGAGGAAACTAGGAAAGATTTAACACAAGTGGTCCACGATAATAGATAAAATTAGAGAACTGCATAATGCATGTAATAAATAGAAGTCTTCTGCTGTAAAAATGCTCATGTAAAATTCACATATTCTTCTCAATGCAACAATATCCTTATTCCTAGTGTGGTAACTAGACATTTCCTTCATTGGAAAGATATTTTGAAATATGGTTTCCTTATGCCACAGTCATTTCCTCATTACAGACTGTGTTTGGTTTTTTTCTCCTGCCTGTAACACAGTAAAGTTGCAATCTGCTGAAGTCCCAGTTGTACCTTCATAAAGCAGTGAAGCTGAGGGCCAGCATCTTGTCCCATTTCTGTCACCAAAGCTCACCTATTATTCCTAATGCCTTGAAAAAGATATTCTTTTATTTTCTGCCAGCATGAAGCTAATGGAGTGACCCTCTCTGAAAAGGATCAAAAAAAAAAAGAGTGAACCTAATTGCATGGTGCACAATCTGTATTCAAACTGCAGTAGTCAATGATACTTCCTGAGAAGTGTTTCCATTCCTGTGGCATAGGCTGATGATCCATTCATCCCTGGTGACTGACAGAGGGATGTGTTGATACTCATTAATCGTCTGCCTGCAACCTGCAACACAGATGTTCTCATGGTATCACAAGTGGTAACTTAGAGGATATATTCCAATTGAAAATCTTCATTAGAAACAGTAGAGCATACTTTGCTAAATACCTGGTTTTCTGTGATTTCACAATATTCCCATTTCCTGAATCATCTTCCCAGATCTGTGATTGTCTGTTTTTTATTGCATAGCAACCTCCATGGTTGAATCAAAGAGAAATCTGCTGCAGAAGTACCTTTGTGTTTTGAGGGTAATCTTTTTTTCATTTATCTTCTCTTCCAAAACACAAGTTTGATGGAGTATGTTGATTTGCTATGGGAAATATTTGCATAATAACTTTAATAACCAAATGAAACATCCTCAGTACTGACCAGACACAATATTAATGTTTCAGTCTCTGAATTTTTAATTTTTTTATTACTTCTTGAATCTTCTTCTCTAGAATAAATAGGATTATATCTTTAGTAGAATAAATAACATGTTGTAAGTTGCTTTTATTGAAGTCTGTTTTAATTTTAATCAACTGAAATGTAATTAGAAAGTGTTTGTTATATTACGCCAACAAAGTACCAATCATGAACTGAAGACTGACATTGGAGTGGACAGTTTGTGATTATAACTGTATGTCAAGTTCTTCATTAAGATGCACATTAACTGAACATAATTGGCTGTAAGGCAGCTGGACAGTGGTAAAATATTTAGTAATGAACCTCCTCACTGCTGTATTTTCTGCCTCAAGGAGAACAATAAAAGTTTCTATATTTTCTTTTAAATACCCTTTTGTAAATGCTGCTATATTAGCAAGCAAAATGATACGGTCATATGAAGGCTTCATAGTTTCTGCTTCTCCAGTTTTCTAGGGCTATTAATTCCAATACTGAAAATTTATGAAGGAAACAGAGCAGAGTGTTCACTGTAGAAGAGATTTTTTGTGCCTGGTTCACTTATAATCAGAATTTAAAAGCAAACAAAAATAATAGCTGATTTTATTCTATTAAAAGTTAGACTCAAACAGCAGTTTTGAATTTGTTACAAGTACCAGTGCATTCTTTCAGGAAATAACTGCGATCCATCTGAAAAGAAGCTTTACTTGGTCAGCAGTTTGTTGAGGTTTTTTTTTTGTTTGTTTGTTTTGTTGGTTTTTTTTAATATTATATGAAAGCAGGGAAAATATTTCATACAGTGGCTTGTTTAATTATTTTTGTAAGTATTTCAAAGATAAGTAATCTCACAGAAATGTTTCTGAGGTATCTGATGGTGTCTAGCCATCAAATCGGTTTCATTTCTTCATACCAAATGAATGAATCTACCTTTTGGAAGTGAGGTGCTTAAAAACATGTCAACAGTAACATCTCAAGTTTATGGTCTGCCATCGAGTAGCTGTTTCAGAGTTGTCTTCAAAATAATGTATTTTTGAAATCTGATTTTTATGAACTTTTCATCACATTGTATCTGTGGAATAAAATGGACTAGAGGCAACAAATTTATGATCATTGTCTTTTTGTATTATGTAAGACTTAAACCTCTAAACAGTGAAGGAATGAAGATCTCAATTTTCTTTAGGAATCATAATTATATAATTGCACATAAAAAGTCTGTTGCAACAAATGAGAAACAACGTAATAGTGTTGTGTTATTATTGCCAATTTCTACCATATCTCCCTTGTGCACTTTCATTTTAAAGTGGTGTCAGTTTAATATACTAGAGCATAGGAATGGCCATAGTCAACTAAAGTATTTGGTGTTATTGCCCCTCTAGTTCTCTTTACATAGATCTGTCGAGGCCTTTGTATCACAGAAGCCTGTAATATTCCTGTGTTAAATACAGAACAAGTGATTTTCAGTTGGTGAAGTGATTTGGGGACAGATAATCCAGTTCGGCACCGTGATAATTGAGTGGCTTCTGTTGGACTTTGCTGTATTTTAAAATTTATTCCTTCAGATGCAGACTACTCTTATCAGTAATTTATTTATTTTTCTGTGAGTTGTGTTCTACAGCTTCGGAAAAGACATATTACTTCCTTTTATATAAATTTCTGAGAACAGATAAATAGAATAATCTCCCCAAAAGATTCTTCCTGATATTTCATGCAGCATGATCTAAGGAGTTCTATTTAGTGCATATATTATGAAAACAAATTTTCTTCCTGCTTTGTGATTCCTTCAGCTCAGATGTACCATCTGTTGGGTATTTTCCACTTTTTTTTTTCTTTTTCTTTAATTAAAGTAAGATTTTCCATTAACCCTTAATATTTTCTGATTTGGGTTTATTTTCAGGGGGAAAAAAAATAAAGCCAGATGATTTTTCCCAGTTCACTTAGTGAGTTAGCAGCATAAAAACTCAATCTTAATTCTATCTTTCTGGTTGGTTTCTTTTTTCTTTTTTCTTTTGCTGATATTCAGTACAAACATTCTTTCTTATGTTGAAGTATGCAGCATTATTTTGAGAGAACAAACATGCTCAACTATCCTTTCTTTTAGAAATGTGTTGTGATATGACTGTACATTATTACTGTCATTATGTCATCAGCATAAATAGTCAGGTCTGGAAGAATTCAAAGAGCTTTCTTAATATGTAAAACCAATTATTAAATATATATATCTATCTTAGAGTCTTTATTGTCATATTTATTTTAAAATAAAATATTGTTATATTTAGGTGTTTAATTGTTAGAAAATGTTCTCATTAAAAAAATCTGTGGTTTGTCTTTTTCTTGTTTCTTTTTTCTTTTGATTTTGTTGGAGTTTTTGTTTGTTTGTTTGTTTTAATATAATAGCTTTTTATCCTGACTGTATATTACTGTTAAAACAGTCTCTGGCTTGCATTAAACAACCCTCAGTCAGCAGTTACCTGAGTAACTGAGGAGGAGCTGACTTCTCCTATCCCTGAGGAATCTTTTCAAGGATTATGTAAAGTTCTTCTTCTTCTGTTTCTATAACTTCTTCTCTTTGAAGACCTGGTATGATACATCTCCCATCATTGCTTCAGCACAAAGTCTCTGCACAGGAGGCACAGACAGCACCAGCTTATGTGATAGGACTATTCAATCCATGTAGTATCCATCTAAACGGCCAGTGAAAGTTGAGTCATGTGACTCAAAAGTAGTAGTAGCATTTGAAAAAGAAAGAATATAGTAGGTGTTACCCTTGTGCTTCAATTTCCATAGCTCCCAGACAAATAGCTCCTTAAAATACATTATTTTCTAGTGCTCTTGTTGGGTGGTTCTCTTCAAAATACTGTATGTCTTTGTCTTGAAGAGAGAACCAAAATATGAGCATCTGTTTTAAAGGAGCAACCTAATTTCTACTCATACTATTTGCATAACTAAAGGAGTGACCAAAGACCCTGCTTATCTGTACCATGGTGAAAAAAAGTGGGCTTTTCATCTGCTATCCCATGAGTAGCTGTCCTGATTCAGTAATTGAAAGACTGGCCTTTTCTTCACATAGACTGTTCTATCTATATGAATAAATAACCCCCGCCACCCCCCGAATACAAACAAATCACCTGTTGCAGAAAGCAAAAGAAATTTCCAAAAATAGCTTATATCATAGCACTAATGCTATTGCAGTCTTTTGTCTGTCAGTTGTCCAGTGTTTATATGGTTTGTTCACTCTTACTCCTTTTTTCTGATATTTTTACTGTACCAATATTATGATAATCTCTTTAAACAGTTCATTCTGAATGACCTAATTTTTAAACTGCTGAGCATTCATTGCTCATACTGAAGAAAATCTGGTTAAGAAAATGTCTGTTCTGCAACTCGGTGGGGTGAGGATGTTTGTGTTTTTGCATGTTTATCTGACTGTTTCTTGTAAATACTCCCTCATACTTTTTTACTGAGACTTGATATCGGTCTTAATTTTTGGATTCATAATGTTGGATTTTCTTTTCTTCTTTTTTTTGTGAGAAGGGTAGTTGTGTTTTTGTTCTGAAGAGCACAATATCATTTTATGAAGAAGAAATCATGAACTTTCAAACTGAACCATGTCCTCAAGTGCTGCACCTACACATCTTTTAAATACCTCCAAGGATGGTAATTCCACCACATCCCTGGGCAGCCTTTTGTTGCAACTTTATTGCTTCCTACCTGAAAAATAATAGTTCGAGGGTTGTACCAGGATAGGAAACTTTCTTTTCACGTCTTTAAAGCAGACCTCAGAAGCACAGCACATCTCCCTAAGAAGTGGGTCTAGTCATCTTCATATTGTGCCTTCTGTTCCCTGTGGAAGGAAGTTTCCTATGACATCCTTTTCCTTTATGGAAGCAGTTTTGATGCAGGGCATAGGCTTCGAGCTAGATGAACCACCATCTTCATTATTGTTCAGTTCTACCTGCACAGCCTCATACCTATTACGCCAGGACACCAGGAGAGGTGGGATAGTCGTGGAGGGCATGCATCTGCTGCACCAGTTAGGAACTTGCCACCATTGCCCCTATCCCTTAAGTCAGTGAGTTAAGCCACACAAAAAGAGCATAGGGAATCATCCCTACCAGGCACCCTGTCTGCCTGTTGAACCTGAATACTGACTTTTTTGTTACTATATAATTTGTGGAACACTTTTTTAAGAACATGTGAAAGGCATCTATCAGTAGTTTTGTAATTGCATCACATTTGCATGTTTTAATAATGTGTTTCATTATGAACACATATTTGCATAGTTTTATGTGGGTATCATGAAGTGGGCTTTAGACCTGTTCTGTTAATAGGTGTTTTAATATGACATTCTTATATTCTGTTGGAATGGAGTGTGGGAGGTAGTACTTATTGCTATTAAATTTGTCAGGCAATGTAGGTAATGTTGTGTTAAAAGTCACTTCGTGTAAAACTCTACAGCAGTAGCTCTTGGGAAAAAAAATACACTTTTTTTTTTTTTTTGTGGCACAGTTTCTTGAGAAACTCTTGCACTTTTCTGTCAAGTTGGTTCATAGACTATGAATCTTTCTCATGGAAATTACAACACTTTCCAAAATAAACAATACAGTCAGTAAGCACAGGTCAGTGTTAAGACATTATATGGTTATATAGAGAATTCCCTTCTCAACCTTTGTTTCTGGGTACAATTTAAGTACTTATGCCATTACTACAATTACTCTTGCATGGTTCCATGCATAGCACTGAATATATCTAATGGTTGTTTAATAAAAATATAAAACTTCTAGCATGGGCACATTTTTCATCACTTTGCCATGCTTAACAACCAACTACTAAATCATTTATATTATAAATAAATCAACAAACCAGAATCAATAACATAGAATTATTAGTAGCCTGCTCTTTTGGAGAAATTGTTGTTCAAGGAAAAGAAACAATTTTTTTTTTTACTTCCATGGAAAATTAATTTCACCTCTGTCTGTTTTTTTTTTTTTTGTACTGGCTAAGCTAGATTTGTAAGAGGAAAATATTTTTTCTTTTCACAGCGAGTATCTATGAGAGCAGTGAACAGTCAACAATTATTGTATAATATTGTATAATTTTTTCCATCATTTTCCATAGGAAGACGAGCACAGCTGCTGTGTATACAGTATAACAAATCTAGGTCAAGCAGCCAGATTAATGATGTCTGGCACATAATTATGAACATTACAGAAACATTTTGTTTTCTTTTGTTCAGTGTCTTCTGTACATAATATTACATAGTTTACAGGAAGGTTGAGTACAAGGTTTATGATATAATTTTGCATCCAGGAAATACTATAATCATGAAACACTTCCTTGATATGATGATAAAAATTGCCATGTAGTCTGCATAATCCTTCATCAGATTATAAGAAGATGTCTTCCCTTAATTAATAATGTTTGTCCGAACAGTTCCTCCTCCATCTCAGTTTAAACAAAATTAAGTTAGTCTTTCACTGGAGATACTTTTAAAAGTATTTAAATTAAAAAAATAGTAAACAAAACAAAGTAATCACATATGTAGAGGTCTTTACCACTTGGCTGTGCTTATTCTAATCAATGTCAAATTTTAATTCAATAGAAAAGCATTCAGGTGATTTTTTTTTTAATTATTATTATTTTGCACAGAATTGCACAATTTCTCTTTTTTTTCAGTACAAAGTTTCATAGTAGAATATAATGCATGCACCAAATACATTTATTTTTTAGGGCCTTTCATTAGTATGACTTTAAATTTACATGATAAACAAATAATATGGTCAAAAGTAAATTTTTTCTCTGTATGAGCAGTGTTTGGAGTTATGTGTTTATGTAAAGGAAGAGAAAGATTCATGTTTTTTCTAGTTGTCTTAAGTGTTCTTTTTTCTTTCATCACCTCAGTGAATCTTTATATGTGTTATTTAGGATTTATAATAGATATATAATATCCTCTGTACAAGGACTCTCAGAGCTGTGCATAGTTCTCTTGTCCAACTCTTCCTTATGTCTTTTTATCCACATTTGAAAGAGATGTTTCTAATAAATGTCTTTGGTTGGGATGGGGAGGAAATAACCCAGTTTACTTCAGAGATGACTCCAAACAGGGAGTGGAAACAAAATTGTGCCAGCTTCAGTCACTTCTGCTCACACCCATAATTTAGCTCTAACCAGGCAAACTTTACCCTCCGAAAAAGAGGTTTTCAGACCACATCTAGGAAACACACAATTTTCTTTCAGTGTGACACTATTAAAAACATTTCATTTGAAATTTTGAGCTGACTGTCCCTTTGCAACCCCAATGGAAATATAAATTATGTCTTAGGGGCAGAGGGGCAGTGTATGGGGCCAGAGGCAACTTGAGCCCAAATAGCAGGTAATGTGACCCAGGGAGTTTGCTCTGGAAAGAGTGAGACGAATCCATAAGTATTGGCAGTTTCATTTGACTTAGGGCCACGGATCATTCGCTGGCCCTTAGACTTAACAGTACAGAAATACCATATCTTTGTTACTATCTTCTTGCCTTGAAGATGATAAATCTGAGGAATGCATGGCTTAAAATACATGGATAATTACCAGCCATGATTCAATGATTTTGGTAAGGGTATCTCCAGCCTCATGGCGTTCTTACTTGATGGATCCCAGTGCATCAGAAGACAGAAGGACTCAATGTTTCTGAATATTTCAAATGAGAGGTAGCTTGATGATTGAGTCATTTGGTATAAGTTATGGGCAAAATAACAGTATCTATAATAAGACTGAATTAATAGAGAGTTAAGGGAAAAGGATGTAGTTAGAAAGAGCAGCAGTCTTTTCTAGGCAGTTAACATTTCGCCAACGAATTTGGTTTTCTTGATGATGTGGAAAGTTTGGTTGATATATAACAGTGCAAATATAGCATAATTTAGCCTCTGTAAAAGTTTTCATTTCATGCCAGTCACATCCAATTGCTGATCATATGTAGTTTTCAAATTGCAGAATCAATTGCTCAGTGAGGCACTGAACATTTTGGGGAGGAAAATTTGAAACAAAGGAAAGTTATCAGTGGTAAGTCTTTAAGTGAGGCTACTTCTTTGGAATTTTGAACTAGTTCAGCATGGACAACAACAGTGACAACAGAATAATTGAGCCATCTGATTGAGTAGAGCAAAGTAATAAATAATGATGTGGGGTTGTTTTACCTCGGTGTAAAGTGGTGGCAGAATTAATATGCCATTGTGGCTGGTTTTTTTCCTATTTAAAATTGAAAGAGTGAAGAAAGAAAACCTAAAACTGAGCTTTTGATAGGAGAAAATTACTTACAGTTTCAGATGCATCTGAATGTGCCTACCTTATCAAAGATATGATTGAGAGGTGGTTTGCTGTGTCTAAACCCCTTAGTAATAAAAGGCTTTTTAATTTAGCAAAGCAAGTTAGTAGAAGCTGAAGCCAAAATTCAAATTAAATATGTGGCAAATACTTTCAGTAGGGAGGTGATTAACTGCTGGGACAAATTGCCAAGAGAAACAAGTGATTTTTCCATCACATGAGGTTGTCAAATTAGAACTAAATAACTCTCAGGAAATTATTTGACTCTTGCCAAGAACAAATTATTAATCTCAGTTCATTGTTAACCAGATGAAATTTTAAGGCAGGTGGTTGGGATGGTGGAGCAAATAATTCCTTAGTTTTATAATGTAAAATCATAAGGAATATTTTACCTAACTTGAGTTTGTTGAATTTTCACCATCAGGAACTTCACTGCAATATGGTACAATTTCAATTTGTTGGGGTATAGTTCTTTCCTGGCATATTCCCATTCATGCTATATCATATTCAGGAGATACTCTCTTGCTATCTACTTCATCACATCTGTTTTCAGTGGTGAACGTTTTATTTATTGGTTTTTACTTAGAAGCAAATGTTTGGAAAGAGTCAATAGCTCAAGAGTCAATAGAACTAAACTCAGTAATTTACTCCAGTGCAAAATTATTAAATACTGTCTTACTGGAGCAGACTCACTAAGTATCAGCAAAATTTATTTAGCACTTTTGTGCCAGGTCAAATGTGAGGGACATGCCTTTAAACTTTGGGAAGGGGTTTGGGTACTATATGTGGCATACACACATCCTACTCCAATATTCAAACACACGATGCAGAAATAATTGAGAGAATTAGTGCAGAAATCCTGAGTCCCTTTTCAAGTCCCCTTTTGTGGTTATATGTATATTTCAGTTGGCTATCATTAGATTTTCTTCAATACTTTCACCTAAATGCTGCAGTTTAGGTTAAGAATCTTTAACTGCCTGGAAGATTCCTTGAAGGAGTCTTTATTAAGTGCATGAGAATATTGAAATGGCAGGTGGTGGTATTGTATTAGCAATCAGCTGGGAAATTCCAGATTGAATTAGTCTGTTGTGAAGTGTGTAATTTGGTGCATGCCTCATATCTGCAATCCATGGACATCCAGTGGGAGTGACCTGAGAAGGACACTGTATAGGTTGGTATCAGTGATGCTTCAGTAGGCATTGTAAAACCACTTTGAGTTTCAGTTTCACTGCAAAGGTTTTAATAACAAAGCTTAAATTTTCCACCATTTAAGTGCAGTGCATGATTTCAAATACAGTTTTATGTTTCAGAGATGCAACACTATCATGACACGTTGAAGGGGAAGTGATGCAAAGTGAATTGGATTCGTCTGCCAGCCCTAGCACACATGCCTGTGCTTTCGAAGCTATTAGAAAAATTAATACACTCCCTCTTTGAATTAATGGATGGGCTTACAGGACACCATCTGATATAAATTTCAAAGCTGGATTTTATTTACATTGCTATTTGTACTGTAAAATTAGTAGAGGTTATTAATTCTATCTGGTCTTGATATTATCAGTTTTATACCATAATTACATGCACAGACACACACAACCTCTTGAGAGAAGTGCTGAAACACAGATACTTAATATGAAGGGCCAAAGAAAATATTCACAAGTTACCCTATATATCAGTTTTACATTTTTCTGTCTTTACCTGTTGGTCCTACTGCTCATCTTGATTGCAGGATGGAATCACTGTATTTTCTGTGATTATGCAGTACCACTTGGAGCATAAGATGTTTCTGGCCCAGCATTTTAAAGACAGAATCTGACAGTGACAAAATCAGACTCACTGTAGTGTCCCTAGATCTCTGTTGCAGAGATCTTCAGTCTGCTCAAGGTTCTTTAAGTACAGCATTTTCTTAGCATATAAAAAGATGGTGCAGTTCTTCTCTTGCCAGTGATGACATCATGCTGGACAAGATACAAAATGTTGTCAACAGTACATTCATGTGCACATCTGATAGATATCATGAGTGAAGAGGTGAGTATGGAAACAGTGGAATGGAAGAGAATACCAAATGTATGACTTACGTATTCTGCATGTGTTTTCACAATAAATGTTCTTTTTTTTTTCTTCTAGTTATGTTTTGTTTTGTTGTTTGTTTGTTGTTTTGTTTTGTTTTGTTTTGTTTTTTTAAATCTTGTGCAGATTTTTTCCCCAGGTGTGAAATGCAGATTCCTCCAAACCTCTGTGTGTATGTTCCTTTACTTACTCATTTTTCTGTTGGGTTAGGAAAGGCTTCCAGCCTCTTACTCTCTGCTGAAATATTTTTTAGTAACTTTTTTAATAACCCATTTCATGAACGTCCAGATCATTTCTAGAGAATGATGCTCCTCAGATTGAAGACAATTCAGGAAAACAAAATTTGAACATAACTTCCTATCACTGAGTCCACATTTTAGAAATCTCTTCCAATTTGAAACACAATCCTTTATACTTCTTCACTTACACTGTGGTAAGTGTATTTACTGATCTTTAAAGAATCTGTTTTCTGAAAAGGAGATAGCAGGACAAAATATGTCCCAAAATAAGAATATCCAGTCTTTCATCACTTGAAGTGTCCTTATTATAAGAGGTGTGCTGAAGAACTAAAGAAAGATCTGAATTAGCAATTCTGCTTTCTTTTTTTGGCATTTACACCAGGGTAACTGAAAGTAGATCATACCCTGCAGAAATTAAAGATGAAAGTTACTAGATTTTTCAGTTCACTTCTCACCACATATTTTCTACTTTTAAATATCCCCAGGGAAGGTGCCTCCACTGCATATGTCATGAAATTGTAGCATAAACTTTATTAGTGATCTTAAACAATGTATTTTTATAGTATCATACTGTATTAAAAACATGTTATTATTAATGTTTTTCTGTGTTACTGTAGTTCTTCATAATTCCAACCTTTGGCTTAGCTGTTCTCAGCTTATCCCACTTGGTAATGACCATTGTGTCCAATTCTGTACTCATCATAAGACAAAGGAGCACAGATACAGTAAACACTTATTTTTCAAATCTTGTTTTAAGATAAGATGGGTATAGATTTTATTTTTATAGATTTTTACCTCGTGTCAAATATCAGTGTGTCTCAAAGACTATTCAGCTAACAGTATACATAGTTTGCAGGTTTAATGCACCTAATTCCTAGCCTAACTATGCTGCATTCTCAAAGTCGTAATTGAAAAATTATTATAGTGACAGGAAATTTTAAAGAAAAATGTCATTTCATATTGCTGTAGAAAAGCCAGTTTCAGTGACATTTTTAGAATTATCAGTGAGAAGACATCAATCTGTGGTGACAAGAATTGAACAGAAGTGTAATCATGAGAATGTTTTGGATTATTTGTTTAATAACAGGAGTTGTTAGAATGATATATAGAGGTGAAATGTTGAAAAAATGTATTTATTAGTAATAAATAGTTGCTTGATGACAATAAGACTTGGCAACAATTTTGTTTGGATAATCGATCATTGGTGATACATGCTAGAAGCAGTTTCCAATGGAAACATCATGGAAAATTGAGCTTAAAAGTTTTTTTTCTGGTGAGCAGCACAGGTGTTTTTTTTTTCCTTGTAAACACCCAAAGAGCCCTCATTTTCAGTCAAATACCACCAGTGTTTTGTACCCCTTAGTGGAAATGAATGGTGCATACCACATCTACAGTTCTGTTCGACTACCTCATTAAGATTGAGCAGAGTGTAAAGTACTAGTAATACAGACTTAATCTGCTGCTTCTTCCACTGCTCCTCAAACTGTACTGAGAGTAATTGCTTATTCTGCCTTAGACGGTGGCATGATTTAATCAAATCCCACCATTTAGTTTGGATTTAAATTTTGAACAGTACAGATACCAAGAATATCTACTGAGAAAACATGCAAACAACTGTGATGAAATTCAGTAATTAGTGAAGTTCTGCTCCAGTTCCTAGATCTTACAAGAAGCCTCTAGGTAAGTAGTGTCTCCAAAAACATGCTAATAGGGGAAAATGCTCCCAAAATCACTGTACAAATGGATAGCCATCCTGCTCCCCTGATACAGTTTTATGGGTGTGCTATTAGGATCTTGCCATTAGGCTTCTTCCAACTGAAGTGGAAATGCACTCAAATAGTTGGTACCTCAGCACTTCCACTTGGAATTGTCCTGAAGGCAGCAAACTGCATTTGTCATTTTTGTAACCCAGCTCTGGCGGATTGTAATATACCTTTTCCTCTGCCATTAAATCTAATATCTAGAATAAGGATTGTCTCCATGAAGTGTTTGAAAGTGTTTCAAGTGCCAGGATCCCTAAATGTGTATCAATGACTTAGTCACAGATATTCTTCAGTCCTGCATTTTCCTGCAGAGTTTGAAAGATGGGCACACTTAAGCTCTTGTTTTTTCTTTAGTTCCACTCTCTTTATCAAACATCATGAGAGCCTAAAACTCTGGGGTTATGCATGCTTCATATTTCCTCCCATGGGTATTATACTCATTTTCCCACTTTTCTGCCCTGACCCTTTTTCATTTAGGAGACCTTGTCCATGAGGGCCTGCGCATGGAAGGTGCAAATACTTAATGGACTAGAGAATAATAGAACTCATTCAAGATGTTGTTTGTTTTTGTTTTTTTTGCATTCCAGTATTCCTATACGTCCTCTCAGAAGAGGTTGAATAACTCTTCTGAAACTCAGAAGTTGAAGTTCAGAAAAGTGACATTGACGGTCTGCAGCTTTAAAAGGGATCATTGCTCTGTGTGCCAGGAGCAGTAAGATGATTACTTCAAGGTCTTAATCACATTTTTTGACTGAAAGAATCTTTGTTTCTGCAGGGACTCTTTACCTCTGTAAAAACTCTACCATGTCTGTGCAATATCCAAACACTGGAGTCTCTCTGGCAACAGTGGAACAATGGACTCTGGAAAAGATGACAAGTCTCTTGATGTACTTTCGTCAAATCATAGAATCGTTTGGCTTGAGAGGGACCTTTAAAAATCATCTAGTCCAAACCCCCTGCCATGAACAACTTGATCAGCTTGTTTAGAGCCCCATCCAATCTGACCAGATGTTTCCAGAGATGACACATCTAGTATTTCTCTGGAAATCTGTCCCAGTGTTTCAACACACTCATTGTAAAAAATTTCTTCTTTATATCTAGTCTGAATCTACCCTCTTTTAGTTTAAAACCATTACCCTTTCCCTTGTCCTATCAGAACAGGCTCTTCTGAAATGTTTGTCCTTAGTACTGTTATATAGTTATATATTGTTGTATAATTACATTGTTAAAGCCCACTTTAAGTACCGAAAGACCACAGTAATGGTCTCTCAGAACTTTCTCTTCTTCAGGCTGAGCAACCCCACCTCTCTCAGCCTTCTTCAGTTCCCTGGAGTTTAAGGTGAATAGAATGAATGTCCTTTAAATTTTGCCTCTAAATTTTGAATGAGCATAGCCTTTCCTCAGCTTTCTTTTACCTGAGCCTCATTTGAGATTCCTTGCATATACTGTTTGAATGCTGAAATAGCTGAACTGATTATCCAATTAACTGGTGGGTTTTTTTGGCTGTTCTTTTTATAAGAACTTGTCTTCTGCAACAGTGGAACTGCTTATATATGTCTATTTGTCTCCTAATGGTTTATTTGCCTAATCATCCAATATACAAAACATTCTTGTCAATCTGAAATCAGAGAAACTAATAGTAATTCCTCCAATATATTAACATAGTCCATACCTTAACATATTGTTAGATTAGTGTTGGGTCAGCCTTTTGAGCCTTCAGACAACTTTAGCCTGTGCCATCTTTCCTTAAGGATAATTCCTTTCAAACCAAGAGAGGGGGGAAAATCTGGATTCTTGTGGCTGATTCTTTCTATATGAATATGGTGTATATACATGTTTACACCATCCTCCTCCTCGCTTTTCTGTGATATGTTATCCTCATGAAACACCCTTTATTTTCTAAGGCACTGGATTTTATTTAAGTCAAGGCTTCCTATCTTTGCTCCAGTGTATGTGCTAGTTCTTCTTACACTTTTCCCAGGCAAGCTGTCTCTTTTTATATTGCCAGGATGAGGCCTTTCAGGAAGAATTCCCATTTGTCCATATGACAACAAAGTGAGCTAGAAATCAGCTGTTTCAACAGATTGTCTTACTGGATAGCTAACTGTGTGGGAAGCAGTTTGTCTGCTGAACTGGAGCCACCTTAGATTAACATAGCTGTCTTATTTTCTTCAGAATGCCTCCATCCCTAGCATATGGAGTCTGCACATCTAGCTGCCACCTAGAGCTTCATTCTCAAATCCACTAAACCTTATGACGAATACACTTATCTGAAGTGGCACTGTAGGACTCTGTAGGAGTCTTTTCAGTCCTTATTCAATTTTGGATCTTAAGACTGTTTTTCAAATACACAGTGTTTTGTGGGGAGTGCTGCTTGCAGTCCTCACTGTATAACAGAGCAGCATGAGAGAAAGGAAGATCACAGTCCTTCCTCAGGTGGTTTATCTGGCTGCAAATTCACTACTTTTCCTCATTCTGCTTGGATGTTTCAAACCTAAGACCTGGGGAGAGTTCTGATTCATTACCAGTCCAGTGGAGAGGTGTGGACTTGTAATCATCTGCCATGCATACTTCTGAAGCAACATGGCCATATGAACCCTACACTTGGAATACACATATAGGAGAAAAAAAAATATTTTGAAGCAGAAATTACAGAGTGACTTACCTTCATTTTACTATACTGGAGGATTATAACTAAAAAACCAGGGGAATATACATGCAAAGTTAGAAGAATATACATGCAAAGTCTGGGCTGTTCAGTTTGTTTCATCTCATGTATACTAGCAGAATGGAGTGATGTTAACTGAGAGAGATCAGCATATGCTCCAGCTAATCATGGTTGTCAGAAGAGCTCTTATAACACTGTTATAAAGTATTTTGATATCTCAAATATGCACTCTCTTAGTTTCTCTGTAGGCCATATAAGCTCTGAGTCAGTTCAGAATACGTGTTTAAACAATTCCTATTCCTTCCTACAGCTAAGCAGAGTCAGGATCCATATTAATTATCCTTTGGTTCACAGTTTAATGTTGTGTCCCAAGTAATTTATTTCTTTCAAAATAGACTATTTAAAGGCAAGTGACAAGGGTAAGATTGTTCTCTTCCTCATAAATCCCTTTAATTGCTTCCGTAACATATAACGCATGCATTGAATTTTGCATTAAGAAGCAAACATTTGAATCTTTACTTAAAATAAAGTAACATGATATTATGAATATACATATAATTTTCATATCTGCAAACATCTGTTTATTTTGTGAACAATTTTATATAGATACAATAATTAAATCTTCAGTCTGACAAAAGTTTGTGTTTCACCATAGTGGCTTCTCTTGTACAAGTAACAAAAATACTCAAGAATTTTATAAAAGATAGTGTAGATTAGGTCTTGAGTTATGGAAGTCTAATATCTTTGTTTTATCTGATGCATATGTGGGAGGAGTCTGAAATTCATAACATTTTTGGGTTTTTTTTCACATTATTTTTAGCTTGAGTGAGACAGGGACAGATTCAAATGGAAGTCCTCAGACCACTTACTGCCCAGACATGTTTCCTACAATCTTAAGTTTACAGACTTAAATTTCAAGGATCTTAAAGCAAAGCTCTTAAAATTCAGGCACTTATGTATAAGTTAATACCTATCGATTTATTTATTGTTCAACACCTGTAACACCTTTACCTGAGCACTGCCTCAGTTACTTGTTCTACAATCCTGTATATGTAACTGTGTAGATAGGCAGGTTATCTTACTTCTCAAATCTGTGCTTAATTAGTGCATTGTAAATTTTTGGTCCAAATGTTTCCTTTCACTGTTTTGTTTGCCTAGGCTACATGTAATAACAGTTAAAGCCTAAAGTAATCTTTAAAATGTAATTGAATGATACATGTTTAAGAAAATATGATTCCATCATTTGAAAATGTTCAAGACAAATCAACGACAGGGAAAAAAACCTCAAAACCCTACAAATTGAATCTGAGCATAATCATCCTAGGCTATATACTTAAGTGATAGAAAACTAAGAAAAGGAAAATTTTCAAGACAAATGAGGGAGTAAAAGCTCAAATATATATGCACTATAGGCCTTCAGAAGATGCTGGATTTACCAGAGAAAAAAAATGCCAAAAGTGATATTTGCATTCTATCCAAACATTCTAAATTATGAATTTTTAAAACAGAAGCATTATAAACCAAAATAACCATTTGATACTGTTGGAAAGGAAGTTTTATTTTTAGTTTAGTGGAATTTTTCAAGTACTGTTTTTGCTAGTCAAAAATGGCTGACATATAAATGCAACAAGTATGACAGAGGGACAAGAAAATATACACCATATATTTTCAAAGGTAGGAGTAATACCAAAGCACATACATTTATTTTCAGATGATAAGAAGCATTTCCTCGAAGGATCAGATTTTTTAGGTTTGTAGTTTATTTTATTTTAGTGGAATGACACTGACTTACACCAGATGGAATCTCCCACAATTTCCTGTAGTAATCTTCAAAGTCTGCTGCAAATCTTTAAGTAACGTGGAGAAAGATAAAGTTTTCAAAGTATTCTCCTCTAATGTAGTGCCCTAAAGAGAAGACTAGGGTTATTGGTATGCCTGCTGCTAAACGTTCTTATTGTTGGGAATCTTCTTATTTTCAGTGTTTGGGTGTATATAGTGTGCATTCACTTAGTGGTTTCATGCAAAATGTGGTTTACTCCTTGTGATAATAATAATTGAATTTAGCCTAATAAAGATCAAGATTTCTTCTGAACCCTTTAATTTCAAGCTTCATTCTATAAAAGGCTTTAAAGGATAGTAGTGCTGGATTAGACCCATTTAGTATAGGTTTGAACTACAAACTTTTAAGTAAGCATGGCTAATGTATATATGCTATTAAATTGCTGTTGCAGTAAAAAAAAAAAGAGGTGACTGATGCAAAATTTTATCTACCTTATATCTAATAAAACAGTATTTATGAGGTTTGTATTCTGTATGTGGGTTTTGAGTATATTTGGAGAGGAGATCCATACTAGCCCTCTGTGGTTTGAATGGCAAGTATGTAGTCGGATTTGCAGCTGCAATGCCCTTCAAGCATTCTGTAAAATTTTATTTCATTTTAGTGCTTGTTTTTTTTTGACAAATATTTGGGGTAGTTTTCCTTGATGAAAGTATTATTCATTGATGATATTTGCACTTGTAAAGGCTGTCACTCCACAGCACAGTTGGTGTTTTGTTTTTTTCTAAAAAGTAGTTTTGTTCGCTAGAATGCAGTGATCCTTGGCAGCATTTAATGAGTGCTAAACTCATATGGGCTATCTCACTTTGATGAGAAATTGATTGCATAAGGCATCATACAATATATTTTGCATATTTTTTCCTACACAAGGCGTGTATAAATGTTGCTGCATCATCAATCCGTTGCCTCAGAAATTTTCTTCAACATCAGCTAATTTCTGAAACTGAACACCAGATTTAATAACTCAGCAATATGATGTGCTGTATTATTATTTCATTGGCAAAGACATTGCCTGACATTATGGCAAATTCCACAAAAAACAGACCTATGTTCTAAATAAAGTTTTTGTGGCAGGCCACATAAGCCAGTGATCCCCAAATTTTATCTGCAGGCTGTCAGTAGTCCACAATGTACAGCAGGTATGTGAAGCCACACTACAGTAAAATTTACTATTTACCTCTCTGCAGCTGTACTGTGTGTTTGCAGACAATTTTGCAGAGTACAATGAGAAGTTATTCCAAACATCCTGGAAATTGATGGTTTAAGTACTTCAGTAGAGCTGCTTCAATGTTCAGTGATGAAAGTTAGATAAGTTGCTTACTTTCCATTTCATAATCAGGGGACACACAATTTGAGGAGTCAGTATTCATACTTATGTGTCTGTACTTGTACAGCATTGTGAATAATTAGGGCAACAGTATGTGGTTTGAAATACTGTGCCAAGTTGTCATGTATTTTGTTTCATTGATATCTAAGGATAGCAAATTTTTCAGAAAAGCAGAATACCAGTAGTATGCACTGATGTCAGGAAGGACTACTGATCTTCCTTAATTAAATTAGCATAACCAAGTTGCATTAGGGGATGCTTATATTGCCATGTAATATAGTCATTGCCTTATGGGTACCTGATTTCTCCAAAGAGTGTCGCAAATGCTCTCACTGTTCCTTAACGTTATATTTTGCATTTGGATCTCTGATTTAGCTGACAAATGTTAAAAAGCTCGTGTTGCCAGAGAACTTTCAAGAGACAAGCTGCGAAGTCTAAAGAACACAGGTTATTCCAGCTAAGGTTGGCAGTGGCTTCTGCTTAAAAGTTTTTCTCCTAGCATGTGGCTTTCAAACTTATACCTGCAGAATATAGGTTAGCATTTGTCTGATATAGATTTTTATTTTCTACTTTATTACACAGAGATGGAAGTTTTGTTTTCACCCTGCCTCTTCTAGTCAGCCACTGAAGCGGTCCAAGCAACTGGAGAACAAGATCACATTCAAATTTCACCAACTCTAATTATGGGGACATGTAAATTAGTACCATAAAAGAATGTGTTGAAAATTGCATTGAACAATTTGTATAAGTGGTATGAATCTTTCAACACTGAATTTGGGCTAGTTTATATGGAAGACAATAGTATCATACAAGGTCTTACAGTCCTTACTGAAGTAAGTGGAAAATACCCTGCTGTCTTCCTGAGAAATACTGTGGAACATTCTGGTCTCTGCATTCTTAGTTGACAAATCTCATTATATGTCTGATTTGACTGTCCTCTGATAATTATGTGTCTTTGTTAGGCACTATCTTACACAACTAGTTAGCTTTATGTAGCTAACTAGCAGTAACCAACACAAGTTTATTCACGAATATCTCTCCTGTCATTGATATTGACATGTCTGTGCAATGCCAGTTGAAGCTCAGACTGATGTCATATGTGACAACCAAAAAGAGGATATGACAAATAAGTCCACATGCCTGAAGTGTATTTATAGGGGGAAAAATGTTTATTGATGAATTAATTTATTTTAAAGGCAGAATATGTATGCAAATTTTATTGGAGCAGTGATGTGTGTTTTAGAAAAAAATCCCACCATTTCCCTAAAACATGAGAAAACAAACAAACAAACAAAAACCCCAGAAGAGCAGTAACCCCCCCCCCCCAAAACAAACACCCTCCCCCCCAAAATCCCACGACTTTCCAGCTAAAGTCAAACATTTTAAACACCAGCAATCACCTGCCTCTGAAGGCTGATAAGTTTACCCACAATGATACTGACTTACTGTTTTGTTGTCTTAATACATAATTTCTGGAGTCAATAGAAAAAAATGGAACGAAATACTGCAATTGAAAGGAATAATGCCTCATTTGGGCAATTTCTCTTAGCTCCTTTGTTTAAGCAACTTCAGTGGGATTGAAAGTAGCAAGTGCAAAATGCTGAATAAAAATTGTTTCCTGCCTTTATATATGGTATAAGGCAAAATGTAGACACTATTACATTTTCATTCAAACTACACCTCCAAGGCCATTTCTTCAAAACTTCATTAAACTCATTCAGAGTGATTTTCTTTTTAGCCAAGGTCAGGATGGTTGTCTTGCAAATCTTTGGATACTGTGAATGGGAATTCATAAATTCTGACATTGGGAAACAAGGTTGCTCTTGCCCTACATTTAATAAGGGAAAGAAATAAGATGAAAAAAAAAAAAAACAACAGAGAGAGCAAGCTGCTTTGCCTGATGGTGCTGGAATAAAAAAAAACAAAAACAAAACAAAAACAAAAACCCACCTTTTTCTTTATTGTTTTTTTTAACAGGTCACAATGCACTGATGATGCCTCTTGTGATATTCATCATTTATATTTTCAGTAAGCTGGCATGTTACCTGCAATCACTTGTCAGCTTTCCTTTTCTATGGTCTGTTTAGTCTGTTAACCCACCAATTGAAATATATTCTAAATAGCTTCTACATTAAAAATAAGAAGAGTTGATAGAATGGTTACTGTAGGAGACAGGTGTCTCATGAACAGACTGGGTTTTTTCATAAATGTAAATAAATCATATTGTTCACCCAGTTGGACAATTTTGTTTTGGGGTGGTTTTTTGTGCTTTTGTTGTTTTTTATTTGTTTGCTTTGTTTTTGTTTTGGTAGCTTATTTAACTTCTTGACAAAGAAACCTGTTGGTTTTAATTAAGAAAAAAATATTTGAATTAAGCAGCCAGTAGAAATATTTTGAAGTGGGCTCTGAAATGTGTGGTGTTTTTGTAGCAGTGGCATTCTCAAATAATAAAAAAATCATAATGTGAGCTGGTATAGTCACATCATTCAGTATTACTGACCAATTACTATTAGTGAATGGTTGTTTTAAGAAAAGGTATAACACTCACAGCAGGAAAGTGTTGAATAAAGTGTTGGTATCAGTCTTTGCCTGACAATTCCATGTATTTACACTACAGTGTAGATGTATTCATCCTAGCTCCCCTTTCCATAACGATATACAGATCATAAGATTAGCCTGTCTCACTGTTTCCGTTTTCCTTCATTGTTGTTGCTTAGAAGATTTCATCTCTCACAATCAATGGGCCAATTTTTTTCATGTTCAAGGGTTTGAGTTTTTTTTTTTCTAATTGATGTAAATAAGTAATGAAACTAGATCCTTAAGAGTCCATAATATGGTAAGAGTGCATAGGAGTGAAAGGTGCTGGATTACTTGCTGCTGTTTAAGTACAGTGCAGAATTTGATTTCTGGAGACAGATTTTAAATCCCTTTCTTTAGGTGGTATTGTGGTTAGCTGAATATTTTTTCTTGAAAAGATTTATTAGCTATCCCAAGGATATTTCTGCATCTCCCTGGGAACCTTCAAAGTCCATCTTTTCTGTCTCCTTCACTCAGTGATCTGTTTGCTGTCTCCATATTTCAGTGCAGCTTATCAATTGTTTTTTTACTTAGTTGAAAGAGATGGTGTTGAACATTGCATGAACAGCATGTGTTTATATTTTTAGGTTTTGTTTTTTTTTTTTCTCTTTATTTAGTTTCATTATGTTGTCTACTCAGTAACTCTTTAGCAATGGAAAAAAAAATTGTAAAAGAAATGGTGTCTTCATATCAGTAGCAGGCACTCTAGAACCAGTCCTCTGCAGAGCTCTATCCCATTTACCTCTGAACATTAAGGAATGGCCACATGCCTTCAGTCAGTGAAACTGCAAATACTTTCCTGTCTTGGAGTGAACAGTATTGAATAGGTTCTCTATAGTATCTTGCTTGGCATAGGAGTATCCTTTTGATTAAATTACAACTGTTGTAGTGATCACACAGCATCAATTTCAATACAAATCGAGTGAAAAGCTGTGATAGTTTTGTGTAGCAGGCTTGTGAATTCAAGGAGTCTGGCATACTGAGCAGGAGAATTCAGCCTAACATCTTGAGGTAGACTAGACAGTTTTTTCCCAAAACTCTTAGCTATTTTAATATGAGGAAGGTGTAATATAAAATAGAAGGGGTTTTTTTTTGTTTGCTTGTTTTTTTGGGGGGGGGGGCGAGTTTCGACACATCAGTGTAACAGTTACTACCGAGCTGCAGAATTGCAGCGGTTGCTAGTGCTCACTGGCTTTACATATACCTCCATTAACTTTACTACAGGATTTTTAATCTACAATTAGGCTCTAAGATATTCAGGACCTGTAGAACCCACTGAGTGTAAAGCTAAGGCAGATTCAAGGAACCAGTTATACGGAACTGGATATATAAGATCTTCTTGGCAAGATGAGTGAGATACAACAAATAATTAAAAAATAAAGAAAAAGAAAAGAAACAAGCACAAAACAAACCAAACAAAAGCCCCATTACTGAGGAATGAACTGTAATTTCTCCATCATCAGAATCTTGTTAATATCACCAGTAGTGATAAAATTCTATGCAATGCCATTATAAGCCAGTTCTACTCTATTTATTATAAACATATACATTCACTGTATATATGAGATTTTGCACAGAAGGTAGTAGAAAAAAATAGCATTAATTATGAATTGACCTTTTTTTTTTAGTTTAGATTCATAGTGAGCATGACTTAGTTTCCCTTCAATAAAATAAAATAAGGGTGTTTTGATAATAACAGTAGTAAGCCTATAAATTACACATATGCAAACATTTATTCCCTTTTTTTTTTTGGGGGGGGGGTGGCGGGGTGGGGAGGGTGGAGAACAATACAAAAAACCACCAAAAAACAATCCCTATCTTAAATACATAACAAACATGCACACAGCAATCATGGGATTCCAGAGGAGGGTGGGCAAGGAAGAATGTCAGAGTGTTTATCATACAGCTGTGCCAAAAGTAAAGGCGGAATGAATGAGATGGAGATTAAAGCCAGTAGTTCTGAGCCTGTATTCAATCACTGCAGTCACTCTGTTTGCCTCCTGAATGCTGATGAAGTGTCATGAATGGTCCCATGTACTTTCATTCCAATATATTTCAGGCGGTAGTGATTATTGCTTGTACTTAGCTAAAGCTTGAAATAACTGGCAAACTCTTGCTTAGCAACAGAAGGCCTCATCTTCTCTCTCCTGGGACCACTAACTCAAAAATGTGCTATTTCTTTTAAAAGTTAAAGT
Source organism: Dendrocincla tyrannina (assembly GCA_035047865.1). NCBI lineage: Eukaryota > Metazoa > Chordata > Aves > Passeriformes > Dendrocolaptidae > Dendrocincla > Dendrocincla tyrannina. The sequence continues at coordinate 15,896,355 of JAWWMP010000041.1, forward strand.
TAGGAGGGGTAGATACTTTATATTCATTGCTTTCTATGATAATTTAAAGAAGAAACCACAAACTAAAGCCTGCAAATCACTTTGTTCCATAAATAATTATTGACTAGTTTATGAAGTCCAAATCCAATTTCTTTTGTAACACATTAAACTGTTCTGTAGTTGGGCAATTTTTATACAGGTATTGCTTTTATATGTGCTGAGAGAACAGAATCACTTACTTCCTTTAAACAAAAGATCTCATAGTGTATTTTGATAAAATTCTTTCAAAGTTATTCATGTAGCATTAAATCACTTAATGTATGTGCTTATTTTTACTGTTTAGGCTACGTTTTTCAGTGATCTCCATCTTAAAAGGAAAATGAATGCACTTTTGTTAAATAAATGACAAAATGCAGAGCATGGTTTGAGTTGTAGATCTCCAGCAAGTGCATGGAAGAATTCATTAAAAAATGCAGCAGCATTATTCTAGTGTGAATTATATGCTGCTCTGTAGGTTTCTATTTTTGGTTACCACAAGATGGCAAAGCAATGAGCACACAAATGCAAGGACGAGTGAGTTTCATAATAATGCGTTCTGCATTCACACTTTATGCACATCAAGAGAGAATCCAAGCACAGCAGGGGTGACAATCACTCCAACAGTCTTTTGAAATCAAAGTATTCCTTGAGAATGTCTTTCCAGTGCTAATTATACTCTTCTGTTGTGGTTCTTATATTGTATATAGTAAAATGTTTACACTGTCATTATATACAGCCCCATCACTGGAAAAATGGAAGGTAAAAACTAATCAGATTATTAAATAGATTTGTTATCTTTTATTATTTGTTTCATTTTTTGCTGGTTCTACTTTGTATTTAGGGCTCAAATATCAAATATCCATGTCCTCTGTCACCAAGGGACTTTGGCAAAGATGCTAATTTTTCACCAACTCCAAGAATGTCTCTTTACTCGAGAGCTGTTCTGTGGAAAGGATTGGTTGCCTAGACAGCTTGATGGTTTTTTCTTTTTTACTTCTTTTTTTTTTTTTTTTTTGAGGGTGTGTTTTATTTTTACTTTTTTCCCCAAGTTGCATACTGATCATGCAGTAACTATTATCAATGGATTTTTCTAATAAGATGGAGGCAAAAAGCTGGAGACATCCTATCCCAGGATAGGATGTTCACTGTGTGATATGCATCTGTGTTTGTGTGTATGACCATGCCTTAATGTTTGTGTAAGAACGTATGTACAATCTCAGTAACCACTATGAAACTCTTATTGTGTAGGAGAGGATGCAACATATCAATTACATAATCGTGTTAGAGGAGAAAAAGTGTTCAGGCATTATAACATTTGTCTGACATTGCAGGGCTTTATGTTAAGAGCTAAGCAACCAGTCCAGTCTTGACTTTTATTCTTGCCTTTACTGCTAGGCTTGGTGAAAAACTGATAGGAGAGATTTTCTGGCAAAAGTGGAACAGAGAACCATTAAATGCCATTTCCCACAGCATTCTTCTGGAAAAGCTGGCAGCCCATTGCTTGGACAGCACACACTTTGCTGGGTTAAGAACTGGCTGGATGGCCGGGCCCAGAGAGTGCTGGTGAGTGGTGCTGTGTCCAGTTGGTGTCTAGTCACTAGTGGTATCCCCCAGGGATCAGGGTTGAGCCCAGTCCTGTTCAATATCTTTGTTGGTGATCTGGATGAAGACACTGAGTGTATCCTCAATAAGTTTGTGGATGACACCAAGTTGTATGGGAGTGTCAATCTGCTGGAGGGTAGGAAGACTTCACAGAGGAATCTGGATAAGCTAAATCTGCATCTGGATATCTCTAAATGTTTTACTGGGTTTGCTTTTTGAACAGTAACCAGCCTCATTTGATAGAAGATACCAGCATACAGGAACGACATTATCTCATATCAACAGAGAACTTCTGTTACAACAAATTGATATTAATATGTGAAGTTGGGAAGCAGTAAAAAAGAGAAACTGTCTAGTTGAAATTGATGCAATAGATGTGGTGAATCTAACATGTTTTAAAGACTAAATTGTCAACAGCCATAAGCAAGCAGTTGTACATACAAGAATATAGGCACAGTGTGTACTTGTTTATACACACAATGTACACTAGTGTATAGTGGAATATTATTTGAATCATTTAATCATGGACTTATATGAGTTAAAATGGCTATCTGGAGGTTATCTAGGACAAAAAAAGATAGAGAAATCACAGAATTGTCATATAGCACATAGCCAAGTGCAACACTGAAGGGAGTGCGCCTTTGGCTTTTCATCTATCTCTGCCTCCTCATCTCAGAGCACCTTTGTTCAGAGCTACTGCCATGGCTTGTGGTACATACAAAGGCATACAGAGTGAATTGTTCTTAAAATACTGCTTTCAGTAGGCTAAGAAATCATTTGACAAATATCCTTGGTCAAATGATGGTTATTTAAGATGCAACACAAATTTGCGAATGGACTGGTGCTAGGAGTGTGGAGACTTTCTCATTATGCTGTTGAATTTGCTGTCTGTGAAGTTAGTGGTAAGACTTACATTGATTTTATTGGGAACAGGATTAGTCATTGTAAAAAGATTCATGTTGTACAGAAAATGTACAACTGTTTTCACTTAAGACTAAGAAAGGATTGTAGTTCTTTAATTCATTAGTTTTCAGCCAATTAGAAGAACTGAATTTTTGTTAATACTGCATTCTCATGGCTTCAGCTCTGGGCTACTTGTGTGTTTTTTGGTGGTGGTGTAGTTTCACTGAAAATAGTGTTTTATCCTCATGTTAAAAAGAACAAAGTGGTTATCTGGTACAGAAGATATGTGGCAACATCAGAAACTGAATCCTAGTCTTTTGATTGCCATGCTTGTTTTAAATCAAGACTGTGTCATCATTATTTAATACATTTCTTCAATTGAATGATAATAAAACAGTCACTATTTTCTGGCTCGTTTCTCTTGCAATGAGGTTGTGATGTTCTCTCTATTGCAAAGTTGCTGTCTCCCTCTGCCGTTATCCTCCCCAGCATCAGGGAATGCAAAATACATCATACATACAGAGGGAGCAAAATACATAACATCAACATACACACAAATAACATGATGTGTGGTTACAGCTGTCATTCAATTTACTACCCTTAGTTGCCCCTTAGGTAATACACACTTCTGTTGACCTATTTGCTCTAGATATAACCTACCCGATTTTTGATCTGAGTGACTGGATTTGTCTTTGTGTCATAATCACTCTCCCTTTAGCCGTTGCTGTATAAATTCAGATTACTTATACTAATTAAAATAACTTTATTTTGTTTGAGCCTAGTACGTTTTGAATTCAAGGCATTTAGACAAAAGGTTACATGGCCTTTCAGAAACCCTTTTTTAATGAAATATTTATTGCTAGCTTTTCTGTTCCGATTCCTATCAGCTTATCCCTTAGTTTCCATTCAAGCTGCAATATTGCCACTGGGAAAATTAAAATAAGAAGGGCAGGCCATAAGTAGTCAACATGACCATGTATATCTCATATATGTACATTAGTTGCTTGGTATCATTCAGGTTTTATTACATCTGTGAGTGCAAACATTCATTCAATAAACCTCGCTTTGCTGCTGTCTTACTCGTCCCTGTGGGATCATTCTCCTGTCTGTGAGTTTTATACCTTCTCCTGCTTACATACCATTACCACAGAAATATAATACCCGTATCACTGATCTAAACAAATACATTCACCAAAAGGAAGGCAGAAAATGCTAATGCTTTTTCTTGTTAAAAGTTCTCCTTCAACATTTCCTATGGATGAAGGACAGGATTTAGCTACACTCAGTGTTCTTTACCTGGGCAGCTTTCATGTTGTCCTCTGCACCAGAGAACTTCTGATTGGTTCTACTTCAGTTTGAGCCATGGAGCTGATCAAGCCTCACATCTTCTTAGTTTTTCTTATTAGAAACTTAGCTGATGAAATACTTTATAATATAGTTTATAATGGTTCATGATGCACTTAATCCCATATTTGAAAAGATAATTTAGTGTCATCCACGAGACACAGTTGGAACACCAAATGCTAGACTCAGACCTGATTTTTTTTTTCGGTATGACATTCCCTTTAAAATCAGTGGGAATTCTTATACAAATAGTTTCTATTTTGAAATTTTTCTCTGGGTTGAACAAAAAGTTATATATTGTAAAGATATTGCATACATTGACTACGATATAAAAAGCAGACTTACTGATTCACTGTTATTATTATAATAGTATTGTGTGAAGGATCTTGGCAAGTTGGTTATATCTTACAGTCAGTATGAGAAGCAATGCATTCTGAATCATCTTCAACACAACCTTCTGTGAGGAATATATGTATGCATATATGTGTATGTGAATTTAGAAAACTTAACTTCAGTCTCTTCTATCTTAGGAAACATATTTCATTGTGGTACACCATGAGTAGTAGTAAACTTAGTTCATCAAAATGCTGAGTAAAACAGTGTCAGGCCTGATTTTCATTCCTTTTTATTAAGGACCTTGAACTGAGGAAGTATTATTTATTAGGCATTTATTGTGAAATTGATGGCATAATTTAACTTTTTATTAGCTAGTAAAACTGATAAGCAGTACATAAAAAAGATGGACCTTGTTATAGAGGGAATAATAATAATAATAAAAAGGTTAATTTAAAGTTTTTTAAAAGGTCATTGTTGTAAAGACTTTTTAACATTGTCTTCTGTGGTATGAACATATACCCTGAAGTTTTGCTTCTGTTGATAGTTTTGTTTGTTTATTTTTCAGCTTTGTTCAGCAGAAAATGGATTTGTACACTTAAAATGTTTTCAGGATTTCAGTAACTTGAGATCTAGTGTGAACACACGTGATGTACTTTCTTTAAGCATAAACCCCCCTGTGGTGTAGAGTTGAATAAATGGATGTTCTGAGTGTGCAATAATTGAACACTTAGTTGTGTAAATGAAGGCATTGTTCCTGATAAATGGGACATAGGAAGAAATATTGTGTATGTCTGTAATTTTGAGCCCTTTACTGATTTGTAAAGGTGGATGGGATGACTGCAGTCCTTGTTCACTGCACTGTCTTTGGGTAGCCTTGGATACATGAACAACTTAAAATCTTTTTCTGACACCCTCCTCTGAGTTTTGCAGAAGAGAATCTTATCCCATAAATGGTTATCTTCTTGGAGGACTAGAAATAAGGATATAAAAATCATGGATTTCATCCATGAAAACTTTTAGTTTCAGCATGCACCTGTTTCATAAGTCATTTTGAGCAAAACAGATAAAAATGGAAAATGCAGCAGTGAAGCTGGCCCAGATAGAAAATCACTCCTCCAAGTCTGCAGAACATCTGAGAATAATAGCCAGCATACTCATGCTTCTCTGTCACACTTGCTTAAAACACTGTTCCCAGACAAACCTTTGAAATGAAAGCCATCACTCAAATCCATCAGTTAAGAAGCCTGTCAGGTTCACTTCCTCTGGCTGGTGCTAAAGTTTGGTATTAAACTAACAGAAGGGATGTCTTTCTTTTGCATACTATGTCTGGATTTTTTTAACTTTTATCTTGGTGATGTACCTGCAATAGTGGGGTTTGTGTGTTAAATCTAGCCATGTGTTCAGAATAGCACCTGAGCGGGGGACTTCATGGCACCATGCACTAAACACGGAGAAGCAGGTACCACTGAGGAATGTTACACTGCTCGTGTGATCAGTGATGAAACTCTGAGAGCAAAGCAAAAAGAAACTGCAAACACAGCAGATACATGCTATTCTGTTCTACTCTTTACAATGGGCTTGGTATGAGGACTTGTGCTAGCACCCAGATTAGTTGTACTTAGGTGTCACAAACTTCCTTTATAGTCACTGCAGAGAGACACATTACAAGAGATGCAAATTCTTCCTGTTGAATCATTGGGCCTGAAAATCCTTTGCTCAAGATTCTCAGCATCAGTTTCTGATTTGATTTAATTTCGAATACTTCTAATTAATGTCACATTCAGTGGGAATATTTCTTCTCATGTGTAGTAAGACATTCAAAACTGTTGTTTGTTTCATTCTTGGATATGGGTACTGTGCTACTTCTACTGTACATTTTTTCAACGTATACTTTTGCTACGTTACAAAGATAAGTTTATATTTGCCTGTGGTTATGTGTGAGCTGCTGTACCTGTATGTTCTCAGCAAGTGCAGCATCACAAAGTCTTGAGAAACTATATTTTAAATGGAGAATGTTTATGGATTCTTTAAAAAAAAATAAAAAAATACACTAGCTACTACAACACTTTGTTATCTAGGGATTTCAAGGTAAGTCTGCCATCTAGATTGCCAAAAAAACAACTCATCACGGTGCCATTACTAGAATAAAAATGGTGGGTTTTTTTTGCTATTGTCTTTTCCCAAAAGGAAGGAGCAATGTTACAATCAGTAGGGCAAATAAACAGCCTTATTTTAAAGAAATGATTTCGGTCTGCCAAGAGGACAATGGGTTATTTAGTGTGATGACATATGTCCTACAAAAATGACAGAAAAATTTTATAGTTTGATTTTTTCATTCATAAGTATGAGTTAGCATATGGCATATTAACAAGACTGGATAGTGTTAGGTAGCTGTTGTTTTCAGCTGCCTACTTTGGCCTCCAGATTTTCAAACCTGCTACAAGCACAGAGTAATAAGATAGTTCTTGTTGCATAAGACATAACTTAGTTCATGTTGGGTGATAATTATACTTTGGGATTATTCTTTCTGCAGCTTAAGGACTGAGACATATCAACAGGATTGAACAAAATTAATTTTCAGTATATTGAAAATATACTTTCCTGCATGACCCTTACTGGACCAAATTTTAGCCCAGGTCTGCTGTTGAACCTGGAATCTTGCAGTGCAGATCTTGATACCAGTAAAAGAAGGACACTTGTATGATGACTTTTTTAAAGACTGTGTTTCACATGTAACTAATTTTCAAGTTCTTCTAGAATAAGAATCAGATAATTCTAGGGTAAGGGTTTGGTTTGCACAAAGGAAAACCTGAGAAGTTAAAAACTCTGTTTACCTGACTTGCTACATTATATCTGCTTCTGATATATGACTTTATCTGCATGTTCTTTCAAACTGATTTCATGCTCCCTGCAGTGACATATTTTGCTAACACAACAGACTTGTTCCTTCCTGACATACAGCTTCTGGCTCCAACAAATGTCAGTAGCTTTTTAGACAAACCTGTGCTTTTTATTCCTGTATTTTTCAAGAGGAATATCAGCATCCCTGCAACAACATTTTTTCCCCTATGGCTATTCTGTTTGTTTTATAAACAGACTAAGTTTATTTTACATGTAGAGGCTGGTAAATACATGGAAAGGCGCCTTTTTTTTTTTTTTTTTGTAATAACTTTAAATATTTTTAGGAAAGTAATAGAGTGACAGCCACTTCCTGAGTCATGCAAATAAGCAAAGGTTTGCTCAATTCTGAATTCCTACAATTAATTTCTTTCTGTAACCAATGGAGGACTCCAGAAGCAATTAACTAACTCTGCATGAAGAGGAATGAATGGGAGGCCCTAGAAGCTGCAGGTCCTTGGGGAGCTCTGTAGAGCTGAGGTTTTCAGTTCACACTTGACTTACACAGAGATGCAACTTACTTAAAGAAAAGGCTCCAACATCTTGTCATTTCTACTTATTTTGGTAGCATCAGTTATATGATTTGTAAAGTCTGCTTTCAGGTCACTTTTTAGGAAATGGTGGAAAACGGCGGAAATAACTAGGCTAGAGAGGATGGGTCTATAATATTCATGAAATCAATATTAGTGGCATATATTGATTTTTGGGTGAATAGGCATTAAAAACTTTTCTCAAACATGAAAGCTGTGAATCGTCTTCCCGAAGGGAAGGGTGCAAGGGTCACTGGCTCTTCTGGTGTTGCAGCTTGGTGGGTTTCCAGTCTCCTTGCTGGAACAAGCAAGATCCTCTTCAGGAGACTTGTCAGGGCAGGGTCTGGCAGTCAGTGAGGCACCAGGGCAGCCCCAGTCCCACACACCAGTCACCTCCCTGGTGACAGGGACAGGCCAGGCAGGGCCCATGGCCAGGCAGGGCAGGGCTCAGGGGGGCTGGAGACCAGCCCTGCTGTGCCATCACTGGGATAGGGTTTGATGGTCCTGGTCTGTGGCCAGGGTGTGCTGGACAGAGACAGTGAGGCCTCTTGTAGCCTCAAGGCCCTGACATAAATTTCTCTTTCGATACTGTACTTCAGCCATGGTTTTCTTTTCTTGTTCTTTTCTTTTTCTTCAGTAAGATGCAGCACATAAAATAAGTCAGTTTTGACCTGAGACTGTTCAGGAGTTTGAGAAATGACATAGTCTTAAAACTGGAACATAAGTAGGAATTACTTTTTAAAGTAGTATACCAGGTAGCAAAATTTAGTTAGAATTAGGTGCCTATATATATAAATGCCTTGCTTCCACATTTATTCATACATCCTTGAATTTTGGAGCTTTTTCTGGTCTGGAACTTCCATTTGTACCAATTTTGTTTGAGAATTGCATTTGGAAACTGAAATCTCAAAGTTTGTTTTTAATGAAATTTGGGGTTACATTTATTTCTCTTTCTGTTAGGTTTGTAACAGTCACATATAAGGGAAATTATTCTTAATTATACAACAAAATATTAAGCAATTACATGCAATAGCAATATCAGGTGCAATAAGTTAGGACATTAGTCTTATCTGGGAAAAAAGAAATCTCAATATGGGCCCTAAATGTATCTTGAGTCTCCACAGACAATTTTCTTTTCTGTGCAACTGCTTAGAAGAATAGAATCTATCTTAATTAAACTTTACAGCTTATTTCAGAATGGAAGAGCTGAAAACTATTTTCCTATCCTCCTAATGTCTGTGCTGTTTATGTGCTTGAGGTGGCTAAGTGGTAGTCTGAAAATTGCAATAAGATTAGTAATTACTAGGGGACATAATGTACTGGTTTATTGCAGTGGAACTCTGAAAAAATATTTAAATTAACTCTTTAAAGGAGAACTCATTCATCATATTTTTCTCTAGTTATTCATACCTTTTACTTAACTGGATTCTATAGTGAGTTTTCCTTCACAAAATGAACACTAAAGCCACACCTTTTGAGACAAATGCTCTTCTTTTGTACCATTAAAATCCAAAATCACTCCCTTTAAGATTGAGAAGCTACAGAAGTCACATGTTGAGGTTGATGCTCATCAAATGTGGCTCTGAAACTTTAATGAAATAAATACATGGAAAGTTCTGAAAAAATTGTACTGCTTTTTACTTTACTGGCACCTGTGGGTTACACCAGTAGGTTAGGATTTTCCAAATTAGTTGGTTTTTGTTTCAGTGACATTTGTCTTGTCTTCTACTGATAGCAGAATCATACCCTCAAGAAAAATTGGTAAATACTATTTTGAACAAGTTGTCTAACTCTAGTAGCATGAAAAATTCCTTTGTGTCTTCTTGTTAGTTAAACAGCCACAATATTTGTTTCAATAAAAAGACACAAGGTCCTAAATGATATATGAAACATTCTGGAAAAAAATGCTTTCAGTGTCATTGACTTTAATAACAGGAAAGGGAAATAGCGTATTTCCATGAATGTCTTCTATTGAAAAAAAATGAAATTCCTCTGTATCACATAAGAATTGAACAATGTTTTTATTTGGTAGTTATTCTCAAATTGTGCTGATTCATTTGAACAGCTTTTCCCCATATTTGCTGAGCCAATTTTACTTTGTTACTTTAGATTAAATACATTTTTTCAGAAGGATTGTGGGAGTTGTTCTTTCTTATTTTATGCTAGTTGGATTTTCAGAAATTTTGCTATTGCAGCTTAAAAGTGAGTTGCGGTTCTTTGAGGCAAACCAATTCCTTTGGAATTGAATTCCTTTGGAACCAATAATCTCTCTCATTCTAAACTAAAACTGAAAAATAAAAGGTAACCTGACTATCTGAAATTGAACCATGTTAAGCGTAAGAGAGCTTCTTTTAGGTCACTGTCTTTGAGAAAGGGGATATAACAAAAAAAAAAAAATCAAATTCCACTTAAACATATGCTCTTTATATTTTAAATTCAATTATGTTTAAATATTTGTTACTCCAGTTAATGTCAAACTGCAAATAATGAGTGACACTAAGTACTTAAGTTCCCCCTTATTTTAGTAGGAATTGTTGATCCTAAGCTCTGCTCAGGAGTTGGCATGGCTCTGTTGTCACAAAGACTTCAGTATTGTAATAGAAAACTACTGAATGTATTCCTATGATCTGATTTTGAAACAACTCCTGCATTGTGTTCACTGACAGAAGCATATCTGAATCCAGCCAAGAATTTTAATACCATCTAACTTAATGCATTTTGAACTAAAAGAGCTTGTGTTGCTAGGCATCAAATTGGTGATGCATGGAAAAATTGTTCACTGAAACTATAATATAAGCCTACATGTACAAATCCAGAGTAGATTTTATAGATGAGCATGAAATCTAACCTCCTGGAAAGACCTGTATATTTAGATCAAGCCTTATTTTCATTGTACTCGCAGATACCATTAGTTCATCATTTAGTTTTATGTCTTTAATTGAATTTTAGGAGAAGTCTTCAGCTTTTCAGTAAGCAAAATTAAAAAAAAGAAAAATCTGTATCTTACTTGCTGCAGTCAATGTGGAATAATTAGACTTTTGTTTTCTATTAGAGAAATTTCTATTTTTTCCCACAGAAATTTAGAATATTGTCCCAAGTACCCAAGTACAAATGTATTATTTAAGGTTTTTACCTTTGACAGACAATATAGGCCTTTCAAAATCTTTGCTCTTTCAGCAATGACATATAGTTGCCAGAGGGGTCATAGTAATTCATAGTAATACACATGAAAAAAACACTACTTACTTTTAAACTTTTCAATAGCAAACTTTTATTTCAAGAATGTCAGTACTAAAGATCTTTTAAAAATATGTTTGTTTTACCTTGAGACATCCTGCACATTTGCTAAAGATATATACCTATCCTCACTGATTCCTGCACACTTTTACAAAAGTCTCACAAAGAGCAGTTTCAGGACTGATCACAATTGGTCTTCATTTAGAATAAAGCAAAAGATCTGCTGTATGCAGCAACTACTCTACTGGAAACAATTAAAAGCTTATATGTAAAATTTCAGCATTTGTGCCCTTTTTTTTGTTTATTTTATTATTATTGTATTTTTATTTTTGTTTACCTTGACTTGCATTTTTAATTCAGATTCCCGTGGTTTTCCTTATCCCTGAAATAATTCCATATAGAAGCATTTGTGTTTGTGGTAGGAGAGAGAGGGGAGAGATCATCTGACATTTCAAGAATGCAGGTACATTATAGAAGAGCATTTAAGAACATGAAGTGTTTAATAATCAGATGGTGACAACACAAAATCAGATAAATTGCCAGTCAGGTTTTTGTTACTGGTTTAAAATTATAAAATGAGCATTTATCAAATATAAAATATTTACGTATATATAATAACAACAGCAAGAACAAAGAAATACCTACTCATTTGCTTGGAAAACTGGATTATGGTAATTCTGAAATAATCCTCATACTAGCAAAAAATACCATTTATTTTCTTGGGAAAGAACTTTTAGATAAGTCTAGAATGACTTGAAGTTCTCTGATGATGCTTATCTTTTTTTCTGCTAACATTCAGGTTGGAAGCTGGTTTAATTGCTTTGTTTACTACACGTACATAAAGAAATTCTAAAGAAAATATGGAGTCTTTATGACTTTTTATATACTGTGGCTCTTAATCTCTCTACTGTAAAAGCTCCAGTGAAACTCCATCCGTTGCTGTCTTGAGATTTCTTATCTGGGCTCAGGAATGAAGTGAAGCATGTTCAGAGGCTCTCAGCTGAAGAGCCTTCTTTCACTTACTATCTTTGGAAAAGATCACTATGCTAACTTCCTGAAAATGAAAGGTATCCTAATTTTTTGTACCTCAATACTTACAAGAATCATATTCATGTTGTTCTATTATTTTGTAACTTATGTTTCTAGATTAAATTGTTAAAAATCCAAAGTAGCATACATGTCATCTAAGTAAGCTACTCCTGTATACTTACCCTTTACCTAATGAAAGACAGAGAGGACATGCTTTACACCAGGATGACTTTCTCCCTGGAGATTCCCTTCCATAACTTTAACTAATACTTTTCATGCTTTACAGCCATCTGAAGACCAGTAACAGTAGATGTCCACTATGCTGCAGTGCTCAATATGCTTAAAATCATTGCACCCTGTGACACAATCACCAGAAAATATTTATGTCGTGTATGTGGGAAATGCTGCTCTACAGTTCTACAATAGCTTACATTTTTTCTTCTGCTATAGATAAAAGAATGGCAACAGAAAAATTATCTCTGTATAGCAATTACTCTCATTTAGGTATCCTAGTTTTCACAGTTCATAATAAAAGTCACCATGCCTCGAAGAAATTATAATTTCTTAACTAAATAAACAGTTGAAAACAGTAATAATAATAATAATAAAAAACACAAAACAGACAAATGAAAAGCAAAACAACACCACTACAAATAGCCCAGGTGGCTCAAAATGAGCCAATGCAGAACTAAAGCTGAACAGGTCCAAAAGCATAAAATATTATTGACAGGTGTTCTTATCAATATGCACTGCTTTCATTCCCAGGAACGCTCTTTACCTTCACAAATTATCTTGACATAGAACTTCACTGTTCTTTTTCTCTGAGTACAGACATTATTCACCTTCACCACGCTGTAAATCTGGTCCCTTTCTTCTGAAATGGTGGTTTATATAATTCCTCACCTAGATTATATGATTTTCCCTGTCTTTTAATGAAAGAATTGATAGTATAAACACTCACTGATAGCGTGTAGGGCAACCCATACACTTACAAGTGTCATCCCACTTTTCTGGCCTAAAGCGTCAAGACCTGAATAAACCTCTGATTATCTGTTTGTTTTTTTAACATGATCTACTAAGACAGCTATATGCCTTAGGAGCACTACATCTCCTGCAATCCATAATGAAATATATTAGTAATGGGATGGGGAAAAAAAAAAAAAAGGCTTTTTACTGTTGTGAATATCATACCTGTATTTATAAGTGTCTAAAGTGTATTACTTACATGTGTCATATATATGCATGCATTTGTAGAGTACCTTGCTGTATATTTGTCCTTGAGATCTTCAGTTTTACCATGTTGTAATTCACTGCAGTGTAAGAGTCGTAAGAGTCACAGAAACATAAAATTGAGGTAGCCTAGCAGCGACTCAGTCACAATGGTGGTGACAGCCTACAATATTTTGCTAATTCACACAATAAGCATTGTAAGCTGCTTTTGAGAAGAATAGACTGGGTAAACTTGTATTCTGAATGAAAAAAAAATGCAGCATAGAGCAGCAGCATTATACTTTTAGACTTAAAGACCATTCATATATGTTTCAGCTTTTTTTTTGTTAGTTTGTTTTCTATTTTATTTTTTTTTTTAATTCTGATGTTAATATATATTTAGAATTTCTTCTTTTTGTCTCCTTGGGTTTGTTTTGTCAATATTTCAACATAACAATTTATTGTAGCTGTTATTGAAACTGCATTTTTTTCTAAAAAATATTGCATTTGTATCTTTTTTTTTTCTTAAAAAAAAAAAGAAATGTAGTAAGCTTGGGATTTGCAAATACAGAGTTGCAAATACATGTTTACTACTGCACCATAAAATCCAGAAATTATATGTAATATAAAGTCATAGCTGGGAATTTGTTTCCATCTTTATACACATTGAAATTCATAATGTATCTTTCCTGCATGTAAAAGGTAGTCTTTTGGTACACTGGTTGTACTAGAAGTGCATCACTTTAAATGCACAGCATTTACATGAGACTAATATTCTTCATACAATAATTTTTTTGCACTTTTTGTTTTGCCTCTGATAGCATGGTCCAAATTCAGAATTAGGTGGTCTTTATTTCCTTAGTTTTCCTTATGCAGGAAAAACTACATGTATTGGAGAAGTCAATAAAAAGTAAGCAGTTACTGAGCTAAGGGTGCAGTGTCATTTAAGTCATTTGGAGAGTAGTTACATAGTAAATTTAGTAAAAGAAAAGAGAAAATAACAGCTACATCAAATATGAGTCAGGTAGGGAATTCAGTTTAGATGAAAAGCCAAAGGACTGACAGTTCGGCAAACATGGTAAAGCTTTGAAAGACTTTTTCTTCCAAAATCAAAACACAAAGCAGTTAAGACCACTGTATTTGTGAACATGTGGGGACATTTTTATTTTCCATGTACTTTATAATTTCTTTTCTGAAAGTATGTAAAGAGCACACCATTTAAATTTCATTGCTGTGAAAGATTGTTCCTTTACTTAGCCATGTAAGTAAAAGTAACCTGTGTAACCTCAGCTCTCTGGCTTTTATGGAACAATAATCATTTTCTGACAGAACCAGTTTGCAGGGTTTTCATATGTCCACCACAAAGAAAAATTGTATGTCATCTTGGTTTTATTATATCCATCAGCTGGCTGCCCATTTGTTGTGGAGTGTCTGCTGTGACTTAGGGCCGTGACTCTATTCAACTGTAATAGATTGCCTGTACAGCATTCAGTGACTCTGGTACCTGTTGCTGTTTTTTTTTCCAGGTCAACTGGCTGCAGGTACATGTGAGATTGTTACTTTGGACAGAGATAGCAGTCAGCCCCGAAGGACTATAGCCCGACAAACAGCTCGCTGTGCATGTAAAAAAGGACAGATTGCCGGTACAACAAGAGCAAGGCCAGCGTGCGTTGATGGTAAGAAACAAAAATCTATTCGATCAGTTTCTGCCAATACAAGAGTAGTGTCAACTGGTGGTGTCTCGTATTAAAAAAAAATAAATGCTCTATATAAGAAATTTTTCTGTGTCCCAACTAGCAATGGAAATACCATTGAAATTCTCCCAAAGAGTATTACTGACGATTACTATAGAGATTTCAATTACATGTTTTTATTGGAAATTTTAGTTTCATTTTAGCTTGATATGACGTTGAATGTTGGGGGCATTGTACTCCTATATTTTGTATCTGATGATAGGATCTGCAGTGAAATGCCATCCTTTCCCCCCCTACTTTTTCATTCCTCCTAATGACAAAAAAAATTGCTCCAAAAGAGCCTCAAGGGTCCTATGCCAATGGCAGGCTAATATTTAACTGTTGAAGAAAACACTGATGCTATAGTTGGAGTACAGCATCTGAATATACCTCACATGTCCAGCATTCCTTCTCTTTTTAAAATTATATTCTGTACGATTCACTGCAGATGCACCGATAGCATGCAGCTGGAAAACTGCTCACATACAGGGAGGTATGAAAATGTTTCACTTTAAGATAATATTTTGAGACAAATGAAATTCTCTGTTAAAGCTGTGTTAACAGTGGGACAATCTTCCAGACAGGTCTGCCTTGCAAGGCTTTTAACAAGCATTCATATTAAAAATTAAATTGGAGACATATTGAAAATAGCAATGCAAAATTGTATGTTTTGATCTAGTCTCAGTTAACAAAAGTGAAAAAAAAAAGAGACACTTATGTATAGAACGATAATAAATTCATGGATTGCCTTTGAATACTGGCTGGTTTGAATCCTCAGATGAAAACATTGCTGAGAACACCCTACTGTTGCCTCTGAATTTGGTCATACCAGTGATTATCAAAGAAGACAGCTCAAAGGAGATTTCAGAGCCTACCCACAAAGCTAAATATAGAACGTCATGCACATTCTATTTTTACATTTTCCTTTCACTGTTTTTAGTACTTTGTAAGACAGTTTCTTAGGTGTCTCTTTGGTAATATAATACTATATCCAGTAATTCTCCTTTCCTGTTTTATTGTAAGATCATAAGATTTAATTGCTCAAGAAAGGAATGATTTTATTGTGTCATTTATAGTTGTAAGTTTAGTAAAAATGCTTACTGGCAATTAAAAAAATTCAACATATGTTTCCCATTTTAAAGCAACAAAGTTCTAAGGGAGGGGGGCAAAAAATAAAAAGAGAGAGTTTTATACCAGCTGATGGGAATGAAACATAATTTTTCCTCAGACAGTTTTGGCCTATGGTGAAATTGATTTGGTATAACTTTGGTATCCAAAGTTAATTGTTAGTAACTCCAGTTTTCCTTCATACCCAGAGGAGAGCAAAAGGCACTTTCTCAGAGTAATTTATCTCCCCCTAAGTGCCTAAGATAAATCAGATAAACCAGCACTCTCTGGTACTCACTGTTTCTCTGCCTTGCTTTAATAACCTGTGAGTATCCTAAGATTAAACTTAGATAGATTGAATGTACAGGTCAGTATGAAGACATGACTGCACCTCCAATTACTATATTAACTTATTTTCTGAGTATGGAAGGTTTGAGGTAATCTGAAATTTTAAAATATTTTTATTTATTTATTTTTGGGAGCAACTCATTAAAAAGGACTGTTTAAAATTATGCTTTTGCTTTCAGTGTGCTTGATTCATCATTTTATGAAAACAGAAAACTGGATGACAGAATCTGTAGTTAGAGATGCTGTAATATCAGAGGAGGTTCTTTATGTAGTACTTCACATTTGAAAAATAAGTGGGAAGTTCATCAGTTGAAAAATACAACTTCCCTTTAACATTTTTGTCTAAATACTGTATTTTTTTTTTTTTTTAAGTTGACAAGGAGTTACATGAAAAAGGTGAGGGATGATGGATACAAATCACTGCTGGGGACATTCCAATTAGACACAAAATGATAATTTTTCAAAATGAGAACAATCAGTCACTGCAATAATCTCCCCAGGGAAGTGTCTGATTTCCTAGTGTTAGACTCAGTTGGACAGGGTGCTGGGTCATTTTGTCAAGACTGTGATTTTGCCTAGAAAGGTTAGACCAGATGATCCTTGAGGTCTCCTTCCAACCTGGTATTGGTTGATTTTATGATTCTATGACATAGTTTTAATAAGATCTAATAACATGGTTCTTCATTATTTTGGGAAATGTTTATAGTTAGGATGATGAGCCATTTGCTAAGAATGATTACTGCAAGATCTGTAGGACATACTACTTTACTTTCCTGGACACTTAGGAAAGTTAAGTTAAGAATGTTTGTAATCAGAGCTCCGAAAGGTTAATGATACTTAGTACTATATGTCAAATTCTCAGATAAAAAACAAGGGAAAAGTCAAGTCTTTGATCTGTAGGTTTAAAAACAGGATTACATATCATCAACACAATAAGTGACAATAAGTGAGCACTCTAGCTTGTCTCTAATCTGCTTGCAAGTAAAGCTGGCAGATAAATTGGCCATTGACTAATAAGTGTCCTTAGGTTCATGGTTTAAAGAATATATGCTGACTTCTTCTGTACAGTTTATATTCATTTCTAGAAAAAAGTGCTTCAAACAGCCACTTAATGCTTTATTTTAAACATGACATGAAAGCAACAAAAATTATGTCTGAAAAAAAGTTTTACCTCTGATATTAAGACAAATACTGCTGGTTTAGGAATGTAGCAACTAATCATAATTGCTGGTTTCTTGTTTTTGTTTATTGTGTTTTTTTTCAATAAAGACTCCCATTTTCCAAACAAAAAATAAATCCTTCTCTGAGCTTTCTTAAACATGATGTGAAAGGTACTTTTGCAAATTTTCCTTTATTTGTGTTATACTTCATGTTAAGAATATGACTGCTATTTGAGATTTCATTTCTGCTATCAAAAAAGAAAAAAAAGATTGGTTCTTTTCATTTTATCCTTTATATAGTCTTGATTTTAATGACATTTTTAAAGTCAAGGTAGTAGAATAAAACCTTAGACCTTTAATAATTAATGCCGTCATTTGTGGAGGAAGCAGGCATAGTAAGTGTGGCCTCCTAACCTATTAACAAGAAAACATTAGCTAACAATTGTGTTACAGCATTTGGCAAGAGAGTGGTTTGAAAATTCAGTACCAAAACTGGTAATCTTTACAACCTTAAAATGCATCATATTGTACCTGGCTACCATTTGTTCATTGTTCCATGGTGAGAAGTACTGTAGAGTATATTCAGCTATGTAGTGTATTTCCTGGATCTGTGAAATGCAAGTCAATTCTTGCAGCAAAAGTAGTAAGTAATTTAAGGGCTTTGAAACCTCACAAACATTGTCTGAGATTGCACTTGTCAACATAGGTCTTACAGTAAGTCCTGAGTTGATTACCAAAATCCACTCCACTTTCCACTGCTACATCACCTAAGGTCTTTTCCTAAGAAAAGAAAGACAGTGAATGTCAGAAAGATAAAACTGGAATTCATGAAATTGAAAATACAGTGTTTAGGATTTGGTCTGAGCAGAGAATAAAGAACAGATATTTTCTTGAAATGTTTCCCTGTGATGGAGAGGGTTGATTTACTTCGTATTTTTTTCTAGCAGTCTTTTAAATATGGCAGATTGGTAATGTATTCTGAAAAAGTGGCATCAGTATTCACCCTGATTTAAAACTTGATTTAGTGTTGATTGCTTCATTTCTACACCCACAGAGTCATAATGTATATTTGGTATGTTTGGTTGTGATGTAATTTTTATTCATGAATGTAGGTTTTGTGGTATTATGACAGTAGTTTGTCTGCACTTTTCATTATCTTATTATTATTTTCAACTAGTGTTCCCTAGTCCCTTTTTTGAGATCAAATTCTATAGAAATTACCTCAGTTGCATTACTTTGATATTTTATTTCAACATAGCATCTGGTTTATCACCAGAGTAATTTTCCTGTGTGTTGGTCAAGCTTCATCAGTTTTTAAGCTGGAGCCTGTGAGAGATTGGAAGATAGCAATTATTCTCTATTTTTGCACAGTATCTTTGCTAATTTAAACTTGTTCTAAAGCAAGTGACAAAAAGTGTCTTTGATAACAGTTTGTCTACAGATACACCCATGAGTTGTGTTCTTGCACAACAATTGTATATATCTGAAAATAAGATTTGTTACACCAAAGTTTTTCATAGAATACAAGTATCCTGAGAAGTATGGAGTTAATATTTCAATGTTCAATAGATTCCAGTACTTCTGTGCAATATATATTTATACCTAAAAGGAAACTGCAATTTTCTCCAGAAAAATTGAAACAGGTGATGAGAGGAAAAGTGGTTTATGAGAAGTAGTTTAATTGCTTGAGAAAAATAGCAATCATTAATTTACTTACCTGAATTCTGTGATTAGAAGGTTCTTATGCTGTGGATTTGAGTACTGATTACTTTTATGTCCACTAAGTGCTATGAGAAAACCCAGGATATCAGTCCTAATATCCAAAATTCTTAAATTTAGGCTAGCTGAAGCTCATGTAACTGAATTCAAAGTGTCCAGACAATTTATGTTAGAAATCAAAGTTTGGTTTGTTTTTTGTTTATTTTGCTTTTTAATTGCTTTTCCAGGCATTGTAGCAATATTGTTTTCTGTAGGGTGTTGCTATAAGTGGTTCATACATTATGATTAACATGCTTTTCAGTTGGCATTGATTGATTTTGTTTTACACAGAAACTCAGGATTTACAAGGAAGCCACATTAGATTTGATCAATAATTCCCTGCTCTTCTCATTATCTCTATGAGTCTATGGGGAAGTGTGAGGGTCAGAACTGATCATTAATAGAATCCTAAGTCATGCACTTGGACCTAAACTGCTTAATACCTGGAGAGCTTCATAATTCTAAATTATCTTATACATATTGCAGGGGAAAAAAGGAAAAAAAGAAAAGAAAAAAGAGAACTATAATAATTTTCAGAAATGGAAATTTTTGCTTTTATATTAAGAATATTTAATATGTTTTTTATTGCAATATTCATATTTTTTTATTGAAGGTACTTGCAAATGTTTTCTCACTGTAATTATGTTGCATTTTTGGTATGTAAATTTCAAACTAGTAAAACAAATAAGAAAAGCAGGAAAGAAAGGCTGACGGGGTTATTGATCCTGGAGAAGACTCTGATGAGCTAGTGGCCTTTCAGTGTATAAAAGGGTCTTATAAGAAAGAGGAAAACTTTTTCTGAGGCCTTTAGTGACAGGGCACAGACAATTGTTTTTAACTAAAAGAGGGTATCTTTAGATTGGAAACAAGGCAGAACTTTTTAAGATGAGGGTGGTGGGACAGGTGTGGTAGAATAGGTCGTTCCATGAACAATGGAGAAGTTGTGTGCTGCGTTCCGCCGAGGGATGAAAGGATGAGCCACTCCGGGTGAGGGTGAAGCAGGAATGACCAGTTCATTGAAGGAGCACGAGACTTATATAGGGTTCTGGAACTAGGGAGGAGTTTGGGGCGGAGTTAGGGCGGAGTGCGACAAGCAGGGAAAAAGGGGATGGCAACCATTCCAAACAAGGGGTTAAGCAGGCGGGGTGAACCTTATAAGGGAGTGTTGCAGTGCACCAAACTCTGGCCAATGGGGGAGCAGGGGTTAAACAACCAATGAGAACATTCACACAATTGAAATGTAATTATTACTATTCTAACAGTGAAATCTCTGTATAAGCTACTTCAACAGTAAAAAACTTTTAAAACTCATTAGTCTGGGTTTCTTTGGAGTGGTGTTCTCCTCTTTTCATCAGTCACCGGTCTTCTTTTGTCCCTTTTTCCGAATTCCTCTTTTTTGTCTCCTCCAGTCTGTGTAGTCCTTCGGTTGTTCCCCAAGAGTTGTGGATGGCCCATCCTTGGAAGTGTTTGAAGGCAAGTTGGAAGGCACTTAGAGCAACCTGACCTAGCAAAAGGTGTCCGTGCCCATAACAAGGGGATTGGACTGGATGATCTCTAGAGGTTCATTCCAACCCAAACCGTCCTATTATTTTATGATTTTGTTTGACACTGAGCAAATAGTATGTTACATAATGGTGGTAGCAAAACAATTGACTGTTCTGGTAGGTAGTTATGAAGTTAAACAGGCTGGAACATGTATCCGACTTGCCTTATTCTTCTTCTTGGGAGAATGGAAAGAGTGACAATTACTTTAAACAGGAGGATATCTTGTCTTGTAATAAACATTTTGGAAAAAATATCCTGATAAAATTCTTTTGGTTCTGTGAAGACAATATAATCAATTTTCTATTTTTCCTTTCTCTATTTGGATAGAGAGCCCAGGTATCAAACACACTGTCATACCAACATTTCAGTTGCAGAATCATAGAAAAGTTTAACTATGTCTTATATTTTTGAAGATTCAGGTATACTAACCAGTTGAACTCATTGAGTGTCCAGTGTGTACAGAAGACCTTCTCTACAGGAGATATCTAGTAGCTCTCAAAATTGCATCCCTCATTTTTAAGCACTTAATATTACTACGGAGTGAGAGGCACATGATATAGTAAAGAAATGTGTATGTGATGGTATAATATTTGCTTGGAATATTCTGAAATGATCATGAGTTTAATTTCCAAAGATTAGTTCAGTTTTGTTTATCCTCAGGGCTTTTAAAAAATCAGAGTTGTTAACGAGTGGTCATATTTAATCCTGCTTATGTTACTGATAGGATGCAATAATGCAATGCAATATTAGAATATCTTTCAAGGAATTAAATAAGTAATGCTTATATACCCTTATGTAAGCAATAAACCTTGTAAGTTTTAGTATAACTTCTTGAGCTTTGGCAGTCTTTTTGTGCTAAATTTTTATGGTGTATCTGAGGTGTTCCAAACACTGTATATGCTCATTTATAAAATAACCATTGGGTACTCATCTGCACCTTAGAATATTAATGATTTCTATTTATTACTACCTAGAAATCAGTTTAAAATATTTTTTTTATTTTAAATAAATAATAAGGAAGGATAGCAGCTATACATTTTTCCACCACCGTATGTATAAAACTTATTTTTCAACATGACTTAAATAAATAATAATTCTTGACTTCCTTTCCTCACCTTTACTTCCACACATGCAGTCACAAATGCAGATGTACTTACAGATGCACCAGAGCATGTACAACACTTTATTTTTTTTTCAGCTGCCTCTAGACTATTCAGTCAGAACTGTAGATTTTCCTAGTTATTGACAATGGAATATTGTTCTGTTACTCATGAGCTTTCTTTTCCTATGCATGGTACAGGCATGTTGTGACAATTTCCACCTTGTGGGTCACTTTTCATTTACAAATGCACAGAAAGTTGAATTTCACTCAGTTGCTTTGCTTCTAACTCCAAAGTGACAACACATGACATTCCAAAAGAAGCTGAGTGATATTTCCCCTCTAAATAATATCACAAACTTAGCAAAATCTTATAAATATATGCATATAGAAAACATTTGTTCTCTTTGATCAGGGATGTCAAGTCTTTGTTAGAGATTGAAGTGTTGCCAAGCAAGAAATACCACTGTTCAGACCCAAGACAGAAACTGAGCAGTATAAAATGGAACATCGCAGTAGCTGCACCCACTAATGGCAACACAGGTGTGTCCATAAGAAATACAGAGAGATAAGTTAGGTTTCCTCTCCTGACTGGGAATCCACAAGAGGAGTAAATAAAGACATGACAAAAAAGCAAGTAATCCCATGGGGGAAAAAAAAATCAAACAAACAAACCAAAAGAAAAAACAAACAAAAGAAAGAGAAAAAAAAACACAAAACCTTGCTTAGGAAGGTAGCACGCATATTGATAACTACCCTAAAGGTATATTTTAATGACGGAGGAAAGTTAATTGTTTCACTATGTTAAGAAGTATTTGGTACCTAAAGTACCAAAGTAAAGGTATCTAAAGCTGCGGCCCCACCTCAAGTACTGTGGCAGGTTTGGGTGCCTCAATGTAAGAATGACACCAGAATATTAGAGTGTGTCCAAAGAAGAATGACCAACATGATGAAAGGTCTTGAGGGCAAGACCTAGGAGAAGGTGTTTGTTCAGCTTGCAGAAGACTGAGTGGTGACCTCCTCTCAATCTACAATTTCCTCAAGGTGGGCAGAAGAGGTGGAAAACCCAATCTCTTCTGTCTGGTGACCAGTGTTAGGACACAAGGAAATGGAGCAAAGCAGCACCTGGGGAAGGTCAGATTGGACATTTGGAAAAGGTTTTTCACTGAAAGGATGGTTAGGCAACGAAACATGTTTCCCTGGGAAATGGTCAGAGCACCAAGCCAGTCAAAGTTCATGGAGCATCTGGACGACACTCTTGGCCATATGGTTTTCTGTTAGTCCTTCAAGGGGCAGGGAATTAAACTTGCTGATTCTTAGGGGCCCCTTCCAATTTGAGATATTCAGTGATTCTATGAATCTGTGATTGGATCTGGCATAAAGGTGCAGACCAGGATTTTGCATAATGCTAGTCTTTTACACAGAACAGTTTGTTGTTCAGCAATTAGATAGCAAAGAGAGAATACTAACCACACCTTGAAAGTCAGGCCCAATATGGGTTTATGGGGTCTCAGGCTGAGTACCTTTTTTTTGGTTTTAGAGATCAGCTGCTTCCTAATGGCAAGTAGATCCATTGATCTCCCTTTGTGATCTAACAATGTTTATGGAGTAACAAATCAGGGTTGTAGCAAAATAAGGTTTAAATAGTAATGACACAAATAGATTATTTTTTCCAAGCTTCCAAAGGATTATACACCAGACTGAGAGGAGACACTTTCTATATATGAGAGAAATAGTGGCAGGGCAAGAGGGAATAAAATGTAATTGAAGATAAATACCTTTCTAAGCCTTGTACCTATAGCAAAGTCACCAAACTGGAAATACTCTTCACTTTTAAGTATCTTCCTTTGAGGTTAAACCTGGCATCAATATACTATTTCAGGTTAAGAGATGGCTATATTTCTAAATGATAAGACAGGAAAATATTTAGGAAAGCAGAATTATTTATGTGATTGGGAAGGTGGCCAGGAACCAGGGGTTAACACTGATACTGTGCAGAGAGTGCTGAGAGAACTTTAATTGCCTCTAATGCTTAATGCTTTGCTTTCACATTTCATCTGAAAGACAACACCTTCAGCCTCCTGGTGCTTTATTGAATGCATTAGTTCATCAATGCTAACAGCTTTGTTTCCTTCACTTCCTTGACATTCCTATGCAGTCTCCCCTGTAGTCTAATCCTCTTTAGTCTAGGTGCTCTGATGGCAGCTTCAGCAAACAATAATGGTTGGAGGTTATGTGACATTAGTTTGTGGAACAATTTTCACAGGAAGTGACTAGAAGTCTAATTACTACAGACATTTTAAATTGAACTGGACAAAATACTAGAGAACATATTATTCATTAGCATAAGCATGCACTGAATCACTGAGGAGAGTTATCTTGAGGGAGAGCACTATCAACAACCACAGCAGTGTGATTGCAGTCTGATTCATTACCTAACTTCAGGCAATAGGTCAATGTGGCATTCCTAAATTCAGGAGTTCAGTCACTGTAAACTCCCTCTGCAGACAGTAATATGAGATGGGCATGTCAGAGATCATGTAGTGTCAATTTTGGAATCACATCTGAAAGCTTTTTCTCTCTTATGGGATTAAAGAGAACATAGGATGATGAGCAGAGTAGGTTTTCTGCTTGAAATGTGTGTAAACGTTTCAGGTCATAAGCTGCTCAGATTGCCTTCTGAAAAAAGACGCTGTCTTCACTGATTAACGGCAGTTTAAGGAAAAAATGTAACATGTTTATATTACCCTCTCTGGTTGTCATCCTACCTTCCGGTTATCCCCAGAAGAATGGGTAAAGAGAAACTTTCAAAACTATTCATGTGTGAAGATGGGTTTCTGTCAGGGCAACATGTTTGGCTCCAGTGAGTGTAAGAGAATATAGGGAAATGAACCTTTGCAAATACCCTTGTCATCAATAGATGAGATAAAACTACAGCTAAATGACATTTCTGGCACTATGTGAAAGCAGCATGGTCAAGGAATATTACCCCCCACCAATGGTCTTGTTAAGTACAAAGAACTATAAACAAAAAAATAGTGTTTCATTAAAGTGAATCAAGAAAAATTATAACAGTTAGAAATGGCATTTTAAAGCTATGTACCACTTTAATTTTAACTAACCTTAGGTTTAACATCTGTGGTGATAGATGATGTGTCAGAAGAATCCTAGAAAATGTTAAAATTGATTGCTAAATTAGTGACCACATTAATAACACTACTACACCCAGCACCTGCAAAAGAGTAGTTAATGCTAGGCATTTTTGTGTGTCTCTTCCAGAGTAGTCTGCACAGGGCTGATTCAGAGAAAATACCTTTTTGAAGAGAGAATCTTAGAAAACCACCTATTTATGGTGAGGCAAAGGAGCTGTGTTTTCCTTGGGGTTATGAGTTGAGATCATATTGCAGGAAAAAAAACACCTTTGTGTCATAAAAACTAGCATTTTCATATAATAAATAAATGTTAATATGTCTGTATGTTTTAATTAAAAAAAAACTTATTTTACTGTTGTGTTATTTTTACAATACCATAAGCATGCAGGGTGCTTCACAAGTCAGTTACATAGTGTCCTAGACTAAAAATGTTCACTGTCTAATGATACACCAAGTCATTGTTTGTACAGAATGCAAGGGAATAAGCAGCTCAGAATTTGTCAATATTCTTAGGAAGCCCTCAATGTTTTATGCAATGAATTTTGCTAAGCATAAAACAATAGCCAGTGGAAAAAAAAATCACCTGTTTTCTATTCAATTATATCATGTAACAGCTCTACAAAATCAGAAGACTCAGTTGTCCCACTTGAGAATAATCAGCTCTTTGTTTAATATATAATTAAGTCTTACTATCTGGAGTTTATGTAATACAAATTAAAATAATATAAGAACAAGCTTTTTTTGGTAGGATAAGTGTCTTCTAAACAAAGCAACAAGCATATTTTAAACCAGACTTCAGCTTTGGATGCATAAAACTGTGTGTTTATGTGGAGCTGATATCTGATAGGGTCCCCCTAGAAGGGCCTGTTGCCTGCCTGAAGAGCATTTCTTCCCAGCCGGAGTTTAAGCTTCCTTCATAAGACTAATCATGCTTCCCACAAAGTGGCTGGAATCCAATTTTAATGTGATCCAGCTTTGTGAAGCTGGATCAGGAACATACCATGTTTTAGCTAATAATATCAACGTTTTTCTCTCAGAGAAGTTCAAAAACTCACACAGATGTCTGTTTGTCTCTTTTAATCTGTGTTTCTGTATAGGCTCTGAATTTTGATTTTCAACTACAGGCAGACTGGGTATTAACTTGAGTTTGAATGTTTGCACCTCTCTATTGAAGTGGTGGGCAGCAGGGAGATAAACTGCCAATGTGTACTAGCCTGACAGTCTTCGGGCAGGAAGAGGTATGGGTTTAGAATAGGAGGGTAGGTCTTCACTGTTAGAAAATACTGCTAGATTTTTAGTACCAGATTTCCTGAAAAGCATGTCTTAGACTCTTTATGCAAATGAACTGGGTTTTGCAATTTTGTGTTTGTCACACATCATAAGTGGAATCTTGATCTGTATGAATATTTTTAAGTACCTGACCTTTGTTCATTTTTATTCACATCAGACTTTAATTATTTTGTGATTTCATCATCCTACACTAAAAAGTGCTGAGTTAGCATTGTCTTCCTTTACCAGTGATATGAACTGCATTATCTGCATTCGTTGGCAGCATCAAATACTGATGTAGCACATTTTGGAGTATTCTGATTGGCAGCATAGAGTCCAGCCAATTTTGAACCTCTTTACACAGTTTAGACCCCTTTGGTTTATGTATTTGGAAACAAAATGTATATGCTGAGTATCATGCTGCCTTCAGTTCTGTAGGTACTGTGCACAGCACGAGATTGAATTTTGTGATAACTGTATGATGGGTATCATATTTATCTCTATAATATATATGGTAAATATAAAATCCCTTTATATATCTATTATTATGTGGCATTTGAGTGAATAAATTAGGTGCTGAAAAGCCAAAACACAGAATTCTTTCCCAACAATTAGTGCTTCTGCTCTAAAATTGCTTTCCTGGTCGAGGATGACTTTGCAGGTAAAAAAGCC
Organism: Dendrocincla tyrannina; assembly: GCA_035047865.1. Classification (NCBI taxonomy): domain Eukaryota; kingdom Metazoa; phylum Chordata; class Aves; order Passeriformes; family Dendrocolaptidae; genus Dendrocincla; species Dendrocincla tyrannina. The sequence continues at coordinate 15,923,304 of JAWWMP010000041.1, forward strand.
TCAGTGTACAAAATAACCTAGAAATTGTAATTGTCCTAAGCTGTTAATTATACCCATGAGAGTAGTTTCCGGGACAAGCCAGAGGACTCAAGTCATGTTTAAACCAATGTCAGAGGCCATCCATCTATTACAATGGCTAAACTAATTTATTATGAATTAAATGGTGCCAGTTCTTTGTGTAGGAAATTCTAAAATGACATTGTGTCCAGTGTGCAAACAAAGATTATGGAAAGGGTTCTGTACTCAAAATAGTTTCTGCTTCTCTTTCAGATGTTGATGACTGTATGTGAAACATGAAGATGAGTCGAGATCCTATTATAGAATTAATAAAAAAGCCTACCCAGACAGAGAGACATGATTCCTATCTTGATATTCTTATAATTTAAGGTTCACATACTTTAACCTCTTTGTCAAATTAAGAATGCTATTGAAGCTAATGAACCTGTTTCCTTGAATTTGAATTTACTGGATCAGTACTCTTTTGGACAGCTAGATATAATAAAAAATATGATGGAATCAATGCAGTGACAAGCTTCCCGTAAGAAAGAAATTTGAAGAAGAGATTCAGATTCATGTAAAAATGATTTGAATTCTTTTTTGTATTAATGATGTCCATTTTTTTCAAATTTTTACATAACAATTACTTTAAATAATGTACTTTCCCCTGTAATCTACTAATAATCTGCTGGTTTTTATTTAGAATAGAGAGTTTTATGTGAAAAACTTTAATATGTATGCACACATATGCCATCTTGGATCACTTCTGGATCTACTGTTCTGGATTAATTTGGTTGAAAACTGGAGAACAAAATCAGAAATTAATGCTCTTTCTACAGTGGGTTTAATGAAACTGTTTCCTCTAGGGATGTGACCTTCAGGTCTGTATCCCTGCCACAGTAATATTAGATCCCTACCCACTTCTAAGTTTGTAGTAGCCTGTATCTGAAGCTGTATTTCATTTGGATAAGTTAATTCTTTCTCCCTCATTATGTGTGTTTATGTGTGTTCTGGAACGGAAGTTGACTCATTAAATCCTTACTTTACCTAGCTTTTCATAAAGATATGCCTTTTATGGAGTAATTTAGGCTGTATAATCTATGGACTGAGCCACAGCAATGGAGTAGGTTTGGGCATACAAGTGAAATGGAGTGTATATGGGAGATACTCCAAGAGGCAGTTTGTAATCTGCTGGTTCATTTAAAATAAGGTTCCATAAAATTAGCACATAAATAGAATGAAGCATATAAAAAGACTCTAGGTAACTTTTTTTTGAGAATCAGTATACAAAGGTGAATACCTTGATTTAATTATACGAACTAGCTGCAACTTTTCAAAGCTGCATTTCCAACCTTGCTTTTAACTTGAAAAAATTACACCTTGAACTTCCTGGTTAAAGAAAAAAAAAAGGAAAAAAAAAAAAAGATGATAGTCTTGCACTTAATTCTGAATCACCCTATCGAGGTGCAGATGCACAGTTTTCTCAAAGCATGTCTACAGGTCAGATGAAATGTGTGGGCTGTGACTCCTGCTTCAACATTAGCTTTGCAGAAAAAAAAAAACAGAAAGGTTTTGATTCTGTCTCATATGAAGGTGTAGATGAAAATATTCTCTTTTTGTTCAGACTGCTTCCAATTTTGGGTTGGATTTTTTTCATACTTTGGAATTTTTTACTTTTAATTTATAGTGTTTCCATAAGGGTGTTTTTGGGTTTTTTTGTGTTTTTTTTTTGTTTTTGTTTTGTTTTGTTTTGTTTTGTTTTGTTTTGTTTTGTTTTGTTTTTTGGTTTTTTTTTGGTTGGCTTTTGTGTTTTGGGTTTTTTTCCCCTTTGACTTTACCTATTAAAATAATGAAAAACAATGAAGAATAGTATTCCTGGGCCTTTTACCTTTGAATTCATATCATATTATGATGAAATTTAGAGGTGTGACATCCTGTTTCTGTCTCCTGCTAGTTTTAGTTTTCAATTTCTGGGTCTTTTTTCAGAATTATGGAACTTCAATGAAACATTAGTTTGTACAATTTTTAAGATTCAAATTTTCAATTATTAAGAATACTGCACCTACATATTATATTTTCCATAGAGAAGTTGTTGCTTCTGATTTTTGTTTTCCCGTAGCACAAAATGTCCTGATTTTCTGTACCAACAAACAGTTGTATAAGATATTTGTACCTAAATGAAAAAATACAGTAAAATTGTGTATACTACACAGTATGCATGGGATATCCATTATGAAAATGCATCAGAATAGACATATACTCGTGATAAGCATAAAGAAAAAAATAAGGTAAATATTGAAGTTACAACAATATAACTTGCTTGTGATGTCTGTGAAAGTGAGGTTTAAGAAGATTATGAGAATATTAGCAAGTATGTTCAAATATGTAAAAAAAAAAGGGATTTTTACTGTTATTAGCACATTTTTTTAATTAGAATTGACATTTATTTTTTCCTTTCCTAGATTGTACTGTCATGATGTAAAGCTCAATCCACTTGAATGCTTTTTAGAAGATTTTGCCAAATAAAAAAATAAAATAGTTATTAATGAGAATGGGATTGGGGTAGATATTCCTTTCCCTCTCTTTTCGCTATTGCTTGTTTGCTTTCTGCAAAAGTTATTTGTGTCCCAGATTTGTTGACTCTAAATACTGTATGATATCAGCTAGAAAATGAGTCCTGGTGTTCAGCAATCTGTATCCTTGATAGCCATCTGTGTCCATAATACTTTCATTAATAGGATGTACTATCATCATACAAGAATTTCATTATGCTGCAGAGGCAGAGCGGCTGAGTAAGTAGAGATAACTAGTAGCTTATGAGAGTTGCATTAAGAACAGTCATAGATATTTTGAGAAAAATATGGCATAACTACCCTTGAAGGCCTTTCCTGTTTTCTGTATTGTAATCAGTAGCTACTGAAACCAAATTTTTATAGGATTTTTATATCTTTTATAAGGATTCCTTATTTACCAAAGTATTTAATCATAGATTTCAGTAGAACAGTACTGATACCTGTTTCAGGTGTAGATCACAGTGTTACTATTTTCTGATAGACATTCAATAGTACAGTTGCAAATGTAATTATAAATAAGGATTTTTTTCTGCAAGTGAAGTGTTGCTTCTGAATACATCTGTATCAGTACTTCATCAACATAAAAAGAAAATAACACTTTCCGTACACTTACTCAAAAAAATAAAATAAAAAAAAAAGTTTGGTCTGGGAGATTACTCAGTAACCTATTTACCTTAGTTATAAACGCGTGTTAGGAAGAATAATGATGTGTTCAGAATTTAGTCTACCATTCTTACGTTCTTCCATCACCAAAAGCGTGTCACATCCTGTATAGTAAAAAACTGGGTTCAGGGCAAAGGCTTTGACTTAGATGAGTCAAAATTAGTAAGGTTAGAAAAAAAAAAAAAAGATACATTTATAAAAGTTGATTGGCAAGATTCTTGTTATTGTTGCTCATGGCCGCCATGGTAGTTCACAAGGACAATCACAGTCATTTATTATGTAGAAACTCAAAATAATAGTAAATCCCCTTCCTGAAGAGTTAAATAGAAATAAGATGGGGAAAATGACAGAATTTGCCAGAGAAAACATGAGACCAAATAATCTCATTCCGATTTTGTTAATTTCTGTAGGGTTGTAGAGGAATTGAGTTGTGCTGAGAGATGGTTAAGCCAGATGACAACAATTTGTGATGGAAAGAGATTCTGAAGGGAAAAGATGTGAAGGGGATGCAACCATAGAAAAGACCCTAAGCAGTGTGGGTGTGCAGACAATCATGCTCAAGAGAAGGAAGAGTGAAGGACTGGAGCAAGTCAACTCTGTGCAGAGGAAGTCCTATCAGCATTTTAACACCATTTTTGAGTGTCCAAAGACCTTTTCTTTTGCTGTTTTTTTTTTTCTTTTACTGATGTTTTAGTGTAATATCTTAGATGGTGGTATTTTCATGGTGTTTACTTTTTGGGTTTTTTTTGGGGCTTGTTCTTTTTTAGTAGTGTTACTGAATGCTGGAATACTGGACTTCTATAAAAAGAAGCAGGAGTGTAGAAGAAAGAAGGAAGACATAGAGGGACATAGAGGATGAGGAGAGGGTGGAGTCAAGGACAAGAAGCTAAACACTGTGGCCTGGTTAAGTAAAATTAGAGGTGGCTAATGAGGTGAATCAAAAGGCAATACAGAGGAACTGAATAATTGCAGTGGTAATAGGATGCCTTTCCAAGAGAGTAAAAGCTGTAATTAGCTCTGAATCTAGCTGAAATAAAAAGAACAGGTATAGATTCAACTGAAGATAGAAACAGAAGCCCATTTTGTTCTCATATTTGTGATGGATGGTAGAACCTGAACCAGGAAGGTGAAACAGAAGTCAATATTGCTATATGTCTCTGAACATATCCTTACTTTTGCCTTCAATGGAGCTGCTTTTTAATTTTATAGTATAAGAAAAATAGTTTTTCTTATTACCCATAATGCATGCCTCAATCAGTTTGATTAATTAATCTCCTAAAGGAAGACATTAGTGAACTCTGCAGCTCCAGAGTCTCCTCGTTTTTGACCATCTTTTGTAGAAGTCACTTCTTCAGTCTTTTCTTGCACACACATTAATAGATATTCATGAATTATTCATCCTCTTATGAAAAGAACTTGGAAATGCTACCAGTCATCTAAAACATAAGATAAATATACTTGTTAACCACAGTTCCTTGACATCCAAATTGGTGCAGGACTTTTATTTACTTTTCTTTTCTCCTTGTGTTTGGTGAGAGAGTTTTCAAAATTTTAGTCAGGAAACCTTTTCTTTTACAAGTAAAAAAGAGAAAAATAGAAGATCTGATACTAGATATCTCATATGGAGTGACAGGTAATTTAATAGAAAATTATATGCAGTTGTGCTGTAATGAGAGAGGAGTAACATCTCACATCTGCTTCAGAGTAAATGTTTGCTTGCTGATAACTCTAGAATAGTTAATCAAATACTAAAATCTGTTATTACTCATCCTTCTGCCCCTGTCATATTGCTAACTAATGATCTTGTCAGAAGTTTGGAACTAAACTCACAAGTCTTATCAGTGAACGGTGAAGGCTTATTTGTCCAGTAAGGGTCATATTATACTGGCTTACAAGGCAAAGTTAGAAGATGGCAGCTTTCTGTAGTCCTGCATCCTGATGTGCTGGAGGGAAGGAAGCCAAAGAGAATTTAGCAGTACCCTCTTAACATGGGTAGGCTCAAACAACTTACTGGTGAAGGGTCTGCATGTTCCATTCTCCACTCGGGCTTGTCTTCAGCCAGTTGGTTGTCTCTTCAGTCTTCAAAGGTTATTGTGTCACGAAATTTTGTATCTAGTCCTTAGTTCCTTTATTGTGTGGTGTATGTGTCTGTCTATCTATCTATCTATCTATCTATCTATCTATCTATCTATCTATCTATCTATCTATCTATCTATCTATCTAATCTATCTATCTACTTATCTATCTGTCCTCATCAGGTGTTCCAGTGATTTGACCCTATTTGTTCCTTTCTTTGGACCTTTCTAGTTCAACTGCATCTTTTCAGTTTTAAAGCTGCCTAGGTAGATACTGTGGCTTATGTAGCTTCGTGATGGTGGGCTTTTTTCTGTTTTGTTCTCTGTTCTTTTCTTAGTGACTTGTATCATTTTGCTTCCAGATCTGACAGCTACTGAGTGCTAGCCTGATGTTTCCTTTGAAACATTTCTAGTTTGATTCCCAGATCTCTCTCTGAGATGATAATAGCTAATTTAGAGTACATGTCTGTATAGCTAGGGCTAGGGTTTTTTTGTGTTTTGTTGTTTGTGTTTTTCTTTTTTTCCCCATGTACATTACTTTGTTTTTATTGACATTGGATTTCAGCTGCCAGTTTATCATTATCTTTGTAACTTTCAGAGTTTTCTTTCTCAGAACAATGTATTGACATCAGCATATGCATTTCACAGTTCCAGCTCAGTAAAATCTGCAGGATCATAGTTTCCTGGTTTTGGGCATTTTGATTCCTGTGCATTTGTATTTTGTGCTGTCTGTTATCAAACTTAACATTAAAAAACCTTTATAGCTGTGCTATTTTCTCAGTGGAAGAAAGACTTTTAGACTTCAGTTATCCTTGGATTTTTTAACTTACTTTCTCTCATCTTGTCCCTTTCTGAGCAAGGATGCAAAATCCAGAGGGAACATACCTATGCTAAGTTAGTTCATTTAACATAAAGAAATACTATTATCCTCTGTTGTTTGAAAAGGGACATTTCTTAGATGGATTGGGAATTGTTAGTGTATCAGCCTTGAAGCTCCAGAATGAGGCCTTTTTTTCCAGTCCAGTGTCAGCAGTCAATTGCTGTTGGAAAATTTCCCTTTATTTATTGACTTTGCTTATAGGCATTTAACCTCCTTGCTTTCTACATTATGATTTTTTTAAATTTATTTTTCCTTGTAATTTTTTTTTTTCTGTAATGAAAGCTTTAATTTAGTGAAAGCTGAAAATTTGTTATGGCTATCAAGTGGTTGCAAATGTAGTTGAGGCTTCCTATAACATATACTATTAGTTCATGCAAATTCACACAAAAAATATGCACTGCTTGTTTACAAGAATCCTTAACCCTTACTCAAAATTCAATATCTGGCAATTTGTTAGTTACAACATGAGCCCTAGCTCAAAATCTTAGAAGTCAAGATTGTTTCTTTTCTATTAAGTGTTAAATCAAAATACACTAAAACAGTAGGATATTTTACCACCAAGCAAAGTTATGAATAATCTCACAATCTCTTAAATGCCTTTGTAAAAATAAATGACTATAAATCTGAGTTTCTAGCCAAAATTACATGTGACCTCCTATTTCTAGTATGGCTAATGTTTGAAACAAGCTAATGAGAATACAGAGTTATTTTGTCAGCTTATTTACTTTGGTTTTTGTGTGTGACATGTTAAAACAACTCTCAGGAGATCACCTGTACAGAAAATATACAATTTTTTTTTTTATTTTTTTTTTTTTTTTTAGTCAAACATTAAAACCTATTCTGGATATTCTGGGATAATAGATAGAAGAAAGATTGACAGATTGACTTTGGGAATTCTTTTTTTTTTTAAAAAAAACATGTCCTTCTTTGGCATCGTAAAAGGTTTTTTTGCTTGGTTTGGTTTGGTTCGGTTTTATTATTATTGTCATTTTTTTTTTAATCTAGGTTATAATTTTTTAGCATTTGTATTGTTGAAGAATATTCTTTTAATTCTATTAGCGTAAAATGCAAGTTTTACGGATGTATTATAGGTGTTTCATTCCTCATTATTAATGGACTTTTGCACTCCTTTTCCAGATTTTTAGTTGCTAAGTGCTTTCATGTTCATTACTGAATTGATGTTAGAACAAGTTGGTCTAGTTTTGTTTGAAGCTTTGAAAGACAGTATAAAACATATTAACTTTGAGGTGTCTTCATTCACAACTGCTCATTAGCAAAATTAGTAGTATTTTAAATTGTAATTTAATTAGATCTATCAAATAATTCGAACAGGAAATGAGTTTATATTTATGCAGTTAATGGAATTGAATGTCAAGCTCATTATATGGTATTGAAATTTTGCCATATTTAGGGTAACTTTAAGAAGAAATACTTGAAATAGTTGGGATTTACAGCACATATAGTGTTTCTGCCTTTAGGCATAGCCTAAGGCTCTGAACATTTTTAGCAAGTGGAACTCTATCAGAATCCATTTTCATAAATAAAAACAGAATTTAAGTTATTCTTCCCAGGGATTAGCTATCTGGGACTATTCAGGAATGTACTTATATTAGTGTTAATTTCCTTAGCATGCTAATTTGATTTTATTTCACATTTGTATGCTCTAGTGCAAACTCCTCCAGGACCATCCCTGTGTCAATCAGCACATGCAAATACTTTCTTTTGGTTCTGTTTAAGCTACTCTTGAAAGAAATTTAGAAAAGTAGATATATGGAGTATTTCCAAGGGATTTCATTTCTCCACAGTTAGCTTTACAGTTGCTATCCATATTAACAAAGTAAGATAATCACATATCCCTATGAGCTTATCTTAATTTTGCATATGAAGTTGGAAAATATTAGTGACTTAAAGTATTACTAGAATAGCTTACTTTTTATAGCAGATAAGAAATATTAGTCCTCTGAATTGTCTTCCAATGATTGTGTCCTGGTAGAAATCCCTTCACAATCCTATTTTTCCAGGAGTGAGGATGATATGTACAGGATACAGTTAAGTTTCTGCCTGAACATTAGTCTGGATTTGAAGCAACTCTCTGTTTAGTGAATGTATTCATTTTGTCCTTTTTTTTAAGTGACTAGTGGTATTTCTAGGTCCTCTTTTTAGGAGTATGAATAGATGATGAATGTCTGTTGAGGGAGGTATGAGAAAAGCACTAAAGGTGAAAGAAGTAACTTTTACAAAATGTAAGAAGGTAAATTATAGAAGATAAGTAAAGGTTAAAAGATAAATGATGATTAAAAAAAACCAAACCAAAACATGTATTAAGTCACATATATACACTGGGCTTGTCCTTTCTAGAGTATTTGTGTTAGCATTCCTCAGAGGCTCATGAGCTCAATTAGTATGCAAATAAGACATGGACTGGGCTGTATTAGAGCTAAAAGCACAATAAGGTGAACACCAGTATTCTCTTGCTGTGAACTGCAAAACATATGGATTTCAAGACATGATCATAAGAACTGGTAGTGCAGTTACTTTCAAGATTCCCTTCAGTATTTCATAGTGCATTAACTTTTAGTACTTCTTGTTCTGCAACTACCCTTTACATAAATTTTCCAAGTATCATCCTTGCTACATACAAGTCCCCTGTGTATTTAGTCTTCTTCAAAGAGTTGGTTGCATACCCCTTTTTCTGGCTTGAGTTCCAACCCTGTGTCTGACACCAAGATCCACATTCTGCAAGTCTCCTCTGAGTGTGCATCTATTGGGATATATATAATTAAGAGATCTATTTTTGTGCAAATCCCATTTCCTGTGTAGAAGAACACATCCATCTTTTTTTTATGCCCATGGGATCTAAAAATTCGTATGTAGGAGTAGTGAGGACTTGTTTTCTGGTCACCACTTTTTAAAGTTATTCCTGAAATTGTTTGGGCTGTGGTTCAAATATCAGATTGATGATAGCTGACCTCATTCTACAAGATCCCTTCTTTCCATTTTATGAAAAAATAGTCTGAAATGTACTATTAGGAATTCTAAATAATATAAAAATATAGCATTTAAAGATTTGAGGCTTCTCTAAATTTTTCTGTTTGTAGGACTGAAAGAGGATTGAAGAGGCAGCTGTAATGTTTTTTCTATGAAGATGAATGGTGTGTTCTTTGAAAAATGGAAAGATGTGTATGGCTGTCAGCTGCAGGAATATTACCATTTTCGCTTGAATCCCAACACAGAGTAACTGTCTCAGATTGTGATTTCCAATAATATTGATTACTGCATTCCCGTTACAACATTTCACTGTTTGGGAGATCATAATCTGTCAGCAAGTTACAAGGATTCATCAGTCAAAACCAGAGCTTTTAGTGGATAAAATAATACTAGATTAATTTTAAAAGCTACAGTCACTTTAATGATTTTCATATTTTATCTGTCTTTTACAAACCTAACATTTGTGATTGTTTCTGTAACAAATTAATTATGGTTTGTTCTACAGTTCATACTGAAGTGTTACAGAGAAACAAGCTTAACACCCTAATAGAGGACAATCACATCTAATATTTGCTTCTGTGGGTACAGTAGCTATATTTGCCAGCTTTGTGCTTGAGTCCTTTACACAGAAATTAGATTTGTACATATGCAGCACTTACAGCCTATATTCATGCTGCTACATTATGATTTAGAATTCAACATTTTAGAATTTGACAGTTTATAGGACATGTGAGTACAGAACGTGATAATTCCATTTGCTGTTAGTTACTTAGAACAGTTGAGATGACAGTAGCTGCGATAAATGTGGGTGTATTGTAGAAGACATCGTTCTTCTGGGGTAACTAGTGCTGGTATTACAATGCTGGAACAAAATATTTGACAGCAGCAGATACCTCACTTCCAGAGCAGGAGGTGGGATGAACAGCAACTCAAAACACTTGGCAGGAGTCATATATTCAATTTTTATTTCTCTAAAAAGTTATTTAAACAGGATGAAGGAATATAAACTACGTCTAGCAAATCTCAGTGTCAGCATAGAAGAACAAGATGAACACCTATCTACAGTTAGTATGTATGCAGCACTGGTGCTCAACGCTGCCATTGCACATGCTCTGCCTGCACAATTTGGTTTTATTACCCAAAAAATATTTGGTCTGTTTCACATCCTGCCATACTGTTTCAGCTCCTTAATGTCTTAACAGAGTATCAACATTTAGTGTATATTAGAAAACACATGACAGCAAGGGCAATGTGTTTTGTTTTTGTTTTTTGGTTTTTTTTTATTGTCACAGCTAGTCATGAGTGATTAAAAATATGTCTTCAGATTTAATACTGAGTTTTCTTAGGTGACAGAGGGAGAATTCTATTACTCAGCTGAGTCATTTGGTATATGGAAATGTCACTGAAACTTCACTTGTTTTCAGAAATGTTGCTCAAGTTAAGAAGAAATCAAGGGAGTTTGGGGGACAAGGCAAGTGAAGTTGCAGTAACTGCATGCGGAGATCCCTTTGTACAACATGCTGTTGCCCCTCCCAGTATTGCCCAGACTAGCAGAGTGCACTCTGCTTCTTCTACTGCCACAGACCATAATATGAACATAGCAAGGCAACTGAAGCCATTTAATCAAATTTGCATGTCATCTAACTTTTGCCAGAGGTGCCCCATAAATAGAGCAGAATTGGGAAGAACAAGAATGGCAAAACCCTGTTTAAACAATTTATTTTTGAAGTCTGCAGCAATTTTTACACAGCACTGATGGTATTAGCTACAAGGAATGAATGTAAAAATTGCTGTGTTTCTAAATGAGAGTAGGATTACTATAGATCATGCAAGAAAATAGCAATTTTGTTGGACTTGTGCAGAGCTATCTTTACTCATTTTAATATTGACTCTATTTAGTGTAATGCTTATGCCTAAGATCTGCATTTTGTGATTGAAAACTAAAATATCTAACAAGTTTCTAACATAATATGATACTGATAATATGGCTATTCAGGGTCATAGTCAGATACAACATTCAGTTAAAGTAGGAATTCCTGTAAAAAGAATCAAAAAAATATTTCCTTCTATCTCCAGTATAATGTGAGACAGGTAATTTTCATTCTCTGTGCTTATGAGCTTTTTGGGTGTTTGTTGGTTTTTTCCTTGTTGTTGTTATTGTTGTTGTTTTGTTTTGGTGGGGTGTTTTTTTTTGGTTTTTTGTGTCTCACGCTACAATGAAATATGTATTATTGAAGTTTTTTTCACATACTGTCCAGTGAAGCAACTACACATACCATAACACCACTGATTTCTTTACCAGATTATTACAGACAAGTTGCAAAGAGACAAGTTTTATTATAGTTATTTATCTTGAATTTCATACCTCCAAAAAGGAATGAAATATTCTCTTTGCATAATTCTATTAATATGTTCTCCATGGAATTACATTCCATAATGTGAACAGAAATTCAGTATTGGATTAAATAATTGCAATATCCCGCAGCTGGGTGGTAAACTCAGACTTGGTGAAAGTATGCATTTAAGTATTGTTAGCTTCAGCAAACCAGCCTGAACCAGGCTAAACCTCAATCAACTTTTTGTTTTATGACTTTGTGTATGTGAAAGCACTATTTCCTGAACAGCCTAATAATTTATGACTAGCTTGAGTAACTCCAAAGAAGTAAAATTAGAAATAAAATGGACAGGACAAGGGAAAAAAACCTCACATAGTAAATCCCCTTCCTAATGAATGTCTCAGAAATCATTTCCCATTAAAAGCCTTTCTGTGATATCTTGGGGATGAAATAGCTAGTATGAAAAGTTTCTTAATTTAATTGCCTAAAATTCCCTGCCAGGGTAGGGCTGTAGGACACTGAGAATGATGAATCTTGCTGGATAACATCTAGTTCAACAGGATTTGCCTTTTATGATCATGAAATTCACTCTGAGGACTGACTCCAGGGAAGAGACAGGATCCACCTGAGAAAGTGGGGCAAGAATATCCTTGTCAACAGTCTGGCCAAGAAGGAAACAAGATAGTTTTAAACTAGGAATTTTGGAGACAAGTGAGGAAGTGGTGATGGAATGTAGAAAGCAAACGTTTCTGAGTTATGTGAAGAAGAGGGACCTCAGAAATGACAAAAAGTAGCAAATGGATAGCTGAGTCAGGTTTATGTACAGAAACACTTGCAACCTTGCAAACAGGCAGGAGGTACCGGAGCACCAGGTGTGATCACCAAATGCAGATATTAGTGGACAGTCTTGTTAACACCTTTATTAATTATCTGGAGGAGAAAATGACGCGCAGTCAAGTTTGAAGATGCCACCAAATTGAGGGAATCAATGGTAGAATCATGGAATCATTTATATTCGAAAAGACTACTAAGATCATAGAGTCCAACTATTAATGAAACACTGCCAAATCTGCCACTAAGCCATGCCCCCAAGGGGCACATCTACATGCCATTTAAATGTCTCCAGGGATGGTGATTCCACCACTTCCTTGGGCAGTCACTTCCAATGCTTGCAACCCTTTTGATGAAGAAATGTCTCCTAATAGTCAGCCTAAACCTGTCCATGTGCAACTTGAGGACATTTCCTCTTGTCTTTTTGCTTTTGACCTGGGTGAAAAGACCAACTCCCACCAGTTTGAAGTGTTAAAAACTAAAGTTGCATTAAAAATTTTAAGTTGCATTCTGGATAAGAGCTTTCCTGACCTAACACCTTTTATCTTATGAGGAAAAGGGACGTAAAAGTCTGGGCTAATCTATTTAGAGCATTTTAAGATATTTTTCTTGTTTTCTTTTAATACACATTAAAGTATTTCCAATGCAGAAGTATGAAGACAGATTTTCAATCTCTGATTATTGTATAGCTAAGTGACAAATCTTCTTTTGGTTTTAAATCTGAACCCTGGAGTTCAGAAAATGAAAAGAATAATATGAAGGTTTTGGTGTTGAGAGCATATAAGCAATGTATATATGTATTTTTAGCTTTTGTTATTATTTTTTATTTCCCTATTAAATAGCCCATAGATCTGAGGGAAATATCCTTTGTACATATATAAATAAGGTATAAAAGTTCACAGACATTAAATTACATAAATATATATCTTCTGCAGTAGTTAGTTATTTGAAAAAAAAAAGGAATAAGTAGCAAATATAAGATATTTGGAAATAGAAATTTTATTTCCCATCTTGTTTTTTTTTTTAATCTACATGCAATTCTGTATTTGAGTTTTTGGTGGTTTAACCCAGTAAAATTCACTGTGACTTCAGTGGATTAGTGCTATAGACATCTTTGAAATTATTTGTTATTAAAGAGATTATACTATTCAGCCATATCTCTGATGGGAACACTTCAGAGATGAAAACATTGATGTCTTATTAAAATAATTTCATACCAAGTTTAAACGTATGTAAAAGGTTACAGATGCCTGACACAAAAAAAACAAAATAAAATGTGTCATTTGAGAAAACAAGTTGCCGTAGAATTTAAAAGTAATAATTACTGAGAATCAGATTGTCACACAAGAAATCTCCTTGCTGGCCTGTAATCAATCTTTGCATTTAGTTCAGTCCTTCAGAAAGGTTTTATGTGCACAAGTGATGGTTAATACAAAACCATTATAACCATTCCGCTATATGAATTCAGTAAGATAGAAGTTTCAAATATAATAGGTTACGATAGCTGGTCTGGTTTCTGTCACTTTTTTCATTACAGTTTACCTCCTGGATTTTAACTAAATCATCCTCAGAAAACTCTCCTTGTTACAAGTTCCTCAACATCTTCATCAGAGCAATTTCACCACAGAATATGATTGCTCACTACTACCCATATAGTGCATTTCTCACAAGTTGAGAAGTTTGTTTAGATGGAGGAATAAAACTTATTTTTCCTCTCTTCTTTACCTCATATTTTGAGTCCAATTTCAGGACATAAGAAAAATGAATCTGTTTGACTCTTCTCTGGACAGTAGTCCACATCATAAAACATAATGAATTACTCAGTTGAACTGGTTTTTGGCAAGGCAGTCTAAGTCCCAGCCAACAGACAAGCTGATTTACTTCATGGGTGCATTCAGGACACTTGTAGAATTATGATATTAAGTGTACTGAAAAAGCTTATCCTTTCTTATATGCAGACTACAATATGGATAAATAAAATATTATTTCCACTATTCACAGTTTTTTAACCTTCATTAAAAGTAAATTCATAAACTCCTGTCAGGTTGCTGATCATTTTCTACTCAAGATTTAAAAATCATAAGCAAAAAGGTTTATTTGAAACTTGTGTGAGGTTTCCTGTTTTGATTTTTGTCTATAATGAAGTAATTCTACAGATTATTATTTAGAAGAATATAAAAATCTTAAGTAAGCCTAAAAAGAGAATTCAGGGGTTTCTTATCAGTAAAAGAGTTACCTGTCTTGTTTGTTTCCCCTGTCTTCAATTCGCATTCACTCTTGTCTTGCCAAAAGACCCTGTCTTCATCTTTCATTATAAGGCACCGAGTTGTAAGGGGTTTTGATCAAATCACCACTCTACATGCCACAGTTAAGAAGAGATGAAAGAGAACACTGAAGTCCATAAAAGCATTAGAGCAATCATTTGGACACAAGAACATGTTTCTGTGTCAATCCCAAAGAGCTTTGCTATTTTAAGATATCATATTTCGATCTTAGAATAGTATTTATAATTGATGAAATAGTTATAATATTTCTATGGTCTATTCCAAAGTTTAGAAGTAAGGTAGAATAAATAAATAAGAAGTAAGGTGTTACTGGTGAGGTAGATTTTACCTGAGACAGAGCTATCCCTATAAAGTAGCCTTGCTGGTGCAGTTTACACTGGACAAGTGTTCCATGGGTGACATTTGTTAAGTGTCTGAAAGCATTTCTATCACTATTATTGTTAAGTACAGCATTTAATAATATATTAAGTATTTTTCTAGCAAACTTGCAGAAAACTTGCTGCCAAGATGATAAGAGACATAGAGCATGACTTAGGAATATTTTTCTCCTTCCTTTTTTTTTTTTTCCTTTTGTCGATGTTATCCAGAATTGAGAAACTGCTAAATAATTACAGAATCCAAATTTATTAGCTCTCTTTAGAGAACTTCTGGGTTAAATGGATTTAACTCTACAAACAGAATGCAATTAACAAGGTGATTTATAATTAAAAAATAAAACCATTCAACATTCTGCAGGGAGTAAAAAAAGTAAAGGATCTGGTGTGATATTTGTTCACTGGATGACAAGCCACTGCTGCCACCATTCTCCGTAGGGCTGGCCTTAAAAGAATGAGGAGATCAGAGAGTCCAGGAAACAGATGGCTGGCTGTTGCAGACACATGCTCTAGAGAGATGGGCCATAATATGGATTACTTGCAACATCTGCTTGCCAACTTTAGACCTATCAGATAGGTACAACATACTGTGTGCCAGAAAGAGGATCTTTTATGAAATGTAGTTAACAACAATATCTTGAACTGTATATGTATATGGTGCATAAACTCAGAGTTCAAATTATCCTAAAGTAACACACATGGCAGAATGTGTCTAGCAAGGGCAGAGTAGTGGCAGTTTCATGTTTCTCCCCCACTCTTTATGTTTCTTCACAAGTTTTGCATTGGCTTCAATTTTCTTATACCCACAAAACCAAGAAGTCAGTGTAAACTTTCATATATAGATAATAAGAAGTATGATGCTCATCTAGAACAAGTCACAGCCTGTATGTAACTGTGTGACCTTTACTCTTTCTGAGACACACAGTAGCTGTCAGTGCTGAGTTCAGGTGCTGGAAGCCAGTTAGCTGTGTAAATGTGGGTCTAATTTACCCAAATTATCTTCCCGAGAATGTTTGTTCTTAAGGTTGTATACACCAAGAATAACCATCCTGCGCAGCTGAGATGGAATACTGCATCCCACTGCATGGTCTTTGAAGTATTTCCCATAGTTTAATGTTACTTATGATTTTGTATGTCTCGTTGGAGGAAAGAAGCTTAACATCCAAAATGTCTTGAATATTAACTGTCTGATCTGTATGACCACTGCCGTAAGTTAAGGATCTGACAGTTGACCTGAGCAAGATTCACATTATGAATTTATTTTTTTATCTACATGATAATAATGCCTTGCAGTACCCTGGTAACACTGATTCAGGTACTGCAAAATACACAGGAATTTTAAGTATATACATATATCTTTTAAAAATCATTCTCTAAAAGCACATGCATTCAATACAAAGGATTTCATTTCGTTTTAACTTTTTCCCCCACATGACAAGGAATACACCTGGCAAAAGTCCTTAGATGAATTTCAGTATGTACATCTTGCTGTTAAAGTGCACCAATGTTCAGCTATACTATTGTATCCCGAAATTAGTAGGAAGCAAAAACGTTCTTCATAGAGTCCAGGACTTCACTTTTAAAGCATTTTAGGTTCAAAAGATGTTATACTCTCTTTTTTATTTTTAAGAAAATAGTAGTTAACTATTTGTATATCACATTAGAAGGCACAAGTTCCACAATAGGTAATAAATAGCAGAGGGCACATTTTCAGTTAAACAGAGCCTGATACTTGGACCTATCCTCCTTACTAAG
Source organism: Dendrocincla tyrannina (assembly GCA_035047865.1). NCBI lineage: Eukaryota > Metazoa > Chordata > Aves > Passeriformes > Dendrocolaptidae > Dendrocincla > Dendrocincla tyrannina. Next base: position 15,940,061 of record JAWWMP010000041.1, read on the forward strand.
AAAACTCATATGGTTTTGATCTGTGCAAATTTGCTGCTTTTTCCTTTATACTATTGAAAATTGTTTTGACCAAAAGTGCTTTGAAACAGATGAGTATTGCATGTAACATGGAAGTGATCCCCTAAATAATTCTGGGATTGTTCATGCTTAATATTTTCAAGCCTTATTTTTGAACTGTCTCACACATGTGACTATCTTACCCTTGACGGATCTGGTGCACACCTCAGATTTCATTTGCTTTGTTTTCAGTTGGAGTCTTCATTAATTAGCAGTATCAGAAACTATAGTGTTTCTTAATGCTCAAGTGATTTACTAGGTCTGATCATAGTCTGCTCTCAGAAATTAAACAATTTCACACCACAAAGAGTAATTTTCCTAGTCCTGCTAACGAGTGGTCTTTTGTGCTAATTTAAAAAAAAATTAAAAAAGTTAAACTTCTCGTATTAACAGGTTCAAGTCTTGAACTGTGAACAGCAAGAAAAATATAATCCAAAGCTGCCAGCATGGGAAAGAGTTGACAGTTATCATTATGTAAGTCTACAAAAGCTGATGGACTCACTAAATAAATGTGTACCATTGGCTGATAGCAGCCACATGCTTGATACATGTTGGCATGTAAATCTGTACAGCAGATAAAAATGTTTTAACATTAAATGTTTGTAAAATGGCTTGAGAGTCTAGGGCACAAACTGAATATTTACATATTTACTAACAAAATATGATTACTGATAATGACTTTTCCAGTTAGTTTTCCTGTTCAAATATTTTTTTCTCCCAATCTTTTCAAAAAAGCATTCAAAAATAAGCATTCAAAGCAGAGAGAGAGAGGAACAAACTTGTGTTAAATGTGAGAATTCTGTTTAAAGGATATTGAAATGCAACAAGCTTGATCTGTTTTTCTACTGCATTTTTTATATAAAAAGTCTGTCACAGAGAAAAGAAAATTCTCTAATGCTACAAAAATGTGACTGTGACAAATGTTTTTTATATTTTATGAGGGATTTGGTAAGAAATAGTCTGAGCGCTTTTGGGGGGTATTATTTAGATTTGGGTTTATCAGAAACATATTCCATGTATAGAAAATATATTCAAAATAATTCAATGTATTCTGCCCTTTGAAATTTCTTTTTCAAAATTACTAACTCCCTCACCCCCTGAATTTATAAAGTTGAAGTGTGAAAAATGAAGGTGATTTATATACAAAGAAATCAGATGTCAGTTCACAAATACCGTTTCATGTCTGACCATTTCTGCCTCACAAGCAAAAGCGTCTTAAGGTTTTAGTTATTGTTTTCAGTCAGTCAGCATATAAAGCACTGGCTTTTTAAAATTACCTTAAGGTTATGATGGGGAAAAAACAGCACAAAGTCTTTGAAATAGTCTTTAGCAACATTTGGGTGTTCTATGACTGAAAAACCCTGCTCTGCAACAGATGAAACAATCATATTCCAATTAGGTTTGCTTTCAATAAAGCAGGTTATTTCAACATTTAATTTCTATAATATAGTAGCTTGTTTCTCCACATTTTGGAAAAAAAAAAAGAAGGCGGACGTGAACTTATTTATCATTTTGAAATCTCAGTTATATTTCTGAGATTTTTCTGGAGGCCCATTCAGTGTTTTTCAGGTTCCTTATTTGAAATTTTTAGTGCTTGTCTTGAGCTTTCTCAAAATAGGTTATTAGCAATAATTAATAAATAGTAACAATCAGGGCAATAGTGAGGAAAAAAATTCCCAATAGTGTGTTGGGTGAAATGGAACTTTCTGGTTTTTTTCTTCACACAGATGAGGTAGTCAACAACATCTGTAAAGCAATTGTGGATCAGGACAAGACATTATAATAGTGCATTTAAAACAATAAATCGTCTAATCATTAATTGAGATTCAACTATTTTAAATGTGGTATGCAATTGCTGATTAATAGCAGCTCCGCTTGCAACAATTAAATATATAATACTGAAGCAATGTACTGAGGAAAGAAAATCACTTTCTCACGTTCCTCCTTTATGGAGTGGATTTTTCCTCTTCCCCCTTCCCCCCACCCCGTTTTTTTTTCCTTTCCTGTCACTGGTTTGTGTGTAGTTTCAAGAATTCCTCATACAGCATTACAGTTTTTATTCACCCTAATTAATGGCTGTTTGGAGTGTATGTCTGCTTTTTTCTCACTCTAATTCCATACAGCAGACAGTGGGGTAGTTCAAACCTGCCATAACAAATTATGTCATTTTATTTTCAAACTTAACGCTACAGGTAACATATTTGGTTTATATTTTGAAAGTTTTATTCCATTATAATTTTTAAAAGAGAATGTATTGATTTTACTTTTCAAATTAATTCTGATACTCAGAAATATAAGAATACAACTTATATATGGTATTTTTTTCTGTAAAAATGCCTTTATTTTTCTTGACTTTCTTGGTGTACTTTCATATCCTTCCACAATTAGAAGTATTTTGAGATGAAATATTTGCAGTTGCCCAACTATTACGGTTTATGCACTACTATGGAATGTATCTAATATTACAGATAGTTTTTTTCTTATCTTTTAGTCAACTTTAAACAATTTCTTTGTATAATGGCTTCTGGTTTATGAGGCAGTCTTGGTACATTCATGAAAATGCCAATTGCCAAAGAGACAATGCAAGTGGGTCATGTAGACTATTTTAATCCTATCTCATTGGCATGCTCTGAAAAGTAAGAGATACCTTTTTAAGATATATCAGAGTTAAAGTATTGTTTTTGTGATATAATTATAATCAGTGTCATAAAATCTGATTAAAAAAACACACCCCTTAAGTCTTCCCATTTCCATTACCCATGTGCGCTCAGAAATGCAGTTTAGAAGTTCTTTTGGTTGAATCTTAAATATCCAGTATAGCATTCACACTAATAGGTTTATCACACTCACTGGAGGGTTTTAGCTTTCAGATGCTCCATTAATTTGATAGATTTATATAGGAACTATTTAATTTTGACATTTTTGTTCTTGACTTTTTAATTTTTTTTTTCATGTACAGCAAACAGAGTATTTATTGTATGCAATAAGGCTGCTGCTCACCACTTTATTTTTTACCTTGGCTACTGACATAACTCTCATAATTTAAAGAATTAAAACCAAAAGTTTGTGCCTTAAAACTCAGATCATTACTTTGTGCAAATCAGTGATGAATGGAAATTCCTTACTTCTGTAATAATTGTCTTGCATTCTTTAATATGAGCTTGAACTGTTATTTTCTTTTGCATAGTTATAAAAACAATTTTTTCCAAGATTTTCTGATCCTTATAGAAGTCTTGCTCCAGATTTTTGTTTTGCTACTGCATGACAATGAATTTAGCATGCGATTGCATAGGCTTATTTTACACTATTTTATGAACAGAGGCCTCACATGGTTAGAAAATATATAGTTCCATTTTCCATAGTTTGTATGAGTGTGTTGAAAAGGAAAGAGTCATTTGGATTTGCTTCTGACTAGAATCGTTTTGGCCTCCCCCCACCTCTGTTTTTATTTTTTTTTTAAAATAAGTTACCTTATTTTTTATGTCGAAGCTGCCACATCTCTCTCCTATTTAGTGGCACATCCAGGTACATGCTGGAGGGGAAATGAGGTTATTTATTCTCCAGTGTCCAAAGGTCCCTTGGCATCAGAATTGCAGGGCAGGGTTGACAGTATTAGGTGACCTGTGAAGCAGAAAATTTTTATTTTTTTGTCATTTTTGATGAGGCTATATAATTTATTTTTTTTCTTTTTCTGCTAAGCGATCAAAATATTCTCAACATTGCTGTGTTTGCAACTGTTTTTCTAAGCTAATTTTAGTCTCAAAAATATAAACCTTTCCAATGAGACTATACTGCCAAATGGATGTCAGGCATGGTTGGGTTTGGGGGTTTTATTTATTTATTTAAGTATATAATAAGCTATGTGCATTATACACACATCCTTGAACATATTATTTAAGTTCTCTACAACAAAGATGGGTCTCTGTTTTTAATTGCTTTTCCTTTTACTAAACTTTCCCTTTTTGGACTGAAATTTTTCATTCCAACTGCTTGCCTGAGGCTAAATATGGTTCATCTGTTTCCAGGAAAGAGACTAGGGAAACAATGCATTCTGCTTTGTTAAGCATGAGCCTAGGAATGGGTTGGAAAGGAAAGAAACTGGTAGAAGGCAATTGAGAGAGGACAGGAACTAAGCAGAAAGGGGCTACAATGAAGAGCTAGAAATTAATACAACAGTTTGGTATGATGTCAACTGAAGAGAATTAGACATCACTAGGTGTCATTTGACCTCAATGATCCTTGTGGTTCCCTTCCAGCTCAGCTATTCTGTGATTCTGTGATATGGGCTTAGTTTGGAGAAAACTTGGAATGATCCAACATAAACATATTTATGATTTCCAAACTTTACTGTTCTTTCTTTTCTAGTCAACTTCAGTGAAACCCTTTGGACAGTTTCTCATCTAAATCCAGCTTTTCTGTCCATCTCACAGCTCTGTGTCCTGCTGGCTCTACAGCATTAATCTTTATAACAAGTAAAACGGGGCCAGAGCACCAACTCAAGCCCTGACCTATGCTCATCCAGGCCTCTTATTAGCATGGTCCCCGACTCATCAGTGGTCTGGGCTGGCCAGTGCTCTTTGAGGCAGTGCCTGGGGGAGTAAATGCCAGAGGCCATTGTGAAGTGCGAACTACATAAAATCAAGTTTGACTCCCTCCACAGTTTTCCATCACTATCTCAACATGCTTTCACTAACAAATACTCCCATTTGCTGTCATGACTGATCCCAGACTATGGCACAGAAGCAGTTACATACTATAAAAAACACCGCTGTGAGTGACTGCACTGCACCTTCCTATTATTTCAGACACTTCAAAACAGGAAATGAAACCAACAAACAAAATGAGAACAGAATCAAACAATAACTTTGCCCCAGAGGCCCCTGTAGAGAATATGTAAGCAGATGTCATCTGACTTCAGGACTAAGAAATGTATTCTGGGCCTATTTTATTTCAATGTTGATATAGACAATACACATTACTGCTGCTGTTAATTAATTTAAAAGGCAGGGATCTTTGTAGGATTTCTCATTTTTCCTTTCCTCCCTCCCCCTCCCAAGAAAAAAAAAAAAAAATTACTCAGCAAGCCATGAACTTGAGGAGCGTTTCCAATCAAGGCACATCTCATGATGGGCTCAGGCTGCCACCTTTTCTTCTGTGAGGACAGACAGCATTCCTTTGAACCATCCAGATATCTTTTCCCAGCATTTATTTGTTGGTCTTTTCCAACCTTGTTTGAAATCAAAGAAATAACTCTTGTGTTCAAATGCTGACAGCAGGGATGCTCAGTCAGCGTTATTCTGCGGTATCATGTCTTTAGGGAAGTCGGATTGAAAACAAGGTGTTAGAAGAATATTATTAAGGTGGCAAAGTTGAGATGTAAAATTGAGACAGGGGTGTCTTTACAATTGGATGGGCAAGGCTATACTTACATGAGCAGACACTGTCATGTGATCAAAGCAGGCAGCGTTGTCAGAGCTCACTCACTGTGGTTTTAAAACTTCAGTGGTGAACTAAAGGAGCAGAAGAGCTGCAGAAAGGTTTCATTCTTGAATTATACTCTGGAGAATGGAATTTCATTCCTACCAGTACAAGAAATTCCTAAGTCATTCTAGACAAGTCATACTAGACTTTTCACAAATCATTCATTTAGGATTTCCTCATTTTCTTGAGGAACCTAAAATCAAAGGTTCACCCTGTGTCAGGGATTGTCTGACATGAATTTCCTTAATAAATGGAGAAAGTGGTAAACTCCAAAAGAAGCATTACAAACTGGTAAATACCAACAATCTGCACTCAGAGGTTACTGCATGTCTCTGAGCGTTCTTCCCTCCTGCTGATTTCTGTTCAGAGGAAGGGTTTTTTTAGCAATGTGTCTTTTCTCTTTATCAGGCCTCTCAGTGCATCTCCTAATTGTTTATTACAGGTGTGACTCAGGTGCTCATCTAGTGTGCCTCTTTCCACTGAGACACCTCAGCAACTTCTGTACTGCTGTGCTTTAAAATGCCATAAACAAAATGGCTTAAAGGCCAACCTCTTGTCATATGATTTAAAGCCCCAGTCTGGTTCTAGTAAAGCAAATGAGAATTTCTGTAGATTGTGGTGGGGTTTTTTTTTTGGTTGGTTTTTTTTTTGTTTTGTTTGGGGTTTTGTTTTTGTTTTTGTGGGGGTTTTGTTTGTTTGTTTGTTTTTTTAAGAAGAAGCATGGCTCTGAGAATTTCTAAATTTGAGAATGTTGCCATGATCCAATTAAAATGACTTAGCATTTTGGATTTTTTTTAATGACAAGAATTTAATGCTCCAAATTTTTGTGGTGTAGGACAGTTTTCATTCCTTTCTCCACTAAAATTTCTCAAAATAGTGGAATTCATCTGTTCATCTCTTACTGAAGTCGCAGTCCACTGTTCTATTATTAATAGAAAAGCAAAGCAATGTTAAGAATACTGGGTATATTTATAATTGAAATTTCTGAAATTCCCTTGAGTGTGATATGTCTTTCATTTGTGCCAGCTACTGGTAAGAAATAAATTTCTTAAAACAACTGCTAAGTTAGAATTTCAAAGATCTTTAGTGCATTTTGTCTTTTCTAATTATAACTTGTTAGAAACTTACATATGTTTATATATGCTTATGCTTTATAGAAAACACTGATTTCACTCTAAGAGTACCTGACTAAATAAAATTTTCACATAAGGCAATATCCACTTGAGAGCATTATTGGTTTAATAGAGATGGGCTGCGTCTTCCTAAGCCTGCATAAAAATGTAGTTTGTTTTTCTGCCATTTGTGTTTTGATTTTTATTTTGTTGGGGCTTTTATTTCGTTTGTTTGGTTGTTTTTTAGCAGGGTATTTTCTGGAAATTTAAAATTCACTTTCAAGTGTCCTAAATTTTAAAACACTACTTGATGTAGAAAGTGATTGCTCTGAACTTCTTTGATATCTGTCATTTATATTTTGCAAGAGACTCCTGTCCTCTTAATCAAGTTGTTAATCATATTTTATCATTGCTTTATCAGTTATTTAATTATAAGTTCAATGACTGCTACTACTGTGCAGTATTGGAAACTTTTTAGTTGAGCATGTTCAAAAGACGCAAAATAAGTTTCTTACGTGACAGGACAGAGAAAAAGCTACAATAGTCCTGTAATTGTGCTCTTTATTTTGATGCATTTATTGTGTATTAGTAAATGTCTTCAACGCTGATACTGCTCTCAATTTTTATACTTCTCTATGTCACTGATCTATATTTATATTGCAAACATTACGTGACTAGAAATGTTCTTCACTGCTTGTACTCTGCACTGAAGTCTACTAGTCATTTAGTTGAATTCCTTTTATATTCTTACACAGCTGGCAAAAGTAATCTACTTCTTGCAGTCAGTAACTCAGATCCTTGTGTCTTAAAAATAATTCCCTAACATTTTAGATCTACTAATCAGGTTATCAGAATGGGGACATTAAGGACTGTGATGTGGCATTGCCTTCTTTCCATAATTGACTTGCTTTCCCAGGTTTTCAATGGGATTGTGCTGCAGATGAGGTCGAAAACATCAACTTTAATGGATTAATCAAGGTGAAAGAGAGAGAGTGATCTGTCCAAATGTGCATTGATTCATCTCAAAAACAGCTAAAAATGAGAATGCTACTGAAACCCCGGCAGTTGTAGATTTATCAGTGTATAAAACCTAAGAGACCAATTCATTCAGAATTGTCAGATTAGCAGATCAGATGCCATTTTCAAACCCAATTAGATGTGTTCCTCAAACAAGGAGAAAGTAATTTCTCTAAGGGCAAATTTTATCAAGTGCTTTTCAATAGTTCCTGAGATTAATGTTAAGTAATAAGTAGATTCATCGCATTATTAACTTACTAATACCATATCAAACAAGCATCGCTTTCCTTTGCCCTACTGTAATAGCTACAATTCTGATGGCACGCTTATTTTTTTTTTAAATTTTAATTAAAACTTCAGACATAAAGAAGAGAAAGTGTCCTGCACTTCTTAGGTTGCGGGTTTTTTTTTTGGGTTTTTTTTTTTTTTTTTTTTTT